>CM060830.1:13772500-14372500 GCA_030762175.1 Metallyticus violacea
AGAAAAGAGTAGGTCAATCTGAAGTTACCGTGAGATCAGTTAGGCTTTACCCCGCGGCACGGGGTTTTTCCTAAGAGCCGGCCCCCATTCATTTGCCGCGCCTTGTAGGGGGTACCTTGCTTACTTGTTGACCTTGTTGACTTCTTAGCACAGACGTTCCCGGGTGTGTGGTGTGTTGACAGCATACATAAAGTGTATTACATCTCGCGTGTCTTTATGTACGATGCATATGTGTTAACTAAGCTCATAAGGTTCCAACACTGTTTCAAGCAAGATTCCCGGATGTATACGCTGCAGATTGCAAAACAGTCCATAATATGTATAACACATTTCAGAAAACTGGGAGTGTCCAGCCTAAGGAATCCAAAAAGTTGCATAGGATTCTCACCTAAGAAAGATTACATGACATTGATAATCGTTTAGAAAATTCTTTAGTAAATCTCTTCGTTGTCTTGTAGAACAAATAAAATTTTCATATAGCTCTGTGCAAGAGGCTTCTAAATTTAACAGCCTGTGATTATTATCTCTGGGGTAAATAGGAAAATACTGTGTATGAGACGAACATGCAAGAACTCAAAGATAACATTCCTCAGAAAATTGTTCGGATATCTCAAAATGAACTACAGCGAATGATGAATAATTCCCGAAAAAGATGCCAAAAATGTGTGCAGAATGAAGGCGGGCAGTTTCACAACCTCATTTAATAATTTGGTAAGTAATGAGCATTTAAATTGTTTGTATATTGTTGTGTGGTTGGTTTGTTTTATTGTTTAACCCTCCCGATATTCATCGAGGCCCGGCTTGAGGGCTAACCGCCTAACGAGCGGCGCACTCCTCATAGGAAAAACACTGCGGAGTAAAACAAATTTGATCGCATGGCACTTTCGTATATATAAAGACAATGTACGAGGGTAGGTTCATAAGTTTTCGGCCTAATCATTTTCTAGGTATGACAAAGACGAAAACTATATTTCACTTTTCAATTTAGTTACCCTTTATTGCAATACACTTCCCACATCTTTGAATTAACATTTCAACCCGCCCTCCCCCCCCCCCCCCAAAGAGTCAGAAGTTTTGTCTGCAAAATGGGCATAAACAGCATCCATCACTTCTTCGTCACACTTAAATTTCCTTCCTCGAAGGTTCTTCTTGAGTTTTCAGAAGAGGAAATAGTCACTGGGAGCTAGATCTGGGCGGAAGGGTGGATGGTCGATCTCCTTGAAGCCACATTTCTTCACAGCTTCCTTTGCAACGAGAGCTGTGTTCACAGGCGCGTTGTCGTGAATAAGGCGCACACCACGTCGTATTTTTTCTTTAATGGAAGCACCAATCTAGTGGCATTAATATTTTGTTTTTCGCTACGAAACTCCGTATATAGCATTTAAATAAAATAAAAAAAATATTCTATTAAAATCAGGGAGGCCATTGGAAGTGGGAGTTAACCCGAAACCCAATATTTAAAAATCTTCCTAGCAACACCCATATATATTTTTTTCACAACTAAAC
Source organism: Metallyticus violacea (assembly GCA_030762175.1). Lineage (NCBI taxonomy): Eukaryota > Metazoa > Arthropoda > Insecta > Mantodea > Metallyticidae > Metallyticus > Metallyticus violacea. Next base: position 13,774,007 of record CM060830.1, read on the forward strand.
TCGGCAACTTCCTAGTACCATTTAAATAAAATAAGAAAAAAAATTCTGAAAATCTAGGAAATCGGGGCTTTAGGAATGAGAGTTCACGTAAAATTCAAAATTTAAAAATCGTTCTAGCGGCACTAATAGTGTTTGTACACAACAGAATTCGATAGATACCATTTAAATAAAATATGAAAAAAATATTTTGAAAATTAGGAAATGGCACCATTAGGAGTGGGGGGTATATTTGAAAACCGAGATCTAAAAAGCGCTGTTGCGCTTAACTGTTCCTATATTGTTTTAAAGCAAAAGGACAAATTAATTCAGTATATAAACTGTATTGATAACGTTGCATATGTTAAATATTTAACAAAAGTATCGTCGTGAAGAGAGCAATTGCGAAATATTAATCTAATATGTGTTTGAGAATTATATTTGTATGTAAGAGCGCTCTGTAATAACCTTCAGAAAACGTTTACGTTACATGTTAATAACATTTAAATTAAATTTCAAAGCCACTGAAAACCGATGTAACTTTCGATTGTTTTTATTTACTTAGTACATTGCAATTGTTTTTAAATAGTAACATGTTTTTGTTTTATTAACCCGTGAACTTCTTAAACACACAATTCTCTCTATTTTAGCGAATGTAAAGATGACACCAAGAGCTCAATTCATAATTTTTTTTTGTATTTGTATTTGTATTTTTAAACATTTAAAAAAGTTTAAAAATACCGACACAGCATAGCTTTGTCTATCAGTGGTCATATAATTCATTTAATTAATAGTTTATCATTAATTTTTGGGGTTTAATCTCCATAAAGCAACAATAAGAATAATTCTAAATATGTGGTTTCTCTTTTGTAATAATTGATTGTGAGAATTCTAATTTTGCTCCTCTTACCTTTAAAAATTTAGAGTAATTTCACTGTATTCGTTTATTTTTAAGTGATTTAACAGAAAGTCTAGTTAAGTAATGTGTTGCAGTTAAAGTTTTCCTTTTATTATTGAGCTGTAGAGTTTGTCATGGTAATTAACACACAGTAATGCCATAACTTGTTTCATTTAATTAATTAATAAGATCATAAATGGTATTTTATATTGTTTTTTTAAAGTTACTCTACTTGCCGAGGAATACGCTTAATTTACGCATCTCCTGCGTAAAGGATTTTTTAAATAATATGCTTATTGTAATAAAAATTGCATATCTTTACGAATTTTTTTTTAAAATGTTTGTTTATTTATTTATTTATTTGCAGTATCTAAAAATTTGCAAAAAAACTGTGACCATTTAAAATGGAAACTGATTTTAATAATGCGGAAGGGTAGTAAGCAATTTTGTTAAAATATTGTTATTTAGGCTTTTTTAAACGGTTTCCTCTTGAAAAGAACTAAATAGGTTGATGATAACTGGGTGTTACGTTTCCCCTATGAAAACAAATACAAGCAGCAGTGTGTATCGGGTGGAATGTTTCGACGCCTACCTCTCTCTGCCTTCTTGGGCGATGACAGCGTTCTGAAGCTCATCTTGAGGTTCAGTTTCTTCACGTCCTTGATGATGGGGAAACCGCCGCTACCCTGAGGGGTCTCCGCCGATACCGAAGTATCACCCGATGCCTCACTCGATCTGTCTTCCGTTGCGAGCTCCATATCCCACCTGTCACTTGTATCACCACATCACTACCACACAAACTCCTCCGTTCCGAACACTCCGCACTGTTGTGTTGCGACCTTCGGTCCAGTCTGTTCACTCGCCTGCCTCTCTGTGTACGTTGCTTTGTTGTTTATCTCCATCTCTTTCTGCTCCACTCGTTCCGTCTCGCTCTAACCAGAGGATGAAACAAATGCCGTCCAGGCAGTGTTGCCAACGTCTCGGCAGTGCTTGTAAACATTAAGGCCATTTATTTTTAACCTACGAAAGAACGAGGGGTTTTAAATACTAAAAAACCAGCCGGCGTTGTTAAGGTGTCACGTGACAAGTGTTTTTTTTCCTCACATATTTTGCATATTACTTTTTTTTTTTTTAAAAAAAATGGTTTTTAATACACTATTATAAAATACTTTGCACTTTTTATTACAAAATTGTACACCTTTTTTAAGGTTTATTGTTGTTCTGCATTTGTAAGAACTGTGAAAAGAACTGAATTCTCTTTTTATGTGGAACCTGTTGCATATTATTCTACACACTAATAGTATTTATCAAATCACTCAGTATTTGTAATTTATAAATTATTTCTATTGCATAACAGTCTGGGGAAAAGAAAAAAACGGCACGGGTGACTGAGGTCGTTAAGGAACAGACTCGTGAGCGGGAGGTCTGGGGTTCGATTCCCTCAGGGACCGTCCATCCTGATTGACGTTTTTTTCCTGGTTTTCCTCAGTCCTTATAAATGACAAATGCCAGGGAAGTGCTCCATACTTAGCCTGGAACTTCCTTAAAACAATTCTTTCCCAATTTATCATTTCATTTCATGTATCACCAGTGTCCACCGCCTGTGATGCCTCAGTAGTAAAAACGGGCGCTAAACACTATTAAAAAGAGTCTGAAAATTTTACAAATTATTAGTAACAATTCTAATTAAATTGGTGACTTTTACATATTTATGTTGCAAAACAATTACTTCTATTTATTATTGCGATTCTTAATACTTTTTCTGCCCCGATTTACATTCCACAGTGTTCTTGTACAATACAATCTGCTGCAGAAAGTAAAAAAAAAAAAAATCAAGATGTACAAAGTTCTCATCAGAGACCACAGTTATATATAATGTGACAAAGATATGGGTTTAATAAATAAAAATATGCTGAAACACCTAGGAAATGGATTTTTTTTAAAAATAGTGTTTAACGCCCGTTTTTACTACTGAGGCATCACAGGCGGTGGACACTGTTGTATATGAAATGAAATGATATATTGGGAAACGATTATTTTTTTTCTACGCCTTAACGACTTCAGCCACCTATAGCAATAAGAATTAGTACTCGAGATGCCGCTAAACCATCTCCCTTCATATTATTGAGTGTTCTCGGGATATTTTTAAATCGTTCCCTTCATTTCTTAGCAAACAATACAGAAAGACAAGCCCAATGAAGATAAGAGAAATACGAGAAACTGTAGCTCTTCTAGAACTATAACCTGTCGAACAACCTGCAATGACTCCTGGAAGTCCCACGTTATTGTTGACAAAATGTGCCGTACACAGCCTGATGAGCAGCCTGCCCCTTCCTATTTAAATTTAATTGCATTTTCCAAGAAACAATATGACGATCTACAAAACCTGAACAGATTCTGTTTTTAAAATGTTCAGTTCTATTTTGCAAGGTTACCTTTAATAGACAATGAATAAGTTTGATTTAATGATTATTTTCAATAATGTTTATATTTTTCTTAGCAAATACCTATGCACGAGAGTAGGTCAATAAGTTTCCGACCTCGCCGATAAGGATTATTGCCTTCACAAAACCCTTATCTAGCGTCATACTTATCTGTTAAGTATATAAATGCAGTTGTAGCTTCCGCTCCGCTGTGTTCAGTTGTTCAGACATAGTTGCATAAAGAAAGCTGTGTGTAGAAGGTTGTGACATGTTCAAAATGGAGTTTCGAGCTGTTATTAAGTTCTTCACAAAACGACTTACCCCAGACGAAATTAAACAGCGAGTGGACGGTGTATTTGGGGAAGCATCCCCCTCATATTGTACCGTAAAAGAAAGGGGAAAACTTTTTCGAATGGGTCGCGGAAGCATTGAAGACGAAGAGCGTGCAGGTCGGCCCTTGGAGAAAACCCGGCTCTTGTGGAAGGAGAAATTATGGAAGACCGGCAGCTCAAAGTTACAGAAATAGCAGCAAGGTTGGGCCTTTCTAAAACAACAGTCCTTCGAATTATTCATGAACATTTAAATGACCAAATAACACAAGTCACTAATTTCAAAGGAATGGTCTGGTAGAAAATTGCATAAGAATTGTTGTAGAAAAACATTTTTATACATATAATGTGCTTAGTTTTGTAGCATTTTTAAATTTCAACTTACAGTCCTGTAAAAAAGCAAACAGTGGAGTTTGATTGTTTTCCCCTTGTACACTTCATTTGTATGCCAGTGCAGGTGTGTTGTAGTTTGCTGCTGGAATCGGAACATTGACTTCATGACTACAGCTCAACATGTGTTCTATTGTTACAGATAACTAAACGTGCATGATGTTAAGTGTGCCCAGAGGGTAGCCATTGTGACATGAAGATTGCAAGGGCCGTCTTATGGTGAGATTCAGACGAAATTTGATCCGCGATTCCATAAATCTGGACCTACAGAAAAAAACAACTAAACTGTATGTGAACAAGTTCAAGCACACTGGGACCGTTAAGAACGAGCCCACACAAGGCCGTCCAACAACCTCTGATGACAGAATTGGTGCCATTATGAAATCCATTGAACGCAGTGTAAAGTCAGTTCGACGTTTGTCATGGGAACTGAACATTCCACGTACGATGTGCATAAGGTGTTAAGTTACACGCTGAAGAAACAGCCGTGCCTACTGCAGGTCCTGCACCTTTTACATGGCGAGGATTTGGCACAGCGTATTAGCATGTATGTGGATTTGCTTGCAGCTAGTGAAGATCGCAACATCCTCGAGCATGTAACCTTCTGCATTTGTGGAAAGATTAGCTCACATAATGGCATCATCTGGGCTGACACACCATCTGGAGGAGGAATTCCAGCGAGACGCTCCCAAAGTTAATGTGTGGATGGGAATGACCATGACAAAACTTACGGCCCGTTCTTTTTCGCCAAAAACACCACTAATGGGATAACCTGTATATAGTGCGACAGTTTCTGTTACCACAACTTGTCCAGGATGAACGTGTGCACACTGTCTACTTCCAGCAGAACCGAATAACATGCCATTATGCCATAGTTGTTCGCACTTTATGTGAATGACGTTTTTCCTGGAAGGTGGATTGGACCTTACATCAATGCACTTCTCTATGTGGGCATTTATCATGGAATGGATGTTCCGGAGCAGTTTTTTTTTCTGTCTATTGGGAATACAACAATATTGTTTCTAGCGTAACGAGATCGAAAGTGTGTACTAATCGCATCTTAGCCATAATAACAGTTAATATTATTCAGTTCTTTTCTGTGTATTAGTAATATAAAAAAAACTATGGTATTTCCTTGGTAACCAGGTCGAAAGAATGGAATTATTTCCAACTTAGTAGTCATATTAACATTTAATATAATGAAGTTCTTTTACGTGTATTAGGAAAATAACAACACATATGTATCCATAGTAACCAGGTCAAAATATCCAATAATTCTCAACTTTGTTACCATGGAAAAAGTTAATATATTGCAGTTCTTTCCTTTGTATAAGGAATATAACAATACGTACTGTTTCCACGGTAACCAGGTCGAAAGTATGGAATAGTTCTCAAATTAGTAACAATTTCCTTCTTAGTACCCAAAAAACAGTTAATATAGTACAGTTTGTCTCCTGTATGAGCAACATGTGCTATTTCCATAGCAACCAGGCCAGAATAATGAAAGAATTTCCATATTAGTGGCGATGTTAACATTTAATATACTAAAATGCTTTCCGTTTTTTAAGGAAAATAACATGTGATGTTTCCATAGTAACCAGGTAAAAATATGCAATAATTACTTAACTGTAGTATCATGGAAAAAGTTAATATAGCGCAGTTCTTTCTTGTGTATTAGAAATATAACAACGCATAAGTGTGGTTACCATAGAAACCAAATATAGCCTGATTGATTACCATGGAAACAGTTATTATTGTGGTTTGTGTTCGCATTTTAATACTTTTTAGTCAGCAATAGTTTCTAAAATATTACAGAAATCAGACCATAGATATTTATAAGAACAAGTTTATTACACAAAATACTCATATTACAAAACTGTACCCACTCTTTACACCTAAGAGTTGATACCGGTTCGGTAACATATTTGACTTAAACATTCATTTATTGCAGATGTTAATATTTTTAAATTGATGAAACTTTGCAATAAATTAAAAAGATGACAAGTCGATGTTATTTATTAAACTGCGTTATCCATTAAGAAAACCAGTTTAACATTTCTCTTGAAGTTAATGTTTTAATACATCCTTTGTACTGCCATTAACAATAATATGCTATGCTTTACCTTTAGCCACTCTTCTCTCAGTTCTGTTTCCTTTGATAACGTCATAAGAGATCGCCGAAAATAGCACCAAAACGGCTTCGTCTATTTATGAACGCTTAATCTGAACGGTTAGGAGGGCCTTTTCAAGATATCGGACTGTGGTTTTCAGTTGCTTTGTGAGACATGGAAATAATAACTTATTAGAAAAACAAAACCTTGTTATTTTTCTACCATCGATGCTAATTTAAGTTCTTACAGTATTCCCGAAAATTAAAACAAAAACTCAGTTATATCTTTAGTAGTCGATTTGGCAATTTTTATAATACGTGCCTAATACATAACTGATCTTTTTAGTAAAAAGTGGAGGAGGCCATAATTTGTTTATCTTTAAGCACATACATATGTAAGTACTCCAGGATAACATGGTTCCTTTTGAGCCAAGTGATTAATTCAAATAGCCCAAGAGTTATCATCTTCAGGGACCAAAACGTAGTTTACTTTACTGGCATATTTAATAAACACCCAATTTTGTGCTTAAAGAGATTTAAGTTTTAAAGAGCACATTTTTCTCACAGCACTTTGCTTCTCCGACAACGCAGGAAAGACTGAGATATTCCCCCGCTGTACGACAACTTTCCTCTTGTTTCAGGCCCTCGCCGCTGTGTCTACCCTCTGAACGGCGCATCGTCATACTCGTATTCGTCGTCCTTACTGTGAGGGAAGCGTTGTGGCGCCTGCGTGACATGCGCGGGGCGTCTCTGTTGCAGAGGAATGTTTACTTCTTCAGGAGAGTGAAACACTTGGTTGGCAGGCCTGTATTGCTGTACTGGTCTGAGTGTTGCCTGTTGAATAGGCCTGATGGTGGCCTGCTGGATAGGCCGACCTCGTGGAGTAGTGATCACCTGGAGAACAAAAGGTTTGTGAGTGTAAAATTGAAAAATGCATGTTACTACTCTGCTCTCTTTACACACGAAGAGAGCAGGAAGGAAGGAATAATATAAACGACGAAGAAAAATGTGATATTCATTTGTTATTGTTCTTATGGGACAATAACAGTAGGGAGCCAAAACTGCTCACAGTGGTTATTTTTTTAAATAGTGTTTAACTACGTTTTTAGTACCGAGGCACCACAGGCGGTGGACACTGATGATACATGAGATGAAATGATATATTGGGAAAGGCTTTTTTAAGGAAGGAAGCGTTCCAGGCATAAGTTTAGGTACCTCAGCATTTGGCTGAGAAAATTCTGGAGAATACCTCAGTCAGGGAGGACGGTCCTGCCGGGAATCGAACCCCAGACTCCCCGCTCACGAGTCTGCAACTTAAGCACTCGGGCACCTTTGGCGGTACGCGCACAAGCACAGTGGTAGAGAGGAACTTCACGCACATGTGTGATTGATTGTCGCTCGCCAGGTGTCAGCAAACCCCCATTTCGTTTCTTCCGAGATGACAGAGGCAGCAGTGCATCACACTTTCTACGGAGACTTGAAAGTCCCAAGTAGAAGCAGTAGGAAGTTTTCAGTAGACTTTGAGCGAGTTAAAAATGTTTTATAAGGTTAAAACAGGACTTTACATTGGCAATGATCAACGTTTCAGGAGGTCATCAACAAACTGAACTGTAGACGTCATTCTTACAGTGCTCAGCAACTTTGTTGACGAAGGCGGGATCAGCAGTCTCTGTACAGTTGAAGGATTTGAACATCTGCAGAGATCCGTGATAAGAGCTGGGATAAGGAAGGTAGCAATCAAAGCCACGCTAATGGACCTTTAGTTCATATGCCTCCAAGGAGTAACTCCGGGTGGAAGAAATGGAATGGAGGATACCTAGGACGACCAGAAATCTGGAGAGGTGATGCAGATATCAGTAGACTCGCAAGAGCCAAAAAGGTGACTAGATTTAGTTGACATGACACCTTCCTGGTCTAGTGGTTAGCGTTGCCGACTGGAGGTTCCGGGTTTGATTCCTGGTCTCTGCTTAGATCATTTTAAAGTTATGGAGGTCTGGAACGGAATCCACTCAGCCATGTGGTGACAATTGGGGAGTTATGTGATGGAAATCCCTTGAATCTTGAAAACCGGCGGTGTGATCTCATGTCCTTCTGCCATACTGCAGTCTGTCAATGATGTCGCATAACGGACATAGAGGACGCAGCGGTCGTGCACTCCATGGGCTGTTGTACTCAAGGCTCATTACATTAGGTGGCATTAACTTTTTGTGTTCTGGCATTTTATTTAACATTTTGTTATTTTTGAAATTTCAATTAATATTTGTATAAAAAACAAAAAAATTATCAGACTCTCGAAGCATTACTTTATCGAAGTTCTGTTCGGCTCTGCGCTCGATTCACACTGGCATGAAAGCAAATAACAAACAATTAAAACTACCGAAGTAGTATAGTATCCTTGCGTGAGTTGTTTTACTTTTTGCCAGTAAAAGTAACGTTGTTGATTTGGTTTATTTACGGACCCTCTTTAACATCTCAGGTCATCAGCGTTTCATTCAATTCAGATCGTGAAACGGCCGACAAATTTTGCTCATAGGCCTCTTCTTTCAGGCTTGAGGTTCTTTATCGTGCCGTAAATGTACGACACGGGACCCACAGCTTTACTTCCCTTCCAAAGGAAGCATACTTAGGATTTTTACGGCCGAATAATTCCATTGATTCTGGCCGGGTTTGATTCTTGGCGCGATCTTGAGTTTAGAAGGCAAGTATGGTTACCACTACACCACCAGGACGAACTAATAAAAGTAACGATTAGTATGTACCTGATGATGCAACTCAAATTGCAGAGACATGCTTGTATATATATATATATATATATATATATATATATATATATATATATATATTTATATTTTTAACTGAAATGAAGTTAATTTATACTTTATTTTATTATTTTTTTTTTACTTTAGAATAGAACAAAGATAATTAATTTACATTTATATGTTTAAGCACCTGCACCTTAAAGTTCAAACATATGAGAACATCTGGAAATTAATGCCTCCTAATTTTTTATTTGAAAATGGTTATTGTTATTTGAGTAAAATAAAAACTGATAACTTACTACAACCTTACTGTTCATACCTACATATTTATTTTTCCAATAATCGCCCTTGCATTGAATATATTTTCCCCCAATGGATGACCAGTTTCTTGATACCATCACTGTAGAATGTTTGACTTTGACGACAGCCTCACTTCTGTCTGCACTGCATCGTCAGAATTAATGATGTCCTCTAGGCGTTCTTTAAGTTTTAAGAACAGTGAACATCTAGTGGCTCAAGGTTGGGACTGTATGGAGGATTATCAACAGCAGCGAAAACACGGAATTCTGTTGTCATTGTTGGAAGAGCGTTGTCATGCTGTAGGATGAGGACTGCTCTACGTGTGGACTAACTCTTTGAATTTGTGCTTTCAGCTTTGTTAAGATTTCACAGCACTTTATAGAATTAATGCTTGTGACTTTAGGCGTAAGTTGCACATACACCACACCTTCACAAAAGACTGTAGGTATGAGTTTGCCTGCTGGTGATCCTTTGTGGCGAAACTCCATGGATTACCTCTTGTTTTCGGGATTGAAGTGATGTAACCAGTTTTCGTTCCCTGTGGCATGCATCACCTTTCCATTCGTAGCGCAGAAGCAATTGTTGGCTGATGTCAGTTCTCCTACAGGAAGGAGCTTTCGAGGCGTCCATCATGCACTATCGCCTGCACACAGTCCCTTGATGTACCACATGTGATTGCGTTAAGCGACGATTCACTCCATTGACCCGACTCTTGATACCATCCCATGCTTCCTTTGTTACACAAGTTGGGAATTGCACCAGGTTGATTACTAGCACGAAAAGACCAACGTCATACAGTAGTGATGTTGACATATTGAACAGCATTTAATCGCCGATGAAAGTTTACTGGGGTTACATTTTCTGCTGTTAAAATCTCTATCACAGCAGCAACACCAGACTCGCCGATTCTGTTGGTACACGCCGCCATGTTTCACACTGTAATGCTGAGCTCTCTTGTGGCAGAGGTACGAAACTTGAGTCAAAGTGTATGGAAGTCAATGGATGGGGTATGTGAGCAGAGGCACGCTCCAAAGTTCAGCTAGTGAGAGACAGTGGAAAGGAATGGAAGTCACAAAACGCGAACAACGTCCGTATGTGAAAATAAACTTTCTCCGCGGCAAGAATGCCCTACAGAGCTAGGGAATCACTGATGCGCATGCCTTGCCGTATCGAATAGTGGCGGGGTGGACAGATGCCTTCAAACGGAGAAGTCTGTCGCTGTAATTTGTCGCACAGTGGGCGTCCTATGACCACGGACAAGGATGTACGGGGTTTGTGGAATTAGAAGAGTAAAGGGGAATTCAGCAATGCACCGCATTTTACGGGAAGATCTAAACATGCAGAAAATGTGTGTAAAGTGATGCCGTATCAATTAAGTGAAATGCACTCGCTACGAAACATGTCGCATCAATCTGACAAGATTTCAGCAAGAAGTGGATGCCATGTTGAATCGCACCATTGAATAACTAAACGTGGGCAGGGGCGTATGAAGCAGAACTCAAGCGACAGTCAGTGAATGACGTCTCCTTGGGCCACCACGCAAACACAAGTTTCGCCAAACTCCTTCACCAACCAAAGTCATGTCAAGGTGTGCTTGTGTGTCATCCAGTGCGTGAGAGGAACACTATGAATTGCTATCATAATTGTGCTGTTCCGTACGCACCAAACGACCAGAACTTCTGAACAACGTCATTATTCTCCACGATAACGCGATAGTGTCAAGTGTCTTTTACAGTGGTGGCAATGGGAATTCGCCCGATCTCAGTCCCTGTGATTATGATCTCCAAAGTGAAGCAGCAGTGAAGTTTTGCTAACAAAGCAGACATTTTGACAGCATTTGGACGCGAGGTGGCTCACGTTAGCTTCTCAAATACAGCAGATGGTATTCAGTGTCTTTCCCATCACTGGCAAAGAACCGTCGATATACTTGAAGACTGCTTCGAAGGATACTAAACACTGTGGATTACCTGGGAGATTCGTCCTTGCAACCGTATGTAACTTTTACTCATGCCATAATAATACAATGTTGTCCGGTTGTCTGTGTTTTGCTTCTTTCCTACGAGGGTCGTCTATATGTAGGCCTTCCGTTAGTGGCATCACTCGGCTGTAAATGCCATATACTTTCAATTGTGTATCTTAGATTTTTCGTGCTATCCTTTGTTTGCGAGATGTAAAGAATAGTTGCCATGACTTATAATCGGTCACATTGGACCTTTAAAAATGAGGTCAACCGAAAAAAAATACTTGTAAAAAGTTCAAATATGAACCATTCGCTTTTAATGTATAGCAAATTTTGGGCAAAAAAAAAAAAAACTGGTAAATAGAAAACGACATTGAACCATTTGTAATAAAATATCATTACCTGTTGCTGGGGTACGAGTCTCACTGGCTGGCGTTGTTGAGGCTGTGGTTGAGGTTGTGGCTGACTCTGGGACTGCTCCTCGTCGTAGTAGCCGCCGATGTAAGAGTCTGGGTAGAAGCGGTCAGAGTACCTAAGGGTCACGTTGGGTTTGGTCTGTACTTCTTCTGCATTGAGAGGCCTGTACAAGTACTCGTTTACAAAGTGGTACTGCTGTGACTGCTGGCAGATGTTGTCACCACTGGGAGGCATGCAGATCAGGTGCACCTGTCATTACAGAACAATAGATGAGTATTCAACTGTAATTACAAATATGTGATGAATAAGTTTTTATTAATTCATTTTTATTGATAAACAGTAGAGAAATCTTAGGGAACCTGAGGTGTATAGGGATCAGGTGAGATAGGTTCGCGGTTCATTGTTGGAGGAGAACACGGTATCTCAGTTGGTTAGAACATCAGCTCGAAAGGCTGAAAATCCATGGTTCCAATTCCGGTCTTAATCCAAAAATTTCTGGTACCGCGGAGAACTGGAGTCATAAAGTCCGTAGCTATGATTGTCGTGTAAGTTATTACTAGCACTTAAACACTTAAAAGGTGCATTTACTTACCATAGTCAAGCAAAAAGATGCTGAAACTGCCTCCCTTCATTTTGGATACATTTCTGACATCCGACTATAACATTAACAATTACCCTTTGTAGTTCCCTCTGAGAAATGGAAGAACTTTCTTCATGAATATTATATTTCAGTTCAGTTAATGTGTGTGGATTTCTCATGTATTTTTTCCCCTTTAATCCCCCCCCCCCCCAGAGATAAAAATCGCATTAAATTGGGGGATCGATGAGGGCCTTATGTATTTATTGATGACTTGTCACATATTTCAGAATTACATTCAAGGAAACATGGGCTGTATGTGCCGTTGCAGAGTCCTGTTGGAAAGTCGCGAACCTTCGTTCTGTTACAGTTAACTCACGGAATAAGGCCTATTGTTCTCTGGCCACTAATGGCGGACCACCTATCTTTAGATCATGTGGGGGTGTCTCGTGAGGTATGTTGGGTTTTTCTGTACTCCAATATCGGTTGATTTGTAAATTAATATATCTGCTATGACCCATCATGCACACTATTCAAAATCCATTCACAACATCTACTCATGGATGCAGGGTCACCCGGTTAACAGAGGAATAAGACATTCCCTTTTGCCGAGAAAGTTATCTCAGTTTTATTTTAGGAGAACGTTAGGACATGTGTAACATTATCTTATACTTCTTCTATAAGTACTGTACGCTTTTTATCAAGAATATTTCCTGCTACACGAAATTTATTTACCAATCTGAACAAAATTTATCGGCCTTTTCAAGCCATGAATTGAATGAGATGCTGATGGCCTATGTTAAAGAGCGTTCGTAAATAAACTACATACTACTTATACTACTACTACTACTACTACTACTACTACTACTACTACTACTACTACTACTACTACTACTAGTACTACTACTACTACTACTACTACTACTACTACTACTACTACTAATAATAATAATAATAATAATAATAATAATAACTATGCGTTCAGTGATTTTCAGGCTTGTTTCTATGCAAAGGAAAATGAAATTGAGCTAAGCATTAGTGTGATAAACGCGCTTCTTTTGTATTTATGAAATTATACTACATTGTAATAAAACCACCCCTTTCATTAATTTCTATTAATTGGCTTCCAGCATTAAATTGATTTTTTATAAATATAAAGCAATATTCAGCAATCTTTTTAAATAAAAATAAACTAAAAGAAGTTATGTGGTTTCACTTTCGTTTAAAAGATGTCACATTTACAGAAGCAAAACCAGAATGAAATTTCCCTAATTTAGTGCCTCTTGTTTGACTCTCTCAGGGTTGGTTTATAATTACGAACTCCCTGTGTATTGACAAGACTTGTCATGGTAAAATGTCAGGGGTGTAGTCTGTGACGTCAGTTGAAAGGAGCGGATGTTGGTTGAGTAATTGAATTTGCGAGATGCATATGTAGCATGAAAGGCAAGCTGAGAGTTTTTGATGAAAAGTCACGTGGTAAAAGCGCTGCATTGGAGTTTCTGATTACCACACACCGAATTTTGTTAGCAGAAACAAATAAGCAGATGAGGGAGAGGCAACTACCCCCTGAGCCCGAACAGGGATGTTGTTAGAAATACCCAACAATTCTTAAACAAGGAACTATACGTTTGTCGTGCTGAATGAACACGGGAACGCAACTTTTTACTGAAAGTTGGCGAAGACAGAGCATAAAACCACAGCTGTATAGTTAAGTACTCAGTTGCGCAACATAGAAGATTAGGAAAGGAGAGACGAAGTTAATGAAGTAAAATTAAGAATAAAGACAGTTTAAAGAAGGAAAGAAAAAAATAAGCAAAGGAAAAACATTACGAAGAGATTAAAAGGAAGTAAGAAGAAATAAAAAAAAAAACACGGAAGAAAACATATGCAAGAAGCGGAAGAAGCGAAAGTAAACGAAAAGGCCAAAAGAAAAACGAAACAAAAATAATAACAAAGGAAGAGGAAAGAAACCAGAATGAACTAGGATGAAAATTAAGAGAGAATAAGAGAGGGTAGTAATTAAAAGAAACGAAGGAGATACCTGGGAACAAAACACACAAAGAAAATAAAAGGAAACAAATATTGAAAATAAACACACAAGCAAGCCAGAAGAAGAAGAAGAAGAAGAAGAAGAAGAAGAAGAAGAAAAATATCAGAAAATCGAATGAAGCAGGGAAGGAAAACAAAAGATTTGAAAATAAAATAAGAGGATAAAGGAAGAAGAGAGAACGAGGAAAGAAGGAAAAAGCTAAGGAAGAACCACGGTTGGATGGATGCTTTGCAGCGGTACTTGAGCTTTGCTCATGGCTGGTCTTTTATGCGTAGGTCCCTCAATGGGGGCACCTCAAGGGAGACACCGGGCGGTGATTGCTCGGCCACAGATGAGGTCCCTAACAAGTAGAGCCCCTCTCCGAGCTGTTGGGGCCCCTCGAAAGTCCACTTATATTCAGACGCCTGAGCAAAAACCTTCCCAAAGCGCAGGCAACCATAACACCGCGCCAGCCCACCTCACCCTGACACTCTCGACTCTGTAATAATGGGTGCAGATCGCTCCAAGCATAACACCTGACGGTCGGTTCAAGCTGTACCGGGAGTCAGAAAGTCCGCAGCTATGATTATCGCCTAACACTTAAAAAGTACATTTACTTACCTTTATCAAGCAAGAAGATGCTCGAACTGCCTCCCTTCATTTTACGTACATTTCTAATACCGGCTTATGAAATTAACCATTATCCTCCTCTGAGAAATGGAAGACATTTCATCACGAAAGTTATTTTTAAGTTCATCTAATGTGTGTGATTTTGTCTTGTACACTTTTTCCTTTAATGCCCCTCCTCAGAGATAATAAGCGCAAGGCGTTAAATCGGGTGGCCATATGTTGTTAGTGAAAACTATTGTTGAATATTTCATAAAATGCACGCAAGGAGACATGGGCTGTATGTGCCGTTGCAGAGTCCTAATGGAAAGTCACGAATCTATGTCTCCTCACAGTTTATTCATTATAAAAAGGTTGCACAATATTTTTCACATATCTAACACTATTAAATGCTCTCTCGTCGATTTCGGCTCACCACACTTCTATCGTTTGATCATGCAGCGGTTCCTTGTGAAACAGGTCACCTTTTTCTGAACTCAAGTTTCGGTTGTTTTGTATATTAATATACCGACTTAGGTGAAACCAAGTATCTTTCGTAAAGAAACCGCCATAGGTGGCCGAGGTCGTTAAGGCGCGGACTTGTGAGCAGGAGGTCTGGGGTTCGAATCCCGCCAGGACCTTCCTCCCTGATTGAGGTTTTTTCCAAGTTTTCCTCATTCCTCATAAATGGCAAACGCCGGGGAGGTACCCTAAATTTACGCCTGGAACTTTTCCTTCCTTTAAAAAAAATCCTTTCGCAATATATCATTTCGTTTCATGTATCATCAATGTCCACCGCTTGTGGTGCCTCTGTAGTAAAAAGGGGCGTTCCATTCATTCATTTCGTAAAGAAAATTAGATTAGGGTCAATTTCTCCGTCATGCACACTATTCAAAACCCATTCACGAAATCTACTCCTGGATGCAGGGTCACCCGGTTTACGTTCTAGAGCTACAGCAATTTTACAGTATTTTAACTTTGTAGCCGTTCGAACTGAGAAATAGTAAATTTGCGTTTGCTGAGAAAGACGTCGAAATGATTATTTTAGGGGAATGTTCCAGAGCATGTTCAACATTATCTGACTTCTTCTGTAGTGACTGTTTACGCTTTTTATCAAGAACATTTTTCATTCATGAACTTTATTTACCATTTGTGAATGGTACTTCAACTTGAAAGTTGAATATCAGGAAATCTCTCCTGAAACAACCTCCGTACATCATCAGCCGATTCTGTATGCACGTACGAACACTCTTTGGAGAATAGAGTGCTGAACTGAGCCGCATTAATGTATTTAATACTTAATACATTGTAAAACAACACACAAGTTAAACTCGTATTGACTTCCCCTCCAGCTCTCAAGCGTGGGAACCAAATGAAAATTGCATAGCTCAGTAAATTAGGGTATCTGCACATGGAATGGTCCCACAAAGGAAAAATAAATCAGTAAAAGCAAGGGAATGAGATTATATGTATTAATACCAGAATTTGCCAAGTGACCAGGAGAAACCACGAAGAATAAAAAGAAGAAAAAAACCGTAAATTGAATCCAGGGCGTCTCAAATGCAAGTTATAAGCGTTACACCTTTTACCACGTAGTAGTAGAAATAATACAAATAGTCGAAACAGAAGAAAACGGATGCTAAAATGAAAGAAAGAAATACACTTGTCAAACAGTAAAAAGAAGCAAGAAAAGGGAATAAGAGAAAGGACGTACCTGGTGGAAGACGAAGCCCTCTGGGCAGATCCAGGAATGTCTTGCATTGTCCTGACAGTAGTGGAACACCTCGCAGTTGAGACCGTCGTCGGCATAGTATCCGGTACGCTTGCCGGTACAGTCGAACTTGGATTGGGGCAGCAACAGGGACAGACGATCAGGCTCTTCCTTTTCCTCCTCCAACTCTTGCTCCTGCTCCTGAAGAGAAAGACGTTTAATTGTTGATACGCTTTTGTTTCCTGTGTAGACTTTGGGGATAAAAGCAATCAATGAATTCCAGTTGAAAGTCCTGATCTGCAGTGTCGGAGTACATTGCTGGAGGGAGACATTCGTTGACAACTTTTCCTCAACAGTGTGTGGAACGAGAGCAAGTTACAGTCTTGCGCGCTTCGTTAGCTGAGTTTTAGGACTACTCAAACTTGTCATCAGAGACCGGAAGTTCAGACTTTTATTTTGGTTAAAATAGGCAGACAAAAGGCCACTTGAAATACTGACAATAGGCAGAAATACAATTAAAATAAATTAAAAGTGAAAACAGAGAGTAATATCACTCATTATTAATGAAAATACTTAATACTTTCTTTATCACATAATTTAAGGCTTACTTTTCTTGGTTACAAGCAACAGCAAGGTGTTTCTTCAAGGTATCAACTGTCATAGTCAGCCGCTTGTCTGAGAGAACATTTTTCATTATGAAAAAAGAACGTTCTACTTCCACTAAAGTGATAGCAACATATTTAAAACAAGCTGTTTCGGAAGGATTCATACCAGTTACAACAGAACATTCACCTTTCAGGACATCATGGTATTGTTGAATAAGACAAAGTAACGCAGTTTTCAATAGTGCTGGTGAATGATCAAAAGGTGCAGCGGTTCATAGTTGTGTTCATTTTTTGTTTATGCGTTTACAGAGGAATCAGATTAGTATTTCTCTTACTTCCGTACTGAACACATTATAGGGACGGTTTATTGCACAGCTGTAACGCTCTCATCTTCTCGCTTGCAATTGTTTGTTACATTTATGCAGTTGAGAAGTTACCTCCACCACAAATTTCCTAGAATTGTCTCGTACAGATCGATACAAAGTCATTCACCAGGACTATTCAAAACTACAGTACTTCCCTCACCCTCTCTTTTCCTGGTATTCGTATGCCCAAGATAACTGTGCGCTCCTTTCACTAATGAAGGTTCTGCTATTTAAAGGGCCTAAGTGAATGGGTTGAGGAGAAGGTTTTTTGACCGCTTGAAAAATAATAAATATATAACAAGATTTTCAATAGATATTTTTGTGAGGTGAAAATGCCATTTAATTTATATATATATATATATTAATGAAAAATAAAAATAAAGAAACACTATTAACAATGTAACAAATTAACACTAATAATAAAAGTAGATAAAGATAAAACACAGAGAAAGAGTCACACTTGAAATTGGTATATTTCGAACTACTGCGAGTTCTTCAATGGCAAGAAGGCCTTTGAAGAACTCTTGCCTTTGAAGAACTCGCAGTAGTTCGAAATATAGCAATTTCAAGTGTGACTCTTTCTCTGTGTTTTATCTTTATCTACTTTTATTATTAGTGTTAATTTATATATATTTCATTTCGATATATTGAAATTCTTTATCTTTTTTTTAAATGCGTATATAATCTGAGAAAAAATCCATTAACTATCCAAAACAAGCAAAAAAGTGTTTAAACCTTAAAATAGTCCAAATGTACGTAAACATGTTCATTACTGTCCTACTCAGATCCACTCAGATAGAAAATGCATTTCCCCTAACTTCCGGAATCTACTTATCATCATTTTGTTATTGTAGTTTTGATTTCAGAACTTTACAACTGGATCTAACAACTACTGCATGTATTGAACATTTTCGGGTCTGTTTTGGGAGGAAGACAGGAATTTTGTTACTGTTAGTGGATGGTTCTAGACTTATCTTAAAAGTATTTTTACAAAAATGGGGAAACATCTTGTTAAACGGAAAAAGAAAACATTGCTGCTTCATAATTTAATGTCACAATAATGTAATACCTTTCCAAATAATGGGCGTTCATATTGTTGACATGTTGGAGGCTGGATTGGGGTGAACAGACAGAGGAGGATATTACTGATCCTCAGCCTTGTTCAAAGGCTGCTATTTGTGCCTACACCATTGAGATACCCCTGGGAGGAAGGGATGAGGTACGGAAACACAGGATCCATGGGCGGTAAGGCATTGACATTAACGGCACATCTAGCAGATTTGTTTTCGGACAGAAAACCCCGACGCCGGTGTATTCCGTCCCCTCCAAAGAGTTCGAGCCCCTCAGATGGATAACAGTAGAAATATTTGAAAAGTGCGATAGCCTCTGTGCCACCACATGTGACATGTGTTAAAATATTCAACCATCAATTAGCAATTCTAGAGGTTACAGGTGAACACACTGTACAACTTGAACCATTCATACAGAAAATTTTCCGAATTATTTCAATTCAATTTATAATTTGTATAAGAAATACCATTCCAGTGTTGACAAAACATTTACTTGAATGATTTCGCATTAACGAGATTGTATTGTACTTATAATATTGTGTTGTTATTGAATAGAAGTTTAGTATATATTTTTATTTTTCAGAGTAACTAAAGTTCACTTAGAAACTTGGTAGAGATTTTGGGTTAAAAATCGATTTTTCGGCTATGATAATATGAAGCTACATATTTTGCATGCTATCCAAATATTGTTTTTGTGTTTCCAGCATTTAAATAGATATTTAAATAAGACGGCCTAGTTGCCAAACCCCCTGCTTTCAAATTTTAGTTCAAAAAGTTATGGTTTTATACATAATATGAAATTAGATCGTTTGTAGATTACAACAATATATAATTTTTATTTGTTTGGGGAATTTAAATAGTTTAAATGGTAATTTAAACATGGCTACCATGCTGTTACACAAAACACACTCATGCTTTTTGTCATTTGCCATGTTTTTAACTTTAGGTGCACTTTTCTTATAAACTATTTAAGATAGAACTGTGCATTCTTTTGCTCTATATAGCTGGTTAAAGCTTTTAAGGGAACCTGGTAGGCCAAATACCTGAAACAAATTCACCCCCCCCCTTTAGTCATTTGTTAGACTTTCATCTTTAAAACAACTCATCATTTATGTCTGTATGACATTTCTGTGTTAATTATTTATTTTAAAAACATATAATTTGTTCTTGCATCTGCCAATGCCAAATGTTAATTTGTTTTATTTTCAAATCTCGCGCTTGAAACAGGAATTTTTTTTAAGTGTATGTTACTTAACTGTTGTGGAGTTGTGGAAATCGTTTGTCTTCTGTTCATAAACGTGGGAAATTGTATGATCAAGGGGATGCCGTATCCTAGCAACGTCCAATTATGAAATTTTTCATTTTCTTAGGGTGTAGAGTAGATTTCATTTTTATGACATATAGTTGCATATACCGGATCACTTGAACATGGGCTTTTTAATAAAACCAATTTAAACTTTTTCAAAAAATATATCTTAGAAGCCAGCCTTGTCACATTTTTGTCATACATTGCAAACCATAATATTTTATAAAAAAAATTTTTTTTTGTAAATGGCCATGTTAAACAATGCAGAGGTACCAGAAGAGCGATTTCCGAAAAAATTGAAAACTCTAGGTTAAGCAGAAGCTGAGGAAAAGAAAAATTTTGTAAGAACAAGGGGAAAAAAACGGGTATTACTGAAAAGAGACTTCTAACTTCGCACCTATTTTTCCATAAGTTACATTTTTTCTTACAACTTGTTTCTTTTCCTCGGCTTCTACTTGACCTAGCACTTTCAAAAGTTCAGGAATTGTTCTTCTGGCACCCCTGTGTGGTTTAACATGACAATTTACAGAAAAATATTTAACTTTGCATCGGGCATACTGGGTCCCTTTAACTTTTCTATGTATGAGGCTTTTGAAAAGAAAAATATGTTTGAAATTTGTATAAAATAATGACAATAATGCAACATTTTCAAATATTAAATTTTTTCTTTAAATTACATATTATTTCACTAGAAATGATAAATAACTTCAGAATCTGAGGATTCTGAGATTAATGGTTTATGGGAAAGCAACAATAGTGTTAAAATTAATATTTTTAAGGTTTATTACAATAATTATAAAATGATTCACAATTAAAGTTAGCCAAAATTAAAAACACTTTATAATTTATAAATAATTGTTTAATAAGTGGTAAATATTTCATTGGATATATTAGTATAGTTTTTCAGAAATCTCAGCTTGCATTTTGTTCAGCAAAAATTGTTATTATGTCTTTACTAGGCGTACTTAAAGCTTTTAGATCGAAAAAAGAAAAAAATACCCGGCTACAAACGACGTTACTGGTTGGCGTAGGTAGATAGGTAGAGAGTTAGTTCCTTTGATGCAGCGTCACACCCACTCGCGCCGCATCCCGTGGGCGTTGCTACCCGGCATGCAAGAGTGTAGGAAGGTTTGCCGTAGTATCAGGCGAGACTTCATTCATGCGCAATCACGTGACTTCTGCCCACACTATTTCATACAGATGTCAGTCGACATTTTAACTTTTGTAGCAATCATCAGAACTTACATTACCAAAGTATTTTCATTCCCCTATAACATTCTAATAACGCCCGTTCTACTTCAAACAGCCATTCTTTAATATGTAGCTTACTTCTTTATAAATTGTGTTTTTTTAGAACATATGGGATGAAAAATGAAATATTCAGCCGATTTTTATTCTAAATTATACAGCGTTAGTCAAAAATGTCTCCCGAGTTTTAAAAATTCAATGCTTTCTGAATATTGACGTTTCTTTGCAAAATAATACAAACATTTCATAAATATGATACGTCCGGGCAAATTCAATTGGTAGCACTAGATTATTTTAAACGTTACCTTGGCAACTTGGCGACTTGGGGGATAATATACTTAGCTATAAACAGTTGCGAATGTTAAC
Organism: Metallyticus violacea; assembly: GCA_030762175.1. Classification (NCBI taxonomy): domain Eukaryota; kingdom Metazoa; phylum Arthropoda; class Insecta; order Mantodea; family Metallyticidae; genus Metallyticus; species Metallyticus violacea. The sequence continues at coordinate 13,795,452 of CM060830.1, forward strand.
CTTAGAAGGAGAATAATAATAGAAAACGAGCAACTTTTGAATGTTGATATTGTGTTCTACTTAAGATGGAAGCACTTAAGCAAATGGAGAATAAAAGAAGATATACAACTTTTTAATATTACAAGAAACATAGCTTCTTGTTGTGTTTCCGAATATTAGCTTTCTGCACCTCAGGAAGCAAACTAATTTGGTTAATCTTGAGTTAAGAAGAATTAAATAAACAATGAAAAGGAACATTTTTGCATAGGCTAACATGTTAACTATACAAGCTTCCTTATCGATACACTATCTCAAGCAAATGTTACACAGTTATAAAAACTTACGTTAAAGCGAGTGTATACATTATTACAGCAAGTTTAATTATAGGAGAATAAATGCAGATATTATTATCATCATCATCATTGGAGTTCGTTGTCGCAAGTATTCAGTGGTAAATTTAGATGTTGCTTTATGAGTGTAACAAATTTTCATTGTGTGTTTGTCTTTAATTTTTTCCCCATCAGGGCTTGTTCCATTGTAGTATGGTTTAATACATTACAAGTGTATTTACTTGTAACTTGTAGTTATTAATAAAGTTCTATTTCACAAACGTTTCTGCTACGCTTGCACTTTACAACTCCATACTAACAAGTGGACAAGTGATGTTTCATTGTCGATCCTGGTGGTGTACCATACTTGCCTCGTAAACCCAAGATCGCGGGTTCAATCCCTGCCAGGGTCGACGAATTTTTTGGGCGTAAAATTCTAAGTATGGCTTCCTTCGAAAGGGAAGTAAAGCCGTGGGTCCCGTGTCGTACATTTACGGCACGATAAAGAACCTCAAGCCTGAAAGAAGAGGCCTCTGAGCAAAATTTGTCGGCCGTTTCACGTCCTGAATTAAATGGGACGTTGATGACCTGAGATGTTAAAGAGCGTCCGTAAATAAACCAAATAAACAATGTTTCGTTGTTCTGTTCCGCAGAAGTTAGTCGGGTACTGGTAATTTGTATAACTTTCTCTATTGGTAACCTCAAATACTAGCGCAAAATGTAACATCTTTTAGTAATTTTGGGAGTCAACTGATCTAAATATGCGAAACATTAGCGAATATGATGATGATGAGAGTTAACATCGCTGAACAAGTAATATGTATTTGTCAAATGTTTTCTGATGTCACTAATTTTTAACATGGTCGTATGATATTTTTTTATTTAATAACGTAATAAATAAATAGGTGTTAATTTAGAAATATGGAAAATGCATTAAAATAAAGGAAAAAGTGTTACCTCTGTTTTTATTGACCCCAGGTCTTATCACCCATGAGACAAGCTGGGAAAACATTCAGTATCCAAGCACTGATCCAGCTAAATGTTGCCAGCATTGACGTCGAAAATGCACTGCTAATAGCTTCCGGGTAATCTTTTTTAGGCAAGTGCTCTTTAGTTAACCTTTTCCAGATTGTTACGTAACTAAAGCGGCAGGTCTACCAACTGGTGTGACCCACTTACGTCTCCCAGCACATCAGGCCAGCTGTGTCTATATATCTACAGGTTTCCCCACGTGCTTTTGTTTCTAAAATAGCCGTATTGCGGAAAACGTGCTTGTAAATGCGAGTTAAGCAACTTTGAGCTTGGTCAATATTTTAACGGGTGACCAATTCTTGGAAATTGATTAAATGGTTTGCTAAGACAAATTATAAAATGGGAACTACCTATTTCTAATCCTGTTCCTAAATACAAATTCTTGTACAAACAATATTTTGAAATTGCACCTAACCATAATTTTAAACGAATAATTTATTCTTCATACATATTCTTGTCTCCGGCTCATTAGTAATTTACTACCGGAATATCCAGGAGACATGTATTTACCCTCGTTTTATTATTTTATTTGTTTGTTTGTTTTTCATGCTAAGCAACTACACGCAAATATGATTAGGCATTCAGCCCTGACTGTTAACACCGGTCATATTCAAAAATAGACAGTATACTTTCTTATAAAATTTTGATTCCTTCTTGAACATTACAAAACTAAAAAGGGAGGAAAAAAAAAAAACGAAACGAAAAACTCCCCAACTGTTATATTTGTACTACTTCGTTTTTGACAGACTAGTTCCACTTTTTTTTTAACTTTGCTGAAAACAACCTTGTGCTTTTACTATCCTTTCTAAAAAGTTCAATCATAGCTATTTTTCTATTTAATATAAACCATGTGTAATTTATTAGCTCTTTTCTCCATAGACCAGTTCTTTTTACATCCAAATAATACAAGGGTCACTAAAAAGGTTTTGAGATGAGGAAAAGTGAAATGTTGGCTCACTTAAAAAGAATGTGGCATGTGATACCTTCATCTCTTACAAGTAAAACGGTAACGGGTAGCGACCCTCACCCCATTCGCATTCCAGAGTATGAGGGTAAACAACTCCCGTGCACAGACAGCCAGTCGTTACGATGGAGCTGGAGAGAGAGCATTTTCAAGCTGTGATTATTTATGATTTCAAGATTGGTTTAAATGGGTCCCAGAGCTTTGAACACTTGCAACAGGCTTTTAGGGACTTTGTTCCATCTAGAGCAACAGTTTTCCGCTATTTGCGGAATTTAATAGGGGCTGAACTTCATTGCAAGATTAGGTGAGAAGTAGGCGTCCGACAACAGCAGTGACTAAAGAAATCATAATCGCGCTGGAAAAAATCGTATGCCCAAACAACCGCATAACATTTACGAAAATCGAGGCAGCTTTCCAGTTTGAATCGTCAGCAGTATCAAAATCCTGCACGATCAACTTCGTGCCAGAAAAGTTTCCTCCCGTTGGGAGCCCCACAATTTGACAGAGGCACAAAAGCGCACACTTGTCGAATGATGTGAAGAAATGCTGCAGAGATTCGACGGGGAGAGCTCAAAGCGTGTTTCTGATGTCATCACGGGTAATGAAACATGGATTTAACAATTTGACCTGAAGATAAAATGACAATCGACAATTTGGATCTCGATTCACCAACGGAAGTGAAGAGGGGCCGAAGTGTTGGGAAGAAATTGATAAAACAAAATTCCTCTGGAGGAGCAAAGAACGTTTACTGCTCAGTCTGTCTGCGAAAGGTTTCAACAAGCTCCGAGAACGCCGTTCAAGGACAGAACTGGAGGGGATCCTGCTTCACCGCGACAACGCCTCCGCTCACACGGCTACACAGTGAGATGAGACTCGCGACTCATACTCCCTACAGTCCTGATCTGGCTCCATGGGGGGGGGTTATTTTCTCTTCCGAGTGGTAAAAAATCGCATGCAGGAAAAGGCCTTGGATGCACATAAAATTAACATTTCATCCTTGAGGGACATGAATAGCAGGGACGCTTTGATAAATGTTTTTGAGGATGAGAAAGTGTACAGAGTGCGGTGGAGAGTACATTGGAAAGATGCAACAGTCGGAGTGAGTTTACCCACTCCTAATTTGACATGTCTCAAACCTTTCGTAGTGACCTTTGTATATTTCATTGCCTCCACATAAAAGGCACGACTCTGTAGGACACCCTTTCTTAGCCTATTCCCCTGCCCTTTCTTACCCCTCTCTTTGTTCATTATTAACTTTATCAATATTATACACCACCTTTCCCACGTGATCTTTGAATTGAATTGAATTATAAATCACTAACAGTTTTTTAATTTCTCTATCATCAAATTTTCTCCTTGTTCCTTTCTAAAACCGTTATAATTATTTTCTATATTTCTGAAATAATATGATAGAATAACGATTTAGCAAATTAAAATAAAATAATGATAAGTTTACGAAAGGTGATTTTTACCTGAATTGGCTGGTTAGCGATTTGTGCGCGCTGGGACGTTTGGGGTCTCCTGACCTGGTGCTGGATCTGCTGGGGTCTGGGCACAGCCACTTGCTGCTGACTCTGGTAGTCTATAGGACGACGATACACCACCTGCTGTTGCGGTTGCGGAGTTGGATGAGACTGCCTCAGTAGCAGCAGGGCCTGTCAGGGATGACAATAATAACAACCTCTTACACCTTAGCTGGCTATTACGTGGCCGAACGCAGTATGTACTTAAATCCGCCTTTTCTTGTGACATCACTATCATAGAGGATGTAGAGAATAACTGATGAAATTGTGAAGTTTCTAGTAAAACAAAACACTATTAAAATAGGCTTATTCATAATTCTATCTACAGTTGATCAAAAAACTTATCGCTTTTTTTTAGCAATTATCAAATTTCAAGCGTTGGCAACAATTAAAGCGATTGTGTTGCATAATATTCTAATAATTAAAATTGGGAACAATGTAACTGCAGCGGCGCAGAAAACATGGCATGCTTTCGGTGCAGACGCGGTTGTGATTGAACGGACACTGAAAATATGATTCGCAAAGTTGTTCAATAACAGACTCTGTTAGCGAACAACAGCCAGATTTGTATTCAACCTTTGTACAGAAACCATACGGCTGCATCACAACATCTAGAAAAAAGACAAGTCGTGGGAACCATTTTTTTCCTCGCAAACAAAGTATAACACTAAAAATCTAAGATGTACGATTGAAAGTGTATGGCATTTACTGCCGAGTGGTGCCATCAACGGAAAGCTGGATATAGGCAACCTTCGTAGGGAAGAAGCAAAACACAGGCAACCGGACAACATTGGTTTATTATGAGCAAAAGTTACACACAATTACTTACACAGTGTTGCAAATCCGTCACAGGACAGGTCTCCCAGGTAATCCACGGTGTTTAGCAGTCTTTGAAGTAGACTCCAAGTACATCGACGGTTCGTTGTCAGCGATGGAGGAGGCGCTGAATACCATCTGCTGTATGGGAGTTGTTAACGTGAGCCAATGCTGTCGAAATGTCTGCTTTGTTAGCAAAACGGAATGACTTCTTCACTTTGAGGAAGAGATCATAATCACAGGTACTGAGATCGGTGAAATTTGGCGGGTATGAAACAACTTCCTATCCCCACAGCTGTAAAAGACACTTGGCACTGTCGGCTTTGTGAGCTGTCGCGTTATCTTGGAGAATAATGACGTCGTTCGAAAGTTGTGGCCTTGTGGTGCGTACGGCACGGCGCAATTGTGACACCAAAACTAGGCAATCACAATGTTCCCCCTCGCACTGGATGACAGACAAGCACACCTTGACTGTCCTACACCGAATGACCATGACCTTTGTGTGTGAAGCAGTTGGCGAAATTTGTGTTTGTGTGATGCCCCAGCGTGATGCACTGGACTATCCGTGCAGTTCTGGTTCATAAACCCTTGTGCACATTTCATCATTGCAATTATATGATTCAACATGGCATCTCCTTGATTCGACATGTTCCGTATGATACTTGATTAATATGACACCCACTGCACATATTTTCCGCATGTTATATAATTATATTAATTTAACTACTATTACAACATGCTTCAAAAGTAAAATGAAATGAAATGAAATTATTAAATATATTGTTATGTTTCAATAAGTATATTCTCATGAAATGTTAAATGATATAATAGCTTAATCGATTATTACAGTTTATATTTAGATTATGTATAAACTTTGCCGTTTGCTGTATCTGGGAGAGGAAATCGTAGGAGACAATGGATAGAAAATTCATTACTTGCAAAGTAATTTTACTAATAGTTACTCCATTAACAATAGTTTTTGACACATGAACGTCTGAATATATCTGTTGAAAGCGGTAAAGATAACTGTTGAGATCGAATTCCTCATAATTTTGACGACCTCTCTCAAAGTAGTCCCCGTTTGATGCAATACACCTGTCCCAGCGTTTCTACCACTCTTCAAAGACATTTTATGACAGCTTTTTCAGAGCCTTCACCACTGGTTCATATGATGGAAAATGTCTTCCACAAACATAACAATTGGGAAAGGAAAAAGGCAAGGGGCTAAATCTGAACTATAGGGGGTACGCATTACATTCATTTTTCTGCAATATTCAGTATCAACGTTTGCGATGTGCGGCCATGCAGCACCCAACATCTGTAAATCATTCTCTGAGTATCTAAAAATGAAATGATCATAACTTTCCTGGTAGAAGCGACTACCGTGACAGTTTTAGTGTTGGTGATGTTGGAGATTTCCACACAGCTTTGCTGTTTGTTCTTTGGGTCGAAATGAGGTAATCATCAGCAGTGACGAAGGAGACTCCGTGTTTTCTATAACACCATCTTCACAGCTACACGTTCGGGAATCAGCAATCTTGGAACTCACTGTACACAAACACGTCTCATGTGCAACTTTTCATAGGGTACCACTAAGTGACATTTTCAGAATTTCTGAAAGTGTTCTTAATGTTATTCGACGCCCTCTCTCACAATGACAGCAGCTGTGTTAACGTTTTCTTCCGTTAGAGCACAACTGAACGTCGGGTCCACCTTTTTTGTTGTTGTAGATTGTCTCTTCTAGCTGTGCTACAGGGAAACACAAATTGTCCATGGGCCTCCTGTAATATTACATAAGACCGTAGCGGATGAGTTGTTGAGACGATAGCAGAATTTCAGATCAGCATATCATTCGTCGCGTGTCACCATAGGCAGAACTCCACATACCTCATCTTGCACACCTCTCATGGGCGGGAACAGGAAGTGTCAGCAATAAAACTAGTACCGCAAGTACATTACACTAATAAAGTAAAATGGGACAATATGCCTATAGGTTGGACACTCAGTCATGGGACGGGCTGCATTTGTATGTTTGATATATATACGCACCTGTGGTCCTGCCGTGGACGGCGCCACTGTATTCCTGCTTAAACCTTCGTCATCGTCGTCGTCACCTAGTGCAGCCGTCGCCCTGAAGGCCTGTGGCGGAGCGGCTCCTACAACGGGGAACCTGGGAGGGGACACCAGCTGGAGGGCTTGCTGCTTCTGTTGTGGCGGCGCCCCTCTGTAGTAGGCGTTGGCACTTTGTCGTTTATCACGGTCTTCCTCCTGAGCCAGAGTGGTTCCCAAAACCAGTATTACCACCAACAACCTCTTCATTCTGAAACACTTTAATTTTCATATTAATAGTTTCTCTCTCTCTCAATTATTAGAACTCTAATTTGGTAAAATACAAGAAGTTAATTCATAGTTGATAAGCCATGTTCACAAGAGGCGCCGATAAGACACAGTTCACCAGTAAGCCCAAAAGTTGAGGCTTACAAGGCTATAAATGGAAGATATCACTAGATGTATCTTCCGGGCTGTTATGCCGTGGTCTGGTAAAGCTAGGAGTTCCAGAAGTTTCATCCACAACTGCGGCGGACATCTTCAGTGGCGTGGACGAAGTCTTCTTAGAGAAGGTATCACAGACGCAGCTCTAGCAGACCACGGAATAACAGCTCGGAAGATACCTCTATGATATTTGCGACTCCAGCCGTGAAAGCCTATGTTCCCTTCTGACTATAAATGAAAGTTATTAAGTCATTTAGAAATAAAGAAGATCGCGCTGTCATACGATGTATTGTTCTTTATGTGATTTATTTGATATGATACAAGAATATATGAGAGTATTGAATGCAAAAAGAAAATGGAAAGGAATATAATTTATTAACAATTTTAATAGAATACATCAACATATTGTGAAAGTAGAGATACTGTCTCGCATGTAATGTCGGTTTAAGCGAAAATTTATTTGAAATGTATTCTGCACAGAAATTATACTGATCTTCAAAGTAAAGTACGTTAGGTTCTATAGTCTTCTCCACCTTTCAGCAAGGTTTATTATCCCGCACCAATTTCTGAATTTTGATGGGAAGAATTCGACGATACCCACTAGCAGGATATTCAATATTTACGAAATTTCTTCCACGCAGAAAATGAGTCATGGATGGAAACAGATGGTAATCTGAAGGTGCAAGATCCGGGCCGTATGCTGGGTGTGGTAGCAGTTCGATCCCTTCCAATTCATGGGTTTTTCCATGGTTTTTCGAGCGGTATGGGGTCTCGCATTATCCTGCTGCAAGAGAACTCTATTTCAGCTGTGTATCTCTGTCTCAAAACTTCATGAACTACTTCCAGTTGCTGAGAATGAAGATTTGCATCGACTGCAAGCCCGTTTGGAACAAAATTCCAGCGAATCACACCTTCAAAACTCTACCAGACACGTAACATTACTTTGGGATCGAACAGATTTTGTTTAGCGATGAGTTTAGCAAGGCGCTGTTTCAGGGTTGCGATAATATATTCATTTTTTACGCGCCTGACAATTTACTTGGTAAATCTTTCATCCAGGGGATTTGTGATAAGCTAACGACAGATGTCCGCTCTGCTTTGGGCCTGTTCAGGTGTCAATTCATGGGGTACAGATCTACAGCTTCTGTCTTACTGTGGCGATGTATGGTATCTTTTGATGCACCAAGCTCTGCTGACAACCTAGGGTGCGTTTTTGCAGATTATCTTCCAAAACTCTGCGTGTTTTAGGACGTGGTAAATGTTTAGTGTTTTCTTCCTCATTATTAAAACGCTGATATCATTGTTGTGCTACACGCTCACAAACGACACCTACTGCCTCCACTTCTTCAAGTCGACGCAACAGCCTTATAATCTTGTTTCCAGCAGTGCTTTAAAGAACTCTACCCTCACACTTTGTTACCTCCATTTTATGATTGCGAATTAACAACTGACGGCTGACACATTCTCACACTATACACAATGATAAATATGGTACCTGTAAATAATATTGCAAAAAAAATTAAATTAAAATCTTACAATTCACCCGATATATCTTATCAGACAATCTAATAATACGCAGGCCATAGAATTATTTTGCATTGGTTTAAGGCTTCACATAGTTCCGGCATCGATAGCGGAGAGTGGCATAATTCCAGGGAGTTTTTTTTTATTTGGATCAAGTTATAGTAAACCAAACGATTTGCTGATGTTTCATCACTCCTCCGCTTAAGATCATCCTTCAAAATCTTTACCGACGAGTACCCACACTATCATTCACATTGAACGTTAGTCGTTGCACGGTTTGAAGACTTCTGCAAGAACATCGCTGTCATGTTGAAAGGGTTCGTGCTACAAAGGAATTTTGCTGTTGGTATTTTGACCAAACTCTATTCAACACTTTCCACCCGCATACGTGAGAGATTGTATAATTTCCGTAATTTACATGTTTGGACTTTCGAAAACCCTCATGAAACGTTTGATTTATCACATTAGATGATATTTGGTTTCAACATGTGGGCAGGGATTTTGAATTACTTTCTTGTGGCTACCGTATATTTTGTCGCGACGGCTCAGTGTCAATAATTTCTTGGTACTCTCACAAGCAGCTCTGCCTGAGCTCCCGCTTCCTCTTAATATCAGACAAAGAACATGCTGGGTCACCAACTCATTTTGGGAATGAAGTACGTTGACAGCATTAGGAGATCACTGATAGGTAGGGGGTGTAGTGCCATATAAAGTCGAAACCCTGTGAATTCTAAGATCTTACAGCACGCAAGTCAGCGCAGCAGCTGAAATCCGGGAAATGTCTGGCGTCTTTGAGGGAACACCACAGAATCAGCAAGTAAACGAACGTGCTATAGTGTAGTAAAGTAATGGGGCTCATACTACTAATTTAATATTGAAGTGTTTTCCTTTCTGTATCTTATATGTGTATTAAATGTTCACATAACTAGGAATAATTACTGCATTCCCTTCCGGACAAATAACCCAAAGTAATGATATAAAATCGTGTTTCCCTGAAACGAAAGGTTCCTTAACAAGAAATGTTTAAATATCGAACCCCAAAGCTTGTCGGTCTACTTTAAAGATGTTAGAGTTACATAATTACATGCATTAATCACACGTTTTCTTGTTTTAATGAAATAAATGCATTGTATATTTGTGAAAAACAACAATTTCAAAGGAATAAACCCGAAAACATTGTGCAAGATGTCCCAAAGAGTTGACATGTATGGTAAGTGTGTTTTAGTGATAAACACTAAAAGCAAAAAATCAGCTGGTTTCTTTATCTCTATGATATAATGTTATTTTAATGTTTCATAAAGAAAACCCACAAAAATAATTTCGTTAATTTCTATTTGAAGCACACAGATTTTATTAGTTATGTCCACGTAGAGGGTAGAGCGAGAAGTCAGCTGTTTTGCTTTGATTTGTATAAGCCTATTGGTGTGCAAGACAAACTATATTTATTTTGTTCATAATTTTCAATTATACAGGATGTAACAAAAATGCACGTTAAAACTTTGGGGAAACATTCCTTACGCTTACAGGATAAATGCATATAATATGAACATTGCCAAGGAATCGCTTTATTACCCTGTTGGAGTTCAACAGAATTTTCAAAAACAGAACTGTGGGATATGTAAAATCATATGAAATGTTCAAAATGTCCTCCGTTAGTATGGGTACATCCAACAACCCGCCGTCGCATAGACTCCCTGATGTATTATTCCTGGAGTATCTCGTATTGTCTGCCAGCCTTGCAGAATACGAGCACGAAAACTCTCTAAACTTTCGGCTAATACATAGATCATATGAGCATCTGCCAACTCCGCATTTTAATACCTCATTTTACCTTGAGATCCTTAAACACATAGAACTGACATTACGTGCTTGGTGCTACGTCAAGCAATGAAGTGAGTAACATAACAAGCGAACTACGTGGTACAGAATGACAACAACAACGATGAACCTACGAACCATGAATAGTTACAACACCCTCACCTCATTTAACAAGAGGTAAGCGAATGTTTACCTACTGTACGTATTAAGCAACTGTGCTATTGTGGGGTTATATGCCACAGGACAATTATGCTGGCATTCTAGCTTGCATATCACAACGTGTAAGCGGAGGGGTAGACAAAGGGCCCTAACAAGGAAATAAAGCACTTCCTCATCCATGTTCATATCACATATATGCACTCCCTTTATGCAAATATTGTTCCCGCAAAATTTTGACATACCTTTTTGTTATATATTGTATATTTTAGTTTCATTGTCCTTTTGTAGAAATCGTTCAAATATATATAACCTTTTATTGTAATTTTTAAATATAGCACAATGATTTAGTAGTCATTGCGTTTGGTAAGATATGTGCATTAAAGTGAGCTATTGTTCAAATATCTATTTTAAGGAGTTATACATTTATGTTTCAATAAACAAAATAAAATGAAAATAAAATAAAATAGCTATGACAAGTTTTTAAATTGAAACTATTGAACTTAGGGACGTTATATTTTACAAAAACATTCTTAACTATAGGTAGTATGAAAAAGATGTTAACATTTAAAATACGTGAGGCCAGTAATCGAATTTTCCATTCGATTTCACATGGAATAGCCGGTTCATTAAAATCTTATCTATAATCATTATTGTAATTAGAGCATAACTACTAAGTATATCTCCTGTAGTGGGCAATTAGGTGTTCCCCTTTTAATTAGATGGAAGGGAAAGGGTGATATGAAGCACTGGTGTCGCTAGGTGACGTGAAACAGAGCGTGTGGTAACTGTGCAATGAAAATGCACTTTTAGTAAGAAACTTGCGGGGGGAAAAAAAAAAAAAAAAAGTAAGAGCGTTCGTTCATTTCGGAATGTGCTCTGACTTTTACTTCATCGAACGGGTTTCCGACACTTTCACTTTCAATGACAGCGGGCGTACGTTGACCTGCCTCGCCTTCCCGCATGGCACGAGCCGTACTTGACACTTCCTCGCAACAGTTGGGTGGTACAGGTAGGTAAAGAGGCGAGGGCTACCTAACATCATGCAAATTTCAGATATGTTGACAGCGGAAGTAAACAGATGGAATAAAAGAAAAGAAAACGCGCTTCTCAAGCTACCAAACCTAATATTAGTCGCACACAAATAAAACAATAAATGTAACTTTTGAAGAAAAAAAAATGTCCTGTAGATAATCGCAAGCAAAATATTCCGGAGCTATCGCGCGAGAGCATTTCGTTCACACTACAGTTTTATAGTTTTAATTTTCAAATAATAAAACGACTATACTTATAAGGATTTTATCATTTCATGTTGGCATTCTATCACAATGTGAAAAATTAACAAAGTGTAGAGCCTACCTTCATTTTGAAATGAAGATTTAGACTTGAAAAATTCGGTTCAGGGTCGGGATTTGAACTACGGATCGTCAGTTCTAACTAACTGGTCTACCTTACCCTACGAGTATGCACCCATAACCTCTCTGATCTGATCAGTGATGCTTACCCCCTCGGCGTGGTGGTTTTACTACGAGTCGCGCCGTAGAGGGGTAGGAAGCCTGCTTGTTTACTTATTGACCTTGCTGACGGTCGCAGTCATAGCGCAGCTGTTCCGGGATGTGTGTTGTTCATTTCTTAATTTGACAGTATACGTAAAGTGTATTATGCCCCATGCGTTTAGAGCGTGTCTTTATGTACGATTCATATGTCTTAACTCAGTGGTGAAAGAATCATGAACATACAATTGATTCTGTTACTTATGTGAATACCATACTAACTCCCTTTTTCAGAGAATTAACCGCCTGGGAACGTGATTATTATTTTAAAGTGTAGGGTTTGTTGATGTTCGTTTCAGTATAATAATTAAGCTGCTACTTGTTGAACTGTTTTATTTACGGACGCTCTTTAACATCTCAGGCCATCAGCGTCCCATTCAAACCGGTGCGTGAAATGAGCGACAAATTTGCTCAGATGTCTCTTTTTTCAGGCTTGAGGTTCTTTTCATGAGGCTTTATTTCCCTTCCAAGGAAAGTCGTATTTAGGATTTTTACACCGAAAAAAATCCATCGACTCTGGTCGGGATTGTATCCGCGATCTTGAGTCTACGAGACAATATATAGGTTATCACCAGATCAACTTAAAGCACTATAATATTGTTCGTACTAATATTTGAAAATGAGATAACAGAGAAAGCATCTATATATTATGGGAAGCCTTTCCTTATGAACTTCCTAACCAGTAATATTATTTTTTTACATTTATAGACGCAACAAGCATTTGATTTTCGTATAGTTTATAACAAGAGCACATAAACTGTTCAATTCTGGTTAGCATAAATCGAAATAAATTGTCATTTAAAGACAATAGAGTTGTACTTCAAAAAATTATTATAACGTAATATCATCACAAGGCAGATTTGTACACTTTTGAGAATTAAATTACCCTACTATACTTGCGTAAACAAACTGAAATGAATGAAACAGAGCTAGTCAACTTTAAAACGCCATAGTCATAAAATAGACCTCAAAATTGTATTGATTTCACAGTAATTAAATTGTTATGGAAAATATTAAATTAGAAATAATGTTCACGTATTGCACGCCACTGCAAAATAAAGTGGAGCATGAACGATACAGGCTCCCGTCTTCAGGTCTGTTTTATCTCTTACGTGATCGATTCTCTCCGAATTGAAGCAGCTTCTTTCACAAAGAGAACAAAGAAGATTATAGAGCCGAGGAAATAACTTGATTAAGTCGTCTTGATTACAGAGCAAGAGATATAATCATTATGTTGTAAGCATTTTTATTCCCAGCAGAACGAAACAGTTTCCAGGCCTGTTAGTTCTGTGTGTCGTGATTCATACATTACAAAATATAACATTACAGAGACATTCAATAAAGAACAACAATGATTTGTTTTCTTCCACATCAATCTTCAATGGCTTCTTGCCATTGAAGAACTCGCAGTAGTTCGAAATATAGCAGTTTCAAGTGTGACTCTTTCTCTGTGTTTTATCTTTATCTACTTTTATTATTAGTGTTAATTTATATATATACACTCATCTTCCATTTCCTTTTGGCATTTCTCTACTATTGTTCTCATGTCCACCATTTTCAATTATTTATACACTATGTCCGCGCTGTCCCTTCCTATACTTCCCTTCAAGCAGCTCTACCTCTTATTCTACTGCCGAACGCTACTAATTAATGTCTTGCTGTTGGTACAAACATGACGTCACCATTTTTTCTTTCTCAGTCGGATTTCAGCTATAGAAGTCGACGCACTTTTTCTGAATGGGGTGGGAACTACTAGCTTTCAACTGTACTGTACTGTAATTTGCGCAAGTTTCTACTTCTCGCTACATAATAGGAGAGATAAGTTAGGGTAACTATTTTTTTCTCGCGAACAAGGGACAACACGAAATATCTAAGATATACGATTGAAATTGTATGGAATATATTTCCGAATGAAGCCACCAGATGGTGTGTGTATGTGAGCAGAACGGCGTGTCTCAGCACATCCAGAAGTTAAGCTGATCAGGAATGGAGGTCACGAAGAGTGAACAACTTGCGTATGTAAAAATAGCATTTCTCCGCGACAGGAAAGCACCAGAATGTCACATAGAGCTACGGTAAGGATTGGGTACGCATACTCTGCCCAGTGGCGAGGTGAACAGAGGCCTGCAAATGGGGAAGAATGTTCACTGCCGTCAGTGTCCGCGGACAAGGATGTACGGGTGATGGTGGCGGAACATGCTTATGCGAAGATAGGCACTGGACATTGTGGAATTAGAAGAGCAAAGAGGAATTTTGGGAAGTCCCGAACATACGGAAAACATGTGCCAAGTGGGTACCACATCAATTAAGCAAGGTACAGGAAACATGTCGCATCAATCTGGCGAGATTTCAGGAAGAAGGAGATGCCATGTTGAATTGCATCATTACAATTGACGAAACGTGGGCAAGGGTGTATGAAGCAGAACTCAAGCGACAGTCCAGTGATTGGTGTTACCCGGGTTACCACATAAACACAAGTTTCGACAGCAGACTTCACCAACAAAAGTCATAGTCATTCTGGCGTATGACAGTCAAGGTGTGCTTGTGTGCCATCCAGTCCTTGAGGGGACCACTATGAATGCTCAGTATTACAGGTCTTTTTTTTTGTCACAATTACTCTATGCCGTACGCACCAAACGCCCAGAGCTTTCGAACCGCCACAGCTCACACAGCCGACAGTGTCAAGTCGGTGGGGGTGGAAAGTTCTTGTTTCTTTCTTCTTGTCTCTGTCACCGCTATTATGAACCCCTCCCCAGAGTGACGGGAAACGTTTTTGTAATAAAACGGATATTTAGAAGTGAAGTGGTGCACGTTAGCAGCAGACGGTATTCAGCACCTTCCACGTCGATGTACTTGGAGACTACTTCAAAGGCTGCTGAACACCGTGAATTACCTGCGAGATTCATCCTGTGTAAATGGCCTTCATTCATGTCATAATGAACCAATATTGTCCGGTTTCCTGTGTTTTGCCTCTTCCCTGCGTGGATCGCCTATATCCAACCCTCTGTTGGTGCACCACTTGGCAGTAAATGTCATATATGCAGCAGCACCTGCGTACACTTACACAGAAGTGCTGACACCACACATTGTTGGAGGGCGCTCACCTAAACATGCTGCTATTTAAACCTCATTCTAAAGCTAGGAGCTTGTCACTAGTCATTGTCCATTCTCAACACTTCATATCAGAGACGTGCATTATAATCACTTGGAAGCTGGGAAAATGCTACGGTATTATATGCTTTAAGAAAAAAACCACAAACATGCATAGGGTGAATTCTTGAGAGTGGACAGACTAAATGAGCTAGTTCTTGGTTCGGAGAGGCGAAATGAAAGTGAGAGGGTAATCGTTACCCGTGCCAGCCAACGTCGAGTACGGATGAAGATTGACTGGCTTATTGATCTACATAGACTGCTCATTGTAAGGTAACATTTGGTTGCTGGGACATAGTTTCTCGACATTAACGCGTAAATTCAATTAAAATTATTTGAGAAAAATATCGGGCATGCTAATTCTTGCGTTTCGTAAGTAATTTACTTTAAAAATAGTCATACTTGCCTTGTAGATCAAAGATCGCGGGTTCAATCCAGGCCAGAGTCGAAGGATTTTTTGAGCCTAAAATCAAGTATGGCTTCCTTCGGAAAGCAAGTAAAATTGTAGGTCCCCATACCGTAGATTTACCGCCGTAAAAGAATCTCAAGCTGAAAGAAGAGACCTCAGCAAAAATTATCGGCACACCCTGAATTGAATGGGATGGTGATGACGTGAAACGTTAAAGATCGTCCGTAAATAAATCAAATAAATAAAGCATATCGCAATGGATATGTTATGTAACTAAATACAATAACTAGAGCCCGGTTGTTGTTGTAAGAGAACCCACCCTCTGGTACTCACGGCTCGCATACGGGAGGTACGAGGTTTAAATCTCAAGGGGGCCTACCATCCTTACCATGTTTTTTTCCCCCGTGGCTTCCTCTGGTGCTTAGACGAATGCTGGAAAGAACTTTTAACTGTCCAGGAATTTTCCATTCTCCAATTTCTTTCCGATGATTCTGTTACAGGATCAAAAATGCCAGGCGAGGTGGTTGGTGCGGTGTGACGATGGCTTGCGCTTTGGAAAAATATGGAAAATCCCCTTTGAGGGGCTCTAACTCCTTGAAGGGGGGCTCTGCCTGTAGGGTTTCTAGAATCAATATTAGAGGTTCTATTTACGCCTGTGCCTCATCGTTCGAGGATGCTCCCTCAGCTCATCCCTTCCTATCGGATTTTTTCAGGTTTTCCTGAGTTCTTGTCAACGGCAAATACAAGGCAGGTACTCTAAACTTAGATCTGGAACGCTTCTTCCCCCTTTATCTCATGTATCATCAGTGACAAACGCCTGTATTTAAACGATAGATAAACATTATTAAAATCCTTTTGGGGCAACATTTTTCAAGTCATAATTTATGTATTCCTCAAGGTATGTCAATGTAGCCCTCTAGAATCAAGGTTGATTTTCGAGAAATACAAAAAAATCAAAGTGAAATAAATTGGAGACCACACGAAATTACTCTGCGCTGATGAGCTAAGATAAGGAGCGTCCATAAATATAAATATATTAATAATAATAATAATAATAATAATAATAATAATAATAATAATAATAATAATAACACCGAATTACTGAATATCAGAAATTAACAGAATATTCATAGCAAAAGTGTTCTTTTATAAAAATCATGTGTTGGATATGATTTTTGCTATCTGTAAATGCCTTGCAACAAATATACTTATCTAGACATCTTTTCTATTTTTCATGTTAATAAGGCAGAGATCATAAATTCAATTCTGAAAAATAAATAGCTAAAAGTATCTAAAATCTATTTTCTTTTATTAATCGTGGAATATAAACCATGCGGGTTGCTCATTTATAACGCCCAGCACTGGTATTTAGGAGAATGCACGTTTTCAAATAATGTGGTCAACTAGCCCGAGTTCCCTGGTTTTCCTCAGTCAATTTTCATAAAGAGTAATTACTGCCGAGTTGTTTTATGCCACGGAATTACCTTACGTTTTATAATTAATCTTCATTCCGTGTTTCTGTGTTTGTCCTGTCTGCGGCGGCCCTGACTATAATTAGGTTTAGAATGACCTGGGCGTGATCTTGTAAGTCCCTCGGGATGTAAGCCTTAATAACGAATAGGAAAATAATCAAAGAAGAAGCGAAATGTTAGTGTAAACTGAAGGAATTAATTAATAATATAGCGAAAGCTGTTCAATAAAGAATAAACATACATTTCGTTTGACAACACACCTTTTATCATTCTGATAATTTTGTTGGTCCCGTTGGATGCAAGGCATCTTTCCCAGTATTTCTGTCCATCTTCAAAGACATGCTAGAAATAATTTTTTATAGGTCCTTCAGTATCGCTTCTGCATTATTCACCACTGCTTCTGATGACGGAAAATGCCTCTCTGGAAGTATAGGGTTAAATCTAGACAATAGGGAGCGTGAGGGACACACTTCACATTGTTTTTATGAGATATTCAGCAACAATATTTGCGGTTTGCGTCTGTGCTTTGGTGCTAGCTTTCAGAATGGAAATTATGTAACCAGGTTTCACCAGCAGTGATTTCCTTTGAAAGAACACTGCATATTCCTGTAACATCATCAACTTCATGTAAACCTGCACGCAAACGTCCTTTTCTTCAAGAATCAGCAGTGCTGGAACCCACCGTGCGCAAACACGTCTCATGTGCATCTGTTCAGTTACCAACGTGTGGGTGACACTAAGGGAATTTTTTTTTTTAATTTATGATGTTATTCGACAATCCTCGCTCACAACGACAGCCTCGGTATTAACTTTTTTTTTTCGTTAAAGTACAAACAGAACGCCGAGTACAATTTTCTTTGAAATTGATTGCCTACCCTTGTTAAATATTTCAAACCATCTTCGAGCTAAATTAGAGGTAAAAAACAAACTCTCCATAGGTCTCCTGTAACACAGCATAGACTTCATCTGAAGGTTTGTTGAGACGAAAGCAATATTTCAGAGCAGCATATTGCCATCCCCATTTTGCATAGTGGAACTGAACATGTCTCGACTTGCACACGTGACAGGCTAGAGCCGGAAGTGACAACAATGAATAAACATACATGTGTACATTACGCATTAAGCTATCAAAATGTTATAAAGTTAACGAGAATTATGCCTATAAAATAATTATTATTCTTTACTGAACAGCTCTTAAACGCTTCCTTAGAGTAAAATATCAGGAGAAACTGGGCATGCATTTTGCAGATAAAATTAATTGATTTTTCGTATGTCAAAAATGATGAAACTATGAAATTGTTGAAAGACGCCTTCTTTTTTGTCGGTGAAGAACTTAGACCGGTATAGGGAACATGTAAATACTTACAAACATTTTGGTTTTTATACAGGGCGTTCCTAAAGAATTTTCGGGTTTTTGTGAATTTCATATGGGTAAGGATTGAACATGCAACTACTGTCGTTACAAGGATGGAAGTAGAAACTCAAAGTAATGTTCTTTGCTAGGCACCATTCAGTAGTTGCGGTTGTTGGCGCAAGTGTTGTGTTTGCAACATGGCGGTCAGCAATAAGGAGAAAGCTTTTTGTACTTTCGAATATAATGTATTTCGTCCGTTACCATTGTCCTGGGGGACTTCAGCACGCAATTTGGAAAAGAGTTTCCCTCCGCCATCGCAGTTTGTGAAGACAGGATGTTTGTGTATATGGAAAAAGCACCAGGAGTCTCTCTGTGTTCGAGGAAACATGGGGCAGATCTGAAAAGCTTATCACTACAGCCCTAGGAACTCGACTACAAGACGTACCGCTAGCTGCAGTTTGGCGTGTCTTACAAAAGTGCGTAAGAATGAAACCTCTCAAGCTATAACACCTCTGACGGAAGAATTTTAGCGAATTCAGAAGGAATATTGTGGTTGTACTCACGAAAAGATTTTTGAAAAAAATTCTTCAAATCTCCATCGACCCTACCATCTAGGCACCGAAAATGACAATGAAAACTTTATATATATATATATATATATATATATATATATATATATATATATATATATATATATATATATATATATATTAAATAATTATCTCCCTAGAGGCCCCAAACGATTTATAGACAATAGTTAGTTAAGGGCCTCTAGCGAGAGAATCACTCTGTGCATATATATATAATATCAATACATATTATATATGAATGCATATATAATATATATAATATGTATATTTGTGTGTTTGTTAACACTCTAGCGGTCGCAATTTTTTCTCCAATGAAACTCGGCACATTTCTATCAATTAACAAACGATTTGTCGAGTTCGTTAATCAGAAAAATGTGAATCATTGGTGGTGAGGGTTACTAAAGCGAAAATTTAAACATCGCTCTATCGGCCGCAATTTTTTTTCAACGAAACTCAATATATGCCATTAAAATAAACTAATAAAAATAGTTTCTGTAAATCAGCAAAAATAAACTATTAAGAGTGTGGGATTTACCTGAAATCCAAAATTTAAAAATCGCTCTAATTGCACCAATATTTGTTTTTTCACAACAAAACTCCGTATATACCATTTAAATAAACCATTTTGGAAAATTAAGGAAATCGAAATATTAGGAGTAGGAGTACAGTTGAAAATCAAAATTTAAAAAGTGCTCTAGCGTTTAATTTTCTCTCAATTATTTAAAAAAAAAAGAACTAATTAACTCAGCTTATATGCATATGTTTTATATTTAACAAAAGCATTTGTCGTCCAGATAGCAATTCTGAAATATTAATCTAATATATTTTTGAGAATTAAATTAGTATGTGAGAGCGCTCTGTAATAACCTCGTTTGTGTTACATGTATTTGCTACTATAGCATTCAAATTAAATTTCATAGCCACTGAAAATTTATGTAACTTTCGATTGCACATTGTTATATTTGCTTAGTACATTGCAATTGTTTTTGAATAGCAATAGTAATTCAGAAGATAAATCAAACTTTCTGTTATTTCTTTTTATTTTAGTGAGTGTAAAATGATATCAAGGGCTCAGTTTATAAATATATTTACATTTAAAATACCCACAAAGTGCAGCTTTGTTTATCAGTGGTCATATATTTAATTTAATTAATATTATACCATTAACTATTGCGGTTTAGTCTCAATAATAATAATAATAATAATAATAATAATAATAAAGTTATTTCTCTTTTATATTAGTTATGGATTGCAAGAATTCTAATTTTGTACATTTATTTTGTAAAGTAGAATAATTTCACTACCTATATACATTTATTTTCAAGTGATTTTGAAGGGGAAAATGAAAACCTAGTTATATAAGGTATTATAGTTAAGTTTTTCTTTTATTAATTAGCTATATAGTTTGTCATGTGATATCACACAGTAATTCCATGGCCATTATTTGGATTTTTAATTCTTTTTTAAAGTTATTCTTCTGGCTGAGGAATTCGCTTAGTTTATGCAGCTCTTCCGTGACGGATTTTGCATCTCACTACAGAAGCGGTTGGTTTTAGTGACCAATTGGTTTTTTAGAGATGAATAAACCTTTCATTCGTTTGGAAACGTCATTAAATACAATGTTAAGATATGAATGATAGAAAATCCTGGTGGTTACGTTGAACATGAGCAAGACACCCAGACAGTTAACGTGTTCTCAAACCAGCACTTACCGCAATGACGGACTGACTGTGATCAGATGCTTGACTACCTCGATCTCCCACTATCCCTCTATGATTTTTTTTTCTGTGAGATTACGTAAAGTACCAAGTTTATCTCCCTGCGTTATCTGCGACTATTCCAAAAATTAAGATGCCTATTGGAACCGTCTTTCAAAACATTACCGGTGGCATGCTGAGGTGTGTGAGGAAAGACATGGACTGTGACGCCATTATAAGCAGAGTGGCAAAGGGCGCACACATTAGACATGTACAATGCAAGTAGGTAACAATTTGAACTGTATTGTAGAATAAAACAATATTCGTATTTCAATTGTACTGTGATAAGTGTTCTATAAGTTCTCGGCCTGACTCAGAGACGTCGTGAAGATGGTAAAATTAGTATGATAGTTGTTAAGTATCATTCTTAGATGACCCACTGTGATGTTTCAGGGGCTTTAGTGTAGTCACTTGTGTGTAAACAAACTAGTGTTAACATTTCTACAAAATGGAAAAACTGAAATACGAGCTGTGATAAAGCACTTTGTTTTGAAGGGTTTAACCCAAACCGAAATACAAAAGGAATTAGATTTCATATTTAAGGATTCTTTCCCTTCTTTTTCGACGGTTAAAAAGTGGGCTGTTGAATTTACGCATGGTCGTACATCCATTAAGATTATGAGTGCTCAGGTCGTCCTAAAACTGCTATCGCCGTCGAATTGTGACAAATATTCACATTGCCGTATTCAGTGATCGCCGATTAATTCCAATGAGTTTCTCCGACGTTTCATATCAGTAGATGAAACATGGATTCATCACTACAGTCGGAGACGAAGAAGCAGTTCAAAGAGTGGGTGGTAACAGGTAAAAGTGCACCAAAGAAAGCAAAAACGGTTCCTTCCGCAGGAAAAGTTATGGCTGCATTTTTCTGGGATTCTCAGGTGTGGTGCCTGTAGACTACCTCCAGAAGGGAACCAGCATCGGGGAGTATTACACTTCACTACTGGACCAACTGAAGGATGCTGTCCAGGCTAAACGTGCACACCTTGCGAAAAAGAAAGTTCTCTTTCATCACGACAATGCGCCTTTACACACGTGTGGAATTGTTACTCCAAAACTGCACGATCTTCGTTTCCAAGTGCTTACACATCCGCCATATTTGCCGAATTTGGCTCCCATCGATTTCTTTTTGTTCCCAAACCTCAAGAAATGGCAGAGTGAAGATTCACATCAAATGATGAGGTTGGAGCTGAGACAGACGCTTATTTTTCACAGTTGGCAAGTCTTATTTTACTGATGGCATTAAAAGTTGGAAAGTCATTGGACTAAATATATTGGTTTACAAGATGACTACGTTAAAAAAATGTCTCTCTTAGTTTTTGTGCTTTCTTGGTCAGGCGGAGAACTTTTAGAGCGCCCTTCATATGAGCAATGCTTTATTTTATTCCCGGAAAGTGAATTTAGGAAGCACTGTATATAACAATTTCGATTGTAGGAATCATAGATGTATAAATGGGAGTTTTAATGAGATTTTTCCACTGCTAATTGAAATTAATGGGTATCAATAACATGCTTTTAGTTACCATTAACGTAATAACTTTCACACTAACAAGCAATTCTGTTTGTTTTTTGAAAGACAACATTTAGATACAATATACTTTTTACACATAGATATTGTAATTTATTCCGGAGCAAACCTGCAATCATTGCGTGAAATTCGATTCTAATAAAGGGAGAGATGCTCACTGTGTTAAGAGGGTGTAGAAGTTTACACAACATTTATCTAACAGCATTTCTGATTATTTATAATATAAAACTGTGTGGTGACGAATCCGTTTGCTTTAGTATGTTGAGCTGAGTGGCGCCCAAGGTCCTGGTCTCAACTGATGTTCTCTAATGATCTACGTTATGGATCCGAGAGTGAACCACCAAGAATATGTCAGCTTGATTACTTAGGTACCTGACTTGAAGTAGTTTACATTCGTATGTGGCACAAAGCGCACGAGCGAGCGGAGTAGGTCATCAACACAGCGCAAACAAGCGAGTCACTTAACCACACAACACAACAGAAGACTTGGAGCTCACCTGCTGATGTTGCGGTTGCTGCTAAAGGATAAACTTTCTCCGGTCACCACTGGCACACAGAAAACTCTCGCTGTCCATCCGCCGCCGCTCTTATATATACTCTTGGACAGTAACCCTCCCCTCCCCCAGATAACCTGAATTACCGCCGAGAGAAAACATATCAGCAGCTGCTGCGTTTCGAGAAAGCAAAGAACGTTTGCACTTGCAGCTCTTTGGAATCTGGACTGCACCAGAAGTCGTGACCTACCTTGTTACTTCACAACGACGAGTTAGTCTACGGTCGTGAGCAGGTTGTAAGATGTTTCAAATACTAAACACCTCAGTAACACAACACAACGTCCACTAACATCTCTTTTGTAACTTTCTTTAAACTCCGATAAATAGGAGAAGAGGGAACAGCACTGCAACGTATTCTACCAACCTCTTCATCCATTCCAGTCATTTCTTCAGATTTGGGAACAATAAATAATCGCTGGCAGCCAAATCGGGCGAATACGGCGGATGTGGAAGCATTTGGAAGCGAAGTTCATGGTGTGGACATTTCTCCTGAATAGCATTCTTCAGTTGGTCCAGTAGTGAAGCGTAATACTCTCCGGTGATGGTTCTGCCTTCTGCAGTTAATCTACGAGCACCATACCATGAGAATTACAGAACACCGTAACCGTGATATTTCCTTCAGATGGAACCGATTTTGCTTTCTTTGATGCACTTTCACCTGTTGCCATCCACTGTTTGGACTACTTTTTCATTTATGACAAATAATGATCACTCCCGGTTTCATCTGCTGTTCTGACGATAATCACAGGAATTTCGTTTAAACAAACCTAAGCACTCTTGTGAAATGCTCATTTCAAGGTGTTTTTGATCCATTGTTAACAAGCGGAAAACTTTCTTATACCCAAATTTTCGCGTAAAATGTGGTGCACACGGCCTATCGAGAACTTAGCAATGTCAACCAACTCGCATATCTTCAATCGGCCATCATTGAGCACAACATTGTGAATTTTTTTCACAATCTCGTCGGCCCTTAGCAGTTTTGGGACGCCCTGAGCGCTCAGCAGCTTGAATGGATGTACGACCACGCTTGAATTCAAAGCCCACTTTTTAACTGCACTCATAGCTCTGAAACTTTACAGCGTTCCATCTAAAGAACGATACAGCTACTATCATAGTAATTTGATCATCATCACGACATTTATGACTTTAGAAAAGCCCTAGTAGAGTTTCCTACTTTCCCATCCTCTTAGTTCGCCTCCACTGTGAGTCCTAGGCAATATCCCATTTCTATTTCCGGTGGGTCCAGAGTAACAACACTCTTTCTTTCGGCCCTAATATATATTTGGGAGTCTACAGAAGCATCCTATATAGTTTTTAAATTGTTCATCATTAGTTTACAAAATTTAAAGATAAAAATAAAATGCAACTATTTTAAATAGTAGCCTTTATATAGTGGTGTACACAATAGTAATATCAATCACCATACTATTAAATTAAGAAGTATATTAAATTAAATGAAATTTATTTACCATTCAAATACAACTACATATTTAAATCAAGAGTCCCAAAATAAATATTGATAAAATATACTTTTTGACAGTCTGATTTTATGTTTTGAAATATCTATTGTTTAAAACTAGAATAAAGATCTTCTAGGATTTTTTTAGTTTTTCTCTCAATAAATTAATGAAGTTCAGATCATCAGGCATAGAAAGGAATAAAGAAATAGCAAAATTGTCTAAGAAAGGAGCAAATAGCCCCTATATTGGATCTGAGCAAGTCTGTGATACTACAACGCCTCTGCTCACAAGGCTAACATCATCTTCCAGTTCTTGGAGTCCTCATAGATTGACTCATCCTTCCTACAGTCCTGACCTGGTTATATACAATTATTTTCTTTCGTCAGTAGTAAAAAAATGCATCCGAAGAAAGCGATTTTTCCAGTCCTGAAGAGGCTGTGGCTGTATATGAAAATGAACTTTTTACTCTTGAGGAAAATGAGTGATAGGAGTGCTTTGATAAGTAGTTTTTGAGGATGAGAAAGTGTATTGTGATGGAGAGTCTATGAAAAGATGCAAGAGTCGGAGTGAGTCTACCTACTCCCAAGTAGACGTGTCTCAAAACTTTCGTAGTGACCCTTGCATTTTCCATTTAGTATTCTTAGCAGACTTTACTCTTGGGCTAGACACAGATTTTTTTTACTGTTCAAACACAGAGGCCAATGTCGGATTCAATGCCAATGTAGCAGTTCGTAAACCCCGCTTGTCGCGAGTAGTATAACTCGGCTGACCTGATGCAGTCCCCCGCAACCCCGTCGATCATTAGATAATTGGATACCTTATATAATGTAGACGATGATATTGCAGCGCCAACCAATCAATTAACAGAGAAAAAATGCATTACTTGTGTGCTAAATCCTCAGTTGCGGCAAAAGTTTCATCGAGCCCAAAGATAAATAATTCTTTCCATAGCGTGGGTTAGATTATATGTAAACATTAGACATTAAAATAAAATTGTTTCTGATGCAAAGCGTTTAGAATTTGAAAACAAGAAATAGAAATTGTTGAGCACAACAGCCTTGACCTCTGCGTTCTCCATCTCATCATAGGAGGCGGTATTGCAGGTGGATATGTGAACAGCATACCGCACTACCGACCGATATCAAACTCAGATTCATTATCTCTGTCTAACCATAAGGTAACTCTCCCTCACGAGGCTGAGTGTACTCCGTTACAGAAATCCCTAAATTAGAAAATGAAAATGAGGTGACTTAGTGGAAGTTAAAAACTAAGATGTTTGGCACAACTTTGCCAAGAGATGACCACAGTACTCACTTCATCTCTTCCATTCTTCCCTTGTCCATGTTGGATTTTATAAGAATTTGGTGAATCAGGGTTCTCCTCAGTCCTATCCTTGGGCGGCGTTTTCAGAGCTAGTCGAAAATTCCAGCAGGCAGACCGAGCAGTAACCGTCTTTTGCTCCTCCAGAGGTGTTGACCACTTTTCGAAAAAGTGTGGTCACCATTTTCTTTCCAACACTTGAACCCCTTTTCACTTTCGTTCATGGATCGTCCTCAGGAAAGATTCAGAACTGCCCACTGTCGTTTGTTCTTCGGGTCAAATTGGTAACTCCATGTTTGATCACTTTTTTTAATAGTGTTTAACACCCGTTTTTACTATTGAGGCACCGCAGGTTGTGGGCACCGCTGACATGAGGTGAAATGATAAATTGGGAAAGAATTTTATTTAAAGGAGGGATACGTTCCAGGCCTAAGTTTAGAGTATACTTACCCGGCATTTGCCATTTATAAGGACAGAGGAAAGCCTGGAAAAACCCTCAGTCAGGAAGGACGGTCCTGACGGAAATCGAACCCCAGACCTCCTGCTCACAGTCCGCGCCTTAACGGCGGCGAAAATATCAACCGTGATGACAACATAAAACACATCTTAAGTTCCCTCCGTCGAATCTCTGCAGCATCTCTTCACAGCATTCGATGCGGGTGCGCTTTCATGTCTCTGTCAAATTGTGGGGCACCCAACGGGAAGAAATCCCCCTGACAGGAAGATGATCATGCAGGATTCTGATACTGCTGGCGATCCAATCTAGAAGGCTGCCTTGATGTCTTTAAATGTTAAGCGATTGTGTTCGCGTAACATTTTTTCCACCGCGACAATGTTTTCCTCAGTCACTGCGGTTGCTAGATGCCCACTTCTCTTATCTTGCAATGAATTTCGGCCCCTTTCAATTTCCGTAAACCAGCAAAAAACTGTTGCTTCATGTGGAGCAAGGTCCCCTAAAACCTTTTGCTAGCACTCAAGGCTTTGGGACATATTTAAACCACCCTTGTAATCATAAAGTATCATAGTGCTAAAATGCTCCTTCCAACCCCATCGTTACGACTCGCTGCCTGTGCACAGGAGGGATTGTTTACCCTCATACTCTGAGATACGGGAGTATAGAGGGTACCGTTTTACTCGCAAGGGATGGGGCTATCATATGCCACATTCCTTTTAAGTGGTCAACATTCACTTTTCCTCATCTCTAAACTCTCTTAGTGACCCTCGTACTAGGAGTAATTATTGTATTCTACATGTAGTGTTTATTTATGATTCGTATGTCGATACCTAGTGAGTGAAAAAGAATTACCAGATGATCGAGTTCCAAGTCGTAATGCGATTCATAACTAGTAGTTTTCATACATTTTACACATTCTGAAGGATAATCTGCGCCAAGAGCTCAATTTAACTCCTCAAAGAGAATTAAAAGGGTAATGGATAATTTCCCAAGCAGATGACTAAAATATGTGGAAAATCAAGGCATACAGTTCCAGCATCTTATTGTGTCACATAGAGGAGCTTTTAAGTGCCTTAGCATTTATTATGCTGTCATTCTAGTGTTTCTTTCGAAGATCCTTTGGTGTTGTGCCGTTCTCGTGGCTTATTGCCCGATTACTCCCGCCACCGCTGTGCTGGTCATCTGATAATTGGATGTATCGGTAAAATTTATCAATAAATATAAAAGCCGTAGATGCACGAAATTAAACACAGATCTATATGCAATCGACCCGTAAATTTACATCTTCCAACTGAAATTAAAACATTTTGCAAACTCTGCGCTATTTAAAGCTTTTCAAGAAAACAAATAAGTACATTCATTCTTTGTTTACCTCCTGATGATTTGGTAGTAGCTAATCTGATTAAATATGGTTAATTATTTGTGTTGAGTGCTGTTAAATTCTCTCTTTAGTATTCTTTATTATGTAAATTGCATAATGTAGATTTTTAAATGCCTACTTAAGGTATATCCTAAATTTATTGTTGTAGAACTGGACCGCGTCGCTGTACGTATTAATACTTTTAGACCTGGCATGATTGGAGACTTCAATGCCCGTAAGAGAAAGCAGAACTTGGCAGTTAATGTGATATTTTTTTTTTGAATGATTTATTTATGGACGCTCTTTAACAGCTCAGGTCATCAGCGTCCCATTCAACTCAGGGCGTGAAACGGTCGACAAATTTTGCTCAGAGGCCTCTCTTTCAAGCTTGAGGTTCTTTTTCGTGCCGTAAATGTACGACACGGGACCCACGGCTTTACTTCCCTTCCGAAGGAAGCCAGTTAATGTGACAATAAAGTAACTACACATTTAAATTAATTATCGGTTAATGAATGTGTTGTTGCTAAAAATTGTTATAATATTTCTGCGACGTTTAAAAATTTATGAAAATGTTGTCTTTTAAAGAAGTAAATATATTACTGTAAAAGCTTACAATTTGTGATAAAAATGTTCAAATACGAATAAATCTAAAAAACTATTTTAAAGAAAATTATTAATAAACCGCTACTTATATATATATTTTATGATCAGTTTTAAAAATTCAGTGAAAATTAGTGGATTTGAATATTCTTTGCTACAAACATAATTGAGAGAAGTTAAAAAATTATATTTAATATATTTAAATTTTCATCTTTCACTTTCGTTATACGTTTTGGTATTCGATCCCTGTGGGCGGCCTTGTTTCATTATATTTATTATCAAAATAAATATCCGCAGTTTCCTTTCCTACAGACTTTTCTTGAAGCTTTTTCGTCTTTGGCTGAGTAGGCATAGCTACACAAAAAACTTTATAACGCTGGAAAAGTGGCAACATTTTAACGAGAAAGACATTGTATTTCTCTCTTCAGCCGCGTTTTGTTCTCGCCAATTTAAGACTGCATGTACATGTTCCCGCCGACTTTTGCTGTCTCAAAAAATACGTGGAATCCACTTTCACTGCAAATGCGTTTGAAGCGCAAAGCAGCCAGTAACTTCGTTAGACTCTCTCTAAAATAATGCAGTGCCAAACAATGGGTGCACAAATAACTAAGCGTGCGGATGCCAGAATGTTAGTTAATGCAGGGGATCCAGTTTCTTTTTTTAAGTTTTTCGTTTAAGTCTGCTGTTATACTATACATTAAAGTGGTAATTTTTTAATTTTTTAGGTACTTTTGCTGTGCAATTACAGAAGTACAAGCCCATGTTTTTTTATATAGAATTTTCTAGGACACGACTGCGATGTAAATGCAATTATTTATAGAATTAAATATTACACCTTTTGACAAATCTTAACAATTTGTTGTCAATATACTCTTTAGTAACTACCAACATTATTTAAATGCGGAATGATCACCTCTCTCCTAATTTTCGATCATTTTGACACACAAAATTTCAAAGCTGCTTTCAGTGTTCAATAAATTTAAACCAAACAGAAAACTTGTTTTCAAAACCATTCAAATGTGTTAGTAGTGCACCATACCTCCTGCTTTTTCCTGATGCCATACCCCTAAGGAAGTGGCAAGCTACCAGAAAGGGTGGGGAGTTCTAACTCAAAGAAATTTGATTCCTGGAGGTTTTTTCGATATATTTGTCTTAATAACACCAGTTTTTTAAATTCATTCTATATTTATGTATTGGAATAAAAAAATAAAATTAATATTTCTTTTATACTATTAGATGTTATTTCATATATCAGATACCTCTGTATAATAACCAACATTAAAAAAATTAAATATATATTAACATATGATCATTTTCACTTAGATTTTTATTTCTTGTTATTTGTGATGTACTGAAAAACAAGCCACAAGTATTTTATACCTTTATAAATCGCTTTTGTGTTGGTTTGTAGTCAGAGCCATCTATAACATATTTCAGTTCTCATGGATTGCGTTTCTGCCAGTCTTCAAAGACATGCTGGAAACCATTTTTGACAGGTACTTCGGAATTAATTAAATTAAACCAAAAATAAATTTACTAAACTACTTTCCAATTTAATATTAAAAATCTACCAAATTAACAAAATTACTGGGAGCCAGTAAGAATTATTGGTGGTAGCCAGCTATTCTATCCTAATTTATTACTTACTCTATTCCTGGCCACTGGTTACCGGCGGTATCTACTGGTTTCCAATACTTTTACAGGGATTTCTCTTAAGTTTGCATCAACATTTAATAATTACACTTATTATTCTTTCAAATCTCTTTAACACATTTCAATCATACCAATCATCTTCTCTTTAACAACTTACTACTCATTACATTTATTTATCATAACACTTTAACTCATTAAACACCATCACCTCTCTTCCACCTTATCAATCTCCACCTTTTCTTCCCAACCGTCCCTTCTTTCATAGACTCCTGCTTCCACCATTTCTCGCGCTCTGCTCCTCCTCTCCGAACACCACTTCTCCACCCTCTATCTCCTCCCTCGCTCATTCCTGTGGATCTTCAACACCCTTTAATCTTCTTCTGTCATCTTCCTTCTTCCATCTTCTTCCCGGTGCCACAACTCTTATAAAGTCTCACCTTCCTCCCCATTCTCTACTCTAGGGTGTAAATCAATATTATTTCTGTTTATTAACATTTAGGCATCTTCCTCTCCATCTTCCTCTCCATCATTCGCTTCTTCCTTGTCTTCATCTTCTCTAACGTTTTCTTTCTGTTGATTTAATTAAAGTTATCTTGCATATTTTCTATTCTTGTTAAGTAATTTGTGTTCTGGGATTGTCTTTGTATAAGTATGCTTTCTGATCTTCTTACTCCTTCCTGTGCTTCTTCATTACTTCTTATTATCTGCTCTTTTGGTATCATTTCTTCCCGTGCTACACTACTTATTTTGAATGCAGCCTGCTCAAGATATTTATATAGGCCCTTATTTCTAAGTAAGTATATGTGCCACAGCCTGCTCAAGATATTTATATAGGCCCTTATTTCTAAGTATATGTGCCACCTGATGGCCACTTAAAATTTCTCTTTCTTCTCTCACCTGTTCTAACTTCCACTGACAAAAAGGACAATGATTTCATGAGAAAGAAAAACTTTTATGACAGGAAGAGTGAAAGACAGATCGAGAGGTGGAAGAAAGAAGACGCGCCTGGAGACAGGTGCTGAAGTTGAGGTGTCAGTTGAGCGCTCCTTGTAAAATACGCCCGCAAACGGTTGCTGAGCTTGACATCCCACGATCGACTGTTTTCCATTACATGAAGAAAGTTTAAAGGTGACGCCGTATCGTCCGACCTCCATCAATGAGCTGTCTGACGCAGATATGAACAAGCGTCTTGATGCATGCCAGTCTCTTCTAGCAACATTTCAAACCGACATATCAAGTTCCAAGGTTGTGTTCACAGATGAGTGTGCCATATACCGCGAAAGAGAAATGTGGTTTTTTGGTTGAAGGAAAATGCTCACTTTACAATTTGAATACAACCCACCACATATTATGATGTGGGGCAGGGATGACATCACAGCATCTCTTTGAACCGTATTTTTATGTGCCTGTGAATGCTACATCATATTCACGAATGCTGACAACTTGGTCTATTCCCCCAATGGAAGACAGAGGACTAATGCAAGATCTGTGGATACAGCAAACCGGAGCTCCAGCGCATTTCGCTCTTACCGTTCGTGAAAAAATAAATTTCCTGAAAGTTGGGTTGGGCAGGAGTCCCCAACTTCCCCAGCACCACTCCCATGACCTCCACGTACCCCTGACCTGACGACACCTGTGGGATATTATTAAGATGAGGTTGCCGCGTGGCGCTACGAAACCAATGCTGAACTTGAATACGGGATGCCTGCGATACGGTCGCACCTGCAGATTTGGAAAAAATGTCACAAAGAATTTGGAGGTGCACAGGATTATGTGTCTAACATGATGGAGCACATACGAATCCATTGCACAATTAGCCGTACTTTCATTAATAGATTCATTAAATTAATGTATAGTGTATGGTGGTACATATTGATATTAATTCAATTTAAATACAAGTTGTAAAAATGTTAAATCAGAAAAAAAGTTAATTCTAACCTCTTTATTGAAGTAGAATAATTTTATTGTTTGGTTAAGTTGCTTGCCATTATTTATTTTAAAATATATAACAAAAATAATAATATTGTTTAATAAATAATGAATCGTTGTTTTAAGAGAATAACTGTTTATACTTAAGGTAGTTGCCGTTAATATATTCACGATTATTAGTAACTTGCAAAAACAATAGTGGACGACCCAGTTTCGAAAGCTGCTCCACCCCAACTAAGGCATGTATTGCCTCAGAGAAAAGCGAATGCACTCTTTCAAGGTTCACTGCACTAATTACATGTAAAGTAGAGTTCACAATAGTCCTTCAAACATTTTAAACATTTTAAGTTATTTCGGATACATCCGTAATCATATTAGTAAGTGAATGAGAAATTACCTTGACTTTATCTGTTTGCTACACCAGTGTCGAATGATCACTGCACATTATTATCGATTGTTGTAGATAGTAGTAAATTATGAACTTGAAGGAAATTTGGTGTGGAAAATTTGTTTAAAGAGCAGTGGCAGAACTAGGAAAGATCGTTAGAGTAATCACTTCATTGGTTCATTGTTAGGAACGTGGCAAACAAAGAGTTTTTAGTGGACAATGTAATTTTTCAATATCATTATAACCTCAATAACTACATTCCTTCGGAATTCGTTATAAGATTCCTAATACATATTTTTAAGCTTGCCTGTAACAGTAACGGTACATCATCTTTCCCTTTCGAGTAATAAATTGTATCTTTAATC
Source organism: Metallyticus violacea (assembly GCA_030762175.1). Classification (NCBI taxonomy): domain Eukaryota; kingdom Metazoa; phylum Arthropoda; class Insecta; order Mantodea; family Metallyticidae; genus Metallyticus; species Metallyticus violacea. Next base: position 13,827,982 of record CM060830.1, read on the forward strand.
TACTGTACTATTAATGCACTTCTTGTACCTTTAACTGAAGTCATAATATAAAAATAACTATAAGCAACATTCACAGTAATTAAAAAAATGCTCGCTGTTTTACCTTCTTTCACTACCAAACTGCAGTTAAATATTTGAGAGAGGAGAGCATTGTCGTCACCTGGGCTATCATTGTTGTCAACGGAAGAAGTTAAAATACCCCCAAAATTTTGTAAACCTTCCCTTAATAATGCATTAAAACTTAAAAATAAAAGAATATATGTGCACTGATAAAGGCAAAATGCCTTCAGACAAGCATTATGCATGATTTACTCTCGAAAAAAGACCTAAAATCACTAAAAACCCACATTTATATCGATTAAGAAGGTTATGAATGTCGAAATCACTACATTTGTGCAATGTAATAAGCGTCTATACAAACATGCACGTGCACGAAATTCTCGGCTCTAGTGATAAACAACAAATTGTAAACAGAACAAGTAGTGGTAACCAGACTGTAAGATTATCGCATCCGGTTCTGTCTGTGAAAGGTGTGCAAATTGATACATGTTCAGTTCCGCTTACAGCAAAGTGGAGGTGATACGTAACGAACACAAGCTGCTCTGAAGTTCTGTTTCGTCTCAACAAATCTTCAGCTGAGGTCTGTGCAGTGTTTCAGGGTGTCTATAGAGAGTTTGTTTTTCCCTAAAGTGCAGCTTGAAGATGTTTTAAAATATTGAAAGAGAGGAGGCAACCTATTTAAAGGAAGGAGAACCCGTCGCTCCAGTTTGTGCTCTAACAGAAAGAAACTTGAACACCGCCACTGTCATTGTGAGAGAGGATCGTTCAGCAACATTAAGAATACTTTTAGGAATTAAATTTTCACCGAAGTTTGGCAACTAAAATGTTGCACATGTCGTGCTTATGCACACTTGGTTCCAAAACTGCTGCGTGCTGTTGATGATGAAAAGATGCAGATTTTCGATGTTGAGTGCTAACAGTAAAGCTCTGTGTGAAAATCTCCACCCTAACTAACACCCAAAAGGTAAAAGTGTTAGTTTATGCTGGAGAAACATCTCATTTTTCGATATTCAAAAATGGTTTTACCAGCATATCATACTCACATACAACTGTAACTGGACTATACTACAGAGATGACGGGATAATTCTATAAGGCCATATCACACACTTACAAAAGAACTCCATTTCAGCGCAACCAGCTGGATGCTGCACCATGATAATGCACGACCACACTTTGCAAATGTTGTTGCTGAATATCTCACAAAAATCAATATGAAGTGTGTCTCTCTCCCTTCCTCTAATCCAGATTTAGCCCCCTGTGTTTTCCCTTTCCTCCAAATTGAAGAAAATACTTTGTGGGAGGCATTAAAAACAAGTGTTTCTGCATGTTTTTAAGACAAACAGAAGGCGCATTGCATCCAATGGGGATACTTTGAGAGATTTCATCAAAAGTATGAAGATAAGGCGTAGGTATGTTATCAAAAATATTGTGATAATTTTTTATTGAACAGTCGTGAGATTTCCAAGTAGTCTATCAAGATTATTCCTAAAGAATCCTTCCTTAAAAACAGTGACCGTTACCTGATAAAAGCAGTTTTCGTTTTATTCGGCGCACTTTCACCAGTACTCAGGTTAGTAACAGTGGTGGTATCAAGGTACCCTAATTCGGCGTTTAATGCTCGCTTCATCATCAGTGGCGTATGTCACATGTAATCTCGATTATCCAGAAATAGTTTTCCAAGCCTGTGTAGTTTCTCATGATCTGCAACTGGGTTTTTATCTGAACGGCCGTCAAATGAAAATGTTAATCACTGCATGTAATTCCTTCCCTATAGGCACTACAATGATCGATTCAGTTGGCTTTGCCATAGAACGTAACAACAATAGCATGGATGTACTTTACGAATATTCATAACATTTCACACGACCCTTGATTTAGACAGGACAGCTCCTATTGGGGTTGGCGAATACATTGTAATAGCACTTGTTTTATGATCAGATATCAGAGGCGGAGCTTGTATGACTCCCAACTGGTAGTAAGTCCGGTCTGGCGAAATCAACAACTTAGGGCATTTTTTTTTTCCTAGTAAAGATGTGGAGTAATTTGTTAGCAACCTTGAGACACCTAAGCGTCACACCCACGCCAAGAATCGTGCGGCAACTCCTTGCCCAGGAATCAATGTGAAGCAATGGGCGGCGGAAATCACGTGATATTGACCTTTGTAACGTGACGTAGCAAGTTCCATTTCTGTGCAAAGCTATAGCAAATTTTATTCGCTGTTGTAGTAATAAGATGTGAAAAACTAGCGTTTTTAGTAAAACTATAACTTATTTTGAAAGACTCACTACAGTGGGAGCCTGAGAGAATCGAACTCAATCTGGAAGCATTCGTTTATCGCCCAGAAGCATGTTATTAATGTTGAATATTTTATGGCACAGCCTCGTGTATGACAACAACAGCGAATAAGAAAAAGCCCTTGTCAGAATAGGAACACTCATGAAGTGGATGGCTATCATTGGGTTATTCCAGCTAGAACTGTCCGATCTGAGTTTTTTTCCATGTTTTCTTTAGACCTCACAAATAGCAAATGCCAGGGAGGTACTGTAAATTTAGACCTAGAACCTTTCCTTCCTTAAAATAAAATTATTTACTAAATTATTATTTCATCTAACATGTTATAGCAGTAAAAAGGACTTAAAATGTTTAAAAGGAAAAAAAAAAAAAAAAAAGAAAAAAAAAAAGAAAAGAAAAAGAAAAAGAAAAAGAAAAAGAAAAAAAAAGAAAGAAAAAGAAAACACGCCCATTATTGAATAATTTACATTTAAGAATTTAATATACTTTTGTTATAAAATATGTTAATAATATGGTACATATTGTTGGTACTCATTAAGTCTCCTTCGTAAAATTGAAAATATGTAGGCTAGTTTCTGAAAAATGTATAAAATATTCTGTGTAGTTTCAGCCCTAAAGCTATTTTTATATAAACATAGTATAAAAGGGGGGGGGAGACCTCTTAAGACATTTAAGGATGTTTTATAGCCCTACATTTTGGAAGTTATGCTCTTTCTTACAGGAAAAGAATACGGTATCAGTTTAAAACGTTAAATAACTCATCATTTTCACAATAATGATAAACGTGTTCTGTGTTCATGTAAAAGCTAATGTGGCCTTCCCTTTTTTTTTTTTTTTTTTTTTTTTAATTTGAATTGAAATTATGCATTCATACGTTTGAAAAATATATAAAGTAACTGAAGAGAGCACACCAAACAGCACATACGTAACTCAAAGTACATTAGAGAACCCCCGTTTCCCAAACAACCAATGCCAATTTGACATTTCTACCTATCAGATAGTATAAGGATGTGGCAAGGCACTTGGGGAAAACGGACATTTCTTAAAACATTTAGGAATGTTTAATATTTTATGTTGGTAATTCTACTTTCTGCATTGCAGTATGTTAAAGTAGACCGTGGATGCAGTGCGGCAGGAATTATCAAATATGCTCAAATTACAGCGTCCATCCACGCATCCGAATATAACAGGTAGGACATTTTTCCTTTCATCACCTTGACTGTGCAAAAAACCTGTTTTAGAAAATAATGTTGGCATCAGTTAAAATAGTTTGTTTGAAGCTTTGCTTGGGAATTACTAGCTATATGGCTTGCTCGTCTGGCAATCATTGTGCAGTCATGCATGGTGATTTTTAGTAAATAAAATCTAGGTGTTGTACAAGGGGGCGAATGGGCATGATGTGGGGACAAAATGACACTTATGAATTGTATTAATTTAATGCGCATTTCTATAACTTGTATGAACAAATGAATATAAATGTTGGGTAAAAGTATGTATTAATTTTTCCGATATGTCTGTAACGGTATTCATTATATAGCCTCTCTTAATTCAACCGAACTAAGGGGTTGTTTTATTCTTATGATAAGAAATCGAGAAAGAACAAGTTGGCGGAAGAAAATATGTAGTCAGCTATCAAATCGTGCATGTAGATGAAATGCCACTGGGTGCAGTTGCTACTGCATTTTCTGTCCCAAGAAATGCCTTGAGACTAGAGTTAGTTCTGGCACCTATATACCTAAATTTCTTAAGAACTCGAGGGGCAATAAGAGAAGCATCTTTTAAAACTCGATGGAATCGGATATGGGTTGACTCATAAAGACATCTGCAGTCTAATATTGTTGTGCTTTTGTGATGACATGAAACATTCATTTAGCAATGAGGCTCAAACGACTGGTAAGCACTTGATAAGAGAATGTCTTAACCTCATAAAATGCTGAGCATGAGAGTAGCAGAAGAGCTTTCATATGCTCGCGCAAATGAAATGACCAGGGAAAACATTGCCATTTAATGAGAATGTTTCAAAGTTACTTGTCAACTAGCATTTTCAATTGGGACAAGACAATTTGCAACTTATTCATAAACCCAAAGGAGGAAAGAAGAAAGAAGAACGTTGAGGCCTATAGTAATTATAAAAAGTGAACTCTAAGTATCACGGCAGTGTTTCTGAAACAAGTCATTATGCACCTCAATGGGAGCAGTTTGCCAAGTTCCTGGAGCACTTTATTATTGTGAAGTCTGGACGAGTCGTTCTCATTCTTGAGGGACAGGGATTGCGTAGTTCCGACAATGACAGTTAAAACTGAGTACATTGTCTTAAATGTTCGTCGTGTTGATGATGGAAATAATGTTCATTTTGAATATGATTATTGCAGCATTGAACATGTATAAACACTGTAGTGTCGCTTTGCCTTAACCACTGGGTCAAATTGGCATATGAACCTTACATTGTCTTCTGGATATTATACTTCATGCAGCAATATTTCGTTAATTGTGGTTTTGTAGTATTACAGTATAATGTCCAAGCAAAAAGTAACTGTATTTAAAATTAAATCTCTTTCCTAATTTAACCGCGATTTTAAATAAAGTGCTACAGTGTCTGTTTGCCCCATCCTTACTCCATTTTGTTTTCATACAGCATTGGGAAAACCTTTCTTAAAATTTTAATTTTAGTATTTTTAAAATGCTTAAAGGAGAACGTTTTAAATTTATATTAAAATAATTTTAATTAATTTTAAATTTCCCTAAACTGTTGCAGTAATCAACATTTTTATTTAACGAAATGTTATAAAGTAAAACAGGTTCGTAAATTAAAACTGGAATCGGATTAGAAAAATTTAAGGTCATGTCGAGACGACCAATCTTTGGCTCATCCTTACGATGGAGATCCCAAAGGTTGTGAGAGTTGATCCTAAGATCCTAAACCAAGCAGCAAGGTTAGCTTAAATTTGGGGAAAGTACATTAAATACAAAATATGTATAAGAAAACAAATGTTTCTCTATTAAACACTCGGATGAGACGAAGCTGAATAACTTACTCGTGCGGTCAAGAAAGAAATGAGAGCGAATGTTGACCAGCAGCAGCAGCAGCAACTGCGGTTGATGTTCGTGCTGCACGCGTACTGAGGAAAAAAACAAACGATATAAAAGAGTGCAAAACTTTTAAAGTATGTACGTCTGCTGATTAAAGTTAAATATATAACAAAAATATTTGGGTAGACATTTTGTACTTCTTCGTGCAAAGAACAATTCTTAAGATAAATACTTTCGCCATCCTAGAGAAAGGCTGGAAGATTTCTTTGCAATTAGGGTGGCACATTTTCTCTTAAAAGTTGTACTACTTGCATATTTTCATTCCTTGTATGTTTTTAGTAAGAGGTTGGCACTGTCTTTCCATGAGATATTTTTGCACAAGGGTTATTCAATAAAGAATGTTATAATTTTACAGGCACACTTTCTCGAGTTAAAATTAAAATTTAAAATATTTTCTTAGCTTAATGCATAATGTACACGTGGTACTAGTTTTATTGTTGTCACTGTGAGAAGTATGCAAGTTGAGGCATGTTCAGTTCCGCCTATAGCAAAGTGGTGGTGACACGCCAGGAGCAATGTGTTATTCTGAAATTATGCTTTCGTCTCAACAAATCTTCAGCTGAGACCCATGGAAAGTTGGTTCTTTCCTATAGCACAGCTCGAAGATGGTTCAAAATGTTTAAAGAAGGGAGGCAATCAACTGCAAAGGAAGGTGAGCCCGTGCTCCAGTTTGTGCTACAACAAAAGAAAACACTAACACGCTGCTGTCATTGTGAGAGAGGTTCTAGGATAACATTAACAACATTTTCATTTATTCTTAAATTTTCACTGGGTGCCACCCATACATTGGTGATTCAGAAGTGGTTTGTGTGACATACGGTGTGTTCGAAGACTACTGATTCCCGAACAAACGACTTGAGAGAGAGAGAGAGAGAGAGAGAGAGAGAGAGAATTCGTTACTTCTGCCGGAGAAGTTATGGTCATCTCATTTTTCGATATTCAAGAAATGGTTTACCAACATGTCATACCTGCATACTCAAAAATGTAACCGGACAATACTACAGAGAAGTCCTGAAAACTCTGCAAGGTCATATAACACACAAAAGGCAACATTTCCTGGATGCTGCATCACGATAATGCACGACTGCACGTCACATATTAATATATCTGAATATCTCACAAAAATCTATGTGAAATGTGTCGCACCCTCGTTATAGTCCAGATTTAGCCCCGCGAGACTTTATCCCATTTCCCCAAATTGAAGAAACTCCTTTATAGGAGACATTTTCTACTATCAGAAGCAGAGGTGAAGACTGCAGAGGCAATTCTGAAGTACCGGTCCAAAAATGGTTTCCAGCATGTTTATGAAGACTGGCAGAAACGCTGGGACAGGTGCATTGCATCCAACGGGGACTACTTTGAGAAGTTCTTTATTGAGCACCTCTCTTATTATAGAGAATTAAGACTTGTTTTATCATAACGGTAAAAACCAGAATAGAAAATATCCAACTGAATTTTAGTTTCTGCTAAAAATAATAAATGTTCACTCAACATTTATTAACAGTTAGTGATCTGGAGATGAAACATAACATGCTTTGAATATTTTAAAGATGCATTTTTGGCATTTTCTGCATGAATAGATAAGAGGTAAGGATTGTTATTGAACAAATAACAGCTGCCCAAAATATGTGTCACAAATAACCTAAAATATATGTAAGCCTTTAGCGCCACCATGGCGTTACATCGCTACCGAGTAATGTTCAACTTTATTTATCTGTTTCTGTAACATTTTTAAATATTATACACATCAGCTATCTTTTCGCTCTAGAAAAAGCTTCAAGAATAATGAATATATATATGTTTTTAATTATTCTTAACTGAATTCATAAAAGCATATATTTTCTCTTATGTCCTTATGTCCTTTCAGAAGCTATGCACGATAACAAGTGGAAATAGCGTTTCGATAGCAAATGATATCAAACTTCTATTCACTCATTTTATCACCAAATGGCATGTGAATAGCAAACTTCAATCATTAATGCTATCTATTAATTTTTCAAGAATTAATTTATTGGCATTAATTAGTTTAGTCGCTTTAAATAGTATTAATGCAATATAAAACACGTGCTAAATCCTTAACTAAGCCAAAACAGATAAGGAGATATCTTTTTAGCGTTACCAAAGGTGCACAATAAACATGTTTATCATCAGCATTATTTAAAAAGTATCTTCAGAGACCTTATAGGTCGACACGAGTGACCAAGGTCGTTAAGGCACGAACTGGTTAACTGGATGTCTGGAGTTCGATTTCCGTCAGTGCCATGCCTGAATTATTTTGCAGGCTTTCATCAGCCCTCATAAATGACAAATACGGGGGAGGTACCTTAAAACTAGGGCCTGGAACGCTTTCTTCCTTGAAAAATCCTTTACCAATTAAATCTTTCATTTGATGTATCATAGTGTCCACCTTCTATAATGCCTCAGCAGTAAAAACTGGCGTTAAACACTATTAAAAAAAGGCAGTGGTAGAAGAGGCGAATTTATAACAACAACAACAACATAATAATAATAATAATAATAATAATAATAATAATAATAATAACAATAATTATAATAATAATAATAATAATAATAATAATAATAATAATAATAATATTAATAATACTTGCTGATGACCAGCAAAGTCGTGATTTAGAATATATGACTACAAAATTAATTAAAGTTTTAAAATAATAATAGATTATGACTGAAAATATTTAGTCTTTGAAGATGGAAGTCAGGAACTTGAAATTAAAAAGAAGTTAAATTACTGAGTTACTGTCTAGGGAAATAATATATTTTTAGGAGAGTTAAAATATGGAAAGACGTTGATTGAGAGAAGACGGAGCTTAAAACTTCAATATAAAATGTTGTAAAAATAAACAATTTATTTGGTATGGGTTGTTAAAAGTCTGAAGGGGATATATTCTCAAAGAAAACACTGCAATAGAAAAAACTGACATGCATGAACAGAATGCATGCGACGGAGACTTTAATGCGCGATAAGGCTGGAGCTGAGTTATGGAAAATTAAATGCGCGCAAGAAAAGGTTTAACATTGAACAGCTAGCTAGATAAACACATAAAAGTTCAGTGACATTAATGTTTTTCTTTTATTGGGGAACTTCTTATTCTAGGATTATTAATTGCGATATTCTCTTTTGGTGTTTCTGTTACTTTAGTCTACCTGTTAGCAAGAAAGGCTGAGGTTATGCATTGAACCATTTGATCCGTGAAACATTTTCTGCCACATTTACTTTCGTTACATAACGCATTCGATTCGAGGCAAATTAGAACGTGATACTGGTTTAATGAAGTGAGAAAGATATCATTGGTCATGCGTTGAAGGAGCTTGGGTTCCGTGCCTGATCGAATACTTTTGTGTGCCATTTGCAACAAAGTGTAAGAAATTGAGGTTCTTTTTATATAGCATTGTGCATATAGTGCTTTTGTACGGTGATTTCAGGATTGGAAAACTGATGTATTACAAAAATTATAAATTTACTTACCTAGAAGACAACTTTTTACGCATGCTTAGCACAACTTTGTTTGAAGATCACAAGGTCATAACAGTAATTTTATATTGTTTTAATTTTTGGAAATTTAAAAGCCTTTACACTAAAGCATAAAAAGCATCCATTTGTTAAGAGAGATCATTAAGGCAATAGCATTCAAATTGCTCTTTCCTTCTCTTTATATATATTAACGTTTATCATTTACGTATTTTGAATTTTATTTGTTATGATATACACGTAGAACAGTTGGCAATTTAGCGCCTAGTAATTCAATTCAAATCGAAACTGCATTATTTAAACTGAACAATGTTGGTTTTTTTTTTATATAAAATTGTGAGTAGCAGCCGAAAAGCTTCCTATTTAGGTTGATTCCCTCGCTGGGAGCCCCAAAATACTGTCTATATAAATGTATTATTTAGATAAAGGCTTGCCAATGCACAGAGAGGTCATTTGAGTAGCGGGCTAGTAGAACCTTGGTGTGTATTGGAAGAAATCACTCGTCAAGAACTATAATGCATTTACAGATAGCAGCTTGTAATGGTGTTGATTAGGGTTTCATTGCGTGTAATATGTATGCTATTTGTTTTTCATTACTTACGCCACTGCATAAACATAGTTTGAAGAACGGACACATACGTAAAAACGGATTCTTGCAGAGAAGTGGTAAGAAATATCCTGGTAATCGTGTTCTGATAGAAAAACTATTGGCCAACTAATTAAAAAGTTACGAGAGAAGGACCTGTCAATGTCAAGAAACGTCCAAACCGCCGTGTTCTAACGGAAGTAAAATAGAGGAAATACAGTAATTTCTTACTAGATTTCGGCAATGTATTGCCTCTGAGGGACACCATTTTCAACATCTCTTATAACGCAGATTAGTGTTTATATTATCAGGTTTATTTTCAGTATTATTTTATGCTTTCAGGAAAATATACATACTAAAATTACTAACTTTACGTGCGGCATCTCTTTTACCAGTTGGGGCGGCTTCATTTCTTCAATAGAGGTAGTGTTAGGAATTGTATTTATTGCTATTCTTAAAAACATGTTTTTACAATATCGTTCGCATGAGTCTATTGGCCATACATGCACTTTATTACACAGGCATGTATAGGAAAAAAAATTCACTTCAAATCAAGGATGTTTACATGTATCAAACCCACTCACATATAAAATATACAAGCATATGCATATATACATTAACTTGCTTGTGCACGCAATCACATACATGCCTATTCTGACTCAAAGAGACCGCCCATTCCAACAAATCGCTTCTAGTTCCACGCACTTTGCAAAGAAATGAGCCCAGTTTTGGCCAATTGTCTTCCTGTGCAGACAAATCCCAACATGCTAACCTATCCCCTATTCGACATAGTGAACTTATTTCCCAGCGAAACCAACCTCAACTGTTCGGTACCTGGGCAGTGCACTACAATGTGTTGCCAGTTTTCTTTGTCTTCACAAAACACATTCTCAGTCTCATCTTTTATTTATGTTGCTTTCTAACTAATCTAGGCTAGACTTGGTCTGCTCTTAAGACTTGTGGAATAAATGTACACCTCTCTGCCTCATCTGATTTTGAGTACGTGAGTGATATTTCCTCTCTGCATTTTTCCTTTATATTCTGCTGGTTAATGTCCCTAAACCTTTTCTTTACCTTCCTCCAAATATACCATTCCTTGCTCGCTTTTCCCCACTACCATCCCATCCTAATGCTCTCTAAACTCATTTTAATTTAACTGCACAGTATCTTTTGATCGCAATTTCTAATCTGATGTGGTAGTATAAAGCCCTTAAATTTGTATGATACTGTTTTATTATGCGTAACCAATACTTAATTATTCTAATTTTATAATTAGTGATGTTTTCAAAGTGTCTAAATTTCTGTAAAACCTCACAGTTAGCTGTATTCTTTCTTACTTCTAAAACTCGCTTTAGAAATTAATTTTGAACTTTATTCAGTCGATCGACTTTCATCAAGCATTTTCAGTAGCCGATGACAGACTTCAACCACGTTGTTCTTTTGTGCCGTGTCAAGTCCTATGGAACCCAATGTGCGCACACGTTTTACATATTCAAATCGTCGTGAACAATGTTGTGCACCGTTGCCCAGGCGAAGCCTGTCTGACGTTTTAGTTCATCAAAGGTTATGCTCCTATCAGCCAGAACCAATTCAGACACAACCTCAATGTTCCTGGGAGACTTCGATGTTGATGGACGACCAGTACTCACATTCTTGTTTGCAGATTACCTGCTGCTGGCGAACCCATTGACCTGTTGGAAACGTTCTTCCTTCCACAAAAATCATGCAGTGCAGGTTTTTCAATGATAGCCACCTTCCATATTGTCCACGTCTTTCTCTACTTGACAACAAACGAACGTCATCCTTTCACTATACTTTTGCTTACAACCGCCACCTAGCGTCTGCATGGTGTACTAGTATCACTCCTTCGCTCTACGGTTTCCACAGATTGGGCGACATTTGTAAAACACCTCCATGGCAAATCATTTCCAAACGCCGCTGTCTAACTCTCCTCGCAGTTCCCTGGCTCTCAGATATACAGAACTTGATACAGAATCTAGCATTTGTACTTCCCCAGGTCGCAAGTAGCTTAAATAGACTTACTGTATGCACACAAATACACTCTTTCAACGATGCAAAACATTGTGGAACTCTTGCTATATAACGGATTACCCCAGTGACCTTCATTTCTCCACGATCCGCTTCAACACATCTGGCAGATGTGACTCGACAGTAGCATATTAACAATGTGCACAATGACACAACATATGTCCCTGGCAAATACGTTCATTTAAGTATGCCAAAGTGTATATCAAACCGAATTTGGTGAAATACATGTACCATCTAAGTGTTGCATCCAGAAATTGGTTAAAAAGGTTACACGAAGTATGAAATGTTTCTATTCGATTTTTATAAGGTTGCAAGTTATCGGAAGAAACAACAACGATATAAAGAATCACTTTCTTGAGTCATATTCAAAATCATTATGAATAATCTTCCTAGGAAGATTTGAATGTGACGCACAATAATAAAATGTACTCAGTTTTGTTTATGGTTTGGAGAATTCTTGAATTTAAAGCGTCGTTTGGTTTACAGATGAAGCAGATCCGTAATAGCTCTCCAAACTGGCATATTTGGGCACCAGAAAATCCACATGAAGTGATAGAAAAATCATTGGATTTACACAATATCGGAATGCGTTATGGCGTGTCTTGAGATAAATCATAAGCGTTATGTTTTTTAGGAAAACATTTACATATAAGTTTTCCTGTAAATATTCAGTCAGGTAACATCTCACAATTCAAATGTCAGTATTAGAAAACTGAAAAAAAAAAAAAAAAAAATAGTGAATAAAACCTCCCTACTTTTTTCTTTGGGGGTCTATTGAAGGCAAACATGTACAAAACTAAACTCTGCACAATAAAACTGCTCAAAGAAGCTATACATCAAGGAACTGAAGCCATTGACTTCGTCACTTTGGAAGAATTATTCGAGAATATAGAGAAGTGCATGTAAGTGTGCTTGTGAATATGGGAGGAGATTATGAGCAGGTACTGATTTGCCTTGCCAGCAATTATCTAAATAAATTGTTTGGGTTTGCAGCAAGAGAATCAAGCGCCTTCACACTCCTGTTTTTCGACAAACAGCAGGATAATTACAAGAGCTAGTCAGTACAGACTAAGAATTATATTTTTACTTACGAAGTGCACTAGGCAGGGTCAAGGTTGATATGCTATTTTCCGAAGTAGTCCCCATTGAGTTGTATGCACTTGGCCCAACATGTCTGCCAATCCTGAAAGATGTGCTGCAAACTGTTTTTTGAAGCTCGTTTTTTGAGGCTGAGAACAGAAAAAAGTCGCACGAATCTATGTCCGGGCTGTATGGAGAGTGGAATGTGTTTTTCTGATCATATCTTGAGCAACAACAGCCATGCACTATCATGTTATCGCCAAGGGTGGCCGAGGTCGTTAAGGCGCGGCTCATGAGCTGGAGGTCTGGGGTTCGATTCCCACCAGGATCGTACTTCCTGACAGGTTTTTCTCAGTTCTCATAAATAGCATATGTCGGGTAGGTACCCTAAACTTAGACCTGAAAGACTTCCTTCCTTAAATAAATCCTTTCCCAATTTATCATTTCACCTATATAGCATAGTGTCACCGCCTGTGATGCCTCAGTAGTTAAAACGGGCGTTAAACACTGTTAAAATAATGGTGAAGGTGTCAACCAGATGGATGCAGCTAATGGCGTTTTCGTTAAATGTGTTCGATCAGAAGGCTAAAAAATGAAGTCTTGTGAATTCCCCATTTGCGGGATGGGGGTAGGTCATGATGATGCACCATTCCATGACAGTCAAAGAATGAAATCACCATAAACTTTGCTACCGACCGAACAACTTCGGTCTTCTTTGGTGTCGGAAAACCAGACGATTTCCAGACCGAGCTCCCTGTTTGTTTTCTGGATCGTAATGGTGGAACCAAGTCTCATCACTGTAATAATGAATTCAGATATTCCTCGCCATGCTCCGCTTCCAGCCTGACACATGTCCACTCGCACTGTCTTCTGTTCAGGCGTCAGCAATCTCCGTTCCCATCTGACAGACGCGTCTCATGTGTAGAGTGGTAGGTGCATACCATGGGAAATCTGTAACATGCCTTCCAGTCTATCCACTGTTATTCTCGATCGTCCCGAACAATGGCGACAACGGTAGTAATCATCGTCTCATTCACTGCAGTGGCTGAAGCTTTTGGTTTGCCCTACTTTGCTGAAACAGAGCCCTCCTTACACTCTTTTAACCATCGAAGTGCTGTTGAAGATGGGAGAACATCGTCGCCACATGTTTGCTTCACCATCACGTACACTCTCATACCGTATATTGGCAGATGGAAGCAAAATATCAGCGTACACAATTTTTCCACCAATCACGTGAGATCCTTTCTTTCTTTAAAATATTGTTTCATCGCCAATTTCTATTGTGTCATGAAAAAAATACTTCCCAGTGTTTACTAACTAGCTCTCATATATGAAAATGACACATTTTATTATATTCAGGCAGGATTCAAACCGTTTGTGACACCCCTGTAATAACAATGTGTCTTCAAAATACAAAAGAGCTCCTGACACCGGAGTTTTCTCCACTGTACGTGATGAATGAGTGAGGAAACTGGAAATTCACCGTTGCTATGTTACACAATGCCATTGTTGTTCTTGCAAGAAACGTGAAGAGAGGCAGCTCTGTTTTAAGTGTTTAGTGTAGGCGATGACTGGTATAGTTCAAGCTTGCACACAGTGCACCCAACATGCATACTGAAAACAAAGGTGAAATTTATCTCCGTTTTCCACGTTGCCTCCTTAACTTCATGCCATGTTAGAAATATAGTTGTAAAAATAACGTAATGGCGTCATTGTCTTGAATTTCGCTGAGTTGAGCATTAATGGCTTAATAGCTTGAACATTTTTTCGTTAAGGATAATTACAAAAGAACGACTTATTTTCATCCAAAGAAGTCAAACAAGATACCTAATGGATTGGAATCTCTCTGTCTTTCTCTCTCTCTCCCACATTTAGCTGAGACAATTTCCGAATCAACTGAACGAAAGAAGTGCTCTATTAAGAGCAGCATATTGTAAAATTCTAATATCTAAATATCTGTTCATTTATTTATCATGACAAGAGTTAAGCCCATGGTGCCTTCTCTTCCATACTACCAGTGAAATACAGAGCACAAGATAAAATGAAAATTAAAGGATATTTACTGCATGTATATGCTACATGTTTTATCAAAGTTAGAATGTTGATTAAGATAGTATTAGAATTATCACTTGTTCCTTAGTTATCAAATCTGAACTGGCTTTGAAATATAACTATCCTCCTAAATTTTGGGTGCTAGATTCAGTAGAAGAAACCTTTTTTCTCTGTCATGTCACATTTCCTAGATGCTAACAACACACACACACATACACACACACACATACACACACACACACAATTAAATGTGGGCGACGGCACAATTAAACAACAAGCATTATTTAAAATGGTGGATGGCGGTTGTACAGCGACAATTGTCAAAAATCGGTTTAAACGATATTTGGCAGAAAGGTATAGCATAGTGAAAAAGACGCCTGTTTGACATAAATCGGCAGGAAATAGAGGCGCAATGCATGTACATGTCACTTCTGGGCCTGCAAAGCGAAATTAAAACTAGATGGGATTAAGAGACCTATATCATGGAGCCAGGCATGAAACAGAGGTCGGGAATATCTTGGCTTAGACGGGGAGGCTTGAAGGCAAGTAAGGAAGGCAGAAGGATTTGCCCAATATGCCGGAATCGGAAGACAGGGTGTACATTTTTGCTAAGAGTAGAAGATGCTAGGATAAACTTTCTCCTGGATTCATTTTTGACTTCCAGTAGAGAGAGGCTGGCATGTTGCGACATAATTGTAAATACTCAAAACTTGGTAACATGGGACTTCTTTAAATGAAATACGATTAACCTTAAATGGACAATACCTTGAAACCCTTTGAACAATTCTGCCAGCGTTTATTTTAATCTTTATTTCCTTTCCCTCTTTACGAATTCTATATTTAATTGATGAAAACATTAACCCTAATCGAACTATTAAAACTACTGGGCATCAATGATACTGAAGCCATGAAAACTCTGATTTTTTAGATATTGAATTTAATTCTTATATAACTCAACAAAATGAATTAATCCTATGTAACATTCGTCTTGTAAAAGTTGATAATCGATAACCAGACTACCTTTTGGTTTAATCGGCCAGAGGTTGCATTTGCTTTAACTCCAATTCTTGGAATTGTTCAAGCATGGTTATGTCTTTTGACGTAATTAAAATTCGTGGTAAAGTGATTATGACGATTCTAGTTCAAGAAGAGAATGACGCTCTTTTTTACATTACTTGGTGAAAACGAGTTTTTTCAGCTGTTTATGTTGCAAAGCTAGTGAAAACTGTTTACACGCGCTTGGTACTGTAATAACATTCTGGCAAGTTGTAGACATAGTTATCAACAAAATTCACTCTTGGCGAGTATTTTCCATCACTCGCAATATAAACTGGTGTGCAATACTCAGATCAAGGCAACCTTGGAGTTACACAGAGCTGTATATCTCCACTTGTGAAGGAATTGCATCATGCGTCTTGATCCATTAACTGGTTACACCGCTCGAGTAATTCCAGCGAGTTTCACTGATGCTGTGCTTTCATTTGCCCAACTTTCTCGGCGATTAAGTCAAGAAAGCAATCAGTGCTCCGGAACAATATTCCATAAGTCCTCCTTCGTGACAATTTAGGAAGAAGGTTCTCATAAGAATTGTCAAAACAGGGAGTTGGTGGCTAGCGAAGTTCTGATGATTCTGTCTAGTTTAACTTTTCTTCTGTTACTTTATCATTTTGTATTTGCTTTACCCCTTACTTAATCGTCTCATATTCTATTTGTTTTATTTTATTTCTCCTTTGTTTGTCCTGTTTCTGCTTCTCTTATTTCTGCATTTTTATTTTTCTTCTTGCTAAACATTCTACTGCTTTCTTCTTAGTTTGTTCTTACGGTGGACAATAACCGCGCTCCAGGTTAGCTAATGCCTACAGAGAGTTGTTCGAAATCTCTGGGAACGAATTTAAGTTAGGGTAAGGATGGGGCAAGCGGATACTCTAGCACTTTATTTAAAAATCACGCTTAAATAAAGCAAATAATTTTAATTTTAAATACTGTCACTTTTTGCTTGAAAATTTTACCGTAATACCAAAAAATACAATTAACGAAAGATTGCTGCATGAATTATAATATCCAGAAGACGATGTAAAGTTCAAATGTCCATTTTCCCCCATTGATTGGGACAAACTGATACTACAGTGTGTATACATTATCTTCAATGCTGAACAGTCACATTCAAAATAAACATTATTTCCATCATCTACACAATGAACGTTTGAGACAATTGTCTAAGTTTTAACCGTCAATGTTGAAGCAATGCAATCCCTGTCCCTCAAGATCGAGAACGACTCGTCCAGACATCACTAATAAAGTGCTCCAGGAACTTGACAAACGGCTCCCATTGAGGCATTGCAGAAACACATGACATTCTCACCTTTTGTACACTTACTACAGACCTCCACGTTCTGTCCTCCCTTAGATATCACTCCCTTGGGTTTATAAATAAGTTGCGAACTGTGTCATCCCAATGGAAAAAAGTCACTTCGGTGATTATGCAAGTGAGCATATGAAAACCTTCTGCTACTCTTATGCTCAGCGTTTTATGAGGTTAAGACATTCTCTTATCACGTGTTTCCCAGCCGTTTGAGCCGCATTGCTAAATGGATGTTTCATGCCATTCACAAAAGCATAACGTAATATTAGACTGCTGATGTCTTAATGAGTCAGTCCATACCCAATTTCATCGAGTTTTAAATGATGCTTCACTTGTTGCACCTCAAGCTCATGAAATTTCGGTGTATGGGCACCAGAACTAACTCTCGTCTCTAGGCGTTTCTTGGGACAGAAAATGCTTTAGCAGCATCTCATCTACCTGCTCCGTTAACTGCATAGTTTTTCTTCCACCCACGAACAGCGATTACTCTTTCTTTCTCGATTTCTTTCCATAAAAAACCGCCCATTTAGTTTAGTTGAATTACGAGAGAATGAATATGCCTATAGAAATATGGGAAAACTTAAAGAAATAAATGTTACCAAACATTTATATTTATTTGTTCATATAAGTTTCAGAAATGTGCATTAAAAGAATACAATTCACTAGTGTCCGTTTGACCCCGTCCGTTTGCTCCCTGTACAACATCTTTACCAAAAATCACATAAATGACAGCAGACGATTTTTCTTAATGGTGTTTAGCGCCCGCTTTTACTACTGAAGCACCACAGGCGGTGAACACGATGATACATGAGATGAAATGATAAATTGGGAAAGGACTTTTGTTAGGAAGGAAACGTTCCAGGCCTAAGTTTAGGGTACCTCCCCGACATTTGCCATTTATTAGAACTGAGAAACCTCGGTCGGGGAGGACGGTCCTGGTGGGTATTCGAACCCCAGACCTACAGCTCACGAGTCCTCGCCTTAACGACGTCTATGGCGGTATTCACGACGATGATGGCCAGACGAGCAAGCCAAGCGGTTAGTAAATTCCAAAGCATAGCTTCAAAGAAACCATTTTCACTGATGCCAACTTTATTCTCTAAAACACTTTTTATGCAAAGTAAAAAAGGAACAAATTTATTACCTGTTATATTCAAATGTGTGGACGGACGCTGTAACTTGAATATATTTATTGATAATTCCTGCCGTAGTACCACAGTCTGCTTTAACATACCGCAATACAAAAAGTGCAATTGCCAACGTAACATGTAAAACATCTCTAAATGTCTTAAGAACTGTCCATTTGTCCTCATGTTCCTTTTACCCCTTCATATAAGCTACAGGTTTTCATTCCGCTTCGTAATTGGAAGTTTATTTTGCCGACTCAATTGCCGCGATAGGAACATGTTTTGCGATAGGAACATGCTACAAGCATTTTTTGTTTCTTTCGTTATTTAATAGTAACAAAGAGAAATTAATAACAAAGTAAATAAATCATCACAGAAATATGTACATCAGATAAAAATACAATTATGGAAGCTAAAATATAGACATTACAAGAAATAAAATTAAAATTTCTTTGGATCAAATTATCCACGTTGACTTTAACACCTCCTAGTGAACTTTTAAGTATTTCGATCACCAGAGGTATCCTGGTCCTGAACTCTTCCATTTTTTCCAGAGATGGTTTAGTTTTTTTTTTTAAATCTCCCTTTTACTAGCATAATTTCTCGTAGTAAAATTTAATTTTACATTAAGGTTTAATGCGTAATGTGCATGTGGTTCTATTTTTATTGTTGTCACTTCCGGTTCTTGCCTGTGAGAGGTGTCCAAGTTGAGATATGTTCAGTTCCTGTACGCGAAACGGAGGTGACACGCGACGAGCAATACTCTGCTCTGAAAATCTGCTTTCATATCAACAAATCTTCAGCTGAGGCCTATGCAAAGCTACAGGAGGCATATACAGAATTTATTCTGCCCTATAGCACAGCCAGAATGGTTTAAAATGTTTAAAGAAGCAATCTAACGGAAGAAAACATTAACATGTCATTGTGAAAGAGATTCGTCGAATAACATTAAGAGCACTATTAGAAAATTTTAAATTTCCACTGAATGCATCCACACGTAGGTAGCTGAAAAAATGGACATTGGACGTGGGTTCCAAGATTGCCGCATGCAGTTGAAGTTGATGTTACAGGAAGACGCGGAGTTTTTTTTTTTTTTTTTTTTTCTAGGGAAATCAGGAAATCACTGTTGATGAAACTTAAGCATCATTTCCATCCTTGAGAATAACCAGTAAATTTCTGTCTAAACTTCCATTTCAGTAACACACACACACACACACACACACACACACACACACACACACACACACACACACACACAAACAAACAAACAAACAAAACAAAACAAAAACAAAAACTTCGATGTTCAAGAAATGGATTGCCAGCTTGTTGTACCCGCAAACACAACAGAAACTGGGAAATGCTACAGAGATGTTCTGAAAACTGTTCAAGGACACATTTCCGTGCAACAAACTGAATGCACAGCCGCACTCGCAAATGTTGTTGCTGGATATCTCATAAAAGTCAACGTGAACTATGTCTTTCAACCTTTCTATTAGCCCCAAGTGGCTTTTTCCTTCTCTTCAAATTGTAGAATGCAGTTTTCATCATTTTTTTTTCGGAAAGGAAGTAAAGTTGTAGGTCCGATGTCGTAGATTTACGGTAATTAAAATAAACTAAAGCCTGAAAGAAGAGGCATGTGAGCAAAATTAATCGGTTGTTTCACGCCCTGAATTGAATGTGGCGCTGATGACCTAAGATGTTAAAGAGCATTCGCAAATAAAACAAATCAACAAATTATTCCGGAGTAAAAAGTTCTTCTTTTGGTATCAAAGTGTTCATATTTGAATTAATTTAAGTACCGCCACTGGTGGCCGAGGTCGTTAAGGCGCGGACTGGTGAGCGGGAGGTCTGGGGTTCGAATCCCACCTAAACTATCCTCTCTGAAGTTATTTTCCAGTTTTCCTCTGTCCCCATAAATTGCAAATGCCGGGGTGGTATCTGTAAACTGGCCTAGTTTATCATTTCATCTCATATATCATCAGTGACCATCGCCTGGGATACCTCAGCAGTTAAAATGGGCGTTAAACAGTGTTAAAAATATCTGAAAAGTACTTACAGCAAGTTGACTATTTAAATAACTTAATTCTAGCTTTTTATGATTTAGAAATCTAATAACATAAACGGGACGTTGTACCTGTGCTCTTTGAAAAATGTTTTCAGTCCTAAACCAGTGTACAGTGATTTCGGCACAGTAATGTTTTTGATAAGAAGCTGTCACATTTTGGACATCCTGTAGATGCCTTTGACTTCATAACGACATTACAAGATTAATCCTGCAACTTTGCAGCTATTTAACGTTAAGGTGTTCTGGACTCTAAGAAAGAATTAAACTACATTTTTCTGAACATTAACACTCTTAACAAGCAAACTGCTTGCTTCCATAAAAAGAACTTTGTTTCTAAAGGTCATTGTACTGTTTACCAACTTGTACATACCCTAGTTCCTGAAGGTTATGTAATACCTAATGTTGTTACGTAGACACGCAGGAGAAATTAGCATTAAATTTGACCTTTAAGGAACGGCAGGATTTCCCGTGTCATCAACAGAAACTAAACAAAACTTCGAAAGCTTAAAACGTTGGTTTCCAATTTGGGGGACGCGCTCACTCTGCGAGTCATAGAACGTTTTCAGAGAAAGAACTGATTTGTCTCCTCTATTCATTGAAACCCATTTTCTGTATGCTTAAAAGGGATTATATTGAACATCGCTTTGTTATGTAGTTTTTGTTATATGAAAGGCTTGAACGGTGCAGAACTTGTTGAACAGATGAAAAATGTACTGCAGTAACGTACTCGAATATATGTGAATGTAAGGAATTGGGTGGCTGAGTTCAAAAGTGGCCGGACGAGCACCAAAGATGAATACAGCTCTGGACGCCTGAGAAATGTCAATACGGAAGGAATGATCACGAAACAGCATTGGCAAAAATTCGTGGTGTGTCTGAAAAGTTTAGTGATTGGTGCCATCACATGCGCATGTCCTTCAGAGACACGAGGAGAAGCGTGGACTGCACGGCCGGTACAACATGGTCAATGTGAGAGGCAGTGTCAGATCAATGTAGCAGGAGGCAACACAGGCGATGGAAACTAATGGTACACGAGATGAAATTATATATTGGGAAAGGAGTTTTATCTCAAAGGAAGGAAACGATCCAGGTTTAAGTTTATGGCACCTCCCCGGCATTTACCATTTACAAGGACTGAGGAAAACCTGTGAAAAACCTCAGTCAAGGAGAACGGTCCTGGTGGGAATCGAACCCCAGACGAGTCCGCTCCTTCACGACCTCGGCCACCCGTGGCGGTAGCAGGATGCATTTCCTTCGCTATCAATGGTAGAGTCAGTCGCCGATCTTGTGCCAGCATTTGCCCCACTTTCTCGATCACGTCTGAGGTTCTGCTTGTCCATTGCCCGCCCTAACGAGGTTCATCCTGTTGTCCTTCTCTACGCGTTGAACCGCTCGTAAACACATTTTCTGCTCACGGCTTTCCTCCCGTAGACTTGCCGTAGCATTTCATGCATCTCCGCACCGCCACGGGTGGTCGAGATCGCTAAGGTACGGATCGTGAGCGGGAGGTCTGGGGTTCGAATACCGCCAGGACCGTCCTCCCTGACTGAGGTGTTTTCCAGGTTTTCCTCAGTCGTCATAAATGGCAAATGCTGGGGAAGTACCCTAAACTTAGGCCTGGAACGTTTCCTTCCTTTAAAAAAACCCTTTCCCAATATATCATTTCATCTCATGTATCATCAGTGTCCACTCTTGTGCTGCCTCAGTAGCAAAAACGGGCTTTAAACACCATTCAAAAAAATTCGTCTCCGGCGCCTTTTCCCAAATTTGTAGCACAACTTACACTTTTGCGATGTGACACCACCTTTCACAATGATTACGTTCAATTGACCGCAGTGGATTTACACTGCCAATCACATGTAGTGTAACTTTTCCCCACATCTCAGCATGCTGCCGTTCAGATATGGTACCATTCACCGAACTTTTTAGGCACACCGTGTAAGACTGAAATAGCCACTTTGATAATCATTTCGAGGAAACTGAAGAACTAGACATGAAAAAGCTTTCGGCCACAGCATCTTGCACCTGATTAAAAAGGATTCGAGTCTGCGCTTTTCAAGACTCTGGGTCGTTTTAAAACAAATGCAATCGATTTTCTGCGTCGATCTATCACAAGGGCATTACTACACCCCAGAGACAAAACGGCTAACGAAACAGTGCACGGAACTCGGTTGTCCAATTCCAAAAAAGTGGTGACAATGAAGTCAGCTAGCAAATTAGTGACATCTGGTTTCGAGATTCAAAAGAAATTCTGATGATATATTATCTTCCAAAGGGCAAACTATATATTACTAATATTACGCCTACTTTCTGGAACAATTACACCAGAATATCCCCCCCCCCCAAAGGCCAAGTTTAGCACTAAAATGTTAATTTTCCACTAGGATAATGCTGCCAGCTCAATGGCTAAACTCAATGATTTAAAGCAAGATTTGCTTCCGCATCCACCTTTTCACCAGATTTGGCTGCCTCTTATTTCCATTTATTTTCATAGTACAAACTTTTTTGAGACGGCGGAGATTTTCAACTGAGAAGGAGGTCAAAGCTGCCATGAATGCACTGTCGGGAGAGTATGTTAAAGATTAAACTCGTTTTAAAAACATAAAACCATATTTTCTTTTTTAGGCTACTAATGAATACCACCCCGCCTCTCCTACATACAATTTCTAATTCTAAAAGCAGTAAATTAATATAATTTTTGCGTAAAATTCTGACCACATTTACGTGATCAGTGTTTTGTTACTGAAACGCGCATCTCGCTCCTGGTTAACAACGCCGTTGTTATGAATACCCAGGGGTGCTGTAACAGAAATCCTTTCGCTGACGCAAACTAAATTGGTAGCCCTGGAATTGGATCATGACGCAACGATCTAAGATGAGCCTAAGGCAGAGCGGGCTTTCACCTGTAGGCCCTCTAGTACCGGAAATGGCCTGTAAACATTGCGTAATCCTGGCGAATATGTAACATTATTTATTAAGGTGTCAGTGTATAGGATCCAGATGAACGGGCATAGGAGCGGCTTTAGAGCGCAGATATAACATCAGCGTGTTAGCAGTTAATTGCGCAGAGAAGGCACCGTTTTGCTATTATGGCAAGGTGAAACAGGTGAAAGCAATCCACTACATTTATTTTAATATTAATTATAGTATTATTAAAACAACGGCCTCTGTTTGAAGCCTCTACAGTGCCTAAAGTATTACAGCGGCAGATAATAATTAAACTTTATTTCTTAAAAACGTCAAAAATTGTAGGAATTTTGAGAAACTAAACATGTGCCTTTTCCTTATAAACATTAATATATTTTTTCTCTACATGCCTTAAACATTTTTATAAAGTAGTGCAAAGGAATCAGAGTGCTAAATCAAATTGAACTTATGTCTGTCTTACAATAAAACTGTGAAAATATTGGAGGGTTTACTCGCGTGGAAAAACAATATAAATACTCATTATAATGATTCAATTTTTAATATCACATTTTTCTACAATATTTTCAAAAAAATGAAATGTACTAGATGCAAAAATATTTTTCATGCAGAGTTTGAATACGCTTTCAGATTTATTCCATCTAGTAAGATTTCCTAGCGATACACCAAAATTTGAAATGTTTCAGAATTACTACTTGCCTAACTCTAATTAAAGAAACGTTGCTTGTTCCAATTTTAATGAACGAGGGTGGGTTATCCAAAGCTGCCTAATGTCACAAAGTTAAGTCGCGGATATTGGTAACAATAACTTGAAATTTGTGTTCTGTCCGAAAACGTTGTAAGTTTTTCTAAATGTCATTTGAGACTTCGTTCAGCTAAAACAATTTTTAAATTTTACATTTATTAGTCCACCTCCTTGGTCTATTGGTTAGTGTTGCTAACTGCGGGCCGGGAGGCCTGGGTTCGATTACCGGTACGTACTTAGGAATTTTTCTAATTTAGGGAGATCTGGAACGGCGTAAAAATCCTAAGTATGACTTCCTTCGGAGTATGCCGTTTCAGGCCCGGAATTGAATGGGACGCTGATGACCTGAGCTGTTAGAGAGCGTCCTTAAATAAAATGGATAAAAAAATCCCTAAAGCTTTTGACACATAGGACTTTTAACACAATTTTAAATCGGAAGCTACAGTGGCATCTAAAGACAAAAATTGGGCGATTCTTAATGAGAACACTACTTGTGTACCTTACGGTTGTTATAATTGGCTACAGAAATACTTATAATAAAGCACAGATGAGTAAGCAATTTTGAACTGCCCGTGGGAAACGACACAAGTCCAGAAACTAAAGCTTCAAGAAATAAAGAAGATTATTGAACTTCCATTATTTTAATGATTTTACGTTTTTAAAACGTATATGTTATTTAAAATGTCATATTGTTATGTAAGATATGAGGATAGCCAAAGCATAACACAAAAGGATATTTTTTTTAATCTGGAAAAGATATAATTGCCTTGCAATACTTTTTCATAAAAATAAAGTAAAATACCAGGGGCCAGCATGCATTACAAGATTCCGTAAATATGGTATGTATATTTTATTTCAGAACTATCGTGCATAAGCTAAAAGTCGACCATTAATTTATTTCGCATCTCTTCTAATGCCTTTTCAGAAATGTACGTTTTAACGCTCTCTGCCCAAACTAATTCTATTGGAGTAAGGTGGGAGGCGCAAAGGAAGAATGTAATAGTCACGGTGACAATAAGTTAATGGGACCTTTCGAAAACTATACCGCACAAAAATGGTCAAAATGTTGTGAACATGTGCTTAAAAATGAAAAGGAATACCGGGGAAAGAATAATAGCGTAATTGACAATGTCGTGGACAACTTGATTATTAGAGAAGATTCCGATATGAACATCCTGTAACATGCACTTTTCAAAGCAAGGGGAAGAGTTGCACTCCCCAGTTCAGCCCAAGGGAGGAGGGTGAGTAAGCCAACAATCATCGCGCTATACTTCTGTTTGTAGCTCCCGTTTTCTATGGGTTCATATTATTGCATTTTCATAAAATGACGTGTAAATTTTGTTTAAGTTTGTTTTCCTAATATATATATATATATATATATATATTGTAGTTTATGTTGAAAAGTAGCTGTTTTTTCTTTATGGGTGGTGTACTAAGCTGTCTAAAAACGGGAATATAATTGTGTACACTACATACTCAACATTATTTTCAAATTATGTGGAAGTAGGGCTGCACCAACTTTTCATGTCACGACGTTGCATGAGTCGGAAACTTCGTGCCACTTGCTGCAGTCTGGTGTTCGTGTTCCGTTTCGACCAAAAAAAAAAAAAAAAAAAAAAAACACTATTAGCAAACTTTTTCAGCCACGCACGTAACTGGCAACGAAAGTGGAATAACAAGAATAAAAAAAGAAAGCGAACAGAGTAAAGGAAAGGGCACAATGGGATATATAATTGCTAAATATACATTTCTTACAAAATCGGGACCAAAGGAATTAAGTTTGCTTCTTCTTCTCCTTATTTATTTGCTAAGCGTACATTGTTTGAACATATATCAAGTATTTCCAAGACTCCTAGGTCTTCTCGGGCTTCTTCTACCTGTTAAATTAATTAAATTTGTCTTTGAGTGAAGCGTAAATATTGTAAATACAGAAAACTGGGAAAGTTATATGAAATATGTAGAAAATAGCTACCGGCAACTGCAATTTGTACTCCATGAATGAGTAACATTTCATTTGACATCACTGATTCATCTACAGAACACTTGGATGAGAATTACGAGGGCTGCTCGATAAGTATGCACAAAAATAAAGAAGACATACTCAGAGGGGGTTGTTTTATTTCTCAACATAATCGCCTTTCAACTCTATACAAGTATTCCATCCATTTTCTAGTTTGCTTATCACACCCATAAAATGCGATTTCTTCAGTTCTGCAAAATACACATTTGATGCCGATTTCTTACCTGGTAACCGTTTCTTCATGTTGGGGAACATGGGGTAGTCCGAAAGAGCTAAACTCGAAAGTAGGGGGAATAAGAAAGACAGCCCTAGGCGCTGATGGGTTATCGTGATGGTTCAGATCCGTTTTCATCGCCAAATGAGGACGATTCTTCTTGACCGCATCGTTTAATTCCTCCAATAGCATAGCGCAATATTAACCGGTAAAGGTTTTATCACAAGTAACACTACAAGAGTGTCTGAGATTGCCAGTAAATTTAAATGGAAAGCTTAGACCCTGGAATGATATTTATTAGGACTATTAGGAATTTAATATAATTCCCCTAAACTTGGCTTTCAATATTGTGATATTTAATAATTGCATACTTGTATTATGAATACTTAACCTTTTCAAGTTATCTAGCAATAGACGAATGTCGACTGTCAGCATTGCCAATAAAGAAGAATCAAATACAGGTTTAGGACTGTTTCATGAATAGAATCAAAGTGATGTGTGTGTGTGATGTTCTGTAAACAGATGCGACTCACAACATTCTGATAGCGCTACTACGTGACAGGTAAATCAACAATGAACAAATGACGCCAGGGTTATCGTAAATCAACAATGAACAAATAGAGCCAGGGTTATCGTAAACCAACAATGAACAAATGACGCCAGGGTTATCGTAAATCAACAATGAACAAATGGAGCCAAGACAATTATGATGTTCTGTAAACAGATGTTACTCATTACGCTAGCGTTGCTACAGCAAAATAATAAAGCCAAGTTTATCGTTTGAACAGCGGAAAGCAAATTTGAAGTATTATTGGAAAACCGAGAATGCTATGGAAGTTCAAAAGCAATGGAGATGTGTGTGCAGAACAGAGCCACCGTTGAACTTCTACTTACAGGGAACTCTTGGATGTTGTATACCGTAGAAAACCAGCTACATTGGCAGCACTTCGGGAAGAAACTGAAACAGCATGTGCTGCAATCGCTTTCGCAAACGTTGCTCAATCAGTAGTTCAACGTACTCAGAAGTGTATCGACGCTAATGGTGGACATTTTGAGCAACTGTTGTAACTGTAAAAGTCTAAGGTGATTAGTGCTCATCATTTTCTGTTTGTGTGAATTCAGTTTTGTTATGTTAACACAGTTTTTCCTTTGCTTGAAGCGTGTATACATTTTGACACTCTCTGTATATTTGAAATTCGAGCACAGAATATTAACAATTGTATAAATGTTATACTTACTTATGAATACCTACCTATTCAGAAATACTGAGAATGAAATAGATAAAAGTCGACTATTACAATTGCTACCGTTCGATTTACTAATACCAACTGAGAAAAACAAAACAGAAAACATTTTTCCATTCTGAACAACGTGTTTATTAAGATTTATGGTTGCTTAGGCAGATATTGTTACATAATTTATAAAACGATTTCAAACTGTTTGGCTGAATAGGCAAAAACAATAGCTTGAGTGAATGCACATTAAGCTAGTTAAAGTTACAATTACTGAAAACACGAAAAGTGATCGGTGATGGTACAGAGTTGGCTATACTGGCTACAAGACAATGTAAGTCGCGTGATAAAACGTATTTGATAAAACTTTTCGATAATTTCAATGTGATATTGGGCTATGATTGGTCAAAATTTAAAATTTTGTTTCGTTTCATTGGTTGACTTTATGATAACGTCACATAAATAGTCCTTTCAAAATAGTTAATTAATGGAACTTTCAAAACGCCACCACCTTTCTGCTGATGGGATTGCTTTTGCCTTCTTCGGATCGCATTTTTCAGTTGCAATCCACTGTTTCGACTGTTCCTTCATTTACCAGGTATAGAGGAGAATGCACTATCACATAGCGTCTCCGCAATTCACTGGGATTATCCGAAAAAAGGAAAAGATGCCATGTTTAATAATAATTATATTATTTGGTTCAGAATACGATTCTTTGACATGTCTGAAATGAATCCAATATACCTTATATGTTCATATTATAAATGTTTGTTTCATTTCTGCTGACACTCTGTAACGTTTTATACTGTTAAAATATAGCCACATTATCCTTGTTTAAGTTTTGGTTACATCATATCCTCCTTATAATAAGCCACGTATCCCTGGTGACCACCAGAAGGCCAGGAAATACTTCACCAGATCTTTCTCCCCAAACTTTCTACACAAGAATTCCTCCATTATTGGCATTTCACCACGAGACGGATCTCATTTCGTAAATGTTTCCCAATGCATTCTTTTCTAAGTGCATAATGAGAAAGGTGACCGCTCTCTCGATACAAGGCCGAGACCACGCCCATTCTATTGAATCACAAAAACTCTTGAGGCGATCGTCCTACCAACAGTCAACGGACGTTCAAAGCATACCAAATTACGATAGCATTGTCTGCTCTTCTTTATAACCTGTCTCAGTAGTCGCAACTTTGAGATCAAGACAAGGGCCCCCCCCCTGCAACAAATACTCTAGCTTTTTTTAAGCACACCTCTGGCTGAAATGTTACACTTGTTTTCTTATTGATTAGGGTGACTCATTTTCCAAAGCTGTCACAATAAATCTTGTAATAACAAGTTTGTGACACTTGCTCGGAGGGTCCGAGTTCTGGGAAATCACCAATTAGGCGATTTAGGAAAACCATTTTTAAATGGAGAAGAAGGTAGGGCATCAAGCAGGGTAAGGTAGAAGGAAAAATACCTCTCTTGCTTGATATTTCCTTTATCTTAGTAAGTCAGTGGGGATAGATTGCTTAAGGTTAATATTTTGCGCTAAAGTTATGTCCACTGTGTATTTCATAGAGTTCATTGAAACTAGCATTGGTAAGCCATTGTTAATTTACAACTGATATCAAAAGCTAATGATAAAAATATAGTCTGTATTAAACATTCCTTACTAAATATGGTGTTAAAGGAGGACATTTTCCCTAATCTACCATCATATGTGACAATAGGCTTAACAATGAAAGGAAAAATTCTGGAAGAACATGTGAAGCGTGCTTTGGAGCGAAATAAAGCTAGTTTTAATTAATGATGTGAGCCGGGTGTGATAACATGTTGCGACCTTTGCAAGAGAGGTTAAGAAAAAGGGGGAAAAAAAAACTTTATATGATGCTGTCCCATCAATGCCAATAAGGTTTAAGATGTCTTGTAATTTAGAAGTTAGTGGAATGTATTTTTCATATATCAACATAAATTTTTATAACAAAACAAACACAACTAAAGAAATATTAAGTTTAAATATAACAATTTATACATTCAATACAACAACAACAACAACAACAACAATAGTAATAGATTTAATTGTGCTAAGCAAAATACAATTTACCGCCACGGGTGGCCGAGGTCGTTAAGGCGCGGACTCGTGAGCGGGAGGTCTAGGGTTCGAATCTCGTCAGGACCGTCCACCCTGACAGGTTTTTTTCCAGGTTTTCCTCAGTTCTCATAAATGGTAAATGCCGGGGAGGTACCCTAAACTTAGGCGTGGAACGTTTCCTTCCTTAAAAAAAAATGTTTTTCCCAATTTATCATTTCGTCTCATGTATCATCAGTGTCACCGCCTGTGGTGCCTTAGTAGTAAAAACGGGCGTTAAACATTAATAAAAAAAAATACAAAATACAATTGATGGAGTGAAGCGTTCAGCCCCTGGCTCTTTACCGTCATTCGGTCCTGGTGGTGTAGTGGTAACCATACTTGCCTTCCAAACCCAAGATCGTGGGGTCGAACCCGGCCAGGATCGATGGATTTTTTCGGGCGTAAAAATCCTAAGTATGGCTTCCTTCGGAAGGGAAGTAAAGCCGTGGATCCCATGTCGTACATTTACGGCACGAAAAAGAACCTCAAGTCTGCAAAAATAGGCCTCTGAGCAAAATTTGTCGGCCGTTTCACGCCCTGAATAGAATGGGACGCTGATGACCTGAGATGTTAAAGAGCGTCCGAAAAAAAAAAAAAATCTTTACCATCATATTCCTCATTTACAGCATTGTTATTAATCAGACATTTTATTATTTAATTCATACTTTCTAAATTGATATGGGTTATATATCATTATTGTCTCTGTTCACTGTCCAAGCCCATTTGCTCTTCTATTTTGTTAAATATTGCCCCAAATTCCTACTATCTTTTTCGAACGTTTCCGTTAAGTTTACATTTCTATCCACCTCGAGGCATTTCTTATTGATAAATTCACTTTTCCATAGCTGTGTTCCTTTGCACTTAAATATTATTTGATTAATCTCCTGTATTCCCCCACACATTGGAAAATGTGTATTTTTTAAAGATTTGTACTTGTCTAGTTCAGTTCGATCTTGGAGTGCATGAAAGTAAGGAGCTAAATGGAAACAGATGGATAAAATAGGACAATTTGGTGAGTTACCTTGTTAATAATAATAATAATAATAATAATAATAATAATAATAATACACAAAAAGTAAATTATATTTTGTATTATATTTTCTTTTCTAGTAGTTTGGTTAATATTGTTTGTTCTACTTGTAGAGAGTACTGTAATAATATGTAAAAAATATCCATTTTATATTTTAATGACTTTAGAATAACCAAATCTGTGTATATATGCACATGTGTTTTAAATGATTCATTAATTTTGCACTACAGTAACTTTGTTTAAATTAATTTTTATGCATGTTACATTAATGAATTTATGCATGTTGTTGGCGTTATAATCATTGTTCTTATTATTTCTTCATTACTTATTGCACTAAAGTAAACGGTAATTAGCAATATTTGATAAACCATTTTCATTCAGGATACTTTTATGTATGCTAAATTCATATTATATAACGTTTCGTTAACATATGAGAAATATTGCTGGCAAACAATTTCCCATTCTTAATAATCTCCGAAATGTTTTCTATTGATAAATAATGCCATCTTGTAAACATAGTCCTGCTTAAAAGTTTCGTGTTTGCTATTGGCAGTAGTAGGGCGACTTCGGCTATTTTTTGTGCATTGGGATCTGGAAAAATGGAGCTGGTCTTGGTCTTCAGAACAGCGAGTTTAGTGGTTATGAAAAATAAACACAATTCCTTTTTAATGGTTTTTAACGCTCGTTTTTATTACTGGGGCGTCACAGGCGGTGTACACTGATGATACATGAGATGAAATGATAAACTATGAAAGAATTTTTGTAATGTTCCAGGCCTAAATTTAGGATACTTCCTCGGCATTTTCCATTTATGAGGAATGAGGAAGACCTGGAAAAAATCTCAGTCAGGGAGGAAGGCTCTGGTTGGATTCAAACCCCATACCTCCCGCTTACGAGTCCTCGCCTTAACGGCCTCGGCCACCCGTGGTGGCATGCCAGTCCAGGAGTGTTAAAGATACCCAACATTCTTTCTATGGGCTGACGCAAACCTTTAGAAAAACCCAAAGCATCTTTCCTTGTTTGTAACAGAAGAACTCGTAAACACTCAGTGATCATGGCATAAAGATGAACAAGCTTTAACTGATATAAACCTTACATTTATTTCTGGAAAATGATTGGAGAGTATTTAATTTGAATTTTAGGGTATAAAATTGATTTAAGTTATGAAAATACATGTGTAGCACTGATTTGAGCTTTTAATTTTATACTGTTTCAATATTCTTGGGTACTAACAGAGCCCGAGGGCTCGTACTAAACGAAAACGAATTAAAAAGGCAGAAAAATATTTTTATTTATCTTTATTTGTTTGTGAAGGCTCAGCAAGCCTGCAGTAACACAAACTGTGGCTGCTCATGATGGAGTGTAGGTTAAAAATACCCAGTAAACGTGTCGGTGCAGTATTCCTCATGAATATGCGGCTGGAAAGCTAGCGTTTAATGTCCGGATGATGGATACGTGAGAACAGCTGTTTGCTATCCCAGCACGTACTACTTTAACGTAACTAGCTTAGGAGCCACTACTTAGGCAATAGGGCTGTTTTATTACTTGGGAAGGAGAGTAGAAATTCAGTA
Organism: Metallyticus violacea; assembly: GCA_030762175.1. NCBI lineage: Eukaryota > Metazoa > Arthropoda > Insecta > Mantodea > Metallyticidae > Metallyticus > Metallyticus violacea. The sequence continues at coordinate 13,860,095 of CM060830.1, forward strand.
GGTAACTAGAAATATTCATATACTCTCAGTCCTAATGGTTTATTTTTATTATTTCGTCGTGGCTTCCTCTACTCCAATTTTTTCTTAATTCTTTTAAAATAGCTTTTAACTATAGGGACTGTTTCAGTCGCTCTCGGCCCATGATTTGTCCTTGTAACATTGAAACTAATGGATGTAATTACGTAAAATTTGACATGCATACACCTGGGTGTACGGAGTATCAAGACAATTCTATATTACGTAAGCTATTTACCAATCATCGGTAAACACAGATTCAATTATAGGATGAAATCTAACTCTACTGACAAAATTTCAAAGCTTTTTCAAGGACGTTGACTGAGTGTTTTAAAATAAGGAACCCATACCTTATTACAAAGTAATTTTATGTATTGGTCATATACAGAGACGTTATTTGGGTTACGGGCTGGCAGAAACAAACCACTCATCAAGACCGTGTAATATATGTGAAGATACTGGGATTCCAGAATATGTCCTCACCTCTTACACAGGGTTTTGCTTCTCGGTCGAGGCCAGATCCCCTCCCGAATCATGACCACCTGCCTGTTTCCCCTCTTTTTTTTTTTTTTTTTTTGTTTTGTTTAGTTTAATTTCTGAGGTATCATCGGCATTGGACACTAATGATACATGAGATGAATCGATAAATTGGGAAGGGATTTTTTTACAGGAAGGAATCGTTCTATACTGAAGTTAAGCGTAACCCTCCGATATTTGGAGGACTGAGAAAAATCTGGAAAAAAATCTCAGTCAGAAAAGAATGACCCTAATGGGAATCAAACCCCAGACCTCCCGCGCACGAGTTCGCGCCTTAACGAACTCATAATAGTGCCGTTATGTTATGCAAATTTAAAAACAAAAATATCATGCATGCATGTTAAAACTTTCACCAGCTATATACAGAAATGTGTTTTGACATACACACAATTCATTGCTTTATCTTACAGTTTTTTCAGAATGCTTAGCTAGCAGTGAAGGGGAGAGCTTGTGTTTCTTGGGAACTGCAGGAAGGAGTTGAAAAGTGACATAAGTAACAATGGAAATCAACATGGAGCCTGTTCAGTAGTATGAAGTGGAATCTATTTAAGAAAAAAGTGCAGCATGGAGAGATGTGAAAGGGTTGGGCAGGCCATTTTCACAGATAGAATTAATTAGTCAAGTTCGTAAATTTAAGAGAAATAAAACAGTAGGAACTGACGGTTTATATACAGAGTTTTTTAAATTGGTGCAAAATTCTGGATAGGGTAACATGAATGGACAGAGGTTATGGATTTAATTTAAGAGAAGAAGTCAGAAAGTTGCCGTATAGCAATTATACCCCCATATACAAAGGTAATGGGAATGAAACAAACCCAAATAATTATAGAGGAAGTGTACTGTTATCTAATTTTGCAAAAAATTTTATAGGTTTAATGATGGAGAGAATTCAAAATTGGAAGGAAGAAAATCAAAGGATATCTTCCTACCAACTGGGTTGAGGAAAAGAAAAAGAACAGTGGATAATATATTTATAATTAAAACGATTATAGATAAATAGTAAAGACAATGCATAGATTGTATGCTACATTTATTGATTCAGAAAAACTTATGATGACTGGATATAGATGCTCTATGATACAAATTAGATAAGAAGGTTTTAAGTGATAATATAATCAATATTTTAAGGGGTTATATTATTATATAGATTTTGTGTCAAGTGCGGCTTTGGGGGAGTATCTAGTGCTGTGGAACAAAAGAGAGGGCTAAGGCAAGGTGGTAAATTAAGCCCCATATTATTTAATTTGTTTATTGATGATATTTTGGATAGTTTGAATCATGTTTGTACTCACATGCCTGTAATCAACAGTGCATATATTGCTGGGGTACTTTCTGCAGACGATATATTGGCAGGAATTTAGATAGAGTTAGGAAAGGCAAGAGTGTGAGGGTTAATGTGGAAAAGTGTTGAAATACTTGTTTAGGGTTCAAGAGTTACTTAATACTGACATTGTGAAAATATACCTGAAATATAAAGAAGAAAATTTTGATATTAAGACAGACGCCTGGTTGAAGGAAACCAGAGAACAGTTATTTAGAAACGGGTTAGGATATTTATGGGTTAAAATGTGATATTTTAGAAGAGTTTGTAAGATCAAGAATGGAAGACATGCACAGACAAATTTTATTTGCCCATATTAGGGAGGAAGGCTCACTGGAACACTACGAATTAAAAGATGACCCAGAAAAGGAGAAGTCCATTTTAATTTGCAAGACAAATATAGCCTGGTTTCGATTAGGGTTTATAAACTAAGGGGAATGAGAGGAGATGTAATTTCGGAATGTGTCCCATCTATGGGGAGAAGGGAGATGAAATTCATATGTATCTTCCAATGTAAAGTCACAAACGATTGGGTCGGTCCTGGTGACGTAATGGTAACCACACTTACCTCGTAGACCCAAGATTGCGGACTTGACACCCGCCAGGTCAATTAACTTTTTTCGGGCGTAAAAATCCTAAGTCAAGCCTTCGGAACGGAAGATGTGACATCTTCTGACATCTAGATTGATCTAGTTAGGGCTCTGACCAGGTCAAGGCCAAACCATAACCAGTATGTACTTAGTACTTTAATAAATAAATAAACAAATAAATAAGCTAGTTTTGCATAAAAGTGCACCTAACGTTTAAAATATTCAAGTTACGGCAAATGACAAAAATATATATTTTTTTTATTTATTTAAGGACGCTCTTTAACATCTCAGGTCATCAGCGTCCCATTCAATTCAGGGCGTGAAACGGCCGACGAATTTTGCTCAGAGGCCTCTCTTTCATGCTTGAGGTTCTTTTTCGTGCCGTAAATGTACGACACGAGACCCACGGCTTTACTTCCCTTCAGAAGGAAGCGATACTAAGTATTTTTACGCCGAAAAAATCCATCGGTCCTGGCCGGGTTCGAACCCGCGATCTTGGGTTTAGGAGGCACTGCACCAGCATGTTGTCAATTACCAGGGTAACCACGAAAGTTTTGAAATGAAGAAAAGTAAATGAGACTGGTGGCAGCCCCCCCATCCCTTGCGAGTAAGATGGTAACAAGTAGCGACCGTCCCCACTCCCACATTTCAGAATGTGAGGGTAAACAACCTCGCCTGTGGTCAGGTAGCCAGTCGTTAACGATGGAGCTGAAGAGAGAGCATTTTCATGCTGTGATTCTTTAAGATTTGCAACAGGCTTTTGAGGACCCTTTTTCCATCTAGGACAACAGTTTTCCACTGATTTTAGGAATTTAAAAGGGGCCGAACTTCACTGCAACATTCGCGTGACATTTAAGAACATCGAGGCAGCCTTCCAGATTGGATCGCCAGCAGTATCAAAAATCCTGCACGTCAGCTTCAGTCATAAAGGTTTCCTCCCGTTTGTGAACCCACAATTTGACAGCGGCACAAAAGCGTACTATAACGATAACTGGTGACGGACGGAGGGCTCCAAGACGGGTTTTTGATGTCATCACGGGTGATGAAACTGGCTTTACCAATTTGACTCGAAGACCAAACGACAGTGGGCAATTTGGCAATCTTTCCAGATGACGATCCATCAGAGTGAAGAGAGGTCGAAGTGTTGGGAAGAAAATAGTGGCCATAGTTCCTTTGGAGGAGTAAAGGACGGTTACTGTTCAGTGGTACACCACAGTCTACTTGCCGAAAGTTTTCAACAAGCTCTGAGAAAGTCGTTCATGGATCCTGCTTCACCACGACAACGGCTGACGTTACTATCCAGTTCCTGAGTCCACAGCGGTCAGACTCTCGGCACATCCTCCCTACAGTCCTGATCTGACTCGGTGCGATTATTTTCTGTCACTGTGTCCACCCCTGAAGAGGCTGTAGCTGCATATGAAAATGAACTTTTCCCTTTGAGGAAAATGAGTGACAGGGGTGCTTTAATAAATGACTTTTGAGGATGAGAAAGTGTATAGAGCGTGGTGGAGAGTATTTTGAAAATATACAACAGTCGGAGTGAGTCAACCCATTCCCAAGTTGACGTGTCTCAAAACTTTCGTAGTGACCATATGATGGCTATGTTTTAGTTATCATAATTTTCCGCATGAACTTTAAAATGAGCTATTGTTCAGATTTTATTTTAAGGGGGTCGAGATTTATTTCTGTATTAAAAAAACATAACTTCAATAAAATACGATAGTTCTGGCGTATATTTGCATCAAAACTATTAGGTAGTCATATATGTCATTCGCTTTTATTTGTGTAGTCAGTAATTCTCAATTCTTACCCGATTTTACGTGAAGCTATCCTTACATGTGTTTTATAAAGTTAATTTGTTATTATTAGGCCATATTGTCTATATAATATTACTCAAAAGACCTTTTAGGCTGATTTCCTTAGTATCAAAACATTCTTAAAACATTATATTTCCATTTAACAATAGGTTTTCAACAAATAGAGTATCTTATGAACGAAACTCTTAGAAGCATAGTGACGTCATGAATCATATGATGTGTAAAGGGCATCGAGAGGCATCATTCAAGGGGGGGAAGGCCAGGAATTATAATTAAAGTAAATTTTTTTAATTTCTAAAACGATATCAGCTTTAAATTCGACTGTCAGATCACTTAAATCTTTTTAAAATACTTTAAATAAAATGTCGTATGTTATTTGTCACAAGGGAGGGGATATGACGTAATCGGCCCTAACGTAGCTTCACTGCAAGCTTTGCTGACCTCAGTACGCTTTGGTGTAGCGTGAGGGACAGGATGGACATGGAAGACGCGGGACATCGTGGAGGGAAACGCGGGAAAGTTAGTGGAATAACCTTTTTATAGTCAGAGATGGGTTCTAGATTCTTTTAGAGTGTTGCATTTTTCAATTTATCAAATTAAAATGTTGCATTTTCTTTCAAAAATTGAAAGTAAAGTTTCAATAAATTAAATGAATGGTTAAATATTTAACAGTGAACTTTAATGGCATATAAGACATTTGCATTGCACAAAGATTTAATTGCTTATTAAATTTTGATTTTACAAAAGTAACTTTCATAACAGATGAGATTCACAGTAGTCAAATATATTTTGAACATGTTGTAGTTAGTTGTAGATTTGAGTTGTAGCATTAACACATGTGATTGTAAATGCACCCATCTCTGATTGGAATTCAGTTCTGCATTTCATTTGCATTACTTTTATGGTTAACACTTTTGGAAGAAAGTCGTTCCCACCACATTTTTAATATTTTAAATTCTTTCTTTGTATGGAGAGATTGAATTCATTTAGAGAATAATGGAAAACGAAAGTATACTTTACTAAATAGAAAAAATAATTTTTGATTGCTTTTAAAGATATAAATCTTATATTATTCAGAGTTTCCAAACAAATATTAGTCATTACGTAGCAGGGTTAGTTGAACTGAATTCCAAACATTTTAATTTTACTAACCAGTCTAATAAAGGTCCAACAGGCTCTTAAAGAAAGTACATTTTTCTGAAGTCGAGGCGGGTGCATTTGACGCCCCGTCCAACTAAACGCCAGCGAGACGCAACCTGCTGACCAGCGCTCTCCGTTATGCAGGCGTCTGTCCTTGAATGATTACTTGGAAGCAAACTTCGCGTTTCATATTACCGCATGGGGAAGCTAAGATACTGTAAAACTTTACAAAGCGATGTTCGCGAAACTTTAGGATGGTTTAATGCTCAACAAGACAAGAGTAGATTTGCAAACCAAAGCTTGCCTATTTATCGACTGTAGAAACTTTGCTTTTCGTTAATTTTTCACTTTAACCTTGGACCTTTAGTGGGCTTGTAGATTTGCTTGAAGAGGTAACAGACGACGTTTATGCATGGCCGCCTTCTGCAAGATAATGAAAAGTACACAAGTTTTATTCACTTAAATGTTCCTTTATGAATGAATTGATAAAATCTTATTTATTTTATTCATTAAATTTTACTCATTAGCAATCTTAATATCGGAAATTTTGAGCGATTTTTTGCTTTTTAAATATTGAACATTCTTATGTCTTTAAAGTATAGCTCCCCCACTCCCAGCCACCTAAGAACGGCGTCTGTTTACCTCACCCTTCGGCTTCCCTCGTTTTCTGCCCATGCATCTAGCTAATTTTCAGATTAGAACAGTTTATGCCCTCAGATTTAATGAATTAGACATTTATTACAGGGTATTTCAATTAAACAGGATTTCATATTCGTACCAATTATAAAGATATATTTTTCAGAATAGGTTTTAAACACTTTGGCATCAATGAAGTTAGGTCACCGCATTTCAATGTATGATGTAATAGTCCGGCTCAGAAGCTGGGCTAGTTTCTTCCCATTGCACAATAATACAGTGCAGAATTAGGTGAGCATTTTCTTACTTTAGAATTAGGATAGGGTTTTCTCAAGTCAAAATACGCTAGGTTTTTCTCAATTCAGAATCAGGCTATGGTTTGCTTAATTCAAATCAGGCTAGGGCTTTAATTCAAAATTAGGCTAGAGTTTTCTTAATTCAAAATTAGGCTAGGTTTTTTCTTAATTAAAATTAGTGCAGCGTTTTCTTAATTCCAAATTAGGCTAATGCTTTCTTAATTCAGAATTAAGCTGGGTTTTTCTTAATTCACAATTGATAAGGTTTTACTCAATTCAAAATAAGATTAGGGTTTTCTTAATTCATAATAATTAGGTTTGCTATTCTTCATTCAATTTCACATAATTCAGTAATCTCAACAGATAAGCTCAGGTTATTAGCTTTCTGAATATAGAAGAGTTCAGTTATTCTTAATTCAGAGAAATTAGCTCAGGTTATTGTTAATTAACTTTCTGATGATGCAGAAATCAACATAGAAGAGAGGTTATTATTAATTTAGAGAAATTAGCTCAGGTTATTGTTAATTAAGTTTCTGATAGTGCACAAACCAACGCAGAAGAGACAAGTTATTAATGTAGAAAAATTAGCTGAGGTTATTGTTAATTAAGTTTCTGATAGTGCACAAACCAACGCAGAAGAGATAAGTTATTAATTTAGAGAAATTAACTGAGGTTATTTTTAAGTTTCTGATTGTGCAGAAACCAACGCAGAAGAGACAAGTTATTAATTTAGAGAAATTAGCTCAGGTTATTAAGTTTCTGATAGTGCAGAAACCAACGCAGAAGAGACAAGTTATTAATTTAGAGAAATTAACTGAGGTTATTGTTAATTAAGGTTCTGATAGTGCAGAAACCAACACAGAAGATAAGTTAATATTAATTTAGAGAAATTAGCTGCGGTTATTGTTAATAAAGTTTCTGATAGTGCAGAAACCAACACAGAAGATAAGTTAATATTAATTTAGAGAAATTAACTGAGGTTATTTTTAAGTTTCTGATTGTGCAGAAACCAACGCAGAAGAGACAAGTTATTAATTTAGAGAAATTAGCTCAGGTTATTAAGTTTCTGATAGTGCAGAAACCAACGCAGAAGAGACAAGTTATTAATGTAGAAAAATTAGCTGAGGTTATTGTTAATTAAGTTTCTGATAGTGCAGAAACCAACACAGAAGATAAGTTAATATTAATTTAGAGAAATTAGCTGAGGTTATTGTTAATTAAGGTTCTGATAGTGCAGAAACCAACACAGAAGAGATGAGTTATTCTTAATTTAGAAAAAATAGCTCAGGTTATTGTTAATTAAGTTTCTGATGATGCAGAAATCAACACAGAAGAGAAGTTATTATTAATTTAGAGAAATTAACTCAGGTTATTGTTAATTAAGGTTCTGATAGTGCAGAAACCAACACAGAAGAGATTAGTTATTCTTAATTTAGAAAAAATAGCTCAGGTTATTCTTAATTAAGATTCTGATGGTGCAGAAACCAACACAGAAGATGAAGTTAGTATTAATTTAGAGAAATTAGCTCAGGTGATTGTTCATTAAAGTTCTGATAGTGCAGAAACCAACACAGAAGATAAGTTAATATTAATTTAGAGAAATTAGCTGCGGTTATTGTTAATTAAGGTTCTGATAGTGCAGAAACCAACGCAGAAGAGACAAGTTATTAATGTAGATAAATTAGCTGAGGTTATTGTTAATTAAGTTTCTGATAGTGCAGAAACCAACACAGAAGAGACAAGTTATTAATTTAGCGAAATTAGCTCAGGTTATTAAGTTTCTGATAGTGCAGAAACCAACGCAGAAGAGACAAGTTATTAATACAGAAAAATTAGTTGCGGTTATTGTTAATAAAGTTTCTGATAGTGCAGAAACCAACACAGAAGATAAGTTATTAATTTAGAGAAATTATCTCAGGTTATTGTTAATTAAGGTTCTGATAGTGCAGTAACCAACACAGAAGAGATCAGTTATTCTTAATTTAGAAAAAATAGCTCAGGTTATTGTTAATTAAGGTTCTAATAGTGCAGAAACCAACACAGAAGATAAGTTATTATTAATTTAGAGAAATTAGCTCATGTTATTGTTAAATGAGTTTCTGATAGTGCAGAAACAAACACTAAGTTATTATTAATTTAAAGAAATTAGCTCAGTTTATTGTTAATAAAGTTTCTGATAGTGCAGAAACCAACACAGAAGAGATAAGTTATTAATTTAGAGAAATTAGCTGAGGTTATTGTTAAGTTTCTGATTGTGCAGAAACCAACGAAGAAAAGACAAGTTATTAATTTAGAGAAATTATTTGAGGTTATTGTTAATTAAGTTTCTGATAGTGCAGAAACCAACGCAGAAGAGACAAGTTATTAATTTAGAGAAATTATTTGAGGTTATTGTTAATTAAGTTTCTGATAGTGCAGAAACCAACGCAGAAGAGACAAGTTATTAATTTAGAGAAATTATTTGAGGTTATTGTTAATTAAGGTTCTGATAGTGCAGAAACCAACGCAGAAGAGACAAGTTATTAATTTAGAGAAATTATTTGAGGTTATTGTTAATTAAGGTTCTGATAGTGCAGAAACCAACACAGAAGATAAGTTAATATTAATTTAGAGAAATTAGCTGCGGTTATTGTTAATAAAGTTTCTGATAGTGCAGAAACCAACACAGAAGATAAGTTAATATTAATTTAGAGAAATTAGCTCAGGTTATTGTTAATTAAGTTTCTGATAGTCCAGAAACCAACGCATAAGAGATAAGGTATTAATTTAGAGAAATCAGCTGCGGTTATTGTTAATTAATTTTCTGATAGTGGAGAAACCAACGCAGAAGAGATTAGTTATTAATTTAGCGAAATTAGCTCAGGTTATTGTTAATTAAGGTTCTGATAGTGCAGTAACCAACACAGAAGAGATCAGTTATTCTTAATTTAGAAAAATTAGCTCAGGTTATTGTTAATTAAAGTTCTGATAGTGCAGAAACCAACACAGAAGATAAGTTAATATTAATTTAGAGAAATTAGCTCAGGTTATTAAGTTTCTGATGATGCAGAAATCAACACAGGAGAAGTTATTAATTTAGAGAAATTAGCTCAGGTTATTGTTAATTAAGTTTCTGATAGTGCAGAAACAAACACAGAAGAGATAAAATATTATTTAGACAACTTAGCTCAAGTTATTAAGTTTCTGATAGTGCAGAAACGAACACAGAAGATAAAGTTAATATTAATTTAGAGAAATTAGCTCAGGTTATTAGGTTTCTTATAGTGCAGAAACCAACACAGAAGAGATAAATTATTATTAATTTACAGAAATTAGCTCAGGTTATTGTTAATTAAGGTTCTGATAATGCAGAAATCTACACAGAAGAGATAAATTATTATTAATTTAGAGAAATTAGCTCAGGTTATTGTTAATTAAGGTTCTGATAGTGCAGAAACCAACACATAAGATAAGTTAATATTAATTTAGAGAAATTAGCTGAGGTTATTGTTAATGAAGTTTCTGATAGTGCAGAAACCAACGTATAAGAGATAAGTTGTTAATTTAGAGAAATTAGCTCAAGTTATTGTTAATTAAGTTTCTGATAATGCAGAAACCAACACAGAAGAGATAAATTATTATTAATTTAGACAATTTAGCTCAAGTTATTGTTAATGAAGTTTCTGATAATGCAGAAATCTACACAGAAGAGACGAGTTATTCTTAATTTAAAGAAATTAGTTCAGGTTATTCAGTTTCTTATAGTACAGAAATCAACACAGAAGAGAAAAGTTATTAATTTAGAGAAATCAGCTGCGGTTATTGTTAATTAAGTTTCTGATAGTGCAGAAACCAACACAGAAGAGATAAGTTATTAATTTAGAGAAATTAGCCCAGGTTAAGTTTCTGATAGTGCAGAAACCAAGACAGAAGAGATAAGTTATTCTTAATGCAGACAAATTACCTCAGGTTAATTAAGTTTGTGATAGTGCAGAAACCAACACAGAAGAGATAGGTTACGCTTAATTTAGGAAAATAGGCTCAGAATATTGTTAGTGCAGTTTCTCAACAAAGAGTTCAGTATTTCTTAATTAAGAACAATTAGTTCAGGTTATTGTTTCATCTTCTGAACAAAGAGTTGCTCTTCATTTAGAAAAATTAGTTCAGATTTTGCAGTATTTTTACATCAGTTTTTGAACAGAAGTGTTTAGTTCCTAATTTAGGAAACGTAACTGATCTTAATTGTCAATTCATTTTCCTGATAATTCAGAAAAATAGGATTAGGTTAGGTTTTCCTTAATTCAGAACGATTAGATTATCTTATTAATTTAGAGCAGTTCAGATTCATTTTCTCAGATGCATTAGCAAGTACAAAAGATGTGGTTAGTTTTTTTGTTTAAATGAAGAATAAGTCCGTCAGTAATTCATAATTTAGAACTATTAGGTGACTTTGCTCAAATTCAATTTCTTAAATGTCGTAGCTACGTTTTCCCTATAGTGTCTGATATAATTATGTACGCAGGAGAATCAATATTGTTAATTCCAGTTCAGTTTCAGATAGTGTAGAAGTTAGGTTAGGTTATTCTCAACGCGAGGGAAGCCGAAGGTCAAACTTATTCTAGCATTGTATTGTGACGGCAGCTTGTGAACTTCCTCCGCTGGATTGCACAGTATGTAAAACCCCTAGGTGCAGTTTCGTGGTGACATGCCTGTACTTTTAGGACTGGGGTAGAGACTATATCGTCTTATTCCTCAGGTTTACGAGTGGGTTAACCATTGCACGACCACCCTATGACTGCAAGTGTCCAGGTTGGCCCCACCTGCGAATGCTTGTGGCCGGTGGAACGGGGCCCCCGCTCTAGGACCTTTGCTAACCAGCTGCTCCTGCGGGGTGTCGCCTAGGACCCTGTAGAGTGTCCTCCGCCCTCCCAGTTAGGTCGCTTTCTCTTTCAGGTTGGGTAGCTTTAAGTGTAGTCTGTCTCGTGACTCTCTGCAGCACGGGATGGGGGGTTCGTGGTTTGATGCCCCAATGAGAATGCTGGAAAGGTTAATGTCACCACGATCTCACTTCGGGGTGGGGTTTGCAGTCGCTAGGGTATCTGTTGAACGTGAGTGTTCTCTCTTTCAGGGTAGTTTAGTGGTGGGGCCCTGCTACTTGACTTGCGTGTGTATTTAAATGCGCTTCAGGTAGGGGGTGTGTGAGAATGAGGATACCCTAGTCGCTTTTTGCAGTGAAATTTGAGCACTGCGCTAATTGGCAAATGAACATTTTCTTGATTTGTAATTTTGGGGGGGGGGGATGTTTTAATATTCTGTCTCAAAAGACAGCACATGTTTGATATTTTCTACAGAACACTTCGATATTTGACTTTGGGGGGATATTTAGAGATTTGTTTCAAGACAACACAGGTTTGGCCTGAGATTGTCTAAAGAATACTTCGATATTTGACTTTGGGGGGGGGGGGATATTTTAGAGTTCCGGTTTAAAGGAGACGCAGGCTTAGCCTGAGATTGTCTCCAAAACATCGATATTTGACTTTGGGGGGGATATTAGAGTTTTAGTCTTAAAAGTCATAGAGCACAATATCAACCCTACCGACTTCCACTTCATACCCTTTAAACATGAAGAAATGAAACTTGCCTTTACAGGCATAGAGGAAAATTGAATTATTTTAAATGTATACCTACAAAATGGTTTAATGTAATAAAAATTACTATTAAATTACAAAGTTGGCAGAATTTAAAATACTGCCTTTTAACGGCGCATTTATATGTAACACTACTAATTTACACAATATGTACAATATTAGCATTATTAAATAGGACATTTTGTTTAGGAATGAATTTTCAGGTGTTGATAGCACCTTTATTACAAAGTTTTTATTATTTGTATTTAGCATATAGTTTTTAATGTAAATGTATATTTGGTAATACTGTGACATATTTATAAATGGTCACAGATTGCAAAAATTAATAATCACGTTCTGTTTGTTTGTTGCAGGTATCAACGGTATAACATTTAATTTTTTGTTTAAATGTAATATTTTAAATTTTAACAAATACATTTTAATGTATTTAATGACCCTTTTACACCATTTACACACACAGATTTATTTATATTATAATTCTTGACACATTTTAAAGAATTTTAATATATTTTTACAGCATGTTAACATTTTATAGAATTTCAATATATATTTTTACAACATTTTAATTCATTTTACAGAATTTTTTAAATAATTTTTAATGTTTGTTTATTTGGTAGTGCTGTGGCATATTTATAACGCAGAAACCATTTTAGAAGTTTAATTAAACTCATTGTGCAATTAATTTGCAATTCTTCTTTAATGTAATCTGATTATATAAATAGTTACAGGTTGCAAATGTTAATCACGTTCTGTTTGTTGCAGGTATCAACCTTATAAAATGTAATTATTTGTTTATATGAGATGTTAAATTATTTTAATATGTACCTTTTATATATTTAATTTAATCTTCTGTCTAATGCTCTCTTCCAGGTTATAGATGTTTTAAACAGTTAATAATATTTTTGTTCTTGTTGCAGGCACTCCCAGTGGTGATTTGCGGGAAGTTTTCATATAAAACACTTGCTGCTCACAGCGCTATATGCACACCTTTTAAATTAGAAGAACAGCGAAATTAAACAAAAAAAGAGTTCGTAAACACAAAGTTTGATTTTTAAGACATTTTGTCTGTCAATGCTTCATGATTAAAATGCATTTGCAAAAACCGCTAAAAACTGAAACAATTTTGAAAGTACTGTGTATTAATGTTGAAGTGTTTAGTATTTGTTGCAGGTCGAACAGTGACGATGCCCGAACTGGACTGGACATCTTCCACAAAGTGTGTACTGTCCACCTTTCATATCCTTGATATTGCTCGGAATAAAACTTCATATTTCTCAACATAAGTCTTCTGCACAGTGTGTTAAATCCTCTACAAGTATATCTGATGCTTCAAGTTCTTAAATGAAAATTGCCTTAAATCTTTCTCGGCTTTCAGAAGGGATGAAATGTCCGATAGTTGTGGCAGCAAATTTTGGACTATTTTGTTGATTTTCGCCATTGCATAGACACGTTTGAGGGCAAGCATTCTCTTGATGCAAGATCGCTTCTTTCATAAACGTTCTCTTTCTGCCTTTAGTTGATTTACTATTAGCATACACTGCCCCAGCAATAAATGTTCTAGGAAGATTGTCATTTCAGATAACTGATCCCATGATCTTTGTCAAAGAATCTGAATGCTTCCATTGTTTTATTAAATTTTTCATCATAGGTCTGGAATTGACAGATAAAATAATGTTTTCTATGAAAATAAGACAAGCTTTGCTAAAGAATTATGAAGTTGTTCCTTGAAACAAATTATTTATTTAGGCTTTCAAGTCTTCATTTCAGTATTTAAGAATTTTGATAGTGTTTTAAAAACATTGCTGAAAAAAAAGGTACCACCACAGGTGACAAAGATGTTAAAGACGAGGAATCGTGAATGGGAGGTCTGGATGAGATTCCCATCAGGATCGATTCCCTGATCGGCGTTTTCTCCAGGTTTTCCTCACTCACAAATGGCAAATGCCGTATAGGTACCATAAACTGGAACGCTTCCTTCCTTTAAAAAACCCTTTTTCAGTTTTAACATCTCATGCATCATCAGTGACCACCGCCTGTAATACCTCAGTAGTTAAAACGGGCGTTAAACACTATTCAAAAAATCATAATCAATTGGAATGCTGTAACGCATATTTAAACTTCACTCCACAAAGAACACAATGGTTCATTCTGTTGTACTACTTCAAATTTAGGAGAAGAATGGAATGTTTTAACCAAAAAAATAACTGCTTGTCTTCAAGTGATATTTACAGTTTTGTTCTGGGAAGAGAGCTGAAATTGAATATTTGACTCACAAAATTGATACAAATAAAATGGAACATATATAGAAGACAAATCACACATGGTAGACATTTCGAGACCTGTGCTAATGCCGTAACAGACGATAAATCTTTAGACCGACGAGGTCTGCTGGATCAGAGTCAAGAATTTGAAAAATATCACTTTAGTCAGCATACTTTGTGACTTTAGTCAGCATACTTTGTGATTTCCTACTGCACCAGTAGAAAGTGCTGAAAATCTCAAGTCTTTGATATATTGAAGATAACCTTAGGCAACTATGGACAGAGGCTCGTGTGTGATACAACCATGACTAGAACAACATATACCGCCTGTACCACTGTTTGCAGAGTAAGGGCCTGGCGTTTTACACCAGTAAACTGTCCGCAGAAATTTAGCAATTAGGGATTGGGTCTGCAACTGTGTCCTGCACATGGAAAAAAACGTTTCAGGTATTTCTATTTTTTTTTTTTGTTTTATTTTGTATCAAATTTAATATGACAAATGAGATTTTCACATTTATTAGACAAACTGGCAATTTATAAATGAATACAATTGGTAACATAGACATTTGCATGTAGCATTTTAAAGTTAGGAATTATCATACTTAAAATGAGTATTCCCCAGATTTCTGTCTTTATTGGAGAACCTCAGGGACACTCATAAACGCTGTATTCACAACGCGCATGCAGCCAGTACACACTGCAGTGGGTTCTTGGCCTGTAAACGTAATGGGTCTAGAAAGAACGTTAGGGTAGAGTAGCTATAGCCGAGCTGTTTAGTAGGTATTGCTCTTCTGCTTAAGTTCCTGGGTTCAAATCCATTTGTTTTATTTTTGTGCTATTGGCTTTATAAATGCATATCTAGAACATGTTAACTTAATTAACTTATATTTTAACGTATCATCTGTGTTTTATAACCTTATCTGTGCACACATTAAAACGTAATTACAAACTAACGTATATACATAACTAAATAAATACATGAACATAAACATTTTGTTTTCTAAAGTGAAAACACAGAAATAACTCAAATTAATATCGGGTGTATGAAACCTCAGCATGTATAACTGCCCTCAATCTTTGGGGCATAGATATCAAATTTCTACAGTAGTGTGGACGAGAGGGTGCAACGCCCCAGGCTTGTTGAATGTATGTCCTTAAGCTATCTTTTCTCCTTAGTGTATGATCAGCATTGCATTTAGATAGAACAAATACTGAAGGAAATATAAATATTCATTATATATATAACATGTTAAAACTGTATGGGAAACAATATTACAAAACTAATTTGTCACAATATGTTAAAAAGTTTATTTAAAAAAAAGTAGTTCATATCTGCACTCTTAACCATGGCATCACTGCACACACTGCCACAGACTTAATGGAACACACAATACACAGCATCTTTAGTGAAATCCATATAACACAATTGCTACAGTAGCTAAACAACTTGGTGGATACTTTGTGAACTGCGTACTCCGAGTAGGATTTATAAGAATTTTGCTTTCAAGATACTTTTTTTTTGTCAAAGTGTGTATCTTCGAATAAATATAATTTTCTAAATAAATTATAATTTTTGTATAAATCTTAAATATAGCTGGGAAAAGCAATAATAACTTCATAAAGTGCAATGCAATTTTGTGTAAAATTATATTTTAAATGTATACAGAAAAGTAACTGAAAAAAGCATAAATTCACGCGATAATGTTAAATGTTCAGATTTTTTTTTTAAAGATTTTTGTTTTGCTGTTATAAGAGGCTTTATTACTCATTAATGTTAGACAGAGCTACGTTTGGTAATATATGAGGTAAAGAAAAATTTTCCCTCTAATTTGTATTAAAGTAACCATGCAGCAAAAGATTTCTTTGATTTAGGTATAAGTAAAGAATTTAATTACATTTATTTTTAAACTAAATTATATATTGTTCATAGTACATGGTACAAATTAGTTTATATTATAAATTTAGTTAGGAGTAAACTCTAAAATCTGTCTAAAGTAACAATTTATATATACTTTGAAAAATAATTTAAAAAAAGTAAAATTTTGTGAAATTTTTCAGTTCTTAAATGTTCAATTTAAAATACTAAAATTTTTTTATTTGAACACTTATATATGGAGGCAAAATCAGAAGGCATGTTTTCTTCATTGCTAAAGTGCCTCTATTTCTTACAATTTTATAGTAAAAGAGAAATGAAAGTATTTTTATAAGATTACTGAATTGGAAATCAATTTTTTATTTTGGCCTTTTAATTTAACATATTTTTTGTCAAAAAAAATTACAGCATTTGTTTGGTACTGTTTTTCTTAAAAATAATGCATTCTCAACAATTAAAAGTATAAAACACAAATTGTTTGCTATTTTGTTTCAGGTGGACGTGTAAAAGGAGGTAGCAGTGTTTCATAACAAAAATACATCTGCTTCCCCAACTGTTAAATGCTAAACTTTTTAATTGTATATCTAGAATACAAGTACTTGTGCAACTGTTATGTTCTGCAAATATTCCCCAAGTTTTAAGCGTACATCAAGAATTAAACTGCTTCTGCACTGTTATGTTCTCCAAGTTTTAAGTGTACATCAAAAATACCTCTTCTGAAACTATATTCTCCAAGTTTTAAGTTTACATCAAGAGTAAAACTGCTTCTGCACTGTTACGTTCTCCAAGTTTTAAGTGTACATCAAGATAAAACTCCTTCTGCACTGTTATGTTCTCCAAGTTTTAAGTGTACATCAAGAATACCTCTTCTGAAACTGTTCTCAAAGTTTTAAGTGTACATCAAGAATTGAACTACTTCTGCACTGTTATGTTCTCCAAGTTTTAAGTGTATATCAAGATAAAACTGCTTCTGCACTGTTACGTTCTCCAAGTTTTAAGTTTACATCAAGAGTAAAACTGCTTTTGCACTGTTATGTTCTCCAAGTTTTAAGTGTACATCAAGAATACCTCTTCTGAAACTGCTCTCAAAGTTTTAAGTGTACATCAAGAATTGAACTACTTCTGCACTGTTATGTTCTCAAAAGTTTTAAGTGTACATCAAGAATAAAACTGCTTCTGCACTGTTATGTTCTCCAAATTTTAGGATTATGACCAACAATGTTGTGTGGAGAGAGAGAATTGTATTGTAAAAATGTGTATATATAAATAATTTACTTGCATATGCAATTATAATCAAAATGTTTGGTTATATTAAATGAAATGCAAAAATTAAGGATACTTAGTAGAGACATAAAGGTAATTTTTGTTTGAATCTCAACAGAATACAAGCTGTTTTCTAAAATATTATATTATCTATTGAAATTAAAATATGACTTATTAAGCAATTATCCATAAATTATAAGATTTTTTAAATGTTGTATAACCTTAATTGATGTTTTTATAAATATTTAAATAAACCAGAAAATTATTAATTTCTACCATTTTTGCTTTAGGTGCACTTTTCTGATAAACTATTAATTTCAGTATCCTTAGATTATAGCGTCAGCTTGAAACAAGTTACTTAAAATTGCTGGTGAAATAATTTAAAGCCAATTTTGTTTAATTTTTGAAATTATTTGCATTTAGGGTTATTATTTTCTGCAAATTTATTCACAAAAAAAGTCATGGCTATATCTTGCATAGCTTTTAAGAAAAGTGCACCTAAATTTAAAAATATGTAAGTTATGACAGATGACAAAAAGTGTCTTGTGTAACAGAAAGGTGACCATATTCAAATAGCCATTTTAACAATAAATTCTCCAAACAAACAAAAATTATATGGGTGTAATATGCAAACTACGTAGTTTCATATTATGCATAAAACAAAAATAAAATTTTTTACCCAAAAGGGGGTGTGGCAGCCAGGCTGCCGTATTTAAATCTATTTAAATGTACAAACTCGAACTATATGCTATATGAACATAATCTGTAAACTATTTAGTTTCATATTATGCACAAAGACCAATTTCTAATCCAAAATCTCTACCAAGTGTCCTTAATATACAAATTACATGATAGTTCAGGCTAAGAGATATTTGACACTTAACTTAAATATGAATGATCAGAATAGGTTATTTTTTGTTTGTTTGTTTGTTTGTTACATCTGAATATCATGTTCTGGTTAGTCTGTTAGTCATAAGGAATGATACATTAATTTACATGAGCTTTCACATAAAAACTATCTTGCATTTGCAGTGCTATGTTTCGAATATAGTCTGCAAGTGGGATAATTTTTATGTGAAAGCACTGTATTTTATCAATAATTTATACTTGTCTCAATATGAACGTCACAAATTGTACAGTCAAAATACAGTACATAATTGTTTTAAGATTAAAAGTAAATATGGTATACTGATGAAAAATTTTAAATATCCTGATGTATACATAGAAATTGTAATTCAAATGAAAGACAATCTTGTATAAAAATGTTATAAAACTTTTAAAAAATGTAATAAGAAAAAGAAGTTGAATATTTTATTGTATTACTGCAGTAATATACAGTGAACTCTCTTTAATTCAGACAGGAATAAATCAAACTTATTCCGCTTGAAATTCCTATTGAAACCAATGATAAATGCTTCATGTTTAATGCAAAAAGAAAGTACTTATTCTTGAAATCCCCTTTTTTCTTTGAATAGATTTTCAAAATATTATGTTATATAAAAGAGATTAAAATCCAAATTTATAGTTTTATATAAAAGTGTTTAATACTTTTTTTTTTTAAAAAAGGCGATAAATGTTTAAAATAAATTAAATATTTAAATGTGGCACTGCAGTAATATACAATTTACTCTTTAATTCAAACAATAATTTGAACAAACTTATTCCTCTTGAAATTGCTATTGAAAACAATGTTATAAATTCCTATTTCATTTAAATTTTTTAAAGGTTTTTATTTGGATAATTCTAAAGCAGAATTTTGTTTATTCTAAAACCAGTACTTATTCCTGAATTCCAGTTTGTTATAATAGTAATTTCCAAGGATTTTTAGCAGTGGTTAGACAGCAAGTAGAATAATGCAATTTCACTGGGTTTACAGTTATTTGAAAACAAAATAGAAAAAGGTGTGAAAAAAAAATATCGCTAAAGATTATGTAATACTACCAATACATTATTGATCCACAATAAATATAATTTCATTTACTGCAAACTTTCTTATTGTAAGTGGTATTTGTCTTTTGCTATTAGACAACACACAAAATATGGCAGTTTTTAAGAGTTTTCAAAGCTTGTTAATTATTTCTGTAAAAAGTAAAGTAACTTATTTTATTTTCTTTAATTTTATTAATTTAACTTACTGCCAACTTTGTTATAAAAGTAGTTTGTCTTTCACTATATGACAATACACAAAATATGGCAGTATTTAAGATTTTTGAATGCATGTGAATTATTTCTGTAAAAAGTTAATCTCGTTTTATTTTTAAATATTGTACTTGCGAAGCTGTTGATAATAGAGTGGCTATATAACCTCAACTTAGGTATTCATTTTTACGTGTAAAAAATGAATACCTAATTTGAGGTTGTTTTATTTTCTTTAATAACATATTTCATTTTGAAGCTGTTTACATTGAAGGTTTGTGTATAATGTAAGTGTGGGTAAATTTCTTACCCACATTATATACATTAATATATTCTTTAATGATATTTATGTTTATTGACATTAATGCTGAAATACCTATTTAATTCAAAAAGAGTAGTTAGTTATTCCTGAATTACAATTTGTTTATTAGATACTTTCAAAATATTCTGGTGTAGACAGATTACAATCCAATTAAAAAATAAAACCCATTTTGTATAAAAGTGTTAAAAGTTTAAAAAATGTAAAAAGAAAACAAAGTTAAATATTTAAATGTAACACTGCAATAATATGTGGTGGACTCTTCAATTGAAACATACTTACTCCCCTTGAAATTCATATTGAAACCAATGTTAAAAATTCTGATTTAATTCAAAAGTAACCTTATTTTTTATTTTATAATTCAAAAGCAGAATTTTTTTAATCAAAAGGTAATGTTTAATCTAATTTGTTTTATTAGCAATTTCCAAGAATTTTTAGCAGTGGTTAGATAGCAAAGAATATGCACCTTCATTGGGTTTACTGTTAACAAAAACATCAACCATAATTAAAAATGTCATTTACTGTTAACTTTGTTATTGTAAGTACATTTTTGTCTTTCACTATAGGACAACTACCACAAAAATGACAATAAAATACTTCAATGTATGTTATTTCTGTAAAAAGTAATATTTTTTATTTTTCTTTAATAATACATACATATTTATTGAAACCAATGTAAAAATTCTATTTAATTTAAAAATTAGTATTTATTCCTGAAATTAAATTTTATAGGTAATTTGAAAATGTTACAATCCAAATAAAAATACAATATTGTATAAAAATGTTATTAAACTTATATTTAAGAAATGAAGTTAAATATTTAAAGGTGTTACTACATTAATAAACAGTGAACTCTTATTAATTCATACATAATTCAAAAATATTTATTCCCCTTTAAATTTCTATTGAAATCAATGTTAAAAATTCCTATTTCAACCAAAATTTTGAACCTTCAATTTTGATAAATCAACAGAAGAAGTTTATTCAAAAAGCAGTATATTTTCCTAAATTACAATTTGTTATTTTAATAGAAATTCCAAGAATTTTTAGCAATGATTAAATAGCTAAGAGTATAATGCAGATTGAATGATTTACATTATCCAAAAACAGAAATGGAAAAAGGTGTGATGACAAAATGTGACATACTATGTAACACTATATAACACTATGTAATCCTACAAACTCGTTATTGAGCTACATTAAAAATAATTTTATTCACTGCCAAATTTCTTGTTGTAAGTGTATTTTTTTCTCTGTATATAACACACACAAAATGACAGTTTTACATTTTTCAATGCATGTTAATTACTTCTGTAAAAATTATTTTTTTTTAATTTGTTTTATTTAATATGCATTTTTGCTAATTCAAATGATGGATAATTTGATTTTTTTATATCCCCTTAGAGTTCGAATTTGAGTCCATCTCAAATGGAAACTGGTAAAAAATATTGTACAGATATAAATTTGCAGCTATAAGCTTGTACATTCATCACCTTACAAAAGTGCATATTCTATTCATTGTTCTAGAAATTTTATGGTATGGTAAAAACTTGTTTATATATATACCACTCCATTGTCAACAGCTTCGTATGTACACTTATATGGTAAAACCTGTCACTAGAAGTGTAATATTGATACTTAACTGTTACAAAATGTAGTAAGTGTGTTTAATGTGGGGGGGGGGGGATGGCAGATAATTAAATGTAATAAATTACAGAAACTAGCAGTTTTGTAAGGTGGACGAGTAGGCTTCCATGGCTTGGTAATGGTGTACTGAGCTTCCAGAGAAAGCTGCATTTTGTGATTGAAAACAAGTTGTTTTGCTCAACATATTGTGAACTACTACTGGGTTACTATAGATAGCGAAACATCTGTTTTAAATCGCAAGACACTTGTCTTCTTCAGAAGCTCAGTACACCAAGCAGTTTTGCAATTATGACATTATTAAACCTGTACAACATTGTAAATTGGTAAAAAATTATGAATAAGCTAAAGTTTGATGAAAATAAGTTTTGAATGATTGTAAAAAAAAAAAAAAAAGTATAACATGGTAATGTTGAAAAATCTAATCAGTTAAGTATGTTTTGAATAATGGTGTATAAAAAGTATTAGAGATGCATGATGAAAAAATATATTATTGGTAAAGTGTATAAAACGTGCAATGTAATGCACTATGTGCAGTTAAATATATTTTAGTGTAAAAAGAAATTGATACAAAGTATACTAGTCAAATATAAAATTAAATCTACTATTTATTTATTAGAATTTATATGAATTTATTAGAATTAGATTTAAGGTAAAGTGAAACTTCAGTATGTGGGTTCCATGAGTAAAACTTTTTAAATTTACCTACAATAACAGGCTCACTTTTTTTTTTGTAAGTAAAAAGCAAATAAAAGTTCAGAAAAATGAAATTGCTAATCAATCCATACATATATGCTTAATAACCTAGACTTAACTTTGAGTGAATCCTAGAAACTAGAGGACTTGGTAGTTCTGTTAATATCCCTACCTAGACTCCTGTTAAATTATGTAGGTTTAAAATTGGCTCACATACATGGAAAGGGAGGTTTGCAAATGGAATCATATATTGAAGTTTCAATAAAAATTGTAAACTTATTTTATGCATATTTTTATCTGAATTATTAATGTATATGCTTATAAAATTGTTGTTAATCATTTTAGTTTATCAAACACATAAATTTATTATGTTTTAATTATTTTATAATATTGTACATACCTTAAAATGTATTTAAACAAATGAAAAATAAATCTAAGCTATATATTTTTCTAATAAAGTATTGTTTTAATTCACTTAGATTGTCACCCTTGCAATTTCAAAGTTTAGGTAGCTTACAGTAAAGAAATTGAAATCTGAAATACTGATCTGAAGAGAATACTTTTCTTTCTCAAGCATAGAGTAAATGGAATATAAATATATTTTATTAATTCAAATAGGTTTTTGGTTCCTTTTCCATCAAAGGTTTTTGTTACATATTTAAAATTTTAGACTTCTTACTAACCCTAAACAAACATATTGAATGTTTTCTGGACACTAACTTCACTTGGGGAATTTTTGATTAAAACGTGTTTAGGAAATTGTTATTCCCAGCTTTAGCTGTTGGTTGACTGGTAAGTTTTGGTTTGCTTGATGTGGTCCTGATTGGATCAGAGCTATTTCTCCATAACACCTGTTGGCTGTAATGGGAATTTGCTGAATTCATCCAAAGTTGTGGACAGTGTTGAAGTGTTTTATATTTCTTTAAACAAAATTAATTCTTAATTCTCTAAAGTTAGCACATACCACAGATTTTTTCACCACTGATGGCCGAGGTCGTTAAGGCGCAGACTGGTGAGCGGGAGGAATGAAGTTCGAATCCCTCAAGGACCGTACACCCTGACTTGAGTTATTTCCAGGTTTTCCTCGGTGCTAAATGGCAAATTCCGGGGAAGTACCCTAAACTTAGGTCTGGAATGTTTCCTTGCTTAAAAATAATCTTTTCCCAATATATATTTTCATCTCTTGTATCATCAGTGTCCACCGCCTGTGGTGCCTCAGTAGTAAAAGCGAGCGTTAAACACACATACACAAAGGGGGGGGGGTGCATTTTTTCAATAGTTTCAGACTGACACTTCTAAAAAAAAAATTTTCTATATTTCTTTTAGTTTTTCCAATGTATTTTAAATTTCATTCTAAGCATCCTATTATTATTGCCTGATTTTAGCCAATTGTGAAGCAATGTAGTTATTGAGATTGTACCCATGAAAAGACTTTTAAAATGTCTTCAAATCTCCAATTATTTTCAGTTGCCACTTATATATTTTTTCCCGCAACAAAACTCTCTATATGCCATTGAAATAAAATTAAAATAATTTCTAGAAGTCTTTAAAATTAAGATTATTAGTAATTAACTTAAAACTGAAAATTAAAAGCCGCTCTAGCAGAACCATAATTTGATTTTTCACAACGAAACTGTTGTACTTACCATTTAAATAAAAATGAAATAGTTTCTGAAAATTGAGAAAATTGGAGCATTAAAAGTGATAACAGAAATTGACAGTGTTCTAGCTGCAGTAATTTATAATTATTTCCTGGTAAAACACAGTCACGCTTCCTCCCAATTTTTGCCAACTGCACGTGTAACTTCTGTGCTCTAGCACTCTGTAATAACCTTCGAAAATTTGCTTTCTAAGAAATTCTTTTAGTTTAGGCATCTCCTTATGAGTAAAACTTCGTATTTATTTATTTTTAAACGAAGAAATTTATTGGATTTCTGTCTTTTGCGATACTACTGTATCCGTTGATTATTGAATATCTATTGCAATTCTTTTTTGTATTTTAGTTCTAAATATGTTACATTCTATAGTTTCATAATTAATTCAGAATATCACAAGTTTACATTAGTTAATTGCTTTGATTTCCAAGAAAACCACAACATATTTAATTATTGATAGGCCACTTTTGCCAGAGGATTTAACAGTTCCTAAATGTATATCGTTCCATATTAGAAATCTTATTTATAAACCTATAAAATATTTAGTTTTGAAATTCTACTTCTGAGAGTTTAATTACTCTCAAGAAAGGCTGATGATACATTGTTGCATAAATTATATTTATATATAGTGCATTTAATAGATGTTCCTTAACATCTCATCCAATTTAGAGCGTGAAACTGCCGACGAACTTTGCTCAGAGGCCTTTTCTTTTAGGTTTGAGTTCTTTTACGAGCCGTAAATTACGATATGGGATCCATGGCATTATTTTCCTTTCGACGGAAGGCATACACACGAAAAAACCCATTTATCCCTGTGCGGGATGGAAACCATGATCTTCGGTCGAGGCAAGTATGGTTATAACTAGACCACCAGGGCTACGCATTTAATAGAGAAACAATATTTATCTAGCCTTTAAATTTCGGTTTTCAGATATAGCCCCATCCGTTTGATTTTCTGAAACATTTGTATTTTATTTCCACAGCAATATACAGAGTTTCATTGGGAAAAAGCAAACCTTTCTGCCAATGAGTGATTCTTAAATTTTGTGTTTCAGGTAAATACCCCACTCCTAATAGTCTGATCTCGCTGATTTTCGTATTGTATTTCAATGGTATATACAAAATATCGTTAAGAGAGCAAAAACTGCGGCCGCTAGAGTGATTTTTAAAATTTCATTTTAGTTTAACCCCTCACTTCCAATGGTCCAATTTTGCTGGTTAACTAACTGATGTTTGTTAATTTATCGTTATATGCCAATTTTCGTTGAGAAGAAGGGGGGGGGCTTCAGTCGCTACAGCATTTTTGTTGATTTGATTTATTTACAGACGCCCTTTAACATCAGATGATCAGCGTTCCATTCAATTCAGGGCCTGAAACGGCCGACAAATTTTGCTCAGAGGCCTCTTCTTTCAGGCTTGAGGTTCTTTTACATGCCGTAAATGTACGACACGGGACCCACGGCTTTACTTTCCATCCGAAGGAAGCCATGCTTAGGATTTTTATGCCTGAAAATTTAAACAATCCATCGATCCTGGCCGGGTTTGAACCCGCGATCTTTGGTTTAGGAGACAAGTATGGTTACCACTAGACCACCAGGACCAATCCGCTAGGGCGTTAACCGACATAATACACAAAAAGTTTCATTATTTTTTGTGTCCAGTAAGTAGGATCGATGGAGATTTGAAGACAATTTTCAAAAATTGTTTCATGGGCACAACCGAAATTCCTTCGGAATCGTTAAAAAGATTCTGTGTTTTTCTGCAAGCTTTTTCAGAATTACATCTTTCTACAGAAGCCACAACGCTGGATGAAGACCTAATGAAATTCAGAGGTAGCCTTTCATACATGCAATGCAATAGCACCAAACGTACCAGATTTGGAATAACAATTTACAAAATTTAAGGTGATGTGACATCCTGGTCTTCCATATAGTAGACATGTGCTATACAAGTGTGTACGATTGTTAGAGGGAGGCCACACATTGTTGCTGGATAACTAGTGTTCGTCTCCAGATCTCTTTAGAAGTCTAATGGGCTGAAAAACTATTGCGGTTAGTGCATGAGAGCAAGTAGGAACTAGGAAGCATATGTCGTTGATATCTAAACTGAAACGTGGTGACTATGAATCATGGGTGTGCAAAGAATGTGCTGTGTGTGAGGTGGATATCCTTTCGATGAAACGCGAAGCTGCTGACGTTACAGCAATGGGCAAGCTGAGAAGAAGAAAAGGTCAAACCACGGTCGAACACTCAATGAGGAGGTAAAGAAACTTTATGCTCCCTGTTTCACTTACTTTTTCTTTCTTATTAGTTCTCCCTTTAATCTTTCTAAATATTCACTCATAGTGGTAGGTCCATAAGTTTTCGGCCTCGCCAATAAGGATTATCACTTTCATAAAACGCTTATCTGATGTTATACCTTATCTGTTAGGTAAATAATTGCAGTTGTAACTTCCGCTCCGCTATTTTCAGCTGTTCAGATGTAGTTGCATAAAGAAGGCTATGTGTAGAAAATTGTGACATATTCAAATTGGAGTTTGGAGCTGTAATTAGCTCCTTCATAAAAGAGGGAATTACTCCAAATGAAATTAAAAAACGATTGGACGGTGTATATGGGGATGCACCCCCCCTCATATTTTACCCTAAAAGAATGGGCAAAAGTGGGAGGGGAAATTATGGAAGACTGGCGGCTCAAAGTTGCAGAAATAGTAGCAAGATTGGGCTTTTCTAAAACAGTCCTTCCTTCGAATTATTAAACTTGAATAAGGTTAGTACAAGATGGGTGCCTAGACTTCTTTCCTCAGTCCAAAAGCAGCAACGAGTCTTCTGTTGTCAGCTGTTCGAGATGGATTGTGCATAATTTGACCGACCTTCACAAAATTCAAAGCACGACCTCGACGAAATTCTGCAAATCAACGGTAACCCGTTTTTTTCTGGTGGTGCTTCATTACCAAAAGTTCAATGAAGCGATTCTTTGCATTGCTGTTGAGTTAGACCTTGACTAAAATCGTTAAAAATCATCCAACGAAAACCTTCATGTGAAATCTCAATTTTTTCGCAAAATTGCTTTGTTTAGACGCTCGCTGTAAACAAACTACTCGGTCAATTTCTAAGCTGCAACTGTTTTCACAATAACAAGTATCAATTGTTGCGAAAGTAGTAATACATGTCTCAATAGCGCCACCTATTGTTCAGGTAACCCTCGTATCCATTTCTATTTAATTTGGTTTCAGTAAATTACAACCCATTACCAAACCCCCTTCCGAAAATCGATTCACAGCCTTGATAATGTGGAAGAAAATCCGTGTAGAAATAGTGAAAGTAGCTTATGAATGATTCTTTTACTAATTTAAGGATGAACAGAGGAAGGAATTCGTACTAATCTTAGCGTGAAGTTCGATAAAGACCTCAGTTTCACATTCTGTTAGGGCGAGAAGGCAGGAATCTGGAGCATG
The DNA here is from genome assembly GCA_030762175.1 of Metallyticus violacea. NCBI lineage: Eukaryota > Metazoa > Arthropoda > Insecta > Mantodea > Metallyticidae > Metallyticus > Metallyticus violacea. The sequence continues at coordinate 13,887,375 of CM060830.1, forward strand.
ACTGGATACACATGTGTGAGTTTTGTTTCCGGATGGGAGGAAGTCCCGGCTTTCATTTTCACAGTTAGTTTCACAGCGCAACATTCGGGTTGTCAGATTATACACTCGAGTGCTACCTGTGAGGGGCAAAAGTTTAAAGCTTCTCGTCGCTTTGTGAGTGTAGTAATACGCTCTGGATAGCGCGTTGTGAAAGTTATTAGATGAAAAGGGAACATAATAATTATATGCTGCATAATGAATAGAAAAGAGAGGGTTCAGGCTCAAAGCAGCAGAACATGGTGTTTCCATTTTTTAAAAAGCCCGTCATGTAGGACCTGTGTAAACCAAGCAAATTCCTCAGCAAGTTGAATAACTTTAAAAATGAATATAAAATTCAAATTCCTTCTTTCTATTCGCTACAACTTCCTGAGGCAGAGTTATTTGCCACAACTGACAAATGAGGTCCTGATATTTTAAGACTAAAGTTTTAAAATGCCAAAAGGAGATTATTTGGACCGCCATAGGTGGCCGAAGTCGTTAAGGCGTGGACTGGTGAGGGGGAAGTCTGGGGTTCGATTTCCACCAGGACCGTCCTTCCTGGCTGTTTTTTTCTTTTCTCCCCATGTTTTCCTCAGTCCTCTTAAATGGTAAATGCCGAAAGGTACCTTAAAAGGCCTGGAACGCTTCCTTTCTTAAAAAACCTCATTTCCCAACTTATCATTTCATCTTATGCATCATCAGTATCCATCGCCAGTGGTGCCTCAGTAGTAAAACAGGGTTAAACAATACTAACAAAAAAAAAAAAGTAATATAAAAATTGCTATTCTTACTGCGTTTCAGCACATTTTTTATTGCTGGAAGCAATTCTGGAATCAACAAAGCCTCTCTTTTTCCATCATTATGAAAGAATTTTAAAATTACTTGCCGTTCGTCATTTAAGGCGACAGAAATAATAAAAACGTTTTCTAAACATAGCTCCCCAATTCACTTAAATACACTCTTCATCCCATTATAGGATTTGTATTGGATTGAATTCGTAGGTACAGAAGACACATTTCTGGTACTTCAGTCGCGCCCAATTTTGCCTATCCTCCATTGAGGCAGCGGTGCTCCTCTAACGGATTGCTGGTTTGCGCTAACCCTATAAGACCAGTTCTTTAGGGAACTTTTTATCTTGAGCCATATGTTTATACTTGCGGTTATTATCTGTAGGGGACTTGGTTTGTAGTCGTATAAGAGCCATCGTGTGTATGCACCGCCTGAAACGTTACATCCCGTTATAAGCGTGCTTATGCAGACTGATTGTTGTATTAAAATTGTTAATAAAACATTTTAAAATACTATTAGATATTTATAGTGAAACAGTGTATGGATGACAACACAGTCATGTATTAAATACGAGAGGCTTTCGTACAGGATTTACAATTGCGGTGTTTTACGAATAAAGCGTCATCTATGGACACGTTCACTCGCAGGGCGATGTACTGATACTAGTACGCTAGATGGCAGTTTTAAGCAGTGTTTAGAGAAAGGACAGTGTTCGTATGTTGTCAAGTAGAGAAAAATGGAAGGCGAATGTCATGGACAAAGATGAACTGCATGGTTTTTGTGAAAGGAAGGCGTTAAAACTGCAGAAATGCATAGACGTTTAACTACGGAATGTGGTCGAGAGGCTCCCGCTCAGAAGACCGTTTACAACTGGGTCAATGGATTCGCAATAAAGCCGATAGCAACTGCATATAATTTTACAAAAAATTTTAAGTGTAATATTCATATTAACTTATGATTGCGTTTAATGAAGTTCAAGCATAGAAGAGTACATCACATTGTCTTTAATAATACACGGTAATTTAATTGAGGTTGATGAAATAATAATCAAATAAAAAACATGAGTTTTAAAACTCAATTAAATTACATAAGAAAAATTATAATCATGAGGGGGATTCTATAAAATTATTGCAATACGAGAACGATGACATTTTTTTGAGGGAAGGGATATTTTTACTATAATCATTGAAATGATTTGGCTTATCTATTTGGTCTAATTATATTAGCTTTTATTTCAAATAGAACCGCAGGGAGATCTAAATAAATTGCAACTGAACACTATAATAACAATTATCATTTACAACTAATACTGAACAGGAAAATACATGAGAGCAGGCTTCCTAGATCCCTAGTCGAATCGAAGCAGAGATTTTAGGAATAAAAAATGAACATAGCAGAAAAATATGATCACAAGTCATATCAAAAGATCCACGAATGATATTTATTAGAACTATTTCACGAATAAAATAAGAATTTAAGTATAACTCTCCTAAACCTGGCTTACAAAATTGTAACAATTGAGCATTTGTGTAATACTTGACCTTTTCAAGCAATCTTGCAACACAGATGTCGATTATCAGTAATGCCAATAGAGAAGAGCCAAATATGGATTTAGGACTATTTGATGATTTGAATAAGAATAAAAGTAATATGTATATTTGAAATTCGCGTACAGAATATTAACAATTATTAACGAGTCGATTATTACAATCGCCACAGCTCGACTAAGAAAAATAAAACAGAGATAACATTTTATTACTCTGAACACGCGTTTATCAAAATATATAGTTGCTTAAGCATTTATTGTTACATAATTTACAAAATGATTTCAGACTGTTCCACTGAATACGCAAAAACATTGTTTAAGCGAATACATATTAGGTTAGTTAAATGTACAATTATTGAAAACACAGAAAAGTGGCTGATGATGCGTGCTCAGGGATTTTAGAGGGCGGTGTAGTGTTGGCTACACTGACCGAAAGACAAATGCACTTCGCGCGGTAAAGAGATTTGGTAAAACTTGAATGATTTCACTACAATATCGGACTGTGATTGTTCAAAGTTCAAATTTTGTTTCATTTCATTGGTCGATTTTATGATATGACATAAGTGAAATAGTTACTGTAGAGCTCTCAGGTGAATAGTTCATAAGTAAGGAGAGGAATTCTTCACCTGCAAGTTTCAAGGTCGCGGCCTTAGTCAAATAATATATGTGTCCACTTTACGTTTGAACTAAATGCCGAATAAATATTCTTTGAATTGTGTTTTAAATGAGCAGAATAAGATAGAAATTTTCTTCAAGGGTTAATTCATTCCGAGACGTTGCATACCAGACAGGCAGGATGCCAGCTTTTCGCGCCTCTCTATTATACCCTACAAAATTAAATCTACGGAGGCAGACCATACCACGCCTTGTTAGTTATGTATGCATGTTCCTGGTAAAAACTTTCTTCCATTGGAGAGAGGGCGTGCGTCTGCCCAACTTTCACTATCGCCTGCCTCATAGTGGTCCACCCATTGTCCTCCCTGTGTCGTAACGTTGCCGACATTGCACAGATATGATGCACGAATATTAAAGAGGGCAACTGTCTCCAGCATCAACCGAGTGAGGTGCTCAGGTGGTCACGCTTGGAACTGGCATTCCAGAGGTCTCGGGTTCAAATTACGGGTTCATTGATTTTGTACCAGATTTCTTGTTTGTTGGATATTGAGAAGTACGGTTATATTGAAGGGTAATGGGTTCGCGTCAACGACATTTCGTCTAAGGATTTTTTATTTTTGTGAAGCTGGTAGCGCATGAAATATGGTGACAAGGGTAGCTATCTACTGTGTACGATTCCCGGGTGGCGTGTTTGCATCGAGAAGTAGGCACCTTGGGTTGGGGGACACAAACATTGTGAGGCACATTGAGGTGGTTCAAACAGGCAGATGGTTTCAAGTTTCACAAAGTGTCTCACACACACATATAGACGGCGGTGTGTAGTTAAGAATTGTACTGCCAAAATAATAACCTTAAACATGCATACGAAAACTGTAATCGGCCATAATCACCAGAGCAATTAAAGAAATCTTATACGTAAAACAGTTCGGGCGTCGTGTAAATGAAAGCGGCAAGTGGCTTAAGTGAAAAACCAAACATTGTAATATCCAAAACATTTAATGAGAATCCCGAGATGTTGCACTTTACTGACGTTAAACTATTACGGGAAGCAATGTACAGAAAACGACGTCACCATATGCCGAAACTACCAACAACCTTACTTGAAGTTCACGAGGCTGTAAGTAACTGGCAACCAATGTGGTCTACTAACGAAGACTTTGTACTGCTGAATTGGTTACGAAAACAAGTGACTATTTTCCGGGGTGAAAGCACTTTGCAATATACTCTCAAAATATTTTACACAATTATTTACATTGCATTTTCTTCTCATTGAACATTACATTCCAGCAGTTTTAGTTCACTACCAAATAAGAACACAGTATCTATTCCTTGGTGTTTCGTTTCGTAAAGGAAAAGGTGAGAATATTTAGTGTTGAAACTTTTACCAAAGATAATAGTTACAGATTTCGAGGTACACATGAATTAATTAAATTAACCTGAAGTGAGGCTACCCAACTCTTGGATTGTCGGTTTCATGATGACGTAAACTACAAAATATTGGTCCAGCAAGTGTGTTCCAAGACGATTCGTCTGACGTTGGTAAGTGGCTTACACATTGTTTTGGTTGTCGTATATACCTGCAGAGGAAGTAGGTGATTATTTTGTTCTGATATGCTGAGAGTAAGCGGTTATGTCCAAAAACTGAACAGTTTAGAAACTACCTTGCCGATTACCATACACCTGACGAGGCCATATATAATATGGACCAAGCATATGAGGCATTTCATAGTAATTTCAACGCTTAATTTTACTGCTCACATCCAGACCATTTCAAAATAATTTCAGTTCTAAAAATATTCAAAGGGAGAGTTATTTGAAAATTAACGGCATGCACTTGCAGGCCCATAAAAGAATAAAAGTAATAAACAAAGTACATAGGATTGAAAATTGCATTAAAACTACAGAGAAGACCTTATTTCTCGTATTGCTTTTGTGAACTACGTTTAAAATGGACCTCCACACCGCGCGATTATTCGCGTGACAGTCCGCAGTCTGTAAAAGTGGGACTGAAAATTGTGCCTAATACGTAATATGGTACCAACCTAAAACGAAAATGTTGCATAATGATCTTAGTTATTGCTGCAAATCTAAAGCAACACTTAATTGCAAGTGGCGCTTCGTTTTTTTATTTTTTGTTGATTTGACGCTCTTTAACATCTCAGGTCATCAGCGTCCCATTCAATTCAGGGCGTGAAACGGCCGATCATTTTTTCTCAGCGGCCTCTTCTTTCAGGCTTGAGGTTCTCTTTCGTTACGTAAATCAACGACACGGCCATACTTCCCTTCCGAAGGAAGTTCTATATACCCTGGCAGGGATTGGACCGGCGATCTTGGGTGGCGCATTCAAGATGGTCGGCAAATTCCTATGGGTAGGTCATCCTGACCTTGGGTTTCTTTTTGTGGCTTTCCCTGGTCGCTTTCCACGAAATTTTCTCCCCCCCCCCCCCTTTCACATGATTTTATTACCGTGGTTCTGCTGCCAGTTGGACTGTTGGTGTATGTCTATTGCGGCGGTGGTCTACGTTTGAAAAGGTTTCTACCCCTGAGTCTGGTGTGAAGCGATCCTTCTAAAGGGCTGTTTTACTTAGGGGGGGGGGCACATCGGAATTTGTATGTTCAATCTGGAGATCTTGGCTTCCTCGTGTTCGTCGTGTTCTCCTCCATCCGTAGATTCTGGCCACCTAAGAAAAGTAGAACGGCATAGTAAGAAATAAACATGCAAAGACTTGAAGATAAAACTAGCAAAGTCTTGCCCTTGAGCCCAGCAAACACCGAGTTCAAGAGCCCGTTTAATGCATCATGGTGAACATCTTTAATATCCTACCGTGCCCCTAGGGGACGGACAGTACCAACTTCCTGTCAGTACAGTTGGCAGGACCTCAGTCGAACCCACCACCTTTCTCTCTCCAAATGGTAGAAAGTTTTCACTTTAAATCCAGGTGCATGCACTCTTTAGTACTTCATATTTCCAGTTTTGTTGTAAATAAAATTCTTTTTATTCTGGTTTTGGAAAGTACTTTAATATCAAGGTGAGTTCACAAAACGTATGTGCTTAATTCTCGTGTTTAGAGTGAAAGTTTTTCATCGAGTGTGAAATGTATAAATTAGAGTGGAAAAAACGAACGTGCCACACAGTTTTTGGTTCAAGGATAATCAGCGTTGTGTATTACTAACTATTAACATTGTGTCGATTACTTATGCGAATCTAATGCGTATCTTTTTGTCCTAATATAATATTCAAAATTGCGGTGCCCATTAGACTCGAGTGCAAATCCGTAGTTACCCGGTAACTTCATTCAAATTTACCGCCATGGGTGAACGAGATCGCTAAGGCGCGGGCTCGTGAGCCGGAGGTCTGGGGTTCGATTCCCAACGGAACGTCCTCTCTGACTGAGTTGCTTTTGGTTGAAACATAGAAAATGGATGTAGATAGCACTATATTCTGCACTGCTGCAGGCAAGTCTTCTGTCTAATCTCAAAAATATTAATGAACTTGTGCATCCTACACACAATTTCTCATGCATCCGATTGCACAGGTTTTCTTCGTTTGCCAACACCCGCTTGCAACAATGCGAAAACCAGAGAAATAAGCATGGCTAAACATATCACATGTTTCACTGTCAAAAGGTGCAAGTACAGTTGCCAATGAGAGACTATGCAGTTCAGGATGACAGTGACAATGCTTCTCAGTCCCTTTGACCGTCATTAGCACACCCTCCACCTTGACAGCCCAGGTAGCAGCAAAATGATCATGTTTCAGCTTAAACAAAACAGCCTACAAGCCTGGAACACTTGATTCTTGTAAAATAAATAATCCTCTCTCAATTTATCATCTAATCTCAAGTATCACCATTGTCGCCCGCCTGTGGTGCCTCAGCAGTAGAAACGGGCACTAAACACTATTAAAAATATATTCCATTCCTTCAAACTTATTACGTCATAATGCATTGCTACAATTCTCCACTTCGTTACATTTATTATTGGCCTATTATTGCATAGAGTTTCAATAGTAGGCGGTTACAAAGTGGACGACAAACAGAGAAGAACATCTTATAATGCTACTTTCAAGTGTAAAGTAATTCTTTATGCTGAAAAGTATGGTAACAGAAAGGCAGGAAGAGAGTTCAATGTGCTGAGAGCAACGTTCACAACAGAAATTGACATTATTTGTAACTAAAGCTGGTAGGAAGAAATTCACTGGTCCTTGCAAAGGAAGACATCCTGACATTGAAGAAAAGTTTTGGAATTCGTACATGAAAGCAGGAAGAACGGGCAACTTGAGACTAGTGACACCATAAGAAATAACTTTTTCTTCTTTGACTACGTCAACTGTCCTGTCAACAGCACGAGTGATGGATTTTGTCCTACGTGCTCCAAGAAGTAACAACAGTTCACTTATAAAGTCTGTGTTCAGATCGTTTTATGAAGCGATAAGCCTTATCTCCGCCGTACAACAATATGCCAAAATATTTTTTTATGATTTTAAATTTCAAATTTGAGGTGCGCGTTACATTGCATTGCGCATTAGATTCGCGTAAATACGGTAATTTTTAAACAAGCAATAATATAAATGTCCACATTATATATAAATAGCTGTACTTATACACGAGCTATTTTAAACGTTTTCTAAAAAAGAAAGTTAAATACACTTTTTGAAAAATAGTAATTTAATTTACATATGCATCCTCCATCGAAGGCTAACAAATACATTTTAACAAACCCTGCAAAATAATCGATGACATCATTTAGGACTAAGTTCGAAAAATATGTAAGTTGAATGACTCTCGCCTGGCAGAGTGGAAGAGAAGGCCTCATGCCCTTAACTCTAGCCAGGGTAAATAAATAAATAAAAATTATAAAGTTATTTTTGAGAACGACTGATTATGTTTTTCTTTTACAGGTGATCTGAAAGATGCAATCTACTGAAGAGAGAATAGCTGTGATGTGTGTGGGATTCACTTACCAGAAGGTTCAAGCAGACTTTGAATGAAACTTGCACACACCAGGGCAAATATCAGACATTCAAGACCACGGTCAGGATGTGAAAAGTTGCGATAGGCCCAACTGAAACTGTGCAACAGGTAGAGGAGGAGAAGCCCAAAAGCATCAACCAGGAGACTTAAGTCGGGAGTTGGATCTGCCACTACATCTTGAAAGAACGGTCATAACACCTCCAAATCCGACACGAGGACTACACTGGTCGCCAAATAATGTATGCCAATTGTTGCAGGCAATCGAAGAGAGTACTTTGCCCTTTAGTGATGACGCCACTTTCCGCACCTGTAGCATGGTCAACCGACACAACTGCAGGGTGTGGGGATCACAGAGTATGGACCATTCTTCTTCGCAGAATCCTGCAGCTCTTCCTTCAACCTTATTGCAGCAGGAGAGTACCTTGGAAACGGTGGTTTTCCAACAGGATGTAGCACCCACTCATTTCTCACTGGGTGAGTACCTGGAAGGAATCCATATTTAGTTTTGCTGCCCGTTGCAAACCATAGGCATTAGAGCCCGGACGACCCATCAAGGACCGAAGGACTAATTCCTTTTTTTTTTATTTATTTATTTACGGTCGCTCTTTAGCATCTCAGGTTATCAGCGTCCTATTTCATTTAGGCGATAAATTTTGCTCAGAGGGCCCTCATTTTTGAGGTTCTTTTACGTGCCGAAAATGTACAACACGGGATCTACGGCGTTACTTTTTCCGAAGGAAAGATTTTTACGCCCGAAAAAAATCCGTCGAATATGGCCGGTTTTAAACCCCCAATGAGTAATCATAAAGTGCTGTTCGTTCTTCTGAACAAACAAACATTTATGGTGAATTGCACGTGGAATGATGAAACAAGTGTATATTAGGTTAATCAAAATAAACATTTCAGATCAGAAAATGAATAAATTGCAATTTCCCACGCAATTTAAAAGAATAAGTATAAGAAATATAAATATTATATGTAATATTTTAAAATCTCACTGGAATTACTATGATAATATTAATGCTTAATGTTTCCATAAAGTAACATTATTTTATAAGTAATTCTTTAAAATGTTAAAATATTATGTAACTGTGCGAAAAAATAGATGATCGGGATAAGCGACTGCTAAGGCTGTTCAATCAAGAAATATTTTTTTAAACATACCTTTGCCCATCCTCATAATTATGAAGGTCTTTCTTAAAGTAGTCCCCGTTGGATGTAATGCACTGTCCCAGCGTTTCTGTCAGTCTTCAAAGACATGCTGCAAACCATTTTTTGAAGTTCTTCAGAATCACCTCCGCAGCCTTCATCTGTGCTTCTGATGATGGAAAACGTCTCCCACATAGTAGATATTTCTTCAATATGAGGAAAAGGAAAAAGTTACAGGGGGCTAAATCTGAACTATAGGGAGGGTTGAACTATACTTCTATCTGAACTACACTTCAGGTTGATTTTTGTGATTTGTATTATCGTGATTGATTGCACCTTTTGCATGTGACATGGTCTTTCAGAGTTTTCAGGACTCTGTAGTATTGCTCTGTTAAACTTGTGTGTGCAGACACGACATGCTGGTAAACCATTCCTTGAATATCGAAACGAGATTACCATAACTTCCCCAGCAGAAATAACATATTTTTCTTTTTTTTTTTTCTTAATGTTGGTAATGATGGAGATTTCCACATAGAGCTTAGTTTTTTGCTCTAAGGATAAGGATCGCAATTATGTAGCCAAGTTTCATCAGCAATGATTACTTCATCTGCAAAATTGTACGCAGTAGTTTTGGAACCAACCAAGCACAAGCACGTCTCATGTGCAACATTTCAGTTACCAACGTATGGGAGGCAAACTTTATCGACCTTAACACAATGAGACGCTGATTACCTGAAATGTAAAAGAAAGTCCGTAAATAAAACAAATACAGTCAATAAGTTCTTCTTAGAACTCTTCTTAGAACTCTTGGAACTCTTTGGAGGAAAGGGAGCATTCAGTAAATTTTATAATTTCTGAGTGTTCTTAATGTTATTCTGCGATACTCTATCACAATGAACAGCAGCGGTGTTAATGTTTTCTTCCGTTATAGCACAAACTGGAGCGTCAGTTCCACCTTCCTTTGAAATTGATAGCCTCCCCTCTTTAAACATTTTAAACCACCTTCGGGCTGTGCTATAGGGAAGAACAAACACTCCATAGGTTTGCTGTAACAATTCATAGGCTTCAGCTGAAGTTTGTTGAGACGAAAGGACAATTTCAGATCAGCATATTATTCGTCGTGTATCACCTTTCATTTTGCTGTCGGCGGAACTGAACATATCTCAACTTGCACACCTCTTACAAACGGAAACCGGAAGTGACAATACTTTAACTAGTACCTCGTGAACAATACGCATTTAGCTAACAAAGTATTGTAAAGTTATATTTTAGCGCGAGAAATTATATCTGTAAAAATTTTGATCGTTCTTTATTGAATAGTGTTGGTAGTTATGCTTAAATAAAAGCAAAATACAAAAAATTTGTGAGTGTAAACTTTTTTAAATTAATATGTTTATATGATCGATTCAGATGCATGTCAAATATTAACTTAGTATCGCATCTAGCTAAAACTTAACTGTTGCTTGTCAGTAATGAAACCACATAACAAATTTACGCTACACTTTATAGAAATGTGCTTCTCTTTGTTTGCAGTGGAAAGACTGGTTTTTATGTGCGCCTTTCTAGTAAAAAAAAAGAAACAGTAGCTAGCTATCTCTTTTCTAAGCTGTTTACGTATTTATTTTTTGTAGAGTGGTATATGTATAACAAATGAAAGCAGGTTTTTACTCTACATCGATAAGCACACCGGAAACAAAGTTAGTTTAACACTTTCGCTACACGGATCTGTCTGTTACATTAGCAGCAACAATCAGGAAAAAAGTGAAGGGCGGCTGGGTGATTGTCACCCGGTATGTTTACTGTAACAAGTCAATCGATGCTTTCTTCTGATTCGCCGTTTTAAAACTTGTCCTTGTATTTTAGCGAATTCGAAGGAATGAAGCAGCTATTGCGGTTGTACCCATGAAACGATTCCTGAAAATTTCTTCAAATCTCCATCGATCCTACCTACTAGACACGAAACTGACAATGAAAAAAGTATATATATAATACAAATGAAACATAAAATAACATAATGAACAATACAACTAAAGTAAACTAGATAAGCAGAAAAAGGATAAAACACTAAGAAAGTCGCAGATTTAGCTCGTAATATTTCGAACAGCTCATATTCTTCTTAGGCAAGAAGACAAGTGACGGTGATAAAAATAAATATTGAATATCGAAGGTAACGTTATGCATGGAAACAGATTTAACCAGCAACTAGAGCGTGTGTGTATTATAATATAAATGTCCGTTAACATTCTAGCGGTCGCGATTTCTGTTTTTTCTCAACGAAACTGCTCGTATACCATTTAAATCAAATAAGAAAATTATTTTTTGAAAGTCAGTGAAATCAGATTATTAAGAGCGGTGGTTTACCTGAAACCCAAAATTAAAAAAAATACTTTGCGGCACCAATATTTGCTTTTTCGTCATGAAACTCCCTATATATCATTTAAATGAAATAAATCTGAAAATCAGGAAATCGGGCGATTAGGAGTTGGGTTTACCTGAAACTCAAAATTTAAAAATCTTTCTCTACAGGCACCAATATTTGTTTCTTCACAAAAAAATAATAAAATCAATAAAATAAAAATAAAAACCCCTGTGTGCCATTTAAATAAAATAAGAGCAACAGTTTTTGAAAATTAGGGAAATTGAATCATTAGTAGTAGATGTATACATAAAAATCGAAATGTAAAATGGACTCTTGCTTTTAATTTTCTCTATTTTTTAAAAAAATAATTCGATAAATTAACTCAATATATACACTGTATTTATTTTATAACGATGTACGTGTTTCATATTTAACAAAAGCATTCGTCGTGAAGATAAAAAATGTGAAATATTAAATCTAATACGTGTGTGAGAATTATATTTATATGTAAGAACACTCTGTAATAACCTTCAGAAAACGTTTGCGTTACATGTTTTTACTACAATAACATTTAAATTAAATTTCAAAGTCAGTGAAAATCGATGTATTTTTCGATTGTTTCTATTTGCTTTTTATATTGTAATTGTTTTTAAATGGTAATGTGTTTTTGTTTTATTGAAACAGATAAACATCTTAAATACACAATGTAACTCGAACTGTTATTTCTCTCTGTTTTAGCGAATGTAAAGATGATATCAAGGGTTTCATAAACATACTTACATTTAAAAATGTTTAAAAATACCCACACATATAACTTCAGTTGTCTATCAGTGTTCATATATTTTATTTAATTAATAGTATATCATTAATGTTTGTGGTTTAATCTCAATAATAATAATAATAATAATAATAATAATAATTCTAAAAACATGGTTTCTCTTTGTAATGTTTACAGATTACATGAATTCTAATTTTATTCCCATAATATCACACAGTACTGCCATAACTTATTTCATTTCATTAAGTATTAAGGCCATAGTTTGGATTTTATGTATTTTTAAAAGTCGCTGTTCAAGATGAGGACTTCAATCAGTTTACGCAGCTCCTGAGTGACGAACTTTTTCTTCATTTTGTTCGGAATTCAACACTATGGATTATGTAGGGCATACCAAAAAATTTCAATTCTCTGTGCGTTGTTTATCGTGAATAAAACATGTATAACTGAAAGCAATTGATTGTATGCTACAAAAATGTGCATCAGTGCAAGTTAAACTTGTATGGTCTTAAAAAAGAGTTTACTAAGCAAAGTGAAAGAATGGGGAGAAAAAAAAATTGGTATCGATAGTAGACAAAATGTTGGAAAATGTGGTCGTTACAGTTTCCTTGTTTATTACAGTGGTTTACAGTAGAAAGTAAATTAACACCAGCGTGTTACTTTTTTTCTTCTTTTTTCTAAGTTAATATTGGTTTAATGAAACCACATCAGGAACTTGTGTAATAGAAAGTGTTAGTATAGCATGGATTTTGCTCTTGTATATCTTAATTATGCCATTCCATCCCACAGTACCGTCTTTACATTTCCTAAATAGCAGTAATTAAAGGAAAAGTGGATAAACTCTATACACCGTGCAAAGTTTGAAGTTAATGATGAAACTGTAGTGTGTTAAACTTTGTTGTGTACTATGGTTATTTTTCTTGTGCAAATTTCTGAAATCTACCATTGTAATGCGACGGTGTGGCTTAGCAAAGAAATGAAAGGTCCGAAAGAAAGTATAAAGCGGTGTTTGTATCGAGATAACGTGAGTTTTAATGAATGATGTGACCATGATGTTATAACATGTTTCGACTCGTTTGCAGGCAAGATCACGTTGCTGCTTTTAACACTCCAATTTGTTTATTTGGTTTGTTGCAGATATCTGGTTAATTACAGTTGTTTATTGTAGGAAGTAAATCAAGAGTATCCTGTTAGTTTCCCAGTGTTCATTAAGTTAATATTGATGTAGGTACTTGTGTAATAGAAAATATTTAGTACAACATGGGTTGCTCTTGAATGTCTTAATTACCGCATAATACCATATTTACATTTTCTAAATAGCAGTAATTAAAGGAGCAGTGAATGAATAGTATACACCACGGAAAGTTTCAAATTAAGTTTGAAACTGCAGCGTGTATTAAACATTTCGTATCAAAATTTGGATTAGGGAGAACACTCTCCTTGGGCAGTTTTCCCTAATCTACCATCATGTGTGACAGTGAGGGTTAATAATGAAAGAAAAGATCCGGAAGAACGCATGAAGCTGTTTTTCGAGCGAGATGAAGAGAACTTTAATGAATGGTGTGAGAAATGTTATTATATTTCGACCCCTTTGCAAGTGGGGTTATGACAAGACAAGTAGACTAATTTATAACTATAGCCAAGGAAGACTATGTCCTTTTACTTAAAATAGGCCGTGATAAATATGATGCTGGCCCTATATGTCGATTAGTTTCAAGGTGTCCAGTAGTGCATTTTATAAAGATTTGTGTCTATCTGTGGAGAAGAACATAATATATGTTATTTTATTTTTCATTTATATAGGAGAAATATTGTTTGCAAACAATTTCAGATTTTTAAAAACTATCGAAAGACTTTCTAATTATACGAGGGTAGATCCACAAGTTTCCGACCTCGCCGATAAGGATTAGCGCCTTCACAAAACACTTATCTGGTGTCATACCTTATCTGTTAAGTAAATAATTGCAGTTGTAACTTCCGCTCTACTGTGTTCAGTTGTTAGGATATAGTTGCATAAAGAAGGCTATGTGTAGAAGATCACGATATGTTCAAAACTGAGTATCGAGCTGTTATTAAGTTCTTCACAAAAGAAGAAATTCCTATAAACGGTGTATATGGGGAAGCATCTCCCTCATGTTCTATCGTAAAAGAATGGGCCAAACTTTATCGAATAGGTCGAGAAAGTATTGAAGACGAAGAGCGTGCAGATCGGCCCATGGAGCTGCTCACTGCTGAAAACATCGTTCTTGTGGAAGGAGAAATTATGGAAGACCGGCGGCTCAAAGTTACAGAAATAGCAGCAAGGTTGGGTCTTTCTAAAACAATAGTTCTTCGAATTATTCATGAACATTTAAACATGAATAAGGTTAATGCAAGATGGGTGCCTAGACTTCTTTCCTCGCTCCAAAAGCAGCAACGAGTCATCTGTTGTTAGGAATTTTTGGAGCTCTGCCGTGGCAACGAGAGAGAAGTTCACAAACCATTGTTACAGGAGATGAAACTATGTCCTCTACTATGATGATTCTTGTCCAAAAGAGAATCAATGGAGTGGCGTAAACCTGGCGAAACACCGCCTCTAAAGACCAAGGTCACTCAGTCAACCAAGAAGATCATGGCCACAGTCTTTTGGTACTGTGAAGGAATACTCTTCATTTACTTCAAGGAGAGGAACACTACATAAAATGGGGAGTACTGTACTGGCCTACTGCACAGACTACGTGCTTCCATCAAAGAGAAAAGGCGAGGAAAACTTGAGTGGTGGCGTGCGCCTTCTTCACGACAACGCGCCTGTGCACACAGCTCTTGTTGCAAAGGAAGCTGTGAAGAAATACGGCTTCAAGGAGATGGTTCATCTACCCTACAGCCCAGATATAGCTCCCAGTGACTATTTCCTTTTCTTAAAACTCAATAAGGACCTTCGAGGAAGGAAATTTAAGTGTGACGAAGAAGTGATGGATGTTTATGCCCATTTCGCAGACAAGACTTCTGTTTTTGGGGGGGGAGGGGGGTAGAAATGTTAATTCAAAGCTGTGAGAAGTGTATTGCAATAAAGGTTAACTATATTGAAAAGTGAAATATATAATTTTTGTCTTTAACATACCTAGAAAATGGTTAGGCCGGAAACTTATGGACCTACCCTCGTAAATCATGTAAATGCAATACTGCGTAAAAGTTTCGTACTTGCATTTGACAGTGGTAGGGCGACTTCAGCCACCATTTTATTGCAGTATTGGGGTCTGGTAATTGTAGTAGGTCTTGGCTGGCTGTTTGTGCCTAGCTCCCCTATTGGCAATACCTCCGGGAGGAAGGTAAGATTAGAGAATTACCAGGTGGCTACGATCCACGGGTGGCTAGCCAGGCACAGATAGAACGCCCTCCCCCTCCAAGGAGTTCGAGTCTCTTAGAAGAGCTTATTGATTTGGTTTATTTATGGACACTCTTTAACATCTCAGGCCATCAGCGTTCCTATCAATTCAGGGAGTGAAACGACCGAATAAATTTTGCTCAGAGGCTTCTTTTTTCAGGTTTGAGGTTCTTTTACTTGCCGTAAATCTACGACATGGGACCCAGGGTTTTACTTCCCTTCCGAAGGAAGTCATATTTAGAATTTTTACACCCGAAAATATCTATCGACCCTGACTGGGAAACCGCGATCTTGGGTCTATGAGGTAAGTATGGTTACCACTACACCACAAAGACCGATTCTGAGAAGGGTAGCATCCCTGCCAGAATTCTGGGAAAGAAACCTTTCTAAAGCGCAAATCACCGTTACACCACCCCACCTCCCCTCGCAATCACTCCTGTGACAGAACCAACGAAATAAAAGCGATATGAAACGGGACAGGGAAAAATTCGTAGGATGAAAATATTTATCCCAATATTCATCTAAACTACTAGGGAATCAGGAAATCCAAAGAAATTGAAACGGGACCTCCTGAACCGGAGTCCCAAGTTATGCCTTCATGCTGTAAAAATTTTTTAAGTTATCTTGTAAATTAAAAGATGGAAAATATAGGAGGTCATTGCTTTCTGATGACCTTGAAGATCAGCTTTTTCGGAAGTTAGTGAGGCTCATTGTGTATTGCTTGCTGTAATAAGTACACCCTAACTAATTAAGTCACTGAGAACTGTAAACGCCTCTTTTTGATTCCATTAGTGATTCAGTCAATGGAGCGTAGGGTGTGCCAGGATTCAAACCCCACCCTATAACTGCGACACTTTCTCTGCATGAGATGCGGTTATGTAAGAGAATTGGACGTAGGAAGTTTTAAGACGACACGCCTCGTGCTGGGAAGCGAAAGGCGTATCCGGATCTCTCGTTAAGATGGAGGAAAATATGGAACAGAATCGGTGGTTAAAGGAAACTTTTATTTAAATACCCCTCGAGGATGAGAGAATGGCAGAAAATTGTAAAATAATTTCCATTGGTTCACTTTTTGGTTTTGTTTGGGTCAAGTTCGCCTGGAAAATGTGTGTGGAATTTTTTTATGTTTCTAGCCAGTGGGAAGTCATAGGATGTTAATGGTAAACATTTAAAAACAACCCTAATTAAAAAAAAAATTACAACACAAAAATAGCCTTTAAATAAAAAAAACTGATTTCCCCGGACTGACATCATAAAGTCCGTTGCGCGTATTTCAAGCCTGCAACATCGGTCACGTCTTGTTACATTAGTTGTTTCCGTCCAGAGGCAGTTGCTGACAAGTGGATCCACCTACAGTCGAATATTGGAAGAACAAACGTTCGGGATTCTTGAGCTCTGGTGATTTGCAGGATACTGCTCATTCATATGCACTCAGCAATTTTGCCGCATAACTTGACCATTTTTTGTCTCCTCAAACATCTGAAAAATCAACGATTTCCATCCAACACTGAGGATGCTCTCAAAGCCAAAGGACATACAATTATTGCGCTACAGGCTCATAGAAATTATATATATATATATATATATATAAGTTGTAATCGGAGACACTTTTAGCGAATTTAGAAGGAATGGAGCAATTGAGGTTGTACTTATTAAAATATTTTTCAAATTTTTCTTCAAATCTCCACCGATTCTACTGACTAGGCAACTAAATTTGACAATGGATATGCATATAAAGCGGATCATCGACAAGTTCCTCCGCGATGTGCATCGCACAGGAAAATGTTGGTACTCCTTCATTTTTGACAGTCTCCTTCTAAACAAGTTTTTAGCAGATAATCCGTCCACCTTGCTTAGGTTTGGACTTTGGAGTGTGTGCTTCCATTGGTGGTTAATAGAACACAATAACATTATGCTGTCACCTGAATCGCATCCCTAGTGAAATCCCGGCTACACAATGGCTACGGAGCGACTTCTCGATGATTCTGTATATATGCATGCATGTTGTGTGTGTGTGTGTGTATGTGTGTGTGTGTGTGTGTGTGTGTAAGTTAAAGCTCTTGTATTAATTAAAAATCATTCTAGCAGCAGCAATTTTTGTTTTTCTCAACGAAACTTGGCATATTTAATTTAAATAAAATAAGAAAAGTAGTTTCTGAAAATCATAGAAATTAAATTATTAGGAGTGGGGGTTTACCTGAAGCCCACAAAATCACTGTAGTGGCATCATGTTTTTTCCGCAACAAAACTGGATATAGCATTTAAATTAAATAAGCAAAATAGTTTCTGAAAATTAGGTTGGGACATACCTGAAAAGCGAAATTTAAAAAGAACTCTAGCGGCGGTTGTATCGAAAACATTTTAGATTATAAAGTAAATAGAATTTTTTTACACCTAGAAAGGTGATTTACGATTTTGGAATTAACACTTTTAAATTTAATGGCGTGATTAAATAACGTTCTGCCAGCCTGATTTTTTTTTTTTAGAAACAAATTTGAGTATAAAGGTGTTATAATACACCTTTTTTAAAAAGTTCAAAGCGTTATCTATTATTAATTAATCGAATGAACTCTGTGGAGACTGAGCGCTTGCGCGTTATTTCGTTTTATTAAATTGTTGTGTAAAAACATGAATATTTTATTTTATTTCCCTGATAGTTTAACTAAATGTATTGTACTTATTTGGAGCTAATTTTAAGTAGGTAAAAGTAAAACATTTATTTTCTTTCATTCAAAGTAGAAAGATACGTGCATTTTGTTTTAGGTACTTTCATTAAACATTGCAACTTTCGCTGCAAATATATGAAAGGACTGCCTTAAAAAGTAAATACTAATATCAAATTCCTGTGATGCAATTGGAACAATAATCGCGGCCACTTTCCGACATTCAGTGCGCAACAACGGTCGGTCACATTTCCCCTCCTACACGAATCTCCCATCCTTAACACTCACCTGCACAGTAACGTCATTGCAGTAGATACAAAATGAAGGCGCGGTTGCCAAACGTCTCTCTCTTTTTAAAATGTGTTCATAACTTATTTCATTGTTTTAGAAAATATAAGATTATTTCCTTGACTATTTTAATACACACTGAAAGGAAGCGTTCCAGGGCTATGTTTATGGTACCCCCCCACCCCCCGGCATTTGACTGAAGAAAACCTGGAAAAAAACCTCAGTCAGAGCGGGACTGTTAGTAAATGTTACTGACTTATATTAAAGTTACAACAGAAAAGCAGGGTCGAGAGTGAAACACGCGGTCAGAAACATTATGTTTCATTAACACAAACTTGCAGACACGAGTTTTACTCTGAACACTTGCTGCTATTTCAAGTACAAAGATTGATTTTAATGTTTACTAATAATGTCGTAAGGGAAAGAGTACTCCACACTGTCTATAAATGTCTATTTAATTTGTATTGCTGGCAGAAACATTATTATTTTATTTTTCTGAATAGTATTTAACTACTGAGACGTCGCAGGCGGTGGACACTGACATTACAGTCATCCAGCTGCTTATTTATGTTATATAGATATGATACGGTGCATCTGAGTTTGCTCAGAAAAAGAACGTTGTCACGTTGATAACAATTCAAAAGCTGCAGTGATATGGTCTATTTATGTAGGCTGCGTATGTAGCAAACTAGGCGTTGTGCATATTTGTGAAAATTTATCAGTGGTTGATCATGAAATCAATTAACAGAATGTCGCAGTAACCGAAATGTGGCATAATCAATGTTGATACAAGTGTTTTTTGGGAATCCTGAAGGGGGAAAAAAACCCTCATTCAGAGAAGACATTCCGACAGGATTCGAACCGCGGAGTCCCTCAATACTTGTTATGATAATGTGATGACGAAAATTGGTTGACCAGTTCGTATCCTAGAGCGAAATGCTCACAGACATAGGTAATGCTTATGGGGACAAAAGTCCTAGATGGAATTATGCAGAAACCCCCCATTATCTGTGGTAAATGAAGGAATCAATTATCAGACTCAATAAAACCACCAAATCGACCACCGTTATTGGCAAAAATACTTCCGTATCAAGGCCTGGCGAATTAAACCGCGCTGGTTATGATCTGGTTTTGCCAAACCATGACGCCATCTTGCCAAGCTTCCCGTTTGGAGCAGGAAACGCTTTAGTGGTCAGCGGTGGCGAAGTCTTACACCAGCACGTTTTTTCCCCCGCTATATATCAGCTTGCCACCGGAAACTGGGGCCTGCGATCTCAAAGCCGTTGCCATCTGGATCACATTCCTCTCGAAGTCCGCAAGTGAAAGTGGTTCTCTCTCTCTCTGGCAGAGAAATTTCTCCGCCGTATCACACATTCTTGCTGCACACGCCAGCACGCGTTATGAAACGTTCAAGGTTGCAGCCTCAGCCTCCGGTATAGGAGACAGAGAATGAAGAAAGAAAACAAAAATATTGAGACAGCTTTACTTTACAAGTTAGCCGAAATCTCACTCGCATCTTAGGAAGTTTGTTCTGAGGACTGCATTTAAACACTGTCGGGGCAAATAATACCCTCGTCCCATAGTCCAGTGATATCGTTTTCTTCTAAACATAACACACTACTACATGAGACCTTGTAATTCTCCAGCGTTGCCAATATCAAAAATTAAGCGGAAAGTATAAATATTTTTGTTCCTCATTAAGAATATATGAGGATGCCTTAATAAATAAACGAATAAATAATGCACTGTCACTTCCACACCCGATATCTGTTAGCACTAAACAAATGCTAAAAGAAATTGCAGAGACGTGACAACGTTGTTTTTCTGAGCAAACTCAGTATCATATCTATATAACATAAATAAGCAGCTGGATGACTGTAATCTCAGTCCTAGGAAAGAATGACACCAAGACTTGTACCGAGCTATATTATGTCAGATTTGGAGAGTATGGTGCATGAGGAAAGTGTTCAATGCTGTTTAACGTGGTAGAAGATTATATATAATATAAAATAAAAATAAAAATAAAGTAACATTATTAGCAATGTAACAAATTAATAGTAATTATAGAAGCTTTAAAAGGAAAAACACTTAAGATAAAGTCACCGTGACTTTATCCTTTAAAGCTTCTATAATTACTGTTAATTTGTTATATAGAGGTATATATATTTAAGTAATAAAAATACATGACAGATTTAAAAAATTATAGAATTATTTGAAAATAAAAAACCGAATCTTTTTAAATGTTTCTGAAATTAATGACGTCACAATTATTTTCTAAAGTTGTAATGATTTTTACTGAAAACAAGAAAGAATACTGCACACTCTCTATAAATGTCTGTTTAATTTGTATTGCTGGCAGAAATGTTATTATTTTATTTTTCTGAATAATATTTCATTACTGAGGTGTCGCAGGCGGTGGACACTGATGAGTGGTGACACATGAGATGATATAATAAACGGGGAAAGAAATTCTTTTTAAAGGAAGCGTTCCAGGCCTATGTTTATGGTACCTCCCCGGCATTTGACTGAAGAAAACCTGGAAAAACACCTTAGTCAGGGAGGACGTCCTGGAGGGAATCGAACCCCAGACCTCCCCCTCACGCGTCCGCGCTGTAATCGGCCACCCTTGGCGGTCAGAAACATTATGTTTCATTAACATAAACTTACAGACACGAGGTTTACCCTGAACACTTGCTATTTCAAATACAAAGATCGATTTTAATGTTTACTAACAATTTCGTTAGTAGAAAGCCATTTTTACATCCAGTTCTTGAAAATGTTATTGGAAAAGGAATTATCAAGGACTGCCGATGGAAGTCGAAATTGATCTCCGTGTCCGTTAAGAAGGTTGTTGGTGTTATGTTTGCCTATGTTAGTTCTGGTTGTATACCCACATTTGCCTTATAGACCCAAGATTGCGGGTTCACTCCCGGCTAGGGTAGAAGGATTTTTTTTTTATTTTGGGCGTTAAAATCCTAAGTGTGGCTTTTTTCGGAAGGAAAGTAAAGCCGTGGGTCTCGTGTCGTACATTTACAGCATGTAAAAGAATCTCAAGCCTGAAAGAAGAGGCCTCCGAGAAAAAATTATCTGAGTTTTACGCCCTGAATTGAAGTGGACGTTGACGACCAAATAGTTTATCTAGTCTCTGTTTGATTAGTTTTGTCATTTATATCCAGGTATATGAACTATCTCTAAGGACAAACGTTAATATAAAACCTTGGGAAACACTGCACCTTTTTGCAGGTAGAAGTACTTTCTCTCTTGAACTGTTCTTTTAGAAGACTTGAGAATGTTTATCATGGTAAACGAATTCTCATCCTCTCAAACAATCAAAGTGCTTAATAGCTATTTCCTCTGACCAGGTTAAATCTAAACTAGTATGGGAATGCCTAAATGTTCTAACTGCCTTGACATCTCACAACAGGCTTGAACTACTGTGGTTGCCAGGGCATTGGGGCATTTATAGAAATGGAGAAGCAGACTAGTTGGCCAAAAAGGGTTCTAAAACACCCTTTGTTGGCCCTGAATTTATGCATGGAACCAGCACATGTACTGCTAAAACCTTGGTAAAATCTTGGATTGGAAAAAACACCAACTGAGGTGGCAATTTTACCCTGGACAAAGACAAGCTAGGAATTTATCATTTGCTCTAGAATTAAGTAGGTCATTTAGACTGAATTTATTTACTGAATATAAAGTAATATTGAAATCTGTGAGAATTTTCTGAAATTTCCTTGTGATCCAAAGATGATAGGTGAATTTTTTGTTAATGATTGTTTCTTTTCCTGCTGTCAAAGCTGTAATTTGTTTTAGGTTCCTTCTCTGTTTAAATTTCTTGATTTTCTTATCCACAATTTCTCAAAATATAAAGAATGAAAAGAGATTGCATAGATTTATTACTGAATATTGTAATGTGGAAAAACACTTTATGCCTGAACACAAATGAAAAGAAAAAATTTTAAAAATGTGCACATAAAATTTTCAAAAGATATTTAAAGAATTAGCATCATATCACATTAGTATCAAAGTATAATAAGTTTAGTATATAAATTCTTATAAAGAAGAAACAGGTAATGATGGTTTTAGATGGGGCCCAGATTGAAGCAGAAAATGTGGATAATAGAAATCAAAGTGACTATGCTTATGAAAGCATAATGGGCAGCATTAAAATGACCATTTTATGGAAATGTGTTCAGTTACACATACTGAGTGAGTCTTCTCATCCTGCAGATTAATAACTGGGCAAACATGCATTTTACAGCTAATGGGAAATGCGGTTCTTATGTGACCCGCTGTTTCACCAATCGTCCTATAAGGTAGTTTATCGTTATCTACTGAACACATATTGCTCCAAAACTACTCCTATTTTTGTATTTCTTTTGTGTGAAGGAATGTCTACAAAGAGTAAAATATCATTCAGTGCCTTAATGTTGATAGTTTTATATTAATATAAAGTTATTCGCTTTTATCTTGTTGGATTAAAAGTAAAACTACTAAAATCATGTCAACACATTAAAATTCTCTTGACGTTTCTCATTAAAACTAATTTAATGTGAAATATCAAGATTTTAGTTGTTTTACTTTTAATCCAACAAGATTCATGATAGTTTCACTGTGTGGATTCCTACATTCATTTTTAGTTGAATCATTCGAATTTACTTGTTATGTTTAATAAAGCAGAGTTTTATAGTAGTTTGTGATTTAGAATAACCATTATTTCTTTTTTCCATGCCAGAAAACTGAACAAAAAAGAATTTGAGCAGAATTTGGATTCCAGACCTTCACCACTAAAGCCCAGTGCAACACAAGTCAGATTTACTGTGATTTGGTTTAGTACATTTAATGCATTCAAACTATGAACTGGGAATTGGAATTTAGTTACCTCAGTGCAGAGGTCAGACACATGTAGTATAGTAACGTTGAGCAGTAATATTGTCTAGGCAGTAACTAGCCTTTCTTTGGGGATGCAAAAACTGTGAATCATACATACAACAGTTGAGATTTAGCTGAAAATACAGTCTGCAAAGATAGTCTGCAAAACATATTCTAGATATAAAGAAGTAAGTGAAGCCACAAGAGTTGCAGTTCAACTCAGTCATACAATAATTTAATTATAATTTGTTTCACTGTGCAGTTCCAATTCACACTTCAAGTTAATAATACAAACTTCAAGTTCATCAGATTTCCACCAGAGTCGAACAGTGCATCCTCCAAAGATTATGGCAATGCTTACATCAATTAACAAGTAACTGATAGTGCAAACAAAGGTCTGTGAAACATTTCTATTAAATTAGCAAGTTAATGAAATTGTGTGTACGGGTGTTTAGTTCTACCTGACACAGTATACATATTAATAATTATGCCTGAAATTGGGCCTTTAGTTTAAAATTCCAGTTCATATAAAGAAATTAAACTGGGTTGCAAGAATTATAAAGGACTGTTTTAAAATGGAAAAATTAAGATTCTAGAAAAGAGTTTAGAGCCTTAGAGGGTATTGTGCACACAAGACAGTGATTATCCAACTTTATTATACTTTGGGAGGAAAATAATTTGGAATAGACAGGAAGTATTTATAGATTTTTAATAAAAATATTATAACATAGATGGAAACAAGCAACTCCCTCTATTATAAAACATAGTGTATTTGATTTATTTATTTATACTGGTGGAGTTAAGGCCTTAGGACCTTTTCTTCCGCTCAGTCTGTCTTATACTGGTGGAGTTAAGGCCTTAGGACCTTTTCTTCCGCTCAGTCTGTCTTATACAAAGATGCATTTTTATTTATTTTCATCCGGGTTAATAGACATGGAACAAGTTAACTAAGTTACAATAAATGAATGAACAAAACATTTTATAAATCAAAAATTAAAGGAATATAAACATAAATACATATGCAGGTACATCAGATCATGGTTATCATACTTACTCTGCTTACCTACAAGTCCACTATTCACCAAGCAAAAAGTTTGTAACTAAGTGAAATGCAAATAATGAATCCATAAACTATTTAACTATCTACTGAGCTCAGAAAGCTGGTTAAATGTGTATTCATCTCAAAGTGTAAATCATAAATTTACCTCTTATTTCAATATCTTTAAACGTGACTTTGAAATTTCCTTCCCAATGAAAGGATGTAAAATCCATGTAACTCACAGTAAACCCTAGTTGAAAAAATATATCGGAATGGGAGAGAAAGAGATATTTGTGCAAACAAAATAAAATTGCTAACAACTCCAATCTCAATAATTATGTAAAACAGTATGCCAAAGTTTATAAGCTTATAATTGCTGCTGCAAAGAAACTGTATAACAACAACAAAATAAGTACAACTAATAGTAAAAGTCAAATTATGTGACTAATAATTAATAATGAATGTATTTTTTTATGAAGGTAAATGCTTTTATCAATCAACTTGCAGATGTATATAATTTCCTAACAATGATTACATTGGAAAAATCAGTAAACTACAAAAACATTTGAACCACAGCACCCTGACATAGCTTGCATACACAAAAATAAAATGTTCACCTTTCACTCTCTATTAATTAAACTTGAAGTTTCAGATAACTAAAAACAATTAACAAAACAATCTGCCTATTATGATTGTGTGCCTGGTTATCTACCGAAACATTATCAAAAAACCTGCTCGGCACATTAACTTATCTGTGTAATGAATCACTTGCAGAGGTAATTTTTTCTTGTGTGCTATAGGCATCCAAAATTAAACCCAGTTTTAAAAAGAGCAATGCTTATTGTGCTGATAATTATTTCTCTCCTATCTGCCTTCTCCAAAATCCTTGAAGCTCTCACTAGAATTAATTAAATTAAACTAATTTCTTTCTAAATACCAGATTATTATACCACATCAACATGGCTTCATGAAAAACAGGTACACACAGATAGCAGTTGTTTATTTTCTGCTAAGTCTGAATTCAATCAACTCTAAATTTAACTGTCTGGGCATCTTTTGTGATCTGACAAAAGCCCTTGAACGTATTACTTATGAAATACTGTTAAAATTAATAAAATTAACTGTTAAGGAATTAGATACCCAGCCAACAAGTGCATCAGGTTCTGTCACTTATCGAGTCTCAATATGTGAAATAACAAGTGATGGGTAGAAGTATTCCTCTAATATACTTAGTGTATCTCATGGTGAACCTCACAGCCCTCTTCTTTGGCCTCTCTTATTTTCTTCTTTATGTCAGTGACTTGATATTGACAATTAACAATGCAATCATTCTGCATGCTGTGGATATAATATTTTAATTAAACATATAAGAATTACTGCACTTCAAGTGCTCTCTAATCAAATACTTACTGATATCTGCATTTGATTCAGAAATAACACACTTCTTCTCAGCAACTCCAAAACATTTACTATCCCATTTCACAATCCTGAAACAAGCCTGAACTAAAAATTGAAGATAATAGTCTAATTTATGCACAACAGAATTTGTTTCTTGGCCTCAATATTGGTTTAAATACTAAATGGTACATCCATATCTGTACTCTAAACTGGGTGAACAGTGTACATTAAGTATAGTGTGTAGAGTATGCAATATGTTCACAGTCCTGATTATGTATTATTCAAATTTTCATTCCAGACTAAAATATGGGCTGATTTTCTGGGGAGCGTCAACATCCACCAAAAAAAAATAGTAATCAGAGCTATGGGTGGAGCAAAACGTAAGGAATCATGCACTTATGTAAACAATTTAGAATATTGCCATTGTCATCTCTGTGTATTTATGAGTTGTTGGTATTTATTAAAATGCACATGAGTAAATGTACGCAAATTGACAGACATGCACATAATAAGACAGAAAACCAAATATTCATCTGAAGATATGTAACATCAAAAAATTATGTATCATACAGGCTGCAAGCTCAATAACTATCTTCTTGTCCGGTATAAAACAATTCTATCATTGTTTACAAAAGGCATGTGAATTTCTCCTAATGCTTCTTACTCTGTTTCTAATAAAAAAAATTTTGACTTGTGACATTTATTAGTTAAAATTATTTTTTGTGCTACAACATGAGACAATATATCCTAAACTTAGATATTCATTTTTACACTAAACTCCACTTACTTACATAAAAGTAAGACGTGTTTCGGGAGGGATTCTCCCAAAACACATGTTACTTTTATGTAAGTATAAAACTATAGGCTATATTAAACTTTACCACTCCATTATCAACAGCTTCGTAAGTACAATATTTACGAGATAATATATTTACTGCTTTTTGCTTTTTTAGAACTTGATATATTGCTATTGTCATTACCATGAATTTATCATTGACTCCATATGTATTTGTAGCAGTTCACTTCTTATCATTTTGTTCCAATCATAAGCAATTTATTCAGTTTCTTGAAAAATTACCAGAAGCAGACAGAAAAAAAAAAAGCACTGACTTTTCAAGCAGAACATTTTATTGTAAACTTAAAAGACATACTTCTGATGAATTAACCAGTTAGTGTCACCTAATATGACTTATTTATATATAGAATATTTTATGGTTCAGTACCTGGCAGATACCCTCTCATACATCAAATTCCTTATGACACTTTAGGAAGAAATCATAAAATGTGTCCAACATCTTCATTTACAGAAGCCATAGCTATCACGCCAAACATACACTTCAAATATGATTCTGGGAGGCCTTCTCAATGTTTTATCACCCCTAACAGTAAGCACCACCAAATGCTTTTTTAAATAGCCCATGTTTAAGTTCAATGCCTTCTATGTGGATATGAAAGTGTTTTCTTCCGATCTGTTATTTAAAAATTGAACAATTCATCCCAAATAGAAGTTATGCTATTACAGACAATGTAAGTTGTTTTAAATATGATATTGATCCTGACAGGTTGACATTGCATTGCAACATGATGAACATTTTGGAATCAAAGGAATTGCTCTAATTGTCCCATTGTCAACTTGCAGAAATGATAGATTGTTCTTGAGTCTTAGAAGACTGAAGAAGTAGTTAAGCTCATCAGTGGGACAGAACCATCTTAGTGCAATAAATATTGAACTGCCTTCGAAACATGACAAGCTCTTTGGTTCTTGAAGGTATAGCCAGCTAATCCATCAAAAGAAATGAAATGTGGTGACAGATGTTTGCCAGGTTTCATTAAAATATGTAATTCTAAAGATTCTATTTTTTAAATTGTTTTTATAGATTTGTATACTTTCAATATTGTTTTAAGCTTCTTAGATTTTAAATCAAGAAGTACAGTTAATAAGCATATATATACATTTTGTGTCAATTTAAGTGTTTTATTTTTTTCTGCTTTTCTAGTTCTTATTATATTAGTTATATTGTTCCAAGAATTACTTTATTTTTCATTTTTATTATATATATTATTTCAATTTACTACATATCATAAACTTGTTCCTTATTTTAATTTGTCTGCTTATTAATGCATGTCATTATTAGAGAGATAATATTTAGTTACATTAAGATGGAAATTTACAAACTTTGTGTTATGGTTGATGTCGCTGAAGTGTATAACAGGTGTAGATTGGACTACTCCAAAATATTATGGAAGTCGGTACCTTTGTATATTGATGCTCTCTAAATTACCTAGAGATTTCGTGAAACAAATCATTAATGTGTCATCAGTATTAAATATTAAGCAGCTAGTTATGGTTTTTGGTAGATTATTAATGAACAACAGAATTGCCCCAAAATATATCTTAAAGGTAAATCCCATAGTCACTGTTTTTGAATCAGAAGAAAACTCTGTTTTAATATTTCCATTTTGAAATTAATTTTGGTAATATATTTCCTGTTGCTTGAATAGGAACAGGAAATGGCTATAATTGCACAAAGTGCATAATAATTAAACATATTTAATAACTTATTATGAGAGACACTAACAAAGATATTTATTAAATTTTTAAAAAGACTTCTGTTTTCATTTCCTTATCTAGGTTTTCAAAAAGGTGTTTCCTCTTAAAAATAAAAAAATAAAAAATTAAATAAATAATAATAATAATATAGCGAACCACTTTTAAATTGTCCATTCGCAAGCTCTTTACCGATGTGACCCACTCTCCCTCCTCTTTTTATAATAAATTAATTCTTTACTTCCAGTACCGTCTAAAAGAAAGGTGAGTATAGAATTCATTAATTTAATTCAAATTTCAAAGTTTTAAAAAAGGTCAAGTGTTGTGGCGCCAGTTTCGCACAATGACGTGAAAGATCGTGCTGATAAGCAGCCAGTTTGCGAATGGAAGAATGTTAACATGTCTAACTGTAGGTAATTTATTACTATTATTATTACATAAGAGAGAGAGACAGCGATGATTGCAATTGCAATATGGATATTAATAGTTTTTATTGGGATACGAAAAAAGTTAGGTTAGGTACAAGTACAAATGTTTAGTTTAACATTTCCCAGATATAGAAGTTGCTATGGCTAGGCTCGCTCACTAGCCTCTTATTTTTGTTTTCCAGCATGTTTTTAACATCCACATTGCCATTTCTATAAACCAATCTAATCTATGGTTGTTTGCAAATGCAATAAAATTGCACTGTGATTTGTTAATTCATTACTTCTTAACATTTTCCCTGTTGCGACAAATTGCTCATATGTAATGTTATAACGGAAAATTTGCGTCCCGTCATATTACGACACGTATTGTACGTTTAAGTATTATATCGGACTATTTGGGTCTATGTAAACATATACTGAAACTAATATTTACACAGTATTTGTCATATATACTTTTACGTATATCAGACTATCATAGTGTGATATACTTTAATGGATTTATTTTCAAGGAACATACGAACAGTTCCTCTCCAAAAATTGATGATAAATGAAATGAATTATTAGCGTAGTTAGAAAGAACAGCCAACATATAGTTCAAAGTGATAAAGTGTATGCCATAACTATACCAATTTCTCTTCAATTTTGAAACATACTACAGAAAGTTACTGAAATATATATCTATACATATATTTTTATTTTATTATTGTACAGTGTATAAACTATAAAGTTCAAATTTATTAAAAAAATAAGCATAAATGGCTTAAATTCACGTATGCAATGAATAAATGATTGTCCAGCCATCTAGCGGACAAGCTGCAACTATCTCCCCCTCTAGCGCCGGTAAAACAACTCTGTTTCAGGCTGCAGCATAGATTATGGCGTGCTTGTGACCGTATTAAATATGCCTAATTTATCGCATATTATCAATTACAGATATTCATTTTAATAATACGTTACCAAGTGTATCGACCAAATAAAAAATCCCTTTTATTATCAGAATCACAACACGCTTTTCGGAAAAATCGTCCACAAAAAGTATTCATTTTCATTTAGTAAATACGGAAGTATATCAATTACTCCTTGCTAAACTATAAAATTGATGACCTAACAGTGTAGCTTTATAAAGAATTGGATGTTACTTCAAAGACAGAAAACAATTCGTTCTTCTTTCCATTTAGTTCTTGTTGTTTGCAAATTATTTTTCCAAAAAAAAAAAAAAAAAAAAAAAAAATCTATCCACACACATTCCTTCCTCTGGCTTGTATCACAGCTTGCAACCTTACGGGTATGCTGCAGAGCAAGGACCTTGGGTTTGCTTGTGGCATGGCTTCCCATGCTCACGTAATGCCTCACGAAGGTCATTGAGGCTCTCAGGAACATATTGACGAATATTTTTCCCCATCATGTTCCAAACATGTTCAATGGGGTTGACCGGCACGGGTGGCCGACGTCGTTAAGCGGACTCGTGAGCGGAAGATCTGGGGTTCGAAACATCAGAACCGTCTTCCTGACTTGAGGTTTTTTCCAGGTTTTCCTCAGTCCTCATTAATGGCAAATGCGGAGAGGTACCCTAAACTTAGGCCTGGAACGCTTCCTTCCTTTAAAAAAAAAAAAAAAAAAATTCTTTCCCATTGTATCATTTCACTTCATGTATCGTCAGTGTCCACTCAGTAGCAAAAATAGGCGTTAAACATTAAACACTAATCAATGGGGTTGAGGTCAGAGTTTCATGCTGGCCGACCTAGAGCCTGAATATCCACCTCAAGCAAATATGTGATATAATGTAGGCCACATGTGGACGAGCATCGTCAGCCATGAAGCGGAAATCATTGCACATATAAAGCATAGGGGATAACATATCCCCGAAGAATTTCCTTAATATACCGGGTGACATTCAGGGCCCCGTTCCCCACAAAAACCAACTCTGTCTTGACTTCCACACTGATACCAGCCCATACCAAGACGGAACCTCCCCTGAAAGTCTTCTTCGATGAGAAGGTGCAAGGGGCATGCCTTCCTCCAGTTCTCCTCCATACTCTTTCCCTACCATCAGCCGATCTTAGGCTATAACTCGACTCATCAATGAATAGAACAACTTTCCATTGCACCTCAGTCTACTTCAGATGTTGACGAGCAAAGGCAAGGCGCACTTGTCGATGTTGCTGGGTAAGGAAGGGACCTCTGGCTGGTCTTGTAGAAGTGAGCTGCGTTTCTTCAAATCTCCTTCTCACTGTTCTCACCCTGACTCCTGATGCCCTTTTCAAGCGATTTTGAGCTTCTACAGCTATTTTGTGACGATCATGTAAAACTTGCAGCCACAGAAATTGATCATCACTGGTAGATGTCACCCTTACGACCTGATGCTGGTCTTCTGCAGTAGATATCAAGTTCCCTGAACCTTCGGTATGTCCTTTGTAAAGTAGAGACGTTGACTCATAAACACCTGGGCAACATAACGCATGCTCCGTCCATCTTTCAACACGACAATTCCATTAGCGGCATATTTATCTCTTAAAAGTATGTGTTAAATACCTCAACAATAGAATAAAACTGATGTAAAAATAATACAAGGACAACGATACCATTAGATATTGCAATTGGCCTAGGTTAAAAAACGTGATTAAATTGCACACACTTTCATGCTCATACAATAAAGGAAATTATAGACTCAAAACGATAACCGAATAATAAGAGTGGTTGCAAAATATTTGGAAAAATATTTAATTTAAAAAAAATAATGAATTTATAATAATTCACATATAATAATGCGTAAAATTAAAAATATTTAACAAATTTTAGGTATTGCATTTATTTGCCTATAGTGTAGAGAGAGAGAGAAGAGAGAGAGAGAGTTCATATTTCCCAAAGACATTTTTAAAACGTATTTTCTCAGCACTACCTAACTCGATATGCAGAAGAACGCTTATCAATGGCGGCTAGCCGTTCTCAAAAGTTAAAAAAGAAGATGCTCTTTTAGTTATTTTTCCTTTTTACTGAAGCTAATATTTATTGCTTTAAAGTAAGATTTAAAAAATGGCAACTTTTGCTTGGAATTCATGTAGGAAATGTCAGCATATTTATCAACACTAATTTTTTGTTATCATTTAGTTAAAGTTGTAACGAGGAAAACGTGTTCAAAATTTCTAGTACTAAATGTTAATTATTCAATTAGAGTTTGAGTCTAGTAATTTTTTACTCCAACACTCTAGGCTTGCACATATTAAGAAGATTTTTTTGCAACGCTCCGCTACGGAAGTGATAGCAGTTAAAAAGCTTGCCTTATAAGGCGAAGAAAATCGGGTCACAAGATGAAATTAATACCCATGCTTAGCGGTAATAACACAGTGTTACAAACTTACGTAATTAGCCAGCTGATACCAATGACCTCTCTCAAAGATTAGACCAAATAAATATTCCAAAACTCATTCTGGGGTGTATTAAACCTCTTCAGATGAAAATTTTATGTAATTTTTTTGAAATGCGCAACTTTATAAACAACATTTGTTTGGGTAGCACAGACGTTCAATACTATATTCAACATTTTAAAATTTAAAACATTTCAGGCCTTTGCATGAGTAGACTATTTTGTAAACCACAATTACTACGTACTAATATGTTAAGAAAATGTTGTTGATATGGTATATTTACAGACGCTCTTTTACATCTTAAGTCATCAAAGTCTTATTCAATGACCGACTAATTTGACTCAGAGGCCTCTTCTTTTAGGCTTGAGGTTCTTTTACGTGCTGTAAATCTAATACGAGGCCCACAGCTTAATTTCTCTTCTGAATGAAGCCATACTTAGATTTTTATGCCCGAAAAAATCCATCGACCCTTGTCGGGATTGAACCCATGATCTTGGGTCTAGGAATAGAGTAAGTTATCAATAGACCACCAGATCCTACAAGAAAATTTCCTGTGTAATTTTAGAAACATTTCTAATATTTTTCTAACATTTTAAATAAATGTAAACATAAAAACAAAATGTCGATACGGCAATACAATTTTATAGTACGAGGGTAGGTCCATAAGTTTCCGGTCTAACCGTTTTCTAGGTGTGATGAAGACAAAAACTATATTTCACTTTATAGTATAGTTACCCTTTATTGCAATACTTCTCACATCTATGAATTAACATTTCAATCCCCCCACCCAAAAATAGAAGTCTTGTCTGCAAAATGGGCATAAACAGCATCCATCACTTCTTCGTCACATTTAAATTTCCTTCCTCGAAGGTTCCTTATTGAATTTTGAGAAAAGGAAATAGTAACTGAGAGCTAGATCTGGGCTTTAGGGTGGATCTCCTTGAAGCCACATTTCTTCATAGTTTCCTTTGCAACAAGAGCTGTGTGCACAGGCCTGTTGTCGTAAAGGCGCACACCATCACTCAGCTTTCCTCGCCTTTTCTCTTTGATGGAAGCACGCAGTCTATGCAGTAGGCCAGCATAGTACTCTCCAGTTACTGTGATGTCTCCTTGAAGTCAATGAAGAATATTCCTTCACATTCCCAAAAGATTGTGACCATGATCTTCTTGGTTGACTGAGTTACTTTGGTCTTTAGAGGCGGTGCTTCGCCAGGTTTACGCCACTCCATTGACTCTCTTTTGGACAAGGGATCATAGTAGAGAACCATAGTTTCATCTCCTGTAACAATGGTTTGCAGAACGTCTCTCTCGTTGCCACGGCAGAGCTTCAAAAATGCCTGACAACAGATGACTCGTTGCTGCTTTTGTACTGAGAAAGAAGTCTAGGCACTAACTTTATTCAAGTTTAAATGCTCATTAATAATTCGGAGGACTTTGTTTTAGAAAGGCCTAACTTTGCTGCTATTTCTATAATTTTGAGCCGCCGGTCTTCCATAATTTCTCCTTCCACAAGAGCGATATTTTCAGGAGTGAGCACCTCCAAAGGCCGACCTGCACGCTTTTCGTCTTCAGTGCTTTCTCGACCCATTAGAAAAAGTTTGGCCCATTTTTAAAGATAGAATATGACGGAGATGGATCCCCATATACGCCGTCCAATTGCCGTTTAATTTAATTTGGAGTAAGTCGTTCTTTTGTGAAGAGCCTAATAACAGCTCCTTACACAATCTTCTAACATAGCCTTCTTTATGCAGCTATCATAAAGAACACAGCGGAGCGGAAGTTACAGTTGCAATTATTTACTTAACAGACAAGATATGGCACCAGATAAGGCTTTTGTGAAGGCGATAATTCTTATGCAAGGCCATAAACTTATGGACCTACCCTCGTCTCTCTTTTGTAATTAAATTAGCTTTTTGAAAAATAAAAAGATATATACTGATTATTGGTCTTCGCAGGGGATTTAATACCTGATCTAGCTCAATTCGTGCATCTAGACACATGCAATAGACCTCAGAGAAAGTATTTTACTTAATGATTCATAAGCTTTCATTATAGAAAGTCAAATGGTCAAAGTAAACCATGTCTTGGACAAACAACGCAGATATTAACCCTTAGCGTATGTGTACAAATTACAAGTTGCGCTATAAGTCGCATTACAGCATAAGTACACTTTATTTTGTATCATGACAAATCTTGAACGTTATGTGTACAGAATATCACTATGAGCACAATTGTACCGCCACAGGTGGCCGAGTTCGTTAAGGCGTAGACTCGTGAGCGAGAGGTATGGGGTTCGAATCCCGCCAGGACCTTCCTCCCTGACTGAGGTTTTTTCCAGGTTTCCCTCAGTCCTCATAAAGGGCAAATGCCGGGGAGATACCCAAAACTTAGGCCTGGAACGCTTCCTTCCTTAAAAAAAATCTTTCCCAATATATCATTTCATCGCATGTATCATCAGTGTTCACTGCCTGTGATGGGTGCCTCAGTAGTAAAAACGGGCGTTTAACACCGTTAAAAAAAATGCAAGCGATAGCGCAGAAACATGGGCTCTCTGAAATCAAATACCTATTGTAAGCTTTGGTGCACATTCAAGGCAAATATTTCCTCAGAGAATCTCCTTTTCTCCAGTTGCGTCTATTTGCAGCTACTATTAGCTGAGAAGGGTTTTGTGGATGCACACGTGTTTGCAGAAAGCAGCTTCCTTAAAACATAACCTTGCTTCTGTTTAAACAAAGCTTTCTGCATGTTCGGCAGTGCATTTATCATTGGGCTAGTTGCAAGATTTACTGAGAAATATGTGCAGTCATTATTGCCATATTGTTTCTTGAAAATGGAAATGTATCTTTACTTTAATGCATATCACATTTTGAAGTAACAAAAGAAGTGAACCATTTAGTAATTACGTTTAAATAACCGAAACATTATTCTCATGCTGGATAAAGTTTATGCATAAGCTTGTAGCGATTTTGTTTTTCATCACAACACTGCGTTGCTAGGACACTGTTTGTCATCTGTTATTCGTTATTTGGAGCGTTTGTGCCTGATTTGAAGACATTTTGCGTTATTTGTCAGCTAAATAATATGCAGTGAGAGGATGGGGGAGGGGGACTCGAACACTTCCAACATATTGTTCTTTTTGAATTTAATAGAGGAGCAAAAGGTAGTGGGCGGCTCGAAACATTTGTGCCGTCTAAGGGAGAATTACATTGGAGAAAGCACGGCTTAAAAAATTCTCCTGTCATACACGACAACAGAATAGTCACCCATTCATTAAGTTTAGTGCTGAGAAATGTCAACAGCTTATGATGTCCTTCTTAGGATCTGAAATGCAAATTTTAATGAAGATATCAAAGCATTCCATATGCCCACAACATGTGACCAGCAGGGCATCACTTTCCAGAAACAAAAGAACCAGGTTCTTCCTCACGGCCGATTTCATAAGTCACTGCATACTTTCACTGCGCGTTCACCTTGCTCATCCACTGTCATTAACGAGAAAAAGTCGGTTTCAATGTCAAGGTCAGTTCGGCCCACAAAATGGAAGTGACTTTCAAGCATCGGAAGGTGATCATGCTGCTGCAGGTAGAAAGTGTTTGGTCTCAGCTGTTTACCGCGGGAGATTTCCTACTGATATCTGCACATGCGAGTATTCAAACTGAAATATCTAATAATTTAATAGCCTTTTGTCTTAATACAAAATACAGACAAAATTAATGCTTAATACAGACAAAAGGCTATTAAATTATCAGATATTTCAGTTTGAATACTCGCATGTGCGATATCAGAAGGGAATCTCCCGCGGTAAACAGCTGAGACCAAACACTTTCTACCTGCAGCAGCAAGATCACCTCCCGATGCTTGAAAGTCACTTCCATTTTGTGGGCCGTACTGACCTTGACATTGAAACCAACTTTTTCTCGCTAATGACAGTGGATGAGCAAGGTGAACGCGCAGTGAAAGTATGCAGTGACTTATGAAATCAGCCGGGACCGTTTTGGTAAACAATAGAACAAATTCTTTCTTTTGTCCATTGAAAGGGGGTTGCTTTTCTCCCGGACAGGTATGTTAGGAAGACGAAAGCTATTGATACCTGTGCTACCGTTAAGGTACGTTGAACTCTTAACGTACGGCAGATATTGAAATTGAACGGTGGACGAATTGCCAAGTTGTTACGTTCAGATAATCTGACTAGCCAATTATATGGGAGTTGCATGATGTCACTGATAACCTATAAGGATGTCTGAATCCACAGCGGCGGGAAAATAGAGCGTCCCTGTATTACGTGGTCAAGCGAGTCTTATTGAATATTTAAGGAAACTGCCTTTTTTGAGGCATTCGGAAGTCAAAATTAAGTCTTGGGAACCAGCACTGGAATATCAAAGTTCGAGCTTCACTTCTGCTCGGCGCTTCTTCTCATCAATCAGAAAACTATTATTTATCAGGTGTTATAGCTCCGCCTGTCTGCTAAATTTCTCTTTACTGTAATCCGAAGAGAAACGCCCTGGTACGCATTTTTGTTGAATAAACGACGTTAACTGGCAGATAAGTGTTCTTTCTCGTCAACACATCGCCTTTAATTCCCCTCACTCAACCCTGCACTATGGAGTCCCAAAAACCAGCATCATCCCTGTAGATCGACAAGAGGAGTTATTGAGTAGTGAGCTGTGTCTGCACATAATCAAACTTCCATCGTCATTCTCCCCTCCACTTATAACGGGAGTTAAACACTATTAAAAAAAATCAGGGTTAGAAGTGCTTTGTTTATTTTGATGACAGAGCTACAGTACCCCACTTCTTGGGATGCAGTTGTGATGTTACAAAAAACTGTTTATTTACATACATTGCCAGAATTATAGTATGAGTTAAGGTGTAGGCCTTGGCATATTTAGGAGAAACGGAAGTGAGCCCCTTCTTTCCTTCCCCTCTTTCCAACGATTCTAAACATCGCTTTCGTTTACCAACACACCAGCAAGTGCTGCACTCTTTTGGCAGCTACTTTAAATATATACGGACTAGCATTAACAACCCATACCGCCATCTGTAGGCACTTTATTGTGACTTGCTGCTTGACAAATATTCGGTTCTTTACACCGATATTTGCGTTGGCTGGAGTTGATTGTTTCTCCTCTCCTATTAGAAAGATTAATCCTTATGCTCCATATCTACTAGAGTGGACATATTTTTAAAACCAAAAAGGAATACAGATTTATCTCCAGCTCGGGACTTAAAACACGGGGCACAATCACATACTAAAGTGTATAATGAATACTGCAATTTTGAAAATTGATTATAATTTTCATTGGAGTCTTTCCTTAGATTTTATTTTAAAGAAATAATTTCAAGAATTGAATGCATTCACACAATATCTCATTATTACAGTTATCTGAAAAAAAAAATTTCTTTCAAATATGTTTGATCTTTAACCAGGCTTCAGAGGTTGGTAGTACTATTTGTATCTTTTAAACTAGTTGAGTTACTCAGCTGCGCGGGCACGTAATCCAGCAAGTGCGTTTCGTTGTAGTTTCCCTGTTGGGTGCAGTGCTGTCGGCTGTTATATTATTGTCCGCAATGTCATTTGTGGCCGGTCCTTGCCGAGGGATTTTGATCCTATAGTAATGCAATAGTTAGAGGAAGAAGTAAATGATTGAGACGAGGAATTTGTGCTAGACAATGATCATAATCGGAATTGGAATTGGAGATAGGCAATGATGAGAGAAAACAAAGAAAATGTGTTACAAAGTAACAGCGACGAAGTATGAGGGTCCAATGTAATTACAAGAAACTTTATTCCCTGGATGCAAAATGTGCAAATAAATCACTATATATATATATATATATATATATATATATATATATATATATATATATATATATATGTTTACAACTAGTCTAGCTGAAGATGTATCAAATAGTATGACAATAACATTCATATAGGCATAAGAATGTAACGTACAAAGCTTTTTGATGAACTTTCCTGTAATAACTTTTGCTTTGGCTACCATGGAAACGCTGTTGGGGAAGAAGTGCAGCTTTATTACGTGGTTAAGTTATTAAGTAAGTTACAAATTTGCTTTGGGATGCTACATATTTGAATGAGGTACCTAAGACACTAAGTGGCAGTATTAGTTCAGTGGCAATTGGTGACATTCGACACCAGACAATCGATTTTACAATAGCGAAACTGCAGCTGCAAAATGGCGATCTCTGAATGAGTACGACTCTCGAGGAGCGCTACTTTGTGCGATTTATGTGGACAAAATCAAAGAAAGGCTTCCCATCTTCGTTGAGAAGTGCTGTCGTGTTGAGCTGTTTACAACCGTTATGGAGACTAACACCGTTTCGACCGGCCATAGAGGAGAAATTCTACGAGTTGAAGACTTGATCCGAACAGACAGAAGGGTAACTATAGACGCTTTAGTCGCTGTCAACAGCATGGCATACATCATAAAGCATGATAGGTTAGATTTTCAAAAGATCTGTGCAAGAGGGTGCCGCACATGTTGACCGCACAACACAAAATGCAAAGAATGGTTCTGGCATTACAGCGTCTCAATCGCTACCACGATGAGGACACGATATGTTAGCCCGAATTGTCACAGGTGGTGAGTGTTGGGTCCAGCTCCAGACAAAGCGTGCATCAGTGCAGGAGACATCCTGTGTCGCTTTTGGAAAAAAAAGTTTAAAGTGACACCGTTTGCTGGGAAAGTGATGCTCATAGTCTTCTGGGTCGCGTTCACTGGATTCCAATCGCAAATGCAGACTTCTGTAACATCCTCAGGCCCATTCAACGAAAAGTCCAGGACTCCTCACCAAAGACGTGTTTCTCTTGCATAACAACGAGCGTCCTCATACTGCCAACAAAACAAATGAGATGCGAAATTTCAAGTGGGAAGACCTCGAGCATCCTTCATATAGCCCTGATTTTGCTCCAAGCGACTTGCATTTGTTGCTCTGTGCTCTTATTTGTGTAAGATCTACGATGTCTGTTTTTTTTTCAACCTCCGATCGCTCTACTACGTGACTAGACAAGCATAAGGAGGCGGATATCTGCACACTGTGCTACTGCGCTACTACCTCACCACAACGTCCACCAATACATCAGTTAGAGCTGAGCTACAGGCACTTCAACATGGCCGGCATGATTGATTCTCGTGCCAAGTGCGAAGCGTCATTAGTTTGCTACAGACAGAAGGGAACGGTGTAGCAGAAAGTCACCGCAAAATGATCCGTTTATGGTACAAACTGTATGAGCGAGGGTGTTTACGTGAATGGTGTAGGAGGTGGTGGACAAGGACGCAGGTTTGTCGCTAGTAAAGACTTTGTTCAGAGTTGATCAAGTGGTTCGAGAGACGGAGGCTCACCATCAGTGAGTTGTCTGTGAAATTTCCGGACATTTCTGTACACGATTGTTACAGAACACCTGGGCTATCGAAAACTTTGTGCACGCTGCCCCCTCCCCCCAAAGACATATCTCCATACTCTGATGGCAGTATTCTATGAAGAGGGTATTGAAAAGCTCGTCTATCAACATGACAAATCTCTTAATCTTCTCGGTGACTATGTGGAAAAGTAACTGTGCCTGTTCTTGAATCCTGATAATAGAACCACTTTGTGATTTAAACTTGTATTTTTTTTATGCCCCATCGGAGTTTGAAAAAATATAGCGTTCGTATATTTGTTACTTACTATCGTAATTTCCATAGCAACCAGCCATTAGGCATGAGATAAAAGTGGTTAGTGATATTTATCCTCTACAACTGAAATAAATGCGATTTTCGAAGGAAAATGGAGAAATAGAGGGTGAACAATGCTTGACGCAACCATGGGACCAGCCGGCAGCGCTATGTCGGCGGAAGCGGGGAATTTCCTCTCCCCTGCGCGAGGCTTCAGTGTGAGTTGAAATCTTGCGCAAGCAGCACACCGCCGACTTAGCAGCCAGCCTCGCCGGCCGGCCGGCCGCACGCCGCGAAACCGGTTTTTTTTAAGGATTATTCAGCCTGTAGTAGGACACTAAATACTGAATTAAAGTTTTGTAAATAACTGTACAGATATGTTTGTAAATAATTTATTTTCGCTTTCAGGCATACATGTTAATAACACAATGAGTAAAAAATCAGATATTTGATTAAACAAAACCTTAAATATCGTTACACTAATATATGAACAGAATTTATAGTTTTTTTCATATTTTATTGTTATTAACTACGAATATAATAATAAATAATGTATAATATATTTACATATTTTAAATTCACACCAGCATTCACGCCAGGTTTATTTGAACATTTAAATCAGCATATGTACAATAGAAAGTTCTTTTATCTCCAGACTTATATAAGTAGCTTCTTTGGTAGATTTGGGATAAAGATAGCTTTATTTTAACTGCCTGTGACTTCTATTAACACTCTTATTTAGAAAATGCTTGCAACATTTTTGTTACGATATTAAATTATTTTATAACATACACTCTTACAATACAGAATTTTAATGGTAAAAATACACGTCTGTAAACAAATTTGTTAAAATGGAATTTTTTGAAAAATTAATGTTAGTAATCCAATTTATCATTTATCAAAGTATTTGGCCTACTGTAGAGCTTTGGTTATGAACCTTCACCGCTCAAGCGGTGTTTTATATCTTGGCTACTAACAAACAATACCCACAGGTTCGAACAAACAAAACCGCGCCAAAATTCTATTATATTTCGTTTACTTACCTGTAAATTCAATGGTAATATTCGCTTTTCCTATAAAATGCCGCAGTTGATCCAAAGTGATCTCTGAAGAGAAGTGTCACTTCGAAGCTTACACGAAAATATCAACATAAGCCTGACGCGAGCTAGAGTAAATGACGTCAGAGGTAGGGGAGTTGGAGTTTGTAACAGCAATTCAGAAACCTGCTGTTTTATGACGATTAGCTAAACTGTATGGTTGATGCAAAGTCAACATCGCGTCCAAGGTAGAAAATGTTCCATAATTTCATATATGTTGCTAGAACTGTATGGATTCTCGTAAAGCTGAAAATTCAGTACCGCGCTTAATACAATTTTGTACATGCAAATTTACTCCCGCATAAACCGCTTAGGCGGAGTGCATGGTAAAACTTTCCCTTCGTATTCAACGGTAAAGAATGAGCTAAACAGTCTCGGTTAGAACGGGAAATATTGAAGATTAATCAAATGAGGGCTATACATGAGATACTGACACCTTAATGTTGAATGGCAGGATACTCTCGGCAGTTAAAAAAAAAAAAAAAAAAAAAAAATGGAGTTGCATGTAGTGAGATATTTTACACCTTGTGACAAACAGGAAGGCAGTTCCGAAATCAATGTGACAGGGAACAAAACTGTCTGCCTCAATTATGATCCGAATTCAGAAAGGGAGTAATGGTGTAAACCTGGTTAGGAACCGCAATGGAAGGTGAGGGTTGTGCAGCCAACAGAAAGATCATGGCCACACTTTTCTGGGACTGCGGGAGAATTCTGTTAGTTGACTTCAAGAGAGATCACTACTGCACTTGGAGTTGTTCACATAAAATGTGGGCAGGTATTTTGAAACGAACATAACACCTTTTGGTAAACATACTCTGTATCACAATGGCAGTTTGACAGAAATAATCAACTCCACCTTCCAGGCACCTATTCCAACGCATTTCTATGCCCGACGCGAAGAAGAATGCTGGTTGTTGGAAACCACTTTTCCACAGCATCATGAATCAATTGATCTGTGATAAATCACACACCCTTCAGGCTCTCTTCAAAGACCAAACACATATCAGATCTGGGCTGTAAGGAGGGTGATCCATAAGACCTCAAGTAAAAACGATTCAACGTATCCATTGTTGTGTTGAAAGTGTGTGGGCGTGCATTATCGTGAAACACAAACACACATTTTTTTGTGCTCTTGGGAGGTTTTGTAAGGTATCGCAGTAACATTTAGCTTTGATTATTACCAAGAATTTGATCACGCCTCTTGCATTCGGATGTGTGCATCCATGACACACAATTGTTGCTTCAACTGTCCCCTGTACTCAGACTGGCTGCATTCTGTGTTGTTACAATAGATGCCCGTCAGTAAGCGCCAAATGGGCCCGAACCCCCAAAGGAATTGCCATAATTATATATCATTTTATTTTCTCCTGATCCACTTTCAAAACAAATAATGCATGAAAACAGTATCTCATGTATAACTTAGTTCTTAATCATAAGCATTTCCTCTGCTGTTGTGCGCTAATGACCTTAGCTGTTTTGCGCCCTTTAAAACATAATCATCATTATCATCCCCTTTCTACTGTAGTAGCGGTAGCATGCGGGTCCTTTCTTGTGCTTATTTCTGCTTCTTTTGGGCCAACAGGAAGACGGCCAGCGCTAAGTATTGTCATTTCTTAGGAACCAGGTGTTGAGGAATTACTGACACCACGCATTATTGATTAGGCATTGTTCTTGCACTTTGATTGAAATTGAGTAACTTCCTCACTGTTGTCAGTGAAAAGTTCACTTTCACAGTGGTAACTGTTGAGTAACAAAAAACTTATCTGTTTTGTGGCAATGAATAAAGTGAACGTTTTATTGAAGACTTCAGTTTCGCGTCGAAGTTTAACTGTTAAGTTGGAAGTGAAACTTGGATCTCATCAACCGAAAGCTATAGGAGCGAATTCAGCAAGATGGCTGAAAATGAAAGAGCTTTTTATGTAACTTGAAAAAAAAAAAAAATCTTGACTGACAGCGTGTGAAGTTAGAAACGTGTCTTGCCTAAAGAAATGAGATTAGAAAAGAAATAGAAAGGGCAAATTTCGTTTCTGTATAGGCCGACGAAACGACAAATTTTACATGTATGTGACAATTTGTTATTTTTACTTTTTTTTTAATAGTGTTTAACGCCCGGTTTTTACTACTGAGGCATCACAGACGGTGAACACTGATGATACATGAGATGAAGTTCCAGGCCTAAGTTTAGGGTACCTCTCCGGCATTTGCCACTTATGAGGACCGAGGAAAACCTGGTAAAAACCTCAGTCAAGAATGACGGTCCTGACGGGATTCGAACTCCAGACCTCACGCCTACGAGTCCTACAATTTGTTGTGATATTACGATACATCAGTGGGGGTAAAGATTAATAAAATTCATTGCTGTTTTCTAAATTGACGCAGAAGGCTTAAGACGTACTCTAACAGCTGAATTCGAAATTGTCATATAAACCAGAAGTTTACAGCACAAACAAACGATTGACGGCAGTTATGAGAGAATGTCAGGAAGGAGTTTAAGTCTTGATAAAAGAGACCTTTCCCAGCGCCAATTGGAAGTCATGTAGTCATGCCCCTGGCCCCTCTTCTACAGGGGCCACGAACAGTCACTACATGCACCAACCATCATTTTATTTTATTAAATTGTTATTGTAGTTCCTCAAAGTGATGACCTTCGGCATTCGTATATTCCTGACATCTTTTGATGAAATTTGCATTCACACACCAAAGTTCTTATTTTGTAATCCAATTTCTTTCCAACTCTCGTAGTAACCGACATGTAAAACACTGCGTGAGTCGGCAAGGTTTATAACTAGAGCTCTATAGAAGATAAAGTAGTCACTGGAAGTGGTGAAATATTTTAGTTATTAGTAAAAAAAGCGCAAGAATGGTTTCAGTCTGTGATGTAACAAAGTGCCAGTGAATCTGATCACAAAACCTTAAAAGAAATAAATAATTTTCACTCAAGTCACTGGTTTTTATAACATTAACAATACGTGCGCACATAATAACATAGAATAATTTTCCTAATAGACCCCTGGATAATCTAATATTTACACTGATCAACATTTCAATAAAGTCAATCACATCAAATGTTTTTAGAGATTCCAGAACTCATTTTAAGGCTTCTATTATAATCTTTGAAATATAATAAAATTTTTGTCAAGAATTTGTTGTTATTAAATTTTTTACAATACTGAAAGCAGTTCAGTGGTTAAAATGAATTGTTTTATAGAAAAAATAATCTGAGATAAAAGAATAAGATTTTAAGCTGTTTATAAAATTATAATTAAATTAAAGTGTAAACAATGTCTTTATATACTTGAATATTAAAAAATACTTTTAAGAAATGCAATTGAGCACGTGTCATCGTTTAGAGAACACGAAAATGTTATATGCGTTTGGAAACATTTATATCTAGAGCAACTTATTCGGTCCCGATTTTGAGAAATGTTCTGCTTCTGCAAGTAGTCACAGGGGGACAACTTTTAATATCTAATAAAGTTGCACAGAATGAT
Source organism: Metallyticus violacea (assembly GCA_030762175.1). Taxonomy (NCBI): domain Eukaryota; kingdom Metazoa; phylum Arthropoda; class Insecta; order Mantodea; family Metallyticidae; genus Metallyticus; species Metallyticus violacea. Next base: position 13,931,825 of record CM060830.1, read on the forward strand.
TTGTAAGATCGCATAGACATATGTGTGTGTGTTAACGCTCTAGCGGCAGCAACTTTTTTTTTTTTTTCTCGGCGGACCTCGGCATATAACGATCAATTAACAAATAATTCACCGAGTTCAAAAATAAGTAAAATTGGACCATTGCAGGTGGAGGTTAACCTAAAGCAAACATTTAAAAATCGCCTTTGTAGCACCAATATTTTTTTTTTTCGCAACGAGGCATATATCATTTAAATAAAAAAGAAGAACAGTTTCTTAAAATCAGTGAAGTTAAATTATAAGAAGTTGGTTTTTACCTGAAAATCTAAATTTAAAAAGGCGATCTAGCTGCACCATTTTCTCTGGTCTAGCGCTCAGTAATGCCCTTCACAAATTCGACACTGAGGAATTCCCTTAGTTTACGCAGCTTTAAAGATAAAAGAACAGTTTGCCGAAGAAGTCGGAACAAGTGCCACTGCAATATTACAGTGGCGCTCAATTTCAGGCATTAACAAAAACTGCTGAGCTAAGGGTGTCTATTGTCTTCTGGAAGAATTGCAGCGGCTGATAAATGTAACATCTCAGGTTATATATGCTTTCTTTTCATTCATCTTATAGCCACTGCTAAGAAGTAAGACATTAGGTGATGGCTTAACAAACGACTCCAGGATAGATATCACCGCTGAACGGCTGCATGGACTGCCTATTTGTTTTTGCTAGTTCACAATATACTGTCAACAAATCTTAAGTTAGCTCATATCGTCGTTTTTGGATCTGATTGGGAAGAACGCCTCGATTGGCAAGATGGGATCATCCGTTGCCATTGTTATCCTGAGATTCGTGCGTTTGGGAGGCGCCATGGTCTTGAAGTAGCCTGCAGACGACGCAGACGACGTCAAATCCGCTATTCTTTGCGAGAGGTCTTCCTGGTCATCGTGATATGCTGGCGCGAACGTTGGTAGTTCTGTAACGGACGATAAGACTATGGAGTTACTATCCGTCGCTGAGGTGGTAGTACTGACAGACCCTCCAAACAATGACAGAGTGGTACTCCAATCGTCGTCAAGAATTTCTTGAGATTCGCTAGTCGTCGTGTCTATCTTCTCACTCATTATGGGTACTGCATTGTCCTTGTTACTAAGGGTCTTGAGAGCATCCGAAGAGGTCACTTCGGTAACCTGTGGGAAGACATCACTGTCTGCAGAAACAGTGTCTTCTGGTTTCTCTGTCGAACTACTTGTTCTTGCGCTGTACCGTGACCTCAACGGATAAGGTTTCCTGGTCGCTGTGTAGTTTCTAGTCCTGGTGTTGGTGGGTTCCTCGTCGTTGCTTGCAATGGGAGCCTCTGTTGAAGAACGGTACCTGTTGTGATATTTAGAACCTGGGCGATAGTTGCGATTGATGATGGGTTTGAAGAGGTTTATCCTTTCCGTGGACGTGGACACCGCTGCAGGTGTATCAGTTGTAGTGGAGGAAGGGGTAGTTGAATATCGGTTTCTGAGGGAAGGATTGTATCTTGAGTGTTCGCGTTGTCTGTATCGAGATCGCGTGCTGGGCTCTGTCGTGGTGGTCGTTGTGGTGGAAGTACTCCCGTAGTAATGCGATCCCCGAGTACGTACTCTGGTGGAGGCAAGAGCCGACGGGGAAGTTATCTCAGTCCTGTTCGTTTTGGTTGTGTCCTCCGTCTTCATTATATCAAACGCCCCAGAAGGTTCGTCGTCATTATCCGATGTTTTGACTGACTCTTGCACATCCGTCACCTCTTCAGCCCCGGTTCCTTCATATTCTTGTGCGGTGCCTGTGTCAGGTTCCTCATTCGGGTTTGAGTTTGCTATCGAAGAAAGCCTCGTTAGTCTTTCCTTGTAGTCTTTAACGCTAAACCGTGGTCGTGTAGAGTTCGTTCGATATCTAAATCTATTTCTTAGTCTAAGAGCAGCGGATGTCGTGGTGGGAGATTCAGTTGTTGTAGTGCTTGTAGTTGTTGTAGGTTCCGGTGTTGCAGTTGTAGTTGGGGTGGTGGTAGTTGTAGTGGTTGTAGATGTGGTGGGTGTTTTCGTGGATATATATTCATCCGCTTCGTCGATCTCGTTCAAAGTATGTGGTTCATCAAAAACGTTTGTCGAAGTGCTTTTGGAAGATGCATCCTGCTCGTAAATATAGTCATCACTTTCCCAGGGCTCTGCAGCAGGTGCAGTGGGTGGCGTGGATCTAAAAGGTGGGTTTCTATCCTTCGATATGACTCTTCGGTAGACGGGTGGGAGGCGGTTACGGTGTCTTTCTCTACCCCTGTTCGGCTTCCTGTAGTCCGCATAAACTGGCGTTGTAGACGTAGTCACGATGTCTTCATTTCCTACAGCGCTGAACTGATAGTCTGCAGGCACTGTGGTTAGTTCCTCCTCGCTGTACTCCGGCACATATGTAGGTCGTCTGCGCCTCTTCTTCTTGAGGGGTTCGGTATCGGCTTGATGATCACCGTACCTATTTCTGTTTCGGGTTCTCTCTGGCCTGTTTGAGTTCGGGCGCCAACGGTCTCGCCTTGTCGAAGTAGCGTCATCTGTTGCTGTGGGCGTTCGCAGACGAGAACCTGTGTCCTCTTCGTATGAGTCGGTAACTGGCTTGCGCGTTACGGGTCTTCTAGGTCTGTAAGGACGCGGTTTCTCGTTCTCCTCGAAAGCGGTAGGAGGTAATCGTGGACGGACAGTCGGTCGACGTGGTTGGTGAGTACGTATTTCGTTCTGTCCCTCTTCAAGCTGGCTGTGTATGGCATCTCCTTCCTCCTCCTGCTCGTACTCTTCTGTCAAAGGCGTAGGTAGGAGAGGCTTCAAGGGTTTCCTTGTGCTTTGCAACTCTGGGTTCTTTGTAAGTGATGACTCTTTGTTCTCGTTTACGGAGGTCTGAAGGGAATCTTTTCCTGTTGGAGCCACCTCGAATTGAGGTCTCCGTTGATTTTTGTTTTCGATTCGCTCCTGGTCGAAATATGGCCTGGCTATCCGCAGTTTCTCTGCCGTGGTTCGTAAAGTGGGAAATTGAATGGACGTCTGTTGAGTGGCTGCTGTGGGGTAGTACACCTTCTTGGGTAACTCCTGGGGTGGCAGAGTGGTCAGTAGGGGCTGTTCTTTTTCAAACGTAAGCGGCGTTGAGCCTGGAAGTATACGACCGTCTAGGAGATGACTGAGAGCGGTACCTACGTTATCCGCGCCGTTATTAATAAAACCTGTGGACTCTTGGGTTACTTTAGTTCTGTACGGATCATGAGGTGACCACTTGGGTACAGCCATTGTTGTGGTTTCGTATTGTGGGTTGTTCTTCTTCCTCTGGTACAATGAGAATGACTGAGCGTCCTGGGGCTGACTACTGTGTAGGGGAACATCCTGAACTCTGCCTGGATGTACATAAATCTGCTGGGGGCTAGGGGTGCCGCCGCTACTGACCTGTATGTCTGTCGATTGCGGGTAGAATTTGACTACATCGCTGTCTCCAAACTTGGTGGATGTGTGCGATATGGACCCTGACGAGACGTGCTGGAAGTATTGGCTCTGAGGAAGGGGTGCTAGAATTGGAGCTGCTCCCAAAGTGCTGTAACTACCGCTCTGGGAAGGGAACTCGCCTAGAGAAGTGTAGTAATACTTGTCTGATTTGGGAGGCGACAGGAACTGAAAGGCGGTGTCTTTAGCCTGTATGTAATACGTCGGCTGCTGCTTGTCGGTCGTGTCGAAGTTGAACTTGAAGTTGGGGTCTGGAAACCGTGTGAGAGATATCGTCTGGGGACCTGGGGGTGGAATCAGAGGACCCGCCGCCGTAAGTCTGGTCTCCGAAGTATCACTATCCAGATTCTTGTGCATGTCTCTTGTCTTCACCGCGGCATGCCCGAATACGCTGAAGGAACCCAGAATGCTTGGTGGTGTCTGAGAATAGATCTCCACGCGTTTGGCATGCGGCGCTTGTCGCTGATGGTGCAGTTTCTGGGCTGTCTCCATGTGCGCGTGGAATTTTCCCAGAACTGGGTGTGTGGTAACGTAGGGGATTATCGTGGTCTGCCGGTAGTAACCTCCTCGTACCGCAGTAGCCGCAGGGATGCTCACCTTCTCCGTCGTGGGTAACAGAGGGCGCCAACCGTTGGTACTCGCCGTCACTGGAGGCTAAAACAGCATCGTTCATGTTCATTAGCTGTTCATATACAGAGTGTATCAGAATAACTACTCCAAATTTTCTGATTTGATATAGGACATGAAAAGAAACACTAAAAGTAATTAGCAAAACTGCTTCGTTTTCAAGTAATAGTGGCATGAACGAGAAAAAAATGAGTGAGTTTCAATTTGAAAATTTTACGCAATAAAATTATATCTAGTACCACATACTAAGAAAATGATATTGACAAACTGTAGGAATTGTTCAAAATTACTACCTACATTGTTGACACACAAAATATAACGTTGCATGATTGAACGACAAATCTTTCGAAATATCTGTAATTGGTTACGAAGATCATCAAAATGAATAATAATTCTAGGAACTAATTCTTCTGCTGTGTCGATGGGTATTTCATAAACAACTAATTTAATATAACCCCAAACCAAAAATCAACTGGAGTCATATTTGAGAAACCTGCCGGCCAAGCAACTGGACCTGCTCTCTCTATCTAACGATTCGAAAAGTGTGCATTTAAATAATTTGGACAATTTATGGGGAAATGTGCGGGTATACCATCGTGTGAAAGATTATGTTTCTCCGAATATTAATGGGGACATCTTCAAGCAGCTCTGGAAGCATTTCCGCAAGAAAAATTACCATAAACCTGTTCATTCAATCGTACAGACATAGCATATGACCCCACTAGAAACAAACCCAAACCAAATATTTACAGAAAATTTCCATCAATTGCGAAGATTCTCCACAGCTTTAGGATGTGACTGTCGTGTGTTAAAGCAATCTCTTGAAAAACACTGTCCATTATTCATCTAGCAAAATCAGGCTCGTTGTTAACGGTATGTAAATACCTTTCAGTAAATTGTTAGTATAATCATCTGCAATTAATGTTTGCACTTTTTGGACATGAAATAGCCGCCTTTCATATCCACTTTAAACTCTCCATATAGACACGTGACTGGTAATCATCGAATGGGAACGGCTCGAGTGCTAGTTCGTGGATTATTTTCATACCTCTGCAAAACTATCTTTAAAGTATAATGTCCTCACAGCTCGATTCGTTCCTGAATTTACTTTCTTTACCGGGAACTTGCCACTATCTCGAGGACATTGATCCAATCTGGAAAATGTTTATGGCAAGGAATGTGGCACTGAGGGTGTTGCTCCTCACAGATTCGCTGCCAAATTAGCATTGGCATAGGCTGCTCCAAATGCCTTATGCATTTATTTGTATACCGATGCATTTTAATACCATGAAATTAAATAAACAGATCTAACAGAAGACAGTTTGTGACGTTCAACAAACTAACTTAAGTTGTTTATTATTTCTACGGTAACAAGAATAGACAATTGTTTATGGTAACCAGAATAGTTTAAACATAGAAGCAGCCATAAGGCGAGCGATGAACTCTGTCTTTTATATTGAAAACAATAGCAATGTAGTCAATTGATGCTATGTAACATTCACTGTTGTGGTTCGGCAACTGGCGGGCCTGGGTTTGATCCTAGGTCGGAAATTATTCCCCTAGTAAGACTTTCCCCGAGGTTACGCTTCCCCTAAAAAGATGGATACCAAACAACTTAGGGCATAACCGAGCGGGGTGGCTGAGGTATTAACGTTTGGGACTCGTACATTGGAGGTCCTAAGTTCAAAATTATTTAAACGGCCAACCTGACCATTTTGTGTTTTTTCCTGGTCGCTTAGGCGAATGATGACATGAATCTTCTCTTTCCACGGATGTTTCGCTCTCCATACTTGGTTTTATTACAGGATTGAAAGTACTAGCCTAGGCTGGTGCTGTGTGCGTGTGACGGTGGTCAGCGCTTTGGAAACGCTTCTTTAATGGTATCTGGTGTTGGAATGCCCTATCTGTGGTTTCGGAACACTTTGGAAGCGAGCTCCTCTTGCGTCGGGTTTTTCTATCTGGAAACAATGTAAGGAACCCCGGCTATGTTCGTGCACACCGCCACTGGATCTTGGCTGCGGGTGACACTCTCACCTCATCCCTTCGCCCCCATTCGGTATACGAGATACCTACAAATGAGCAATTCTGTAGTACCAAAATGCTCTCTTCCGTCCAATTGATAGATATGAGACACCCCGAGTAATTCTTTAATGTCATTCATCCATTCATTGTTTCGCAAGGCCTTAGCAGATACAGAGACGTTAAATGCTTATAAAAACCAATAAAATAATAATAATAATAATAATAATAATAATAATAATAAAATACCGAAAGCTGACGTAAGTATTGAATATTTCGGATAACTGAGTAACATTTACGAACAAGCAGGTGACGATTAACTCTCTAGAACTCAGTGTTTCCTTTATATTGTATTTAAACATTTTACTGCTAACTTTGTGTATATACCCATATGAGTAAGTAAATAAGAACAACATGTACTGTTATAAAATAATGAAATATTGAAATTAACCACACATTTCTATATTTCGGATGACAGTAAGTTCTTCTTAAAAATTAAAACGATTGAAACTCAAAGTGATCAAATGGTGTTTCCTTCGGTACTTACCGGTGTGATTTCTTCCTTCGGTATCTCTACGAACTTTCCTTCGCTTTGTGCTAGACAGAGTAGTACGCATGCTGTAAAAGAAAGTAGGAATTCAGTAATTATTTTCCATCTCAAGACGTAATAACTGCAGCACAATGCAAACTAACACGATTAGAACATTTAGGAGTCTACAAAAACTGCTCAAAACGAAAAAAGAAGGAAAAAAACAGTAAAGAAACGAACCTCAACAAAAAGGAAAGAGGGAGAGTAAAAGGAATAGAGGGGAAAGCACACAGAAAAGAATAATAAATGAATTAAGAAAGAATATCAAAAAGAAACACGGCAAAATAGAAAATATAATTAAAGCTCTGTAATTGAACGTATACCTTCTTATGTTGAATTTCTAATGGATCTTGTCTGCAGCTTAGCACTGAATGCTATTGAAGAGCAGAAAGTTTTGAGAACGAAAGCAGCAACATTTGTAAAAATGCTACATGATCATTGCATCTTTTCAAAGTTTTCTTCATAACATTTTACACAATGATTCATCCTTTCAAATCATTTTGTAAATGCTGAACGCAGTGCTTCTTTAGATAGGGTGCAAATACATTCTTTGTATGCAGCCACATGGTTTTTGATGATTCAAAATCGTTGACCTTGAATTTGCCCATTTTATTTTGGAGAACAGAAATAAGTCGCGTTGCACCAGATCTGGGCTGTATGGGCGTTGTCGAGGTGCAACAGGATCCCACGCAGACCAGTCTTAGGACGCTTTGGGGTGAACCATCTGATAGTGTCAGCTTTTGTACCTCCAGTGGAACTCTCATGTGACCATGAACTGAGAAGAATGAACAGATCATGTTCTTGTCAACTCTTCTCGTTTGTCTCACTTTTGTAGGATGAGTCCTTTCCTGGGAATACTGCTGATTGTCACTTAGTTTCCGGAGCACACTGTGCATCCAGCATTCTATGATGTTAAGTATTTTCTTTGATCTTCCCCCATGACTTTTTTCCAAATATTTTTGGAACCAATTCACAGATGACATTTTTCTGTTCATCTGTGAAGTGGTGGAGGGCCTGACAACTGCAAGGTTTTCTGAAGATTTTCTTCCAGGATGTTTTCACTACTGCCGATCTCATATTTACGGCTTCTTGAATCAGTTATGTACAAAGATTAGGTATATTCCCGCAACATGCGCTCTGCTTTAATCAAATTTTCATCCACTGTTGTTGTAGCGATCTTCATATTCCAGAGAGTCCTCTCCTCTCCTAAAATTTGCAAAGCATTAATAAATAATGAATTACGAAGAGAAAATATCCTCACATGCATGATGCGATCTTTAAAAACATCCTATCTCCCAAATTGTGGCGCGGAAACTCTCGCATGACTATCCTAGCGTCTGACGAAACAATACGAAGGGCATTCAAAAAGTTTTGCAAGTGTCACCTTAAAGTCGAACCTAAGAACTGAATTCGACAACTTATCCTCAGAATTCTTCAAAGCATTCTCCACCTCTCTACACACACGGTTGTACACGGTACAGTCGCTTGTCAAAAGCACTACGGTATCGGACTGAAATATTGTCAACAGAGTTGAATTTATAGCTGGAGCAAGGCCCTGCACTCGTTTAAAATGTTTTCCAGTAATGCAAAATTTCACTAGAGGAAACAGCCAGAAGGTGCAAGGTCAGAGCTATAGAGTAGATGGTTAAGCAACTGGGCTTTGGCCTTGAAGCACCTGTCTTTCGACGACGCCGCCTCAGCTCTTCACACACAAATACATTCACACACATATGTATATATATATATATATATAAGTGTATAAGTATATATAAGTGCCATAGTATTCTTTATTCATTGTCATTCTCTGAGGCCTAAAATTAACCACTAATGGTCCTTCATAATTGAAGAAAACAGCGAACATTTGCTTCCGAGAACGAACATTTTTATTATATTTACGAATATATATATATATATATATATATATATATATATATATAAACGAAAGGAACAACGGAATCAGCTCAGCGGGTGTGAGCTAACTCAACTGATGTAAAGCAAGCACGTGGGGATAAGCTCTGTTTCGGCAATGTGATTATTTGGTACAAGATGCCTGACAGAGATCTAGGCCACTTTTTTGTTCCACAGCGTTGGCAGCAAGTGTTTAATTTTCTTGGAAGTGAAAAGAACTACACATCTAACACCCAAAGCTACAGCACCACACCTGCAAAAAAGGTAGCGTCTTGATATTAGTAGATTTAGCAAAGGAAACTAAATATCTTTTCAACTCGGTTGATAATTGACTGAAAGAAACCTTACTAGAGCATAAGAAATGTAACGCTGCGAGAAATTTGGAATAAAAAACGGGATAAATACAAGAGCCATGATTGAAAAAATAACTTAAAATGTTCTCAACACTACCAAATTGTTTTATGCACACACTAAATTTCTTTAGATATAAAGAAAAGGCATAAAATTTTGTGCAGAATTAAACTAACGATACAAGGATAAGTCATTAGGTAAGTTACAACTTAAATAGTAAAAGTGTTGATTTGAAAAATACTTTTATTTCTCAACACAATTCCCCTGTACATTGAGGTACATCATCTGAAATCCAGCAGCATGCAATGCTTCCACTGCTTTTCTAAACAGGCGGTGATTTCTCTTTCTGCAGCTTCATCGTCGGGAAAATGTTCACCCGAAAGATGATGTTTAAGAGGGCCAACAAATGGAAATCACTTGGGGCAAGATCGGGGCTGGAGGATTCTTCACTTGAAATTTCGCATGTATAAATTGTCTTGTTGGTAGTATGGGGACGCGCGTTGTCATGCAAGAGTAATACGTCTTTGGTGAGGAGTCCTGGTGTTTACGTTAAATGGCCTTACGAAGTTTCCTGAGGATGTTACAGTAGGAGTCGACATTTACCGTTTGTTCTTGAGGTTGGAATGCAGTGAGCAGAATGCCTTCCTAACCCCAAAAACTGTGGGTGTCATTTTCCCTTTGATTAATGTCACTTTAACCCCCCCCCCCGCCTAACATGCGGCTTAGGATGTTTCCACTGCAGCAGCACGTTTTGTCTCGGGTTGGTAATGGTCTGTGACAATTTGTGCTAAAATCATGCCAGAGCATGCTCGGCATCATCTTGTTTGCTTATATCCAGCTGTCGTGCTTTGTGAGGTAGACATTGCCATGTGAACAACAAGTACCAGCGGCTATAGTTACCTTCTGTCTGCTCGGATTAAGTCTTTAACTTGTTACAAGTTTGTCTGTGTGCACGACGGGTGTTTGTCTTCGACACATGTCGCCCTTCAGAGAACCTCTGCGTCCAATTATAAACAGCTTGATGTAATAGGCACTTCTCACCGTAGGTGGGAAGCATTTCTTTGATTCCATATCTTTTGCCCACAAAAATGACGCAACGGAACGCTGCTCCAGGACTGTACACATTCATCTTGCAACTGCTGCTTCGTTGTTGTAAACACGGATTATTTCATTAATTTCCTTTCACAATTTGGACTTGCTGAGGAATTCGTTTACTTCTGTGTGACGCACTTTTTTCGACATAGACCTCTCGAAGCTCTGCGCACTTATTCCAACATTTCACCAGGTTCGTAATTCCCACGGGAAGTGATTTCCTTCGAGGCCTTCAAAATACTTGATTACCTCCTATATGGCAGGTAATTGATTATCTTCTGTATGGGAGGCCTCTTCAGTTGATTTAAATTAGTGTTCAGTCAGGAAAATTTTGGTTTCGGTAACAAATGATAATACAAGAATGCGAAATAGGTGGATAAGGAGGATGCGGAAGCATTTCAAATCGTTTTTCAGTCAGTTTGTCCTGAAGGATATGGTTTGAATGCACCAGCGAAATGTCATGGTGAAACAATGCGTTATTTTGCCATTCTCCGACATTTTATCCGTGATCGCAGTCTTCAGTAGCTCTAAAAGCGATGCTTCATATCGTCCAGTTATGATTTTCCCCTTCTCCAAGTAGTCAACCAAGAGAATTCCTTTTGCATCCTAAAAAACCTTTCCAGCGCACGAAATGCATTTCGCCTTTTTAGCCTTGCGCGGTCCACTGTTTAGCTTGTTGTTTCGTTTCCAATTATATTAGTAATATATACTGTTCGTATAGTCACAAAATGCAGTTAAAGGGCAGTTGGATTCTTCGCATACAGTTCCAGACAGTGGACTGATGTTCGCATGCGACTTCGCTTTTGCTCCCGATTACGTGGTGTCCATCTTGCGCAATTTTTTTCATTTGTAATTCATTATGCAAAATAAAATGACCCGCTCAGTTGAGATGCCCATGGCCTCTGATAACTCGCGCACTTACACCCTTTGTTATTTAAAACAATATCACGAACTTTATCGATTATTTCTAGTTTCACAACTGATTTTGGAGCTCCAGGACGTGGTGCTTTTTCTGCCACATTTAAACATGTTTACTCAAGTTGAAAGGTTTCAATGGAAGGACATGCCTCATTCAATGTATGAAAAATCCTCTCATGACTTTCCTTTGCTTTTTTCCCTTGCAGAAAGGGAAGAAAAAATTGAATCACATCACAAATTCCAATCTTACCATTTGTCACTCGAAACGCTTGTTTTTAAACAACAGCCAAATAAGGAAGTACCTAACTTTAGAATGACTTGTGACCTTAAATCAAACTTCACCATCACACACACAGATATTGCTTTTGCCCTCCATTAGTAAGCGAACTATTTTACTCACCTTCCTCGTGGAAGTTTGCTGGGCATTAAACTGTGCACGTGTATTGCGTGGTCCAAGGATGTTCAATATATGCTTTATAATACATTAAAAAACAGATTGAAGAAACTTCTCCAATAGAAATGCTGCCGTGATAAAGAATTACAAAATTTGTTTCAAATGTATTGAAATGCTTGTATTTTCTAACCATATACAGTAATTTTCTCTTGGTTGATGATAGATGGCAGAAGTGAACATGTTAATTATACTGCTCTCTGTGACCAATTTGCGAACTATAAGAAATCTTTATCTAGCATTATTTAAGACTTTTGCGATGAAACTTTTAAAAGTAACTTACCAACAGCGAAATGCATGAATGCACTGTATGGCAGCGTCCCCATGGCAAATCCTTGGACGCCTGTTTAGGCTGGAACACAAAATGTTATTTATTTAAAGACAGTTTCATTATTGACATCATTACACTTTTAAGTAAAAACAAAACTTTCATCTGAGTTAAAAAAATGACAGAACGCATGAAAACTGTAATGCACTTTTTAACTCAAACTGAGGGATACAAATTCTGTACAGCACACCAAAATGTGTCGTTTTCAATTAATAATATTAATAAAAGTGACAAAAATTATGGTTTTATTCTTTATAATTTCCCATCTAATAATTTGTGTTCAACATTTTCATTTCGGTCTTTTTAAAGTTTCTAATATGAATATTTAAACTTTTAACACTTTTGTAAATATATATATATATATAAGCATTTTTGTATGTTTTAAGACTTTTTATATATTTTAAACATTATAGAATCGAATTAATGTCAATTTATTTATGTAAAAAAGTTGCACCAAACGATTTATTTTCATTTCAATGACTAGCATATTCATAAAGGTTATAAATTTCAGATTTTATTTTTCATAATTTTACACGTAATAATTTTTGTTCAAGTTTTAAATTCAGGTCTTTAGAAGTCTCTAATATAAATATTTAGAAGTTTAACACTTAAAAAGAACTTTTATAGTTTTCAGCATTTTTGTATCTTCTGGGCCTTTTTATATATTTTTAAACTTTAAATAATTGAATTCCGGTGTCATTTTCTTTATGTTTATGCAAAACGAAAATTTTTCTAAAATTAATGCACTCGTAAAAGTGACAAATATCATAGTTTTATTATTTCATACTTAATCGTGTTGAAAATTTTACTTAGGATCTTCAAAGTCTATAATAATAATATTTAAAATTATATCATTTTTGTATATACTTTTTTTTGATATTTTCAGCATTTTTGTGTGTTCTGAAACTTTTATAATTTTTTGAACATAATATATTGGAATTCACGTGTCATTTTCTTTATGCATGAAAGAATACCAATGTACAAAACGAGCTATTTTCATTGTTTAACATACTTGCGAAAGTGACAAATAACATGATTTTATTCTTTATCGTTTCACATTTAATTTATGTTCATACTTTTCGTTTCGGTTTTACAAAATCTCTAATGGGAATATTTAAAATGCTAATGCATTTGTAGAAAAATATAAAAAAGAAGAAAAGAAAACATTCCCTTTTATATTATTCAGTCTTTTGTGGTTCTAAAACTGTTACTTTCTTTTGAAATATTAGATAATTTAATTCATTTGTCAATTTCTTTAATACAACTGTTTTGTAGGTCAGCACTGGCAATCTGACATTAGATTTTTTTAGCAATACATAATTTAGAGGGCACGAGAGTTGTTTGAAAAGCGTGGTAAAATAGCACTTTAAAATTATTTCATTCATAGAAAATATAAATTTGTCTACTCAATACACTTGATCCAGCGATTTTTTGCAATATTTTCATCCCGTCAGAAAAATATGTTTTGTTATGCTCTTAAAATAATTACTGTAGCGATGACATTCTCGTTCGGCGAGTCGGTTCTGGTGGTCTAGTGGAAACCATACTTGCTTCGCAAGATTGCGGGTTAAATCTCGTCGGGGTCGGGTCGGGATGTAAGAATGCATTGTTTGGTTTTCGATACAATTTATTGAGCTCAAGCATTCTTTTACAGAACACAGTCTGTAGTTACAAATTGTGTTCCTGCACCTTGCCTCGCACTACAATCTGAAGGACTGCGTTTTGTTCACCCTACAGCATAAAGGCAAAGAGTGAATGACAGTGGTGTTTATAGGATTAAGGATATCATGCTTTCTACGCAATTATATATTTTTGAATGAATATACAGGATGTAACAAAAAGATGTGTCCAAACGTTAGGGAAGCATTCCTTCCATATACAGGATATAAAATTTTAATATAAATATGGGGCCGGAATTGCTTTATTTCTTTGTTAGAGTCCTTTTTCTATACCTGTACCACATAGCAGACTTTTTAAAAAAGGAACTGTGGGAAACAGAAAATCATAGGAAATGTTCAAAATGTCCTCCGTTAGCACGGATACATCCACCATCCGCCATGGACTCCCTGATGCGCTGATATATTCCTGGAGTGTCTCAAATTGTCTGGCAATCTTGCAGAATACGAGCACAAAGACTCTCTACATCTTCGACTGTACATAGATCATATGACCATCTGCTAACCCCATATTTGAATATCTCATTTTACTACTTGGAATGATGTCCATAAACACACAGAACTGACACTACGTGCTCAGTGCTACATCAAGCAATGAAGTGAGTAGCATAACAAGCGGACTACGTGGTACAGAACAACAACAACAACAACAACAACAACAACAACGGTGAACCTAGGAACTAGAACTAGTTACAACATCCTCCCTCCATTTAACCAGAGGTAAAAGCGAATGTTTACCTACTGTATGTATTAAGCAACTGTTCTGTTTTGGAGTTATTGATACAGGACAGCTATGTTGACATTCTGACTTGCATATCACATCATGTAAGCGGAGTTGTAGACAAAGGTCTCTAACATGAAAGTTAAGCATTTCCGGACCCATGTTCATATAACATATTTGCACCCTCTCTATATGCAAGGAATGTTACTCCCAAAATTTGACATACCTTTTTGTTACATTCTGTATGTTTGCTAACGTATATAAACTTTGTAACAACATTTTTAACTCGTTATGAATGTTGCTAGAATTTCGCTTCCCCCCATACAAATATTTCACTGCAATTTGAGCCTTTCTCTTTAATTCGCGAAAATAATATCAATATTTTTGCACCCACGATCACATAATTCGTGAAAATATCTGATAACTCTTTGATATGTCGTGATTATCGTTTGTGCGAAAGAAGAGTGCCTCTAAGCATGTATAAATAAACCTTTACTGGTATAACGTTGGTCCACATAACTGAAGTACATCTGAAGTTAAAGGAAATATGCATAAACTTTTCGTTAGCCCCGTGGCAACAGCAGATGGCCTACTTTTAGCAGGCTTCTCTTTTTGTGGATCATCAGGAAGTAGTTCCTTTCTGTATTATTAAACATCCTGCAGCGTTTAAATTATAAAGTGACCAAGAGGTTTTAAGAAATGCTTTCGAGATGAGCTTGTACATATTTAATGTTCTCTCTCATCCGCTCTCAAACAAGCTTCGGCAGTAATGCTTTAAATCAGGCGACTTTTAAGAGCGTATGGATTCGCTCTGATTGCATTAACCGAACTATCACAAACACGCTAGCGTTTTTAGTGCAAAATTCAATTATAATATAAATACTGCTTTATTTTCTATCTGAAATGAGATCTGCCTCACACAGTGAACTCCTTTTTATGCCACAGCATTTTGAAAACGCGATGTTAAGCGATAACAGCACACACCGGAGTAATGATTCAACACATGTAGTAAATTTATGATCCAAAACCTAACTTTTTTAACTAAAAATAACTTAAGGATTTAAGGTTTATTGATTGTTTTCAAGTATACGAGGGTTGTTTGAAAAGTCCGGTATATGTTCATGAAATGACGCGGAAATTAGTTACACGTTATCATATCATAACTGTCAAACATCATTCTTGTAATGATCTGTGACAAAGTTTCAGCCAGTTACGATGTAGTGTTGCCAACATGTGTGGCTTTTCCCATTAATAAGAATTGTTGTGCTAAAGCTAAATAAGGCAACATATGACAAAATATTATTATTTTCTTAATCCCCAAGTTTTATTTTCGAATACCCTTACACCGATAGTGTTCTTACCTTATTAACCTACATTCAACACAGACCTCTGATAATTTTCTACGCCCTCTACAGATGTTATTTCTCCTTCTAACTTCCATTTCTTTCTTTTCGGCAATATGAGCCATCGCGTCTACATATTCAATTATTATTGGCCACCAGGGCCCCTCCGTACATCATTTTCTTCTGTTCATCCATCATTTTTCACAGTTACCAATTGTAACATAATTTTACTGATGGGATTTGGAATGAAACTTGCACAATGAAACTCGTTAACTTAAGCCTAACCTAGGGTTACATTTTAAGATTGTTGTTGATCTGCACGCAAACTTTTTTCAATTTAACCTCAAGGTTAGGTTTAAGTTTTACAAGAATCTCTGTAAATACGAGTATCTGCTTACTAGTTTAATTATTTACTCTAGTGTTGTAGTTCTTTGTAGCAATGTAGTGGTGTGTTATTGTTGGTCGGCGTAGTGACTTTATTTCTGTATTTAGCATGGATAAAAGTGAATGATGTCAGTGTCGTAAATATCTAGATAATTGTTTGTGAAAGGTTCACACCAAAATCCCAAAGGAAAAAATGTATAATATTAAAAAAACAGATTTCTTTTGGGGATCAAAATAAAAAGTGGGCCCCAAAGCATTTCCCATAAAACCAATTTGAGGAAGTGGTTACATAGGAAGTCATGATCCTTTTCTTTCGCCGTACCTATAATTTGCGGGAACAACAAAACCACGTGAATTACCGTTATTTCTGTATAGTACAGGTTTACCTAAGAAACAAAATACAATGTTATTTAACAAATGTGTCATCAGCAATTAGACCAGTCCCTCACAGTACCAGCTCCTCCCAAAGAAACTGATAGTAACAACAGTGATGATCCAAAAGTTCAAATGATTCACCCTAGGTACCACTCCACGTGGTACAACTCGATCAATCAGCTTCAGATGATTTAGTGCCAAGTTAAAATTTGGGGAAAAACAAGCAGAGCTATTGAACTGAGGTTACAACAGCGCAATATACTGCAGAAACCACTAGAAGTAGTCTTAGTAAACGGCTTGAAACTTTTATAAACTTTCAGAGCACATTGTTTTTGTAATGATGACTAACTTAGGGAATCCAGCATAATTCAAATGAGTGGCAATTATTTATAGACTCCTGAAAACTGACTTTAAAAGCAGTTTTGCAGCTTAATGGGAATAATTTTTCTCTGTCTTTTTCTTTCACACAATAGGCTTGAAAGAAACATATGAACCAATATCTATGATTCATAGTTTAGTTAATTACAAGCAGTATTCATGGTGACCTTAAAGTGAATGGAGTTTTTGTAGGATGCAGGAAGGATTCACCAAATACTGTTCAGTCATATGTATGGACAGTTTGTGACAGAGAAAAATGCCACAACATTAATCAATAGGAAACTAGGCAGAGATTCATTCATGGCCATTTCAATGCAATGTGAAACATTGCCCACTTGTGAGTTCTACATATGTTCTCTTGTCCCTCTGCACATAAAATTTATATTTATGAAACAGTTTGTCGAGGAACTGAATAAAAAGGCCAGTGGTTTCTGTTACCTGTTAACAATTATTTTTTATTTTGACATATGAAAAGTTGAAGGAGGGCATTTTCATTGACTTAAGGAAGCTTTTAAAAGATGAAAAAATTAAAAAGTAAGTTAAATGTGGAAATGGCAGTCTGGAGTGCTTCTGGTAGAAGATTTCTTGGCAACAGAAAGGATGAACAATTTGAATCTTTACTACATTGTTATCAAGAAATGGGCTGTAAGATGCCACTAAAGTACACTTCCTCCATTCACACTTCCTGAAAATTTGTGTGCTGTAAGTGATGTGCAGGGAGAGCGTATTCATCAGGACGTTCCACAATGGAAAAACATTCTCAAGGTGTTGAGGGATTACTGCTGGTTTCTGAAGAGGGACAATAATTCTGACTACAAGAAAACGTCAGTCACCGGGCAGCAAGCTATGAAGATATGTTTTGTTTTATTTCTATTGTTAATGTTTTAACCCTTTATGTATTCATTTTGACTAATAAGTACTTTTCAAAGTCCTAAAATAGTAAAATTCAATTGACATTTAAGTTGGCATTTAGAATTTGCTGAATTTGATTTTCTTGAATATCTTTTAAACTAAATTCCAGAAAAATTCAAAGCCATTTTCGGAATTAGCGTATTATTTTCTATATGAATAAGATTTTTCACTGGAGTATGCAAACTTTTTTGTTGTTCCCTTGTAGTATATTCAATTAATACGAAACATAAATGAAGATAAATTTTTTGGTATATGGGTTGACAGAAACCCCAAATGGGACAAGCATATAGAATATTTGTTAATAAACTTAGCATCATTTGTTACTCCTTTAGACATCTATGAAACAATTTAAACCCATAGACACATAGAAATATATATTTTGCTTATGTCTAGTTACAGTTAAGATATATCATTTTATTTTGGAGAAATTCCTACAGAAATGTTTGTTATGCTCAAGAGGTTACTGAGAATAATGATAAATGCAAACCATAGAATACGCTTGACCACAGTTTCATTATGTGGGATGCCCAGTAAAAATGCACGTGGGAACTGAAACTAAAGGCATTTGAATTGAATGAGAGCACAATATTCTGCATGGAAAGTTACAGTGCTAGCTAGATAAGTACCACGATGTCCACTGTGGGCCAAAAAGACACGCTAAAGGATATTTCAATGCAGTGTTTAACGAAATTTATTATAAATTTATAGCAATTTCTGCCTCGATTGATTCCTTAAACAAAATCAGGAATGACCCCAGTAGACTGCTTGAAAAAGAAACAAATAACAGCAGCATTATGCAGTCGGTGCTATTTTGTCAGGATATTGTATCGGTTGTCGTATTGGCAAAGAACGGGACTTTGATTGCTACCTCATCCACCGTATTCCCCATACTTGCATCCTTACCCCCTTCCGTACTTAAAAGTGTCTCAGTGGGAAGAAATGTGCCTCTGGAGTGTTACAGACTTGTCAATGACCATTTTGTACGGTTTTGCGAATGTATTTTTCTAACGTTTCTAATATTGAAAAATATAACCGCACTTTTCTGGAAAATAATAAACAAACTAGCGTTGTGTTCACCTACAACTGCATTCAGCGTGGGGGTAATGGTACCAACGCAACCCAAAACCTTGAACATTTTTGAAATAATTTCAAAACTTCACAGTTGCTGTAGCTGTAAGCGGCGGCTTGCGGCAGCATAAGCAGGGGTGTACAAGTTCACTTCTGAAGTTTCAGAAGTCTTAATAACAATAATTAAATGCTCGTATGTGCATAGCTGAAAATACACAACATAAAGAGAGAAAATGAGTATTTAATAAAAATATCATAATATTTAAATTCATAAAAACAATAAGTTTTCCTGGTTTTCATGACAATAAACTTGTATATGATCCTCTGGAGTCTGCAGCAAAGTCTGTATCTACAGTGAGCATTGTATACTTTATGTTTTGAAATTTACTTTTGACTGAAATTAATGCTTGGAATTAGTCTGCCCAATTGTTTAAATTTTCTGATTCAAGATTCGCAAAGAAAAAAAGGCTTAGAAGGGACGCTTTGCGTGTGTTAATTTACAGTAAATAAAGCAATTACTTCACGACACTTCATTAGCAACAGCTGAACACTGACGAACCGACTGGGAAGTGTATACATGAAAACGCTGTTACTTAGATATACAAGAGGTAAGTCATAAGCCATGGCAACTATTTTTTTTTTTCCTCGCAGGAACAACACGAAAAATATAAGATACACGATTAACAGTGTATGGAATGTACTTTCGAATGAAGCTAACAAAAGGTGTACTTGAGCAGAACTGTGTGTCTCAGCACGCCTCGAAGTTCAGTTGGGTGCGACAGTGGTCAGGAATGGAGAGTGAACAGCGTACGTATGCGAAAATAGCATATCTCCGCGGCAGAAATGCACGAGAATGCCACACAGAGCTACGGGAAGCACTGGGTGCGTGTGCCACGCCCTATCGAACAGTCGCCAGATTGATGCAGCATGATTCATAGCGAGTCTACTTCTGTGCCGCACTTAATTGATTTGACACCCACTTTGCAAATATTTTTCGCATGTCTTCGCGTAAAGTACGTTGCACAGTTTTTGCCGGAATTCTTGTTTGCTCTTCTAATTCCACAAATGGCCAGCGCCTATCATCACATAAGCATGTTCCACCACCATCACCCGTATATCCATGTCCCCAGACACAGGACGACTACTGCGCGGCATATCGGGTTGTAGACATTCTGCCTCGTTTGAAGGTCTCTGTCCACACCATCGCTGTTGGATAGGACAGGACGGTGAACCCAGTGCTTCCCGTAGCCCTGTGTGGCATTTTCGTGCATTCCTGCCGCGGAGAAATGCTATTTTCACATACGCACATTGTTCATTCTTCGTGATCTACATTCCTTATCACTGCCGCTTACCAACTGAATTTCGGGGCGTGCTGAGACATCCAGCTCTTCTCATATACACCATCTGTAGTTTTATTCTAAAATGCATACCATATACTTTCAATCATATATGTTAGATTTTTCGCGTTGTCCCTTGTTCGCGAGAAGAAAAAAAAAGTTGTCATGACATCCCTCGTTATATTGTTTTACATTGAAATAACTGCAAGTTTAATTTATAACTGTATTGTCATTCATGTACTGTACTGTACTGGAGGCAAATTTCCCTGGGAACGCACCCGACTAAAAGTGATGAAGAAGTAATAATGCAAACCAAGGTCCCCCACAAATACAACACCACGCAAGATAGAATTCCCCTACAGACATTACTTTTCATTGTTCGTGTGATTACACTAAAAACGCCTTAAGCAATAGTTACAGAAAATTGAAGTTTAAAAATATAATTGGGTAGCGCAAACCATATTAAATTTATTGTATTGCTTAAAATTGTTTCACTTTCTCTGCAATTAGTATTGATGGACATGTCTAGTTATGACGCGTTAAACCGTTAAACATATTCGCAAATTCTGATTCAGTCCGGGCTTGAACTCCAGCACTTCAAATGTGTCATACTAGCGACCAGATTTATTTGAGCTGTGACAAGTCCACTCCGTCTAGAAATAGCCGGAGAGTGACAGTTTGGCCATGCGACAGGCGTGTTTAATGTTTGAACTACTTCCAGTTGCGGACTCGTTTCCAGGTACAGCAGGCCGTTTAATTTCCATATACCGACCGAGCTGCTTTCCCAGCCTCGTCACACAACACGGCTAAGTACACAGGTAAATGTACGTACGTGTGGGCTAATGCAAGCACCTTACCTCAGGCTAACTGTGACTTTCATGTAACTTTGTATATCTTGACACATTTAAATGCTGCCTAAAGTGTTTAGAAGCAGAAATGTTCTCATTATATGAAAAGTGGAGATGTCAAACGTTCTAAGTGGCATTTCTAAATTTACAGGATAAGCAAAAAACTACCCATCTCTGTTAGACTTATTACAACTAAAATCGTTTTGAAAACATTTTTACTAAAAAGTATTCAGCATAACAAATCGTTGCCAAAATATAATGGTCAAGGAGAAAAAAAAAATAAGAAGAAAAAGAAGGTTCTATGTGCCATATAGTGGAAGAGTCGGTTACAAGTGCCATGCAAACCTGTGTTACATTTTTTTTTGTTCAAGTTTTAGAAGGAAATAATTACAAAAAAAAAAAAAAATGAGAAGCAAAGACAAATTATTTACGCGAATCTATTCCACACTTTTTGTGGGGGAGGGGGTAAAATGTAGTATTCAAAATTGTGGTGTGCATTAGATTCGAGTGCAAATCCGTTCCGTAGTTCGCCGGTAATTTCCTTCGAATTGATCACTTATTACGTCATAATGCAATGCTGCAATTCTTGACTTTGTTACATTATTGTTGACCTATTATTGCATAGAGGTTTTGAATAGTAGGCAGTCACGAAATGTAAGGCAAAAAGAGAACACCTTATAAAGCTACTTTCAATCGTAAAGTAATTCTTTATGCTTAAAAAATGATAACAGAAAGACGGGTAGAGAGTTCAGTGTAGCTGAGAGCGACGTTCACAACAGAAATTGACATTATTTGTAACTAAAGCTGGTAGGGAGAAATTCAACCGATCCTCGCAAAGGAAGACATCCTGATATTGAAGAAAAATTTTTGGAATTCGTACATGAAAGAAGGAAGAACGGGCAACCTACAACTAGTGACACCATACGAAATAATTTTTTCTTCTTTGACTACGCCAACTGTCCTGACAACAGCACGAGTGATGGATTTTGTCCTACGTGCTTGAAGATGTAACAATAGTCTACTTATAAATTCTGTGTTCTGATCGTTTTATGAAGCGTACACGCTTACCTATAAGACGCCATACAACAATATGCCAACGTCTTGTTTATGATTTTAAGTTTCGTATTTGTGGTGCGCATTACATTTGATGGCGCATTAGATTCGTGTAAATGCGATATATTATAATGTTATTAAACGCAAAATACATTATTAAGGGAAAATATATAAAAGTGTATTACGAAACATGTACAAGAATACTAATCTTCATTTTTTCTCCTCACAACTGACAGGAAGAGTGCAGTTTTTTAATTCTGACACAGAGGTTAATATTTATGTCTCGTAAAACTCTCAGTGCTCTTCAGGAAGGAATGGCAACATGGACGAGAGGTATTTCTTTTCAACTGATAAACGCAGTTAATCTTTCAGACTGAGCACAGGTTGCTGTGTATCAACCCCTGATTTTCCTCTCTAAACTAGAGTTTGTCACATATGAATCATATATGAAGATTCTGTGTGCTAAGCATACGAAAAAACATTTTAACAGCACTAACACGCCGTAACACTGAAATAAATGGTCTCACAACGTTCAACTCCTGTACAGCACAAAGACTTCGCCTCAGCACATGGAGAGGCGGGAAAGTGGAGGGGAGAACAAAACCAGTTAGAAGCAGGTCAGACAAATCCTCTTTAAACCGGCCACGTATCCAAATGAAGGTTTTGTACATTTGTGTTCTCTTTTTTCTCAATTTTATTCTCTGTTGTGTTAACTTTTATTGTACTTCTTTCTCTTCTTTTCCGTTAGTTTTGTTTGCTTCCTTAACCTCTGTCCCTCACTATGTTCTTTATAATAAAGAGATGTATCGTTCACCTTTAGCAGCAATCCTGGGAGCTGTTTCGTTCCATTGTTAAAGAGCTTTATGTATAGTTAAAATTGAGCAGAATAAGGAGAGAAAGTTTACAGGAAATTACGAAACCAGACATGGCTAATGTGTGTTTTCAAAAGTAAATTTATAATGGAAATAAGAGAAAATGTAATCACTCTAGGTAACTAATTAATTACATAACACGAAGTGCTCAAGTTTCTACAGAGATGCTTGTCTCGTATACTGTTGTGTTTGATAGATTGCAGGTGCAGATGACGAAATGGCTTACTTGTCTGCACATTGTATCATCCTGAGCACTGAATTTGAAAAACTGTCCTGTCCTTCAGCATGAGAAATCAGCTGAATATTGTCCTGAAAAGTTTGCCAAATTAGCAGCTTGTCGACATTCTACACAACGAATTCTCTAAGCTTTACATTCTGAAAACATGGAAAACCGTTCTTTACCTGGTTAATTTCAAAACTATTTCTACTTCTGAAATGCTTGATAGTGAAACACACGTTTTCTTTAAGGTTATCAGAAGTTCCCGTTTTCTGGAAACAGTCTCAGAATTTATTTTTTTGTCCTCTGAGAAAATTCGACTTGGAATGTCCTTGACTTTAATCACTTGTTTGCAGAAATCTCCGAAATTTCGGTGTTTATTATGAGTATGGTTTTAAGATAGCAATAGTCGGTCCTGGCGGTATAGGGCAACCTAACCCAAGATCTCGGGTTCAATCCCGGCCAGGATGGATAGAATTCTTTCGGGTGTAAAAATCCTACCAAACCTGAAAGAAGAGACTCCTGAACAAAATTTATCGGACGTTTCACGCGAATGGGACGCTGATGACGTGAGATGTTATAGCTTCCATAAATAAAACAAATCAACATAAAAATCGACAATAATATGCCATTGCTTTTTAACTCGTAATTTTATAAATTATGATGATGGGTCTTATTTATAACAGAATTTCTCAGCGTCGCTTGTGAATATATTGCTGAATAGCTCAATGCTTGAATTGTACACACACACAAGACAGTGCTACTGTGGAAAGCATACTGCAGAATTCCTCCTGGTAGCTTTTTTTTTTTTTTTTTTTTGAGAAAACCACCCATTGTTTTTATTTTAAAAGTTGACCACCAACCTCCTAAAGCAGTCGTCCCTGGTTTAAAATTACAAGTATTTCCAGAAACTGTTTTTATTATTCTATTTAAATTGTATATACCGAATTTCGTTGCAATAAAACTTTTGGGTTTGAGGTAAGCCCCCACTTATAATACTTTGAGTTATCTATTTTGCAAAATTGGGGCACTAGAGCGATTTTAAAATTTTCCAATTTTGCTGGTTAACGAATTTGATTAACAGTTTATTAATTGATCGTTATATGCTGACTTTCACTGAGAAACAACAAAAATTGTTGCCGTTAGAGCGTTAACAGACACATAATACATGTGAAGCACACATGTATTATGCACACACACACACACACATATATTGAATCTTTTTCATCGTCATTTTTGGTGCCTAGAAAGTAGGATTGATAGAAATTTGAAGAAAAAATTCAAAAATCTTTTCACAGATACAACCGCCGAAATTCGCTAAGGAATCCAGCTTTAGGAACAGTACTTTTTGCTGTTAATGTTAACACGTACTTTACACGAAATAATTGTCCCACTTGTCAAGGATGAGAAAACGATTTTTCTTCTGACGTTTGATGGTCGGTGACCAGTGTTGCGTGTCGCATGGCGTTTTACTGACCCGGTTCACGCCTCTCCATTGGGGTATCCCTGCACAAGACCGGCATTCAAAGCGCCTTCCTCCCGTAGAAAGTGTGATGACAGGAATGACAAGTGAATACGAAGAAGCGATGCGATTTAATTAGCACGTGTGTACACTTTTACTAACCCCGTTGTTGTGCCACACATCCGTACGTTATAAACGACTGGGTGCTGATGGGCGGTGCTCAGCTTGGTATATTTAAAGCAGTAATAATCTGAACACTAACGAAATTCGTTCTGATTGTCTGCGTTGACGTTCCGACGAAGGTTAATGGATTTTTAGGGCGTAAAAATCTTACGTCTGACATCTTTCGAAAGAGTAGTCGATTCACGGCGTATAAAACCCCCAAGTCTGAAAGAAGAGGCCTCCGAGCAAAATTTATCGGCCGTTTCATGCTCTGAATTTTAACGGGACACTGATGGCCTGAGATGTTAAAGAGCGTCCTTAAATAAGCCTAATATGTAATAATTATAATAATAGCTAAAGAAATTATGATAGAACAGTCTCCAAATGTTTTGAACACAAAAACTTTTTTGCTCGTCTTTTAAAGATGACCCTTCAATTGTTTCGAGATAATACGCTGGCCTCAAAATGCAAGGCTGGGTGTTCGATCGCAGTAGATTAATTTGTCAGTAAATTGTGTTTTCAAGACGTAAAAATTCAGAATGTTAGTACTCCGAAAGGCACTTATAGCAATGGGTCATATGTCGTGAGTTTGCGGCGCTTAAAAACTCCATGCCTGACTGTTTCATATTCAAGTAATACTCTTGATATAATCTATCACTCTGCCCTCTGTAGGAGAAGAAGCATAACTAAATTTTCTGGTTTGGATTGCCAGAGTCGGAAGATATTACAGTACTTCAGCTTTGCTAAGCCTCCAATGGGGCATCTTCGGGAGGAAGGGCAGCAGTGAGGGAGACGACGGATAGGTAGTTGAATCCACGGGCGGTGAGGCATAGACGTAGACGACGTCCCATACATTGTTTCCAGATACACCCCGATGCCGGTGCACAAACCCCCCGTCACACCGAGCAACTTATCACGTTCAGTTCTTCAATGAAATGATAAGAAATGGAAACGCGAAAAATTGTTGGAAAGTTTAGATCCATCCCAGCATTTGCCCAAGCGACCAGGGTAAGCTATGAAAAAATCCAGGGTCAGAATGACCGACCCCAAGGACCGACCCGGGACCTCCCCAATACGAATCCCAAGAATTACCCCTTGGTTCTCCGGTTTTTTTTTGTTTGATTTATTCACGGACGCTCTTTAACATCTCAGGTCATCAGCGTCCCATTCAACTCAAGGCGTGAAACGGCCAATAAATTTTGCTCAGAGGCCTCTCTTTCAGGCTTGAGTTTCTTTGTCGTGCCGCAAATGTACGACACGGGACCCACGGCTTTACTTCCCTTCCGAAGGAAGTCATACTTAGGATTTGTACACGCACTTTTTAAATTTACCCCAAATAATAATCGCAGGCTGTTAATTCGAGGGGGCCACAAATCCCTACTAATAAAACTATCTTGTGGAAATACGTGTGTCAGCAGTGGCAGAGTCCTGTTGGAAAAACGTTCCCTGTCGCTTAATTTTCTGAAGAAGAAGAAAAAGGGGGGGGGGGGTTAGTATGGTATTCATATAAGTAACAGAATCAACCGTATGCTTAAAAAGATTCTATGAATCTTTCACCACTGAGTTAATACATAAAAACCGTACATGACACCCTGGCTGTTGTAAACACACGAGGCATAATGCTGTCGAATTAGGAAACAAACAACACGCAACGCACACGCGGGAACAGCTGCGCTATGACTTCGACGATCAGCAAGGTTAACAAGTAAGCAAGCAGGCTTGCTACCCTCTTCACGGCGCAGCGAACGAGTGGGGACTCGCTCATAGAAAAAACCCCTCGCCAAGGGGGAAAGCATCACTGATCGCACTTTATGTTAGAGAACATGTTTAAAAGAACGTTGACCTTTGATTTGTAAAAATGGAACGATGGCATCTACCTGGAGAGTGTGTACATGAGAGCATTGTTGCTATCGAAATAATTGAACGTTTTCTCATATTTCATATTCATTACTTAATTGCCATTATTATAATATTTCACTATAATAATTATCTATTAGTCCTTTAGTATAGTTTAATCAACTTTGTAACGCAACAGAAATCAGTCTGCATAAAATTCGAAGTAAACTTTCCTGCATGCACACAATGACTTGGACTGCTTGCTGTCACCTCCTCCGATCAAAAACTGACAGAGACATTGCCCACTCGGTGCAAACCAAGCTCCCTACAGACAATAAAGTATTGTTTATGGCATATATATTGTTATTGAAATTAACAATACCGAACTATTTCGGTGTGTCTGCAGATACATGTGAATAGAACCGTTAGAAATGGGAGGGGGTAGGAGTGTTGGGAGAGTTGTAGCGCAGACGTTGTTTGTTGACCAGTAACGGATTCTAAGTCTTGCTTATTTGAAAATCTCTATCTTTGTTTGTATTATCAGGATTCTGCTCTATCTGAAAGACCTCTCTTCTAGCCAAATTAAATATCCTGTTTTTATTGCAAATCTGTAACATATACATAAACATAAAACGACCTACAAGTAATATAAACAAAAAAAGATGTTTGAAATTAACAAGACCTGGAATCCGTTACTGCTCATAACAACGTCTGCGCCACAACTCTCCCAACACACTTGCCCCTTCTACTTCTAATGGGTTTAATGGTCCAGACACTTTCAGTCCACTTATGATGCTGACCGCAGCGTTGACGAAAGCCCTGGCTTTAAATTTAATTTAAATCAACAACCATGGCAAAATATCCCGACAGGGATAAAACTCAATAATAACACCGGTCGTGAAAGCCTAAAGAGTATTATTAATATAATTATAGGAAATTAAACGTTGACATTTTGGGAGTAGCCCAAACCAGCCTTCCTAGAGAAGCCGCCCCTATAATAAATAGTTGAATAAATCCGTAATTGAATTAGTATAATGTTAGGTCTTTGGTTCATTGTAGGCACGATTTCGGTGGCGTCATGAATAAGTTTTTAATATGCTGCGTCAATCAAAGGTAAACAGATAATGGTCAAGGTTTGTTTGCTGTAATTAATTAATTAATTAATTAATTAATTTCCTCCTAAGAATGTTCTATTTTCTTGTTTCTGGAGTCAGCCTTGTCATATCTTTCATTTCCTATGACCCCAGATTGTTGTTCTAAGGTCGTTATAGAGGGACACTATAAAACTATGTTATCCGCAGTATTAGTTTATTTCTTTTAAGTATTTAACAGTAAAGATCTAATTTAGGAAAAATAAATAAAACGTTATTTTTATTATAGACTGCAAGATATCGCAGTAAATGGACGCTTGAAAACAAGACATAGCCCACCTCGTTAAGCCATGTTAACATCTTTTTAGTCTGTTATCAGCAACAACGGAATCCGTCCAATAGCATGGACCATCTGTTCATACCAACATGAGAGGTTTACCTCATGTATTTAGAACAATAGTTCATGTTATCGACTTTCTCGTGCATCATAATCACAAATGTGTGGAAATTGTTGCTCTTTGTTCCACAGCAGTGTTTGGCGATGCAAGAAACAAGCCCGTCTTGTTTTACGAAGCATAACTACACGGTTACATGGTAAACACAAATACTTCAGCTTATTCAAGGTCATTATTTTGCTCTTACAAGTTGCTATACTTGAGAATTATATATATACTTTTGAAAAAATATACATTTTAGTGAAGAAGAAGGGGGGAAAAAAACACAAATTTTAGATATTCTGCAACTGGATATACATGTTTCGCTTTACAGCATGAGATACGACAATAATTTATGTAACTAGTGTATATTCTTATAATTGTGGTACGAGTTAATGTTTAGCGCGCGAGCGGAAGTGAACGCGCTTATTTTCACGAGTGTTCAGAATGAAGATTGTACTTGTGTTGCATACAGCATTTTATGCAATTTTAGTATTGAAATATTTATAAAAAGTATTGATCATTTTCAAAATTAGATGTTATCACGTAGTAGATATGACGTACTATATTGCATGGTGTTTTAGTACTCATTTCTATGACGATATTATTTTGTTTTTGTTTTGAAGAATTCAAAAGAAAATGGGCGCTAATTCCGCAATGTTTGATATTGAAAATATGGATATCTTTCCAGAAGAAATTATAAAGGAAGCTGAGGGTTTGTTAATTCCTCAAAAATCGAGAAATGTGTACGAAAAGGACACATGATTATTAACGTGATAAGTGATTTAAAATTCACATTTTTAGGTTTATTTATTTTTCTCCAATTGAAAAAATTCATACCTTCGACGCTCTGGCATGTGTATTCGAAATTAAAATGCAATAATCACATTACAATTTCTTTCATTTCCAAACATTAATCTTGAATCGTTAGTAATCTTTATTATACTAACAGAAAACCTCCTTAACCTTACTACATTGATTTTACATCCATGACAGTTGCTTTGCTTGGTAAATATTAAAATTATAATCAGTTAAATTAGAAATCAATTGAGAGTAAAATAGTTTCAAAATATTTGTTTAATAAAACGATTGCCATGTTTGAATGTTGATATGCTTGTTAGGGCGACGTTACAAGTCCGTTGTTTGAAATTGTGTTGTGACTTCATGGAATCCAGTTGCTAGGTAACCAGTGTCAGGATTAGACTAATTGTGCATGATTTATAGCGTCATAAGAAGCTTGTTTTAATGCTAGCATTGTGTAATTTAAGGAGAGAGACTTTATTTGTCTTTACCATCATTATAGAAATGAATGAATATTGAAGACATTCTTTTCTTTTCGATGAATTAAAACGGCCTGTTTTTTATATCAAACTCAGGTAACACTTTTGTAATATGTTCATATTTGAAAACAAACCAGTCAAAAAGTAGCTGTTCAAAAACTACCCAGTATTGTTATATACTTTTGATAAGAACCGCACCATTGCTGCCAGACACGCGTCCATTGTTGAATTTAAGTATCAAAGAAGGAAACACCGCGTTACTTGAGCTTTATCAAATGGAAACGGAGAGATCGTGAAAACCGCATTGAAATGTTGAAAAATCACCCAGCGAGATTTTCCAGATCCTTAAAAAGCTGGAAAGGAATGCTTGTGTACCACACCCTCCAATGTTTCACCGAGACCAGTATTGAGATTCAGATTCCTCTTTGTCATGGTTATAGACTAAAGGCGCAAAATTAAGCCATCAAGGTAGCTTAAAATCGCACACACATTTAATTACATCAGTTTTATGAGCCTAAGATTTGTGCCACTTTCCATCTTGAATGCTTGCCTGATTTATCATAAGCTGTCTTTTCTAACCAACCTACAGCAAAATATATAACACGAAGAACATTTTCAGACGTTATATAATAAATAATTATAATTATTGGCAATCATTTGACGACACGTGAAGCGTAAAACATTTGAATGAGAATATTAAACATCTGCGGTTACAGACGACGAGACATATTCAAAGCTGATTTAACTTCTGAAGGAACGCACCTTAGGTTAGTGCGCGTGGTCACGACCGCGGCCTGTTGATCAAAGACAATTGTTGTGAGTATTATTACCAATTTACATGGTGGATGTTGCTATATGTGAAAAATTGCCTTCAGCAGTGGAGCGTGAATAGTATTTCAGTTGGAATTCACCTCAAGGTAAATTACAAAGGCAGTTCAATAAAGAATTATCGTAACTTTTTTGACAACATACCTTTGCTCATGCTCGTAATTTCAATTATATTTCTCAAAGTAGTCCCCGTTGGATGCAATGCACCTGTCCAGCGTCTCTGTCAAGTCTTCAAAGACATGCTGGAAATCATTTTTGACGGGTCCTTCAGAATTGTCTCCGTAGCCTTCACTACTGCTTCTGAAGATGGAGAATAGCTCCTACAAAGCTGGTTCTTCAATTTGGGGAAACACACACACACACACACAACTTGACATACTGGTAAATCATACGTTGAATATCGAAAAATGAGATGACCATAACCTTCCGGGCAGTAGCAACAACTTTTTTTTGTGTGTTATTGGTGGTGATGAAGATTTCCATGGTGTGGTTCACAAATTTCATCAGAAGAGATTACCTTTGAATGAAAGTGTTCTTATTTGATGACAGCAGCGGTGTTAATGTTTTCTTCTGTTAGAGCACAAACTGGCGCTCTGGGTCTAACCTCCTTGGAAGTCGATTGGTTTCCCTAAACCTTCTGCGAGCTGTGCTATAGCAAAGAACAAACTCCCCATAGACTTACGCTGAACATTTCTTAAGACGAAAGCAGGACTTCAGAGCAGCATATTGTTTGCCACGTGTGACTTCCATTCTGCTTTTGGAAGAACGGAACATGTTTTAACTTGTACATCCCTGACAAGCAGGAACCGCAGGTAACATTGCGCATTCAGCTAATAAAACATTGTTAAGTTAAATTTTAGCGTGAAAAATTATAGCTGAAAAAATTATAATCATTCTTTATTGAACACTCTCGTATCTGCTAGTTAGATTGCGGAATATTTACAGGAACTTTTTTAAAATGTAAACCTGTTTCCATAAAGAGGATAGATGTTGCGTAGAGATAATTTTACAAATGCATGTTCAAAAAAACCACGCATTTCTCAAGGTATTGATACGTTTTTGAAACTGAATTGCTCGAGTTTCATAGGTTAGGCTCTCTTTGAGGCTAAAAGTAGCATCAAGGTCGTCTGTGATCTCTTTGCGAGTGAAAAGGAACACATGTATTTTTTTGTTATTTTTCAAGCTCTACTCGTGCGGTTTTTTCGTTGTAATTTAGAAAACTAAATAGAGCTTAGAGCTCAGCAATGTGTAACGCGAAGCTGACACGAATTCCAGCTCTTGGCAACACTTCGGGAGGAGTTAGTCCCAGAATCTCAATGGATGTGGCTTGATTACTGTTCTTCTCTCTAGACTTTCTCCTGCGGTTTAAAGACATTAGATTCTGGGGACTTTTTGCTTTCCCAATTCTTGCAGGCAAGCGCAGAAACGGTAAGGTTGGCACTTCTGTTGTAAGCTGTTTGCGGTCTTGTGGTGGAGAGCAATTAGTGGTGACGTAGCAGTAACAAAATCGCGTTGAATGCAAGGAACAAACGTGGATAACACCAGCACTTCATTTCATTTGCAGTACTTATGCTAATTTTTTAGTTTTCTTGCACAATTAAAATCTTAGAATAAAATACTCCCAACTCGTTTGTTTTATGTTTCAGAGCTAACACCAGGTAGTGAGCGGATTGCATATGGAGAACCATGGGAGTCAAAACACTCCTTTTTCTTCTTCTTCTTTTTTTCTTCTTCTTCTTCTTTTTTTTTTCTTTCTCTCCCCTCCCCAGTATATAGCGGAAGTGCGGCCGAACACAGTCGTTCCACATATCATTATGGTATTGATGGAAATACACACAAGCACATGCGAACGTTTATAAAAGCACTGAAGATGCATACAGTGGTTCACGGTCTAATGAACTGATGCTCTTTTGTGATATACTTGGAGCAATTTTTGCGGTGAAAAGGTGCAGGTTGCCTTGTTGAAGATGGTTTGTTGCTGCAAGGGTGGTAGCTTGCTGGCAGTAATTTTTACATTTCTTTCTCACCAAAAGGGAATTTAGAATTTGTTTTATCGACACAGGAATTTAGTTCACATTGTGGATACTCACAATGCATGTGATAAATGATGCAAATACGTTCGTATGCTTGAATGACTTTCTCCACAGGAGTTCGTGAACATAGGACATAAAGAGTGCACCCCAAGTTCCAAACGACTCCTAATCTTAGGCGTAGCCCTCCACGTTCTCTATGGTTTAGTCAACAGAAAGTTGCCTTTAAACAGTTACATAATATTCAAAGATGCCCGAATATGTTTTTTAGATCTTTTCTGTCCAAATTATTATTATTATTATTATTATTATAAAAGAACTAAAACATATTTGGGCATCTTTGAATATTATGTAGCTGTTTATATAATAATAATAATAATAATAATAATAATAATAATAATAATAATAATAATAATTTGGACAGAAAAAACTAAAAAAACATATTTGGGCATCTTTGAATATTATGTAACTGTTTAAAGGTAACTATTAATAATAATAACAATAATAATAATAATAATAATAATAATAATAATAATAGCCCGGGTTGCCAGACAAGAATATACAAACGTAAACAAATGATGAGACAATAATTGCGTAATATTTAAAGTTTAAGCCTCAAACGGTAAAGGTGTTGTTTACATTTTCAAAGTGGAGGTGGTCCGGTTGAGCGTATGAAACCTAAGATTTAATCAACGGTGATTTTGAGCTTCCCCGTCAATATTTAAATTAATAAAATACTTTAAATAAAATAAAATATATGTTTAGACTACGTAGTTAGAAAATGAAAGTCCTATATGATATTTACACAAAACATGAGTATTGACCAGAATTTCCGATATATTGTGCATTGATTTATAAATAATGATTCAATTGTATAAACTAGAAATATGGTTAGATAAGTAACTTTGTTCGCATACTAATAGAGGGCAACAGTTACATCTCTAATGTCATAAAGTTTGCTTTATACGTATCAATATTGTATAGTCGCAAATTATTCTGATGTTAATTCATTATTTGGCAGTTGCTTAAACACAGGTGTTTCAAGGGCAGTAAAAAGACAGGATAAGACTGGGATTTGAGATGTGAGTAATCTTTCATCTGGAAAGGAAGTTCGTGCATGCATTGAGTGACGCACGCCTTTTCTATGAAACCGTTCGATTTTGGGTAAATGAATTCGGGCGTGGCAGAACAAGACGCACCACGTCCTCTGGCTTTAAATTCAGCTGTGAGGCTATTAATCATCGATAAAGTTTCGGCTAACAGACAGTGAGAGTGCAGGAGGAGGCAATCCCACGGAAATCTCAACTGAGCGGGTTCATTTAATTTTACATAATGAATTAAACGTTAAAAAATTTGGGCAGGGTGGGTGCCCCGTCTGGAGCATCATACAAGTTGTGTAAACAATACTTGCAATACTTACATTGATAATATGACACAACAGCTCATCAAAAATATTAAGTGCTTTCTAAAATAATTAAACAATATTTCATTGTAAAGTTACTAACACTCAGTGACAAAAGTATGTAACATTTTCCATTTTCTAAGATGCTTTCGATCGGCCACTCTAGTGTCTTTCTAACCACATAGACATACACCCTGTATCATGTACTTTGGCATTACCAGGCATATAAAGAAATTCAGAGTCATACGCTTCAGTGATAGCAAGGGCCGCAGGTTGCAAAACATATTCAAGTTCATTGTTCCATGGATTAAAATAACTGCAATATCCAGTGATCCCTCAGATCACAATGGCACTTATCTCTTTTGA
This sequence comes from Metallyticus violacea, assembly GCA_030762175.1. Taxonomy (NCBI): domain Eukaryota; kingdom Metazoa; phylum Arthropoda; class Insecta; order Mantodea; family Metallyticidae; genus Metallyticus; species Metallyticus violacea. The sequence goes on from CM060830.1 coordinate 13,965,647, forward strand.
ATATGTCAACTTTATGTGTATGCCTCAGTATTTCTGTCTTACCTCGTTGTCCTCATGTGCGTATTCTCCTGAAATCGAATGCAGATCGAAGTGTGATTCATCTGTGCAGAGAACACGCATCATGTGCCCGATTTCCATGGCCACTCGCTGGACGACTGCAATGAGACACCCGTTCGTGCAGTCTATATCCAACAGTTGGGTTGACATAGTTAATTATCAGCATTCTGCAAGGCACTTACCACACCAGCAATTGATCATTCTGTAAATACTTCTTGTGCAATATTTGTAATTCTTGGTTTATCTGTATGTTGTTCCTTTGGATTGTCTAATTCTTGATGTCGCCTATTTACCTGGATATAACGACTCTCGTTATTCGGAGTCCCTTGTGTTCTACAATTTATTGTAGATTCCAATTGTCATAAACATTTCACCTGGACTAAATGGCATCTTGAGTATTTATTTAATTTATTAACAAACAGCTCTTACTGTTTCACCAATATATTTTTAAAGAGAAAAAATAGACAGGAAGTTTATTTAAAATGTTTGTTGTTCCGTAGACTGTTTTGATGTTTGTACTTTTCTGAGTGTTGCATTTCACAGCATAACCTTCTTAGACAATGGACTATGTGTAAATAAGGAGCCCAGCTTCTCCATTCCCAGATTGCTCTGTTACGTGACTTCTTGCTGTAGATTTTGTAAGCATTCAAGTTGATCCAATTTCCGGAGAAATGGCTACCATTTTGCTGTCACAACAGATTGGTTGTTGTGTTTGTAACAAGTTAAGGTAACAAACTGTAATCTTGTATAATAAATACGGAAGTAAGGTAAACAACTTTTATCGCATCTTTTCTTCGGCACACTGACCACCACGTTGTTAATTGCATTTGGGTTCTGTAACGTCCCTTCCCCCTTTCAAACAATTAATTCCACTACACAGTCTGAAAAACAGCTGCAGGGGTAATGCTCAGTGTTTAACGATCCTGAACAACTATAGAGTCAAGATATATGCGTTACGGTCTCTTCCCCAAATGCATTTAAAATTCAATACGGAAATACCACTTTCTTCTACAGTTTATTCTTATCTGCCTATCTTATGCAATTAGAATCTTCTATTAATGGGAGAGATATAGTGCAAACTTTCACCTTTTATCAAGGAAGTGTTTTTAAAAACAAATTGAGAGTGATGGTTTATACGGTCAACTTTGCAACGGAGGTTCTGAAAACATGGAATTGTTGGCTCACGCAATTATAGCTTTAATATTTAGCACAATATGAAAACTAAAGTTACATTCAGAGATATTTCAATTCAAACAATGTAAGCACATTTAGATTTCTTTTTTCATTTACGAAGATTTTGTTATCAAATTGCCTCAGTTACTCTTTTTAGAATCATATTAAACAGCTATTTTTAAAGTATTTTTTTTTTGAATGATTTATTTATGGACGCTCTTTAACAGCTCAGGTCATCAGCGTCCCATTCAACTCAGGGCGTGAAACGGCCGACAAATTTTGCTCAGAGGCCTCTCTTTCAGGCTTGAGGTTCTTTTTCGTGCCGTAAATGTATGACACGGGACCCACGGCTTTACTTCCCTTCCGAAGGAAGCCATACTTAGGATTTTTACGCCCCGAAAAAATCCATCGGCCCTGGCCGGGTTCGAACCCGCGATCTTGGGTTTAGGAGGCAAATATGGAAACCACTACACCACCAGGACCGACAATTTAATTTAATTTTTAAAGGGAGCAGGCAAAACTTATAATATGTAATTTTTAGCAAATTCCGAAGGAATGCGGTTGCGGCTGTACCCATGAAATTTTTCCGAAACATTTCTTCAAATCTCCACCGATCCTACTTACTAGGCGCCAGAAATGACGATAAAATATTACACTCGTATATGTGTACGTGCCTGTTAAAGCTTTATTGGCCGATTTTTTTTTCTCAATGAAACTCCGGAATAAGACCATTAAGAAACGATTCATTGAATTCATTAAACAGCAAAATTAGATCATTTGGTGTGGGGGTTAACCGAAAGCAAATCTTTAAAAAACGCTCTAGTGGCAGAAATTTTAATTTTTTCTCAACGAAACTCGGTATATGCAATTGAAATAAAACAACAAAAATATTTTGTGAGAATCTGTGAAATCAGACCATTAAAAAACCAAAAATTTATACAACGCTCTAGTGGCACCAATATTTGTGTTTTTTTTCCCCCTCTCTCTTTTTCCCCGCAATGGAACTTGGTATATGCCATTTAAATAACATAATGAAAATATATTCTGAAAATTAGAAAAATCGGGGTGAATGTATAGCTGAAAACCGAAGCTAAAAAGCGCTCTAGTGCATGAATTTCTCTGCTCTAGCGCTCTGTAATACCCTCCGACTTGCTGAGGAATTCGCTTGGTTTACGCAGAGCCTGCATGACGGACTATTTTCTTGTTGCACAGGTTACAACAATAATACAAAATGTGATGCAGAATCGAATCTCCCTGAATAATTCTGATGAACTTACCCTCTAAGTTACATTTAATACTTTTTCACTACTGAAAACATTAAAACACTGAAAAGTGTTCCACCGAATGATAATTAAGACACACTAAAACAAAACGAGTGATCCTTTCTTCCTTATAGTTAATATTTCAGGTTATGTTAGGCTGCTTTCTTATGTGGTAAAATTCTGCCTAGAAAACGAACACATAAAAATTAACTCGACTGGTATTTGTGCAGTGAAATTTGCTCTTAGACAATGCTTTATTTTATACGTATAGTAATTTAGCAGAACACCAGCGTTATATCTTTACGATATTCTCCTTCCTATATGTGATTAGTGAGTAATGGGTATCATTTGGTAAAGCTGTTGTAAAGAGCGGAAAACACAACATACTTTCTCAGCTAAACATATAGCACGAACTTAGGAGAAACAAAAAAAGAAATGATAGTATTGCTTAAAAATGCTATACCGTCACTCAGAAACCACCAGTAAACAATTAAAACCGGAAACCGGATTAAAAAATCTAGACATACCCATCTTAATTATTGTAATGTTCCACATAATTACCTTTTATTTCAACATCCAAAACGCCTTAAAATCCGAGGTCCATTTTTTAAAAAGTTGTCATATAATTAACAAATACATTCATCTCTCTTTTATTATGTCACATCATTTATTATATAACATGAAGCATGCTGGTTATAATAATTCATTCACTCGCTTCTCACAACAAAAACCAACAATGAGCGTTGCTTTTGTCGCATAACTGTTTAACTCACTGTTGCCGAGTTGGTTAAGCAAATTATACTACCAGCTTTGTAAATATTACTATTACGGGAAAAATTATGCTACAGCAGTAGAAAATATGTCATTTTTGTTAAATACTATGCAATTGCCAAGGGTAGTTGAAACGTATTTACATATTTTCAAGTTAGAACACGATCGTACTATATATGTACCAACTTTGAAAGTATGAATATTTATTTATTCATAATCAGATAGTAACATTACGTTATATAATATTCCTTTAAGAAAAACTTCTTAAAACTGGATATTAGGTTTCAAACTCGTAATAGAAGCATTGCTCTATAAACCAAACAGTTAGCAAACTGTTAAAATTAAATATAAACCCAAGACCAATCGCATGCTTCTGAAACATTTCGAAGCATTTCAGTCCTAAGGGAACACTTTTTAGACACAATTGGCTCATGTGTTTTAGAAATATTTAAATATTTGAAGATTTAAAACCAAAATTATTGAATAAATAGTTGTAATGCACAAGTTTACAAGGAAAATGTTTTCTTTTAGGGTTTCACGAACAATTCTTTAAGATACTGTTGGTTGGTATAACACTAAACTACAAATGTGCAAAAATAAACATAACGAGAAACTTAGTACTATTACCGAAAACAATTCCATTAAATAATGATTACAGAGCTTTTGCGATGTCAACTCTACAATATCATTCCTCATGATTGTGACGAGTCTCAGGAGAGCGCGAAGAAACTCACCGTGTTGCGAGCTGTCAGCGAGAGATGACTGGTAGGTTGCGTCTGCTAATGGTGGTCGTCGTGAAGATTGTTGAGAACTGCCGCCCGTGGCACGGGTACCCTGCGGTCGCTTCTTCACGTGGTGGGAGGAAAGTAGGTCCTTGTGCTCCACTTGCATACACTTCCCTCCCTTCCCTTCGCAAAATCGGAAGGTCGTCTTCAGAGGGGTGTTCTCTGTTGGCTTTCAAAAGTTGCTTTCTCAGAGTTTGCGTTAAATTGTAATATTAATAAAAAAAAAAGATGTTAGCTTCCTTTTGCGATATATATACAAGTTTGGAAATATATGTCTTATATATTGCAGGCAGAAATGGCAGCAGCCGTGTTAAATGAAAACTAAAGACGCTTGAGCGATGAACAAATTAACATTCTATTAAAAAGTTTCCATCGCGATCAAAAGTTTGTGTGTAGCGTGCTTTCAGTGTACAGAGTGTCTCAGGCGGGACACATTCTGACTAAGGAAGACAGAGTTTATGTACAGTTCGCACCTCTGATTGGAAATCAATTGCAAGTGGCACAACCATTTCTGCAAAATACTTCATCATACTTCGGCCATGATTATTGTTGTGTAAAACCATTTTTGCCATATTGGTTATTCTGTAAACTCATGCATTTCCGGTACGTTTTCAATGTCAGATGTCGTCCCGATAACCAACTTCCTAGATAGATCCAGGACTACAAATCCAAATTCCATTTCCATGGCACCCCAGTGGTATTTGTGATGCGCAAATTTGGAACATTCTGGTTTTTTCCCCTCCCTCAGATTTATCCCTTTCTCACCTATTCTCTTCACTTCCTTTTCACTGCTTCATCATTTCATTCAAAACCTTGGTGGCTGTTCAGAAAATTCAGGGTTGAAAGCTTAGAGTTTTATTCTGGATACCCCAAACTTTTATTTTTTTCCAGTTGTAATTTGAGACCATTATGAAATGTACTTTCAACAATATATTTTAAACATAAAATATGTGCTGCGTCGCTAATTGATACATTCAAATATGTAAAACGCAGAGTTGGCGTTTTAAATCGGCAACCAATGTGACATTACACCGTTATATAAGTTTAATCAATGTACACACACACACACACACACACACACACACACATGACCGCCACAGGTGGCCGAGGTCGCTAAGGCGCGGACTCGTGAACGGGAGGTCTGGGGTTCGAATCCCGCCAGGACCGTCCTTCCTGACAGGTTTTTTCCAGGTTTTCCTTAGTCCTCATTAATGGCAAATACCAGGGAGGTACCCTAAATTTAGGCCTGGAACGTTTCCTTCCTTAAAAATAAATCCTTTCCCAATATATCATTTCATCTCATGTATCACCAGTGTCCACCGCCTTTGGTGCCTCATTAGTAAAAGCGGGTATTAAACACTATTGAAAAAAACCAATGTATGCACGTATGATTTTAGTACTTTTGGTACTTTTGGTACAATCAGTAAACAAAATGTATAAAATAGCTGAAAATAAAATGGTGTTGAGATTAAACAGAACAAACATGCGCAATAATATCGCCCATGGCTATAAATTTATTTGTTTATTTGGTTTATTTACAGACGCTCTTTAACCCCTCGGGCCATTAGCGCCCCATTCCATTCGACCCACGGTTTTACTTCCTATCCGAAGAAAGCCATACTTCACATTTTTACACCCCACCCTGGCTGGGATTGAACCCACGATCTTAGATCTATGAGGAAAGTAGGTTACCAGGACCGACATGGCTATCAAGATATAAAGATTCTCAAGGAATTCAAAATGGCCGGATAATTTATGGACAAATCTTGTATTTCTTTTCCTTAATCCAGTGAAATGATGTAGTCTCACATTTAATTTCAGGAGCCAGAATGAACTTTTATTATTTTCTATAAGTTGTTAGCGGCAAGGCATCTTATCTTGAGTGCTACGAAGCATACTCGTGGAAGTTGCCTGAATTTCCTCGTTGTTGCAAATTTTTTGCCTCGTAGCGAGTCCTTCTGAACTCCAGAAATGCAACCCTTGCGGTCGTAATACTGCTGGTGTGGGTTGTCATGTTGGAGGAACATTCCTGTCGATCACTTCCTCTTTCGTTATTGCTGAATGCTGCGTCTAAGGCATGCAAGGGTCTCGCAGTACATCTCGCTGTTGACAGTCCATTAGCAGCATGCCAAGTGTCTCAAAGGCAGTGATCATCTTTGCCGCAGATGAAGCAGCACGAACTTTCTTGTGCCGGGAACTCCCCTGCACACATGGATCTCTGGTGTATGATAGTGACACAATGATTCGTCATCAGCTTCTCTAAACAATCCGGATATTCATGCAGCGGATGACAGACTTCAACTTTTTAGTCCTTCCCATAGAATGCAATATGCTCACATTTTTCATATTCAAATCGTCGTGAATAATATTGTGCAGAATTGCGCGGTCGAGGCCTATCTGACATTGCAGTTCATCAAATGTTATGCACCTATCAGACATAATCTCAACGTTGCTGGGAGACCGCGTTGTTGACCGATTTCCTGGCGCATGCGAACCCATTGACCATTGTTCTTCTTTACAGAAGCTTCTTGACTATGTACCCTGTTAAACGTCTATTAATTTCTGCAGTTTTGAAGTTTTCTTCTACAAAATTCCACTTTGTCCATGACAGTCGTCTTCCATTTTGTGCACGTCTTTCCGTACTAGGCAACAAACGAACGCTGTTTCTTCGCTACATGCTCTCCTTATAACCTTTGCTTGACACACTAGATCAGTCTATTTCCCTACGAATGGACATGCTCATACATTGCGCGGTATTCATAAAACACCGCTATTGTAAATCATTACCGAAAGCCCCCCGTATTTCCAGTTTAGTGTTTAGAACCAAGATCAACCGAGACAAAAATAAAATGCGCGGAATCGAAGTTATGTCCTCAGAGATCCACATTTTATTGACAGTGCAACTACATCGGCAAAAAGTGGGAAAAGGTAACGCTTACATTTCGTGTGAAAGCGACGCTTTGCAGAAGAAAGCGTGTTGGCACAGTTTTGCTTTCCGTAAATACATAAACAGTAACGTTCCGGACTGAAACTTAAAGCATTGATGTTAATTAATGCACCTTTTCATTTCCTCAAGTGGTATTTAATGTCACCGGAGACAAACATGCTTGCTTGGTTTTGAAACCGACAAGTTCTTCAAGTTGGCATACTTGCAACGACAGTGTAGACACAAATATGCATTAAAAGACGACCCCCTTTCTCTTGGTAACTCATGGCACTTTCCTTAAAGCAAATACTTTTAATTGATGGGGGTTAATTCATATATCCCACTCCTTCTCTATGAAGTAAGTTCGAACATTTCTGTCATTATGATTGCATGATCTGATGAAAAGTTCCTCATTCGAAGGTTTTCTTCAAGTTTTGGAAACAGACTGAAGTCACTGGGAGAAAGGATTGGATTGTATGGAGCGAAGGAAGATATTTTTATACCTCAGTCTTGCTCACTGCTAGCCGTTTGTGCCTACGCTCACAATTGATGCACCTCGAAGAGGAAGGGATTTAGTGAGAAAGATCCAGACGGCCAGGATCCATAGGCGATGAGGCATGGACTAGATAGGGATCTCTAACAATGTTTCAAGATAGAACACTCCGGCTCCGGTGGAGTCTCAAGGAGTGGAGCTGCTCCATACCAGATGCCGAGGCAGAAACTTTTACAGAGCGCAAGTCACCGTCACACCGCACCAGTCCACCTTTAGACCCTGTAACAGAAACAACCGAATGAAATTATGTGAAATGGGAGGGCGGAAAATTCTGGAAAGTAAAGCGACCTAGGGAAACAAGATTAGGATGGTAGGTCCCAAGGGACCCAGAAGTTCCAGTTTATCAAAAGTTTATCCAGCACAGTTCTAAATTCACTTTATTATGTCATTAGGTCATATTAGATGTTATGCATTTTGGAAACGTATTTATTTTATACTATCCTTTCGACGGATTTAAAAAGTTCTCGGATGATGGCATAGCTTTTGAAAGTATTGTTAATTTTTAATATAGTTTTCTTTGACACTAATACACTTTGTCTAGAGATGCTACAAGGCCTTTATCCCATCACGAAAGTCAGAACCTTCCAGGCCTGCAAAATACGCCTCAACTGATGAATGAAGATCTTTATCGAATAAACATTTCTTTCCATCAAGGAATTTTCTCAGGTTAGGGAACAGTTGGAGCCACATCAGGAAAATAAGACAGCAAATCATAAGGAAATTCATTAAGTTTCGCCATTGCAACGACCAGCATTGTCTTGGTGCAATATGGCTTTCTTCTTTGATAAACCCGGCCTTTTCTCGCTTTTTTTTTTTTTTTTTTTTGGCCTTCAATAATCCAAAATGTTACCTACAGTGATAGATGTTCCAGTGGGAAGATAATCAATGGGCATACGAGAAAACCGACGCCGTGATCATCCCGGCCGATCTTTGGCGGTGGAGATTCATGATGCTTCAATTGTTTAGACTGCTGTTTTGTTTCATGTGCACCCATGTTTTATCGCTGTTACAAATTGAAGCATAAAGTCGGCGAGATTTTTCTGAAAACGGGTTTAACTTTACTGAAAGATTTGAACTTTGATTTTGAGTCAGCATCGCGACACCCAACTTGCCAATCATTTTTATCAAGGGGAATATCCCTCAAAACTGAAATATGCAAAGCTTCAGCAAGTTCCGGCTATTCTCCAGAACCGTGTCTTACACCTTATCGACAAATTCTGAAGTGACGTATTTTGGTCGTCCGCTGCGTGGGTGGCCGGGTTTAAACTCAGAGGTCCGCTTGGAAACGGATGGAAATGCAGAATCCCCTAGAGCACCGTTTTAGGTTCCGACCCACAGGTGGGTCCTGAGGTGAATTTTATAGGTCTAAAGTTTCCCAATGGGGAAAACGTTACGGTTTTAGTATGCGGAATTAAAGTAATTTAATCTATGAATTACATATTTAGTTTTTTTTAGAGTTTATTAATTTAACTTATGGGTCCGATGAGTTTAACATTCCTCATGGTAGTTTCCGGACTTAAAAAGATAGAGAACCACTTCTGTAGAGTGTTTGTCATACTGTATGAATTTCTGTTGCATTCTTACACTTCTTTACCAAGTACTTAATAACCGCAAGATGTTCGACATTTGTCATTTTCCCTTTATACACGTCTGCATACTTTGCAACAAACAGCTATAGCTACTACTATTCTTGACCAATCCACGTGAACCTAATTAAATTTTCATTAACATCTCAGACCTCCAAAAAAAATAGTTACGATAAAATTATTATACACGACTTGTCCTTCATTATTTAAATACTTAGGTGTTATTATTGACAACACTTTTAGAAGGGATATGTATACACCTTATATGTGTAACAGAACGCGAAAAACAACGCACCAGTTCCTCATTCTTAGGTCTTTCTTCTATAATTATGCACTTCATGTAGTTTCCTTAACTCTGTTTCACTGTGTAATTCAGTATGGAATGTTAGGTTGGGGAGGAGCCGTTAAATCGACGCTCTCTGCGTTAACATTGTTACAGAGGTGTATTATTAAAGTCTGTTAACGTAAACCTGTGGATTATCCAATGAATTACATTTTCGTACAGTTTAACGTTTCAACTACTGAGCAAATACATAAACTTTCTGTGATTACCTATTTTCATAAATACCAGGACAGTTTCAAAGCTGAACATCCTGATCATTCCACCAGACAAAACATCCCTTTTCTAGTTGATGATCCCATATATCATATCACTGCATGATCTTTGCTTAGAAGTTGTTTGGGACCTAGAATATACAATGCGCTAATTAAAACTCATTTAGTTTTGGTTAATCTTAACCCAAATAGATTAAAAAAATAATTAAATCATTTGTACACGAGTAATTGTGAATTATTTTACTATAATAAAACTCAGGCTACTTTTCTAAACTTTTTTTTTTTTTAGTTTTAAGTTAACTATACCTAATTCTATGGATGTCTCATTAAATTTTATATTAAATATAAGTAAACTAGAAATAACAATTTTGCTAATCTGATTTGTACGAGGATAGGTCCACAAGTTTCCGGCCTAACCATTTTCTAGGTATGACAAATACAAAAACTATATTTCACTTTTCAATACAGTTACCCTTTATTACAGTATATTTCTTACATCTTTGAATTAACATTTAACCCCCCCCCCCCCCTGCCTCAAACAGTCAGAAGTCTTGTCTGCAAAATGGGTATAATAGCATCCATCACTTCTTCGTCACACTTAAATTTCCTTCCTCGAAGGTCCTTCTTGAGTTTTGAGAAGAGGAAATAGTCACTGGGAACTAGATCTGGGCTGTTGGGTAGGTGTTCGATCTCCTTGAAGCCACATTTCTTCACAGCTTCCTTTGTAACAAGAGTTGTGTGCACATGCGCGTTGTCATTAAGAAGGCGCACACCACCACTCAGCTTTCCTTGCCTTTTCTCTTTGATAGAAGCACGTAGTCTGTGCAGTGGGCCAGTACAGTACTTCCCATTTACTGTGGTGTTCCTCTCCATGAAGTCAATGAAGAGTATTCCTTCACAGTCCTAAAAGATTGTGGACATGATCTTCTGGGTTGACTGAGTGACCTTGGCCTTTAGAGGCGGTGCTTCGCCAGGTTCGCGCAATTCCATTGATTCTCTTTCGGACTAGGCATCATAGTAGAGGACCATATTTTCATCACCTGTAACAATGATTTGCAGAACTTCTCTCTTGTCGCTATGGCAGAGCTCCTATAATGCCTGACAACAGATGACTTGCTGCTGTTTTTAGACTGAGGAAAGAAGCCTAGGCGCTCATGTTGCACTAACCTTATTCATGTTTCAGTGTTCATGAATAATTCGAAGAATTTTGTTTTTAGAAAGATTCAACCTTGCAGCTATTTCTGTAACTTTGAGCCGCCAGTCTTCCATAATTTCTCCTTCCACAAGAGCGATATTTTCAGGAGTGAGCACCTTCAAGGGCCGATCTGCACGCTATTTGTCTTTAATGCTTTCTCGACCCATTCGAAAAAGATTGGCCCATCCTTTTACGGTAGAATATGAGGGGGATGCTTCCCATATACACCGTCTATCGCTGTTTAATTTCATTTGGAGCAAGTGCTTCTTTTGTGGATAACTTAATAACAGCTCGAAACACCATTATGAACATGTCACAATCTTCTACTCATAGTCTTCTTTATGCAACTATATCTGAACAACTGAACACAGCGGAGCGGAAGTTACATTTGCAATTATTTACTTAACAGATAAGGTATGGCACCAGGTAAAGATTTTGTGCAGGAGATAATCCTTATAGATGAGACTGGAAACTTATGGATCCACCTTCGTATGCTTAACTTTTACTCCAAATTTTGTAATTTTATGTTCTTATCACATGTTGCATAGCATAATGTATTTCTTTCGTGTATTTAATATAATTTTTAAATATTTTAATCATAAGTTTTAAACTTTTCTTCATTTTATGATATATATATATATATATATATATATATATATATTACACTATTACACTTATCTCTGGAATTAGAATTTTATTTTATGTATAATGTCTTATGTTTTATACTGCCCCAATTTTTGTATATACATTATTAATTCCATGTACAGCATCTCAATATATAAAGAACTGAATTTGCACCAGAGCACGAGCATGTGCTCTTTCGGGTTTCCAACTCACTCTTTATAATCTTCTGTTAAATGTATGCACATAAATAAATAAAAATCAGGCATTACTGAACAGACGTTTTATGGAAGGTGGGTTTTGATAACAAACCTGATTCGAAACTGCTGCTGCAATCTGTGGGTCATTCCGAGAACTTTTCAAATGGCCTGCTTACTAAACCGTGTAAATAATAATTTAAGAAATTCAAATAGTCTCAAATTGCTATTTTTTCTGAACTATTTGCAACAAAATTGTCAAAGTTTAAGAAAAAACACGTTCCCCATATAACACATAGTGCAATTAGTTCTGAAATGTTTAATGTTTAAGAAGAATGTTTATATAACTGAAAATCGTATTTTCGAGATTAATACTGCTTTATTTAAACTAGAACGTTTCTTTACAATGATTGGGTTTAAAACTAAATTTTTGTATAAAACTGGCAATTTCTGATTTATATTGTAATTGTTACTTTCACAATAAATGAGTTTAAAATAATAGAATTAATTCTACTTGAGAATAAAGATTCACAAGCTTTTTCTGCAACAGTCTGTAACCGTGATCTCCACTTTTCTATTGCAGAGACTGTCGGCCTGAGAAAGCCGGTTCAAATGTGCGAAGTCATAGAATTTTCTCTTCTGGTATCACATTCTACATCTAACTCTATGGAGTTTGAAATTCGGAGTTATAAACGTTGTTTCTACATAATGTGGCATGCAGTAAGTGAGACTCCTATATAATAACTTGTATGTGTGGAAAAATGTTCTCGAGAGCAAGTTTACACTTGTATTGACAACCTGCATTCTTCTCAAATTTCAGTTGTCTTATATTTATTTTTCTCCCAACCGGCTTACTTTGAGTAGCTAACAATGATGTGTAATTAGTCTCCATGTGTTCCTCATAGGCTCTGATAATATCGCGATAAAAGATTCTCTGACCAAACCAATAGTAATAATAATAATAATAATAATAATAATAATAATAATAATAATAATAATAATAATAATATTAATAATCATCGGTGCTTTTTCCTTCGCGGGACAGATTTAGGTGTCGGTCCAAGCTGGTACCGCGGTGAACGAGAGTCAGAAAATCCGTAGCTATGACTGTCACATAACACTTAAACAGTTAAAAGATATATTTTCTTACTATAATCAAGCAAGAAGATGCTGGAACTGTCTCCCTTCATTTTCCATACATTTCAGACATCGGTTTACGACATTAACCATTACCCTCTGCAGTTCCCTCTGAGAAATGGAAGAAATTTCTTCACGAATGTTATTTTTCACTTCATCTAATGTGTGTGTACTTGTTATGTATACTTTTTCATTTAATGCCCCCCCCCAAGATAAAATCCCAGGCGTTTAAATCGAGGGACCGAGGAAGCCACATGTTGTAAAACTCTATCGTCGAATATTTCATGAATTGCATGCAAGGAGACGTGGGCTGTATGTGCCATTGCAGAGTCCTGTTGGAAAGTCGCGAACCTTCGTTCTCTCACAGTTAATTCAAGAAAAAGGGTTGCAAAATTAATTAATTAATTAATTGCTTCTTAAAAAAAGACACCTATTTTTCTCTCGCCGCTAATGGCGCACCACACTGCTATCTTTTGATCACGTAGGAGTTCCTCGTGGAGCAGGTTAGGTTTTTATGAACTCCAGTTAACATACCCACTTAGATGGGACCATACAGGATTTGTGTCAATTTCTTCTTCATGCACATTATTCAAATTCTATTCCTGGATGCAGGGTCACTACAGTACTTTTATACTTGAGTAGCTTTGTAGCTGTTCGAACAAAGAGAATTCACGTTTGCTGAGAAAGACATCGAAGTTTTATGGAAAAGTTCTAGTTATCTAACGTTTCTTCTGCGAATACTGTGTAAGCTTTATATAAGAATACTTCCCGTTTCACGAATCGCACTTCGACTTGAAAGTTGAATATTGGCAAATATCTCTTGAAACAATCTCCGTGTATTACGAACCGATTCTATACATGCGTACAAGTCGTAAATAAATATTCATTGGGGAATAGAATACCTGAATTGAGCCATATTAACGTAATTAATATATTGTATTACATCGCCTAATGGTATAATACAGTGCAACAACACTTACTACACTGTCACATAACACATAAGAACCATTCGTACGCTCCTAGAGAGCTGACTCGTATTGACCTCCCAGTCGGCATTTAAGCGTAGGAACTAGACGAGAAATCAGAGCTCGGTCACCTGCGGATACCTGCACATGGAGCGGTCCCGCGAAGGAAAAATCATCCAGTAGAAAGCAGTTCTCAAGAAACCATACGAAGATATGGGAGGTAAAATGTCTAAAAATTCTCTTTTTGGACTCCCAATTTGACTTCTCAAAAAATATTGGGGCTATTAGTGATTAACATGGAGAATGTTCCCTCAACAGATTTCTACAATGGAGGACAATAGAGAGAGTCACTTTTCTTATCTTCAGCAACATTTTAGGGATGTCAGAATCTACCACTTATGAATTAAACTTTTTAAAACTTTAAATTTGCATCACACAAAACTTTGCCAAATGGGGAAAAAATCTGCAGAAATTTTATAATTCTGCATAGAAGTATGTATAGGTTCGCCTCCTTTAGTTCTTGTGCCAAGGAAAAGTATGAATGTGTAGACCTGTGTTATGTAGTAGGATATTTTATATTTGCTTATTACGTGCCATTTTGTTGAAGCTCTTTCTAGCCGCATTGTTAAATTCTTTGTCCTTGTCGAACTGAAGTGTTCGAGTAGAAAATTAGCTCTCAAGCATTGGCCTGAGGCCTGTTCCGGACCCTCGTGGAATAAACGAACCAAACTTGACCCAGAAACAATAGTGCAAACATATGACCACCAGAAAAATAGTGACAACGAGAAACACTCTCAGATTAAGCAAAAACTGGAAAAATAACAAAAGTAATAGTTCTATCCTTAGAAGACATAATCAAGTCTCAAACATATGGACTTTATACAGAGAGCACAGAAAATTATAAACTTCGTTATGGAATATTTCAAACTAAAATGCACAATTCATCCTGTAAAATCCGAATTTAGCAGCAAGGATTACGATATTGCAAAAAAGGCGCAAATATTTTTACATAAAACAGATAATTCTTAGAAACTTGCTTAGTTCGAGGCCGAAACATGAAGGATAGATGTAGAAGACAGGGTTCAAAGCCCGGAAGAACAATTTGTCTTGACATAAACCGGAAACAGGGCAATATGTTATTACGCCCTTGAAGGAAGGCCTCGTGTGTTTTACACGGATGTTAATGTACTGCTTAGCCAATTCGACATACTTTGTCGATCGCTCAAGCATCGGGGCTTAATTGTGTCGAGTGTGGGCGGGGTCGCAGTGGCGGACTGTTGCATTTTTTGGCTTTCATTCAAAGTAAAATACCAAGGTGAAATTTTCAGTTTCTGCATTTTATTAACTTACAATTACAAGAGTGACTCCTAAAATTTCCAGAAATATATTTTAGAAGCTTTTGTTACATAAATTGTAACTTAATTATAATAGAAGCATGTTTATAGCATCAAAGAATTTTTATAATTATAACAACGATAATAATAAAAGCAAAATTATTATTATTATTATTATTATTATTATTATTATTATTATTATTATTATTATTATTATTATTATTATTATTATTATTATTATTATTATTACGTTGCATTATGGCGATTTTCCTATTGAGGGGAAAAAAAAAAACAAGTGTACCAACCAAAATTGAGTGTGCTGATTACAAATCTAAAGGCACTTTTTTCATCAAGTCACTTTTTAAAATAATATTTTTCGGTAGCTTTATTTTAAACCTTCATATGTCAGTAATGTTACTGACTGACTGATACATACATAAATCAAAATTTACATTGTTAATGATCAAAGAGTATATTATGGTGTCTTGTGATAAACTTGTGTTGCTTTCCACTTTTCTTTATTGGTTGTTTCTGCTAAAGAAAGGGCTTTTATATGTTATCAACACAACACAAATAAAATGTCAGTGATTAAAAGTGTTTTTCGTTTAATGTAACACGTTTATATAAATAAACATTATAATTGAAGATTCCAATTTGTTTCTGTTGCTGGTTGCGTACCAAAATAAAGTACTAACATTTAATAGTATAGGTTCGGAAATTCACACATTAAAAAAATTTTTTTGTTGCTTTTACGGATATCAAACCATTTAATTTTAAAATTTTAAGATAACTCAAGCAATCTTTGTTACATTTTGTAAATAATACTTGACATGCTTATAGCATATCACAATTTAGCTTGTTGCATGTTTTTAAAGTTCCATTTCTTGTAGACCCACTTCGTCTTCTTTCCGTTTATTATAAGTGATGAACGTGGTGAAAGACTTCTTCAGGATTCGTGTACAATGGAATCTAGATAATATCCCAAGCAGAAGAAATGCCGAGTTGAAGTCGCTATCGATTTGAAATATTATCGTGTTACGAGTACTTCGTTCAGGAAACAAATGACATATTATATACAGAAGGCCTTGCATATAAATCATTCGTGTGTGTCTTCAATAATCTATAAATAAACTTGGAAAATACAACCCCTTATACACTAGAAGTGACACGTGGATGTCGTAGGAATGTAATTCAAGACTAAGTATTGACGTTAAAAAAGCTTGTTTATTTATTCCTCGGAAAACGATAATATATCATATTGGCATTTCTTCTGCAGTCCAGTGTTCCAAGGTTCCAGCATAATGTTAGTGTTTTTATTTTTATCAAAAGCATAAACTATAGTGTATTTAAAACTGATAATAAGCTCTAACCAGTGTTATAAGTGATGTTGAAAATGATGCTCCTTTGCGGCATCTGCGTAGGAACTTCATGTACTTCATATTCGTAAAAATATGGCGGTTCGAAAAACGTTTCTTGTCATTCAGAGATCTGTTTCCCATAACTTTTTTAACAAGTTTTAACAACATTTTGTTGCAAATCGCCTTACAACTTCTATGCAAGAATCCGTTCTCACATATGCATTGTACACGCATATATATAATGCGTATACAATATATATAGGTAGCGTTATAATAACAAAGAACAATTAGCACACAGTTTACATACGATGAAAGTATCGAACGCATAACCACTGACAAAACCTCCCGCACCTTCCATTATACTGTGTTCTGGCAGCCCGTAACGCAAATAACCTCATTGTACATACCAGCATAAGCGGAAAAGCAAGGTCTCGAATGTTTTAAAACGGTTTTATGGTGCTCACCACATAATGTGAGTTAATGTTTCTATGTTATAAACTTGTTATATTTAAAAATAATATACAACGTGCTTAGAATATAAAACACAGTCCTACTTTATTTTTCTAACTGTACCTTATTTACTGAATTGTAAGATTTCGATTAATTTATTATTATAGCCCCAATAATCAAAACATGACGCGCTAGGACAAGTATGACTTCAGATGCATATATTTCAGTATAAGACGGGGACTTGTATATCGGCTTTATTATTATTATTATTATTATTATTATTATTATTATTATTGCCTGGAAACTATTTTTAGTAATATCACGAGCGCTGATAATTTTTTGGTAATTTAATTGGGGTTAACGAATGTTTGTTGTCTAATGGCAAGAAGTATGATAATTGCAATGCGAGGACAATGCCATTTTTTAAAACATAATAACTGAAGTGGTTTGGCCACCTCCTTGGTCTAGTGTTAGTGTTACTGACTGCTGGCCGAATTCGATTTCCAGTATGTACTTAGGAATTTTTCTAAGTTAGGAAGATCTGGAACGGGGTCCACCCAGTTTCGTGAGGACAATTGGTAAACTACCTGATGGAGAGGTGCGTTTTTCGATCGCGAAAGCAGTGTGACAAGCGACCGGTGGGGTGCTGGCATGCTGATTCATTCTCTCTTGCAATACTGCCCACTATCAATGAAGTAGTAAGACGGAGGTAGAGGGTGCAGAGGTCGCCGCGGTACACCAAGGTTCACCCCGGACTGCAGCGCCAAATGAGAAGAGAAAAATTGAAGTGATTTACTTACCTGTTTGATCTTTCTGAAAACATACACTAATTTTATTAGCTTTTATTCCAAGCAGAATTAAATAAAATGAAATCGAGCACCATTCATACATTCTTGTATCAGTTATGTCATATTTCATTTTGTGACGAAAACTTCTTTTGGGAGACAGTGAGAAGATGGAATTGAAGTAGAGGTATAAGATGCATTGTATTACCTTTTGTTCCAAGAAGAACTACGAAGATATCTTAATTGAATACTTAAAAACAAATGAATATATGAGGTTATAATAATAGTTCATAGTAAACTTATTTATTTATTTATTTTAACAGTAAATTTAAAGTTAAATTACAAATGTACTCATTTATCATTTCACTAGGTCCCTAGTCGAGTCGAAGCAGAGATTATAGGAAAAAAAAATTAACGTGGCATAAAAACACCAGTTATTAGTTTTTGAGCACCATGCTTTAAAACTATCGATTAAGTTCCATTATGATTGATGAATAAGGTATGAATTAGACCGCACATTGGCTGAAAGGCGCTCGCGTGCAATTATCACTAAGCAATTTTCGCTTTTCTGAAATCGTTAAAAGAAATAAGTAAAAATGCGTAATAACGTTTGCAAAATATAAGGAAAAAAGTTATGAGCTTCGAGGAATGTAAGAATTGAGTAACCATGGAAACATAACCTAAGCAGTTGATACTGAATGGCCTTGAAAATACTTCAGAACACTACGCTGGGTATGCTTCATATATGTCAGTGCGAAACGTGGCTTTTTGTATAGGGCAGGCTGAGACATGGGATTTCGAAATTAGTGAAAATAACTAATTTATGCTAAATATACTACCAACGCAACTATATATTTATTATAAATGTTTTCATTTTTAAAATTATGATATGTGACTATCAGTAAGAAGTACAATATTAAAATTAGTTTATGTTCCATGACTCGTCATTAAATCTGTTTGTATATAAGTCTAATCCTTCTGTTCTTTTTCTGTGCAAATGCATACTCACTCTTGAAATGATTTCATGATGTTCAAAAGAAACATTTAGCGACAATTTCTCTGTAATCCTAATAAACATCGCCAGTTGACCCTTGCATACAATAGAGGGCACATGGTTCTAGATAAACAGATACGAGCGGTATTAAAATGTTAAATTTCAAGCTAAGGACTGAATTCGAAAATATATCCTCACAATCTTTCAAAGCATTCTCCATCTCTCTCCACACACACACACAGTTGTAGACGGTACAACCGCTTGTCAAACGTACTACTTTACTCGAACTGAGATACTGTCAACAGAGCAAACAATTTATAGTTTGAGCAATGTCCTGCATTCGTTTAAAAGTTTTCCAGCAATGCAAGATTTCACTCGAACTAGAAGTCGCAAGTCGCAAAGTCAGGGCTATAGGCTGGATGGTCAAGCAACTGGACTGACTTTGGCGACTTTCAGTTTCCTCAAATTTGCAGTTGTTCTGAGAGGAGAAGCATTGTCCTGCAAAAGCAACAGTCTTGAAGTTCCTGTCTTTGAACGCCGCCGCCTCAGCTCTTCACATAAAGGATCCAAAAGGATCCAAAATATAAGTGCCAGAGTATTCTCCATTCATTATCATTCCTTCTGGCATACAGTCATCCACTAATGGTCCTTCATAACTGAAGAAAACAGTGAACATTCGTTTCCGAGAACGAAAATCTTGTCGAAGAACAACTGGTCATGTGTCATTCTCATTTACCACATGCAGTTCTGAGCTTTATTCGGGATGGTATAATAATAAAACCAACTTTCATCATAGATATATCACATATATCTATCAAACGTTTAGGACCATTTGGTGAAAACATGCTCAGCAGTTTCTATGTACATTCCTTTCTCCTTTTCTTCTCTTCATTGGTTACGGAATGTGGAACCCATTTTGTACTAGTTTTTCGCAGCTTTAAATATTCATGGGAGTGTACTGTAAATGGTACCAAAATTGATATCCACGTACATATTAGCATTTCAAAAGTAATATGTCGATTTTCTTCCATCAAGTCCCTCACTATTTGAATTGTTCTCTCGTTCACAGTTTCTCGAGGGTTGTCTTTAAAAGTCTCTCGCCCTTTTTTAAACGATCGAATGCATTGCAATGGTATCAAATGAACACACTAATGATGAACAGCTACCAAATCCTCAAGGATTTTTTCATTTTTTCACCTAGCTTATAGCGTGTGAAGATGTAGAAGGTAAAGTTTTCTTTAGAAATATTCATGATTTTTCACAGCTATTGACATAGGACTGAACTACAGTAACTATGCAAGTTTAAACTTACACTTTTGCATATTTTGATAGCTTAAGGCGCAGTTTTGCAAGCTACACTGTAGAAATTATTATCCAACTATGAATAGGCTGGTTACAAATTGTTGTGAATGTCCCTCGTACGATTCGCGATATCACGTAAACTAAAATACAATTAATGGAGTTTAAAAGTCATAATAAATGGCATTCAGTAAAATATATCCATTACACAATAAAAAAAAAAGAAAGAAAAAACTATATTTTAAACGTTTGTATGCACCCCGATCCTTCTATTGGGATTTAGTTCCTATAATATCCCATAAGAAGTCAGATATAATCAACTGGGCGGAGTTCAAGACTAGCCTACACAGTAACGAAAACACCTTCCTTCACCTTTCTCGGAAAAATCGCACCTGGCTCGTGCAAGACTGGCTAAGTCTTCGACCGTATTGTTAGTGATCGACTATCTACGTCACAGACAACACCTAGTCCAATTCGTGAACACTAATTTTTAGTAGGTTCCGCTTTGCAACTTTATTGGAAGCTTCGCTCCTGGTGCAACTTCACTGAAACTAAACTGTTGTTCACTGCAAGTAATTGAATTGGTGAAACGTTCCGACACTGCTGCTGTTCATACCGTCACATACGCATGATGTGAATTCGCTTTCTCACTCCTTGTTTGTCATGTAGAGCAGGACTTGGCGTGAATTGCGTGCTTGAAATCGTCTCTTAATTGAGAACTATGGAGTGCCGGATATCGATGTAAGACTCCTGATAGCGAAAACCTCCTTCAATTAATTATCAGATTTTTTTTTTTAGTTGAATACTTCCATTCCTGGGAAAACAAAATATTTTAAATATTGTACTTCCCTATCCCCCTCAAATTCCAAGGTTTTTACACGTTATCTCATATCGAAAGGTTTGAATAAATTAATATGGGACTTAAGTATTTTCATAACCTTAACACAATTCTATCAATTGAGTTGTGAAATGTGCCCTAAAGAAGAAGTTCCTAGAAAGTGTGGTTTTATTTCCAGCAAAGGAGTGTGTGCTGAGGGAACAGTAAATGCACAAGCATTAATATGTTGCAACAGTACTTGATGCAGCCTTCCCGATCTTTGTTCTTTAATTGGTCATAATCATCACATCAGCTGATTCTCGGGCTGTCTGATGTAGATAATCATTAATTAAAGAATTCAGAATATTTAGCTAAGTCCAATTGTCCTTATGAATGTGGCGAATAGCTCTCGTCATAGTGGCCCTCTTTGAATCAACAGAATGGTTTTCTTTCCTATGATATTCTCTTCGTAGACGACAAAAATGGCTCGTTTTGCTTCCGCTGCTTTTGTTCCTCTATTAAACTCAAAAAGAAAAATATGTCGGAAGTGTTCCTTTTTTCCACTTGACACTCCATTTTCTTTAGCTTACAAATAGTGCGCAAACTTTCTTCAAACCTGCAAATTCAAGACGTATTTACAAGCACAACACTACAAATAACGAATGACAGATGGCAAACGTTAACATGTCCTAGCAACGCAGTTGTTCTGATGAGGAACAAAAATGCTAAGAACTTATGCATCAACCTAAAAAATAAAGGCTAACACATGCACCCAACTGTTTTTATTTTACTCCAGCTAATAGTTTCACTCACTTCCCGCTACGACTGAGGTAGTAAACTGACTTTGAATTTACACTAATCGCTGCGCAGCAAATGCAACAATATGAGCTTGTAAATTTAACGCGCATATTTTGTTCTTTTTGCCATCATATGCAATACATTATTTAAGACTGCAGTAATCTAATTACACATATGATTAAATTTGAGCACGTAGATTGTAATCTACATTAACCGTGTTAATATGCAAACCAGCGTGTCTTTCTATAAATATTGTTGTAATGCAACTCTTAGTAATGCGCTCTTTTACTAAACATGAGGTGTTATTAGAGAATTTGCTTTTCTGAAGATGTTTTCGAGTTTTGGAATTTCTTATATACGAATATGCCTTAAAATTGCTTCTCATACTTTATGATATCATTTCCTTTAGATATTGAAACAGAAGCGTAAATTTCGTTAATTACTTTCCAAGCAGCAATTCCCAGGCAACTGTTTACAAGAACGTTTAACGGGGTTCTTTCCCAACACATTTCATATTCAATGTCAAGACATGGCCAACTCTCACATTAACCACCAAGTGAAAAGCCAAATACGTTCACTATCACTTGATTGTTTTCTTTACTTTCTAAAACGCCGGATGAATGCCGAGTATAATGGCAATATTTGGATTGCATCCAGAACTTTTACTGCATTGTTTGATGTTGAAAACACTGACCAGCTCTAGTTTTCGATCGTGTGATTGTTTTAACTTGTTCACATAGCGATGACAGATTCAATTTTTATTTTCAAGTCGTAATACTTGACAAAATGGAGTGATGTCATATTTCATGAGGGTTTCAGAAAACCTACATGATTGGGTGGCCGAGATCGTTAAGGGGCGGACCCGTGAGCTGAAGGTTTGGGGTTCGATTCCTACCAGAATTATTCTTCCTGACTGAGTTTTTTTTTTCTTCCTCCCTCCTCTCTCCTCATAAATGGTAAATGCCATAGAGGTATCCTAAAACTTAGACCTGGAAAAGTTGCTTCTGTAAAAAAAAATTCTTTCACAATTTATCATTTCATCTCATGTATTATCAGTGTCCACCGTCTGTGATATCTTAGCAGTAAAAACGGTCGTTAAACATTATTAAAAAAACCTTTATCCCAAGAAAAATTGATGTTCTAATAAAAAAAAAGACAAGCAAAATATTTTTTAAAAATACTTTATTTACTGTTGCTTTGACTGTATCGCTCTTCTTGCGATGTCCCTAGATTGTTGTCAAGTACAGCAAGACGTGTACCAGATGAAAGACAGTGTCATAGACAAAGATGGACTACATGGCTTTTTTGGAACAAAATTTCAAAACTGCAGAAATTCATACACGTTTAACAGGGTATATGATCAAGAAACTCGTGTATAGCAGACCGTTACAGCTGGTCAATGGGTTCTCCAGCGGCAGGAAACCTGCACACAGGAATGTGAATACTGGTCATCCGTCAACAACGTGGTCTCTGAGGTTGTGTTTGAGTTGATTGATCGCTGATAGACGCGTAACCTTTGATGAACTGGAGTGTCAGATAGGAATCGGCCGCGCAACCCTGCACAACATTGAATGTTGTGAATATGAAAAAGGTGTGCGCACATGGGGTTCCACGAGAATTGACACATACATAGAAGGGTTGAAGTCTGTCGTTGGCTACCGGAAATGCATAATGAAGATCCGGATTGTTTGGAGAAGCTGATGACTGATGACAGTAATAATGTCACCACCACACACCAGAGAAGAAAATATGATCCATGTAATGGAAACATCCAGGGAGTCCCCACCTCAAGACATTTCGTGGTGCTCAATCTGCAGGCAAGCAAATGATCACCGTCTTTTGGAACACTTTAGGCATACTGCTAATGAACCGGCTTTTTCAAGGAACGACTGTCAACAGCGAGACCCCTAAATATCTTAAACGCAGAATTCTTCGACGAAAGGGGAAGTGGTCGACAGGAGTGTTCCTCTAACAAGACAATTTGCAACCCCACAGCAGCAACACTACGATCACAAAGTTGGCATCGCTGCGGTTCATTGTTATGCTGCATCCACTATGTTCACTGGATCTCCCACAGTCTGATTATGTCTTATTAGACAACACGAAGGACCCGCTGCAAGATAAAAATAAAAATTGGCAGCAACAAAGAAATTCTGACAGCTGCCTACAAGTGGTGGCATAAAGCTCCCAAACAATAGTTTCGCGATGCCATAATGAAGTTACCAGGAAGATGGCAACAGTGCATTGACGGTCGTGGGGAGAGTATGGGGAGATGCCATTGCATAATAAATAAGATACAAAAATTACTGTTGTAAATCATTTTCGAACGCCTGCCAAATTATCCATGAAAGTATGCAAATATTGTGACAACTTGTATGTTCAGATTCCATTAATAATATTTAATTAATGGAACATTTAAGAAAATGTTGCTTCCACATACAATTTTGATTTGTATATGACTTTTCAGCATTATTACTTCCTCAGACCCCTGCTTCAGAGTTTTAATTCATAAGCAGATGATATAAGTAATTTTTTTAAATCTCTTATTGATAATTACTGCTCAGGAGCCAAAATTCCATCGGCTGCAAGGATTCTTGACAGTTATTATAGGACTTGATGATATTATGGGTTTCATGAATGACTAAGGCTCAATAAATATTAAGTTTAATTTTTACATAAATATTCATTTATTAATTACAATAGTACAAAGACATCTAAGAGTTTTGAGTACATATTCAGTCTTTAAGTAAATGAGAAGAGCTTTATGGATTACAATATTCATATCAAGTATCTCTGATAATCTAAAGAGAAACTTAAAATTCTGATTACTTATTAAGTATTGCTTATGGATGAGGTTAACAGATCTGTAGAAGGGTGCCAATATGAGAACACAGCAAAATCTTCATTTCATCTAAAAATGTAGCTAAAACTACTTAAGTTTTTCTTGGTATCAAGTATGCTAATATTATGATTTTTTTAATGTGTAAACTCTTAAAAAATACTGATCAATGGTAATATATTATGGAAGCAAAGTTGAAAATTAAAATCTTGGACACCACTAACAGGAAAATGTTGCTGCTCAGAATTTTGGTAACACATCCCAGATTATTTTTTATAAATTATTAAATGCAGTTTTATGTTATCCACGTGGCCAAAAAATCTTTAACATACAAACATCAGCACTTTTTACTCCTTTAGTTTTTAATGTAATATTTCAAATGCCAATGGTTTTTGTGTTAAGGGAATGTTATCAAGAAGCTTCTAAAATATACAGTTTTAATCAGTTGTACATTATAAAGATTTACACATAATTCATTCACTTCATTACTGTGATTCAACCACTAACACCAGTTGTATAAGTACAATTTATTTAATCACTAACATCTACTTGAGAACACTACATATTCCCAACACAGCTGTAAGAGAGAGGTTGCTAAACAACCAGTGGTAGTATTTAAACACATATTCATTCAATGCATTTTAGTAAATAAAGTTTATTTCGTGCAGTATGCACCATGTTACCAGCATTTTTCTGAAAGCTTAAAAATTCCATCATTAAGCAAAATCTTTCAAAGCAAATTATAATATTCAAAAGTTCAAGGTGATTGATCCAAGCCCAGTCACAAATACAATAACTAAGGGCTACAGACGATGTAGTATCCTAAGGTGGTTAATGTAGTTAAAATCACTGGAAATAACAATTTAAACCCAAATTTATGCGACAAAGCAATTTTCACTTTGTGATAATCTTTATTATTAGGCTTTCACGAGGCTATGATAAAAATTTGAAAGAGTTACATAAAATTCCAAATTAAAATCTCTACTTTGTTATGAGTTTAAAATTTCCTGCTTTCTATGTACTTTAATTAATATTTTATAAAATGTTTTTGACATTTTTGCAAGAATGTCAAATTTCACCAATGCATTTCCTTAGAATACTGAAATTATGTGAAAGTATTTGTAGCTAAAATCTCAGTAATACAAATAAAGCAATTCTTTGTGAAAAAGTTCTTAAATTAACATGTGTAATATAAAATTCAGAATGCAGTTGTATTTACTGTTTGTATCTTTCTTGTGTTGTTCTCATTTTCTATCTTTAAAACAGTTTTAGTTTTGTATTTCATAAGTGGCAAATAGTTCTTAGCTGTTATACAAATGTTTTCCTTGCTTATAAAACAACATTAGATTGTCTTTACATCTTATGCACTATAGCTTGTTTGAATCATAAAATGTAATTACTTTTCTAAATTGGTCTTATCAAAAAAAGTGTATTCTGTCAATATTTTTAATCTTTCTAATCATGATTAGAAAACTTCTTTACAATTGCACAACATTTTCATGAGCATCTCTATTATAACCATCCCAAAAGTATTCTGCCCCTACTTCATTAAATATTTAAGTAGTAGAAGCTGTATTCAGTGAAGTTATCCATAATTAAGATCACTGTATGATTGAATCAAACTACATGCTCTTATTGCTTCACTTACTTTTTTATAATATGTAGCACTAGTTTCATTAATACTTTTGTTTGCATCCTCAACTAGCAATTCATTATGCTGTGGGAATGCGTATTCTGCTCTGGTGGAAGTGTGATGAACATAAAGTTAATGTTTTTATCCCCAGAAGTGTCAAAGTTCATTAATCTGTCTCTGTATTTGTAAATGTAGATTTTCTCCCATGTTGCTTATTCTGTAGGCCCTTGTACTAATTTTATTAATTTTGCTTTATTCACTATGTCATGGTTTTCTGTCCAGAAATGTGATGATACTGCTGATTTCTCTATTTGCTTGTATGATATGTTTCCTAAAATGTTCTTTTAACCGTGTGCCTATGTTTCTCTTTGTTTTTCCAATGTAGATTTTTTTTCACATTTTGCACAACTATTTTGTAAATACCTGCTTTTTTCTCTGGTAGAGTATACTGTCATTAACACTGTCTATAAGGAGATTGTTAACATTAAATCTATTTACAGGTAACATCCTGATATTCTAATCTATAAGAATATTTTGAAAAATTTTTGTAGCCCATGGATGATAAGTGAATTTTTTAAAAATTAACTTATCTTTTTCTGCTGAAAGTGTTATGGTTTCTTTAAGTTTTTTTTGCCTATTGAATTTCTGTACTTTTTTGTGTACTAATTTTAATGGTTTTAATAAAAAACTAGTACACAAAAAAGTACAGATATTCAAGAGGCATTAAACTCATTAAAGAAACAACAACACTTTCAGCAGGAAAAGTATTATTTAAGAAGCTCAATATTCTTAGTCTTGCGGGAGTAATTTATCATATTCTAAATGTATGATCATGAATTATTGTGCTTTTCTGTCTGTTTGCTAAATATTCACAACTTCATGGTTTATCATATCCTGCAAAATGTTTGGATTTGGGTGACATGTTTTTGAATTCTTGTAACAGTTCTACTCATTATTTTTTTTTCTTTACCAAGACTACTTTCAGTGTCAGGTGAGGTGTCATATCAGTCCCTAATCCTGTATGACATAGATGGAGAGAATCAAAATCTCTATCTTTTCTCCTTGATTGTGTTGTCCATATCTTGCATGCATTAGCCTGATAACTCTTCAAAAATGTAGCTTTTGTTTTTCTAGGTCATGGCTAATAAGATGAACTGCTGCTTCCCTGGACATCTGCCATTGGTGACATTGCTCCAACCCTCACACCACTATCACTTTCTTCACTGATGCTTCCTCATTGATTAAAAGTGTACAAACCTCTTCTCTAACACTTTCTTCTTCAAAAAGCTATTTATTTGTTAAAAAATTAAACACTCTTCTCCTGTGGGGCTATCTTGCAAAATACAAATGTAATCCACCAAGAGTTTCACATACAGCCAGTCTCATTGTAGATACTATACAGTATAAAATCACCAACTCTTTAAATCTCACTTCTACAATATTAAGATATTCAGGGCCAGCTTTTCGGAGGCAGCAGGTATAGCCTGGCTGCATGAATCTTTTATCCATTATATACATAATTATTAATTTCATTGTTTTGTATTTAACTCAAATTTAAACTTTTTTCAAGTGCTGACATTTGAATTTATTGATAACAGTGTGCTGCTTTGGAATGATTTTTACATCTGTATCCTCTAGTACAGCACAGAGCTATCAAAATAAATTCTGCACTTATAATTTGTTTCATAGATATTGCTATGGCAAAAGTAGACAATTGTTTCATGCTCTGAGATCGCAAATATAGACAAAACTGACAATAAAACAGTAAGGCAGCATCTAGAACAGGAAGCAATGTGTTGATTGGCATTCCATAGCAACTCAGAAAGATGTATATATGCCAGTGAACATTACCAGGCTGCTAAATAGCATTTTTTGAGACTTTGTTTAGCTACAACAATTTTTAAAATTTATATTTACTGGTATAGTGATTCAGCTATTTGTTTTTAGTCTATAGTTAAAAAAACTTGTTGAATTATCATATTACTTTAAATCCTATCACCCTCGTAAATCCAAGATTGCAGGTTCAATCCCAGCCAGGATCGATGGATTTTTTCGGGCGTAAAAATCCTAAGAATAGCTTCCTTTAGAAGGGGAGTAAAGCATTGGGTCGTAATTTACGGCATGTGAAAGAAGCCTGAAAGAAGAGACCTCTGAGCAAAATCTATTGGCTGTTTCACATCCTGAATTGAATGGGATGCTGATGACCTGAGATGTTAAAGAGCATACATAAAT
Source organism: Metallyticus violacea (assembly GCA_030762175.1). Classification (NCBI taxonomy): domain Eukaryota; kingdom Metazoa; phylum Arthropoda; class Insecta; order Mantodea; family Metallyticidae; genus Metallyticus; species Metallyticus violacea. The sequence continues at coordinate 13,993,969 of CM060830.1, forward strand.
AAACCAAATCAATAACAAATGCTATTGGATTTAGCTACGACTGAAGTGGTTCATGTGGTACTACTTTTTGTAGCTTTGGTTTTCTGGCGCCATTCCGGTGGATAAGGTGCATTATTGCATTTACATAAAATGATGTACAAACAGTGAATCTTGTGTAAGTATATCAACATACTTTTTTAAAAGTTAATTTTCTTATTATATACTTTCTATAGTACCTCTGATGTGTCATATTTGATGTTGAAACATAATAATTTTTATTTTATGTCTTTTTTTAATAGTATTTATTGCCCATTTAAACTCCTGAGGCCTCCCAGTTCAGTTAATGCACACGGATGATTCATGAGATGAAATGATATATATTGGGAAAGTATTTTTCCTTTAAAGGAAGGAAGCATTTGAGGCCTAAGTTGAGGGTACCTCCCTGGCATTTATGAGGACTGAGCAAAACCTGGAAAAACCCCCAGTCAGGGAGAATGGTCCTGGGGAAGCTATTGAGTTGTATGTGGTGATCTCTGGTAGATAAGAAATAAATTTGAAATGGTAATTCCACGGTGGTAGGTCGAAATTCTTTGCAGTTTTCCAGTTTTTTTAGAATGAAGATATTCTTCCCGGCAGTCAATTAATAAGGATTGTTTAGTTCTTTAAGAAGTTTTATCTCTGGGTTTATTTCTTAAAGAACTAAACAATACTTATGAACTGGTCACCAGAGAGAATATCGTCATTCTAAAAAACCAGAAAACTGCAATTAATTTCAAACCTTTGCCATGGGATTACCTTTCCAAATTTATTTCTCATTTACCAGAGGTCATTACATAAACGCAATAGCTTCCACGGGACCACATGAATCAACAGCTGAGAATGGGAATGTTTGTTCACAAAACATGTTCTAACTTAAAAACAGTAAGTGAAGTGTGTAAGAAATTTACTGCATTTTATTAATTAATATATATATAATATCTTCACTATAAACAGGTTCAAAATAAACATATGTAATCTTGTTTTGTTTCTGGTTATTTGACAACCCTTGCTCTAAAGATAAAAATGCACCCCTTTCATTAAATGTTTCATCCTTTAATAGAACTCGATATGCCAAGGATAAAAAAAATTGAACATATTACAAATTATTTGTTTTCTAGAAGCTTTGCTTATTTCCAATTACGTAAAATTTGTGTGAGGATGTGGTTAACACTAGTGTCATCCAATTGAGTTCTTTTTCATTTTTTGTGGCATTAAATGTCTGTGGATGTTGTACTTGGAACTTTAGAGTAAGGGAAGGTTTCTACTTTTTAAATTTTCTTCCAAATTCCTGTTCCAAATTCTAATGATTGACATGATTCTGGGGAGTTGTAAGTTGTAAACATATCAGAAACTATGTGGGAGGAAATAGCTGGAGATACTGCTGCAAAGATAACGGCAGAATGGCTATGCCCACACTATGATGAATGTCTATTTACATACTTGTACTATTCAATCAGGAAATATAGTTATATTAAGTTTTTCACACAATCACCAATCTGCTTGAGGTAACTTATAAGTCCAATTATTACTTCTTATAACTTCAATGCCAGCGCCATAGTATGGAATCACATAATGTGAACCATCAGCTGGTCCAACTACTTGTGTTGCTATAAGTACAATGTCAATTAACTGTCCTAGAAACATGAAGCCCAGTGTGCAGAACTTTAACAGACCAATTGCTGGGTAGCCGAGGTAAAATCTGTCGGCTCCAAACATTCCCAAGAAGATGGACAGCAACATGGCTGTATCAAATGAATAGCCATTCCTAAGTAAAAAGAAAAAAAAAGCTCATTACATTTAAGACATTAGATTACATAGCATTTATATGTACCATAAAGAACAGAAGCATTTTGCTATTAAATATTTTAGAAAACATACAGCACTGGTACATCTTCCACCTTCATCTCATTAGGTAAAACTTCAGCATGTGCCGGACAATAAAGCGTTTTAAAGCAGTTTATGTAACTTCAACAAAATTAACATAACTATATACTCCTTATTATCCCGGTAATTAGCTAGGGATTACTTTTTAAGAATGTGAATCGAATTAAATAGCACATGTGCTGTAGTTAAGCCCTTATCATTGATATATAATGTATTAACAAGATGTTATGAACTTACGTCCATTTACAGGGCATATCACGCTTAAATGTAGAGTTTTTAGTCTCGGCACAAATTATGCCATCCGCAGCTCTGCATTGAACTGAAAATTAACGGAAATAGTATTAAAATTTGACAGATATGAGAAAAAGGTACAGCCTTATATAGGTATTTGATATATGTTACTATACCTTTAGCTTTATTGTCTTTTGTGCAACCGTAAGGCTGTTGCGTTTTAGGATCTATAAACTCCTTGCTTAGATATATTGGGTCAGTATCAGGACATATGTATTGGCCCATTCTAAGAGTGCTACAGTCAACTGTGTAGTTTCCAAAAGCACATTCTACATTTATAATACACAGAATTATCACGGCTATTTTATGTGTCATATTCATAACGAAGCCATTACTAATCAGCTGTATAGTTGTTTTATATTTACATACACAGAAAATTGACTATCGCAGACACCAACATTACAACACTGAAAGACAATAGCTGCCTCTAAATTCGTGGAATTAAAACATAAACAAATATTAAATTATTTTATTTATAATCATTTTTCGAAACACTTCTGCTGAAATAAAGCTTTTTTATATCAATGGCAACCAATTCTACACTTAGATATGTGTTGGATATTCCTGGAGTACAGCTAGAGGGAAAACAAATACAATTTTGTAAACAAAGCATACAGTTCAGAAAAATGAAGAGCTTATTACATAAATTTTATATTATTCTGTGAGTATGTATATATTAATACATAATTAAAATAATGTGAACTAATTAATTTTTCAGTTGTAGGTTAGAAACCAAACACTGTAAATCGGAGAGGCTGTATCCTACGTTATTACACACGTAGGCAGCGCTCTCCAGGCTCAAGTGGAGAATTTGAGTAACGAAAATATCGAAAATGGGTGAATGAATGAGGGAAGAGATTGATTGTTTTCATTGTTATAAATGTGACGCAAGAATAAATGCGAATTTTAAAGCGCTAGATATCGACAGTTACAACTGCAGGGGAATTTGGCCTAACATAATGCATTTAAACGGTAAGATTAACATGGCTTATCAGCACTGAAAATTTTCGGCAGCTTGTGGATGAGCTGTCATATACATTTTAGTGAATTTTATGCATAAACAAATATCTTCAAGATAAAGATGACTTAATTTTTCTATGTGATAAAAATAGTTTTATTGTGCATCTTTAGTTATTTAAGTTAATTTTAGGCAAATAGGATCAAGCTATTCTACATTTCAAGATAGGTTAAGGGGACTGGGAATTTATATAGCAATATACATGGGATTTGGAATTAAATACATGAGATGTGATACTATGTGCCAAATCTTTATTATGTCTTTCCCACTATGCACAAAGAGCTGAAAATTATTAGCAAAAGCTAGAGGGCTCAAGGAAATTCATTCATCTATTGCTAAACTTATGTGTGTGTTGTTTTTTTTTTTTTTTTTTTTTTTTTTTAAAGCTGTCATATGCTTTGGGATTTCTAGGTAGTTTTAATTTTTAGGTATGTATATGCTTTATGTTTCTTATATAAATTGTTTTTAACTTTCAGGTTTCAACTCGCAAAGAAATAAACTATAAAAATACCTGTTTGTCTTGAAGTAGCCCTAAATATAGGAAAATATGCCTCTGAATGCAGATATTTCGACAGCTCTACAATTGTTGGAGCATATTCAGCACACAATTGACGTGAGTGATGATGCAAAGCTTCAAGCTCAGACTAGTGATGATCTAAATTTGCTCATCTCTGTGCTGGAAAATCCAATTCTTCGCGGAATTGTTACTGTTCAGGTTGGTATTCCTTACTTGCATGCTCATACATTTTTCACTGTGTGCATCTAATATCTTTTAGGCATAGTTTTACATTGTTACTGAAATCTAGGGTTGCCTACTTTTTCAGTGCCCCAGTACAGGATACCACTGGTGTTTGTTGGGATTTAACCCAATATTATATTTTCGATATTTCACTATGCATTGTGCAGTAAAATTCTCTTAGTAAAGTTTAATAATAATAATAATAATAATAATAATAATAATAATAATAATAATAATAATAATAATAATAATAATAATAATAATAATAATAATAATAACAACAACAACAACAACATGAAGTAAGAACAGGTAGACTTCCTCCACTCTTGTACTCGCTATTAATAATGTTAACAATAATATTAGGTTTTGAATTAACAGGGGGGTTGGGGATTTCTCCTTCTCATCAAATAACAATTCCTTCCTTGCCAGAGAATATTTTTCTCCTATTTCATAAACATAATTTGTAAATGTAAGTTTTAAAATTCAAATGCAATTACTGGAAACACACCCTTGGTTCTTTACTTAATAATGTTCGAAAACAAATCACTTTTGGTTACCTTTCTGTTAATGCCCAGACAAGATTTTAAACTTGGAAGTATAATGAGAGATAAGACCTCCAGGATATGATAGAGGAAAAGTAAATAAATGGAAGAAGAATGATTAAAAAGCCATGTATTTTATTTAACAAGAAAACAATGTATAATTTACATGCCAAGGGAAGCTTGCCTTTAAAATAAGGAGTCTATATAAAGAGCATCATATGATAGTAAAACATTCCAAAGCATATTAAAACACATAAGTGCATTGCATTACACACAACAAAGAGGTTACAAATACAAGATATTAATCATTGATAAGTAGTTAACAGCGCACAAGCATTTATAAATGCTCTCAATAAGGCGATTAATAAACAGTCTTAATATCACTTAAAGTACAAAAAAAACAATACCATTGCAATATAAGTTTTCTTACTTATTACAAAATCATAAAACGAAACTTTTATTAGTATAGTAGAAATTTGTGATACAATAGGACAAAGCACCATATTACCTGGGTCACTGTGTATTAGGTAATGAAGAAGGCCTTGGACCTAATTTAAATTAAAAGCCAAGACATGTGGTTACTCTTAAAATCCAAAGCCAACTCAACTCTCTCGAAGGTGACAGGGCAGAATAAGTCGATATAGTTTTATCACTAGTACAGATTGATGACCATTCTGGCCAATAGACTAAGCTACTAGTTATGTATACTGAGTCTTATGGGCTGTAAGACTGTGGCCCAATGGGATTCTTCTCCTTCATCTTCCCAGGCATTTTTTCCATGACTCTGGTGGATGTTTTCGACATAATCTTTTTGATAAAGAGGTAGTAACTTTCGTTTTCGGAAATAGTGGGTGTGCATGTGGAACTGAGCTATGATTGATTTGCTTGGCTAACGGGGATGGATCTAAGCTGGAGCTCATGGGTGTTTCCAGCAAGGTGTTGGTTACTGATTGGTTCACATAGTTTCTTTGTCTTAGTATTTTGCAAAGCCGGATACCATGCTGAATGCAATTTCACACTTTTTTTTCCTGTTAAAGTTGTTTCTATGCTTGTACATTTCAAATTGCCTCCGGATATAAATAGGGATGATAATGAGATGTTGAGGCTAATATCTTGAAAACCAATTTTGTGCTCTTCGTCAGCTGGGAGGGCATGCTCAGCAATGGCTAATTTGTCTGACCTTGGCAGCCATGTCTCTTATGTTTGGTAAGGTGGGTATTAATGCAACTTTTTACAAACAATGCCAGTGTATATAATTGTATAGGCCCCCTCTAATGGACAGGTATTTCTGAACAGTTCTGAATCTACATAACCAGTCACATTGCAGACATCACTCTTGTCTACATAACTACATAATACAAGAATTACTTTCTAATGTCATTGAACAGGAAACCTATTTCTTTTGCATTTACACAAATATACTTGTGACATCTTCCTTTAATTTTGAATCTGTTTTAATGTAATTTTGTTAATATTTATAAACCAGTTTCAGTATTCTTGACAATATGTGATAAATGTTTTCAATAAATATACACTTTCAGGAATTTTGTATAATTTCACATTTCTGAAAAATTGCATATAGTGAAACAAAACTATAAGAGGGGTGTTCTGAAAGTTCTCAGCTGTACTCAGAGATGACATGAAAATGGCCATATTATCATGATAGTTATTAAGTATCATCCTTTAGATGGCATGATGTTAATTTTCAGAGGCGTAAGTGTAGTTGCTTGTTTGTTACAATTGTGTAAACATACTAGTGTTAATTTTTTCTACAAAATGGATAAAACTAAAATCAGAGTTGTAATAAAGTGCTTCATTTGTAAGGGTGTAACTCCAACAGAAATACAAAAGGAGTTGAATTCCACGTTAAAGAATTCTTCCCCTTTGTTTTCTATTGTTAAAAAGTGGACTGCTGAATTTAAGTTTGGTCGCATATCCATTCAAGATGATGAGCACTCAGGGCATCCCAAAACTGCCACAACTAATGAGATTGTGACAAAAATGCACATAGTGGTACTCAGTGATCGCTGATTAAAGGTATGTTAATTGGCTGTCATTGCAAAGACCTCGATAGGCTGTGTCCACTATATTTTACACCAAGTTTTGGGTATGAGAATGCTTTTCATTCATTGGGTGTGGCATTCTTTAACAATGGACCAAAAACTCATTTGAATGAATTTTTCACAAGATTGTTTAGACTACTTTAAATGCAATCCTAGTGAGTTTCTCCAATGTTTCATGACAGTAGATGAAATACAGATTCATCATTACATGCCAGAGATGAAGGAGCATCCAAACAGGTTGCGACAATTGAAAGAGTACCAGAAAAGCAAAAATGGTTCCATCTGCAGGAAAAGGCATGGCTACGGCTTTCTATGATTATCATGGTATAATGCTCATAAACTACCTCCAGAAGGACAGAACTATGAGTATTATATTTCACTACTGGGCCAACTGAAGGATGCTATTCAGACTAAATGTCTACATCTTAAAAAAAGAATGTTCTTTTTCATCACAATAATACTCCTACATACACTGGGATCCTTGCTGCAAAACTGCATGATCTTCGCTTCCAAGTTCTTCCACATATACCTTAATCACCGGATTTGGCTCCGAACAATTACTGTTTGTTCCCAAATCTGAAGAAATGGCTGGGTGGATGAAGATTCACTCAAATGATGAGGTTGAAGTTAAAAGAGGCACTTATTTTTTACAGTTAGACAAATCTTATTTTATTGAGGATATTAAAATGTTGGAAGATCGTGGACTAAATGTATTGATTTACAAGGTGATTCTGTTGAAAAATAAAAGGAACATTTCTCTTAAATTTGTATTTTCTTGATCAGGCTGAGAACTTTTATAACATCCCTAGTATAAGCATTTTTTTGATTACTTAGAGTGAGAAACTAAAATAAGTTTCTCTGAAGCAATGCTTGTATACCTGTGTAATTGTTTTACTAAATGAAGTTAACTTAATATTTAAGTTGCATGTTTCTTGCTACTTACAGGATTCCCTAAGTGAACTTAGCCAACAGTTACAGCAACACCCTTCTATCTTGCCAGTGGACTTTGATATCACACCATGTGGCAACCTTGTACTGAATGTGCCCCCTGCAGTTGATCTCTATGACCCAACATATGACAGGGATTACCAGAACCATGAATTTGATGACCAAAGAGTACCCGTGGCCAAGCTCTCTCATAGTTCATCTGGAGATACCTCTTCACCGCAGGTATATGCATACTCTGTTGCTTTTTACTGTTATGCTTGGACAGAGAGGGTAAACTTAATGAACTACTCTATGCAAAAGCATTTTAAGTTCCATGATAAAATTTGCATTGGCTTTAATTTATCATGAACGAAATGGCTTGATGCTTTGTTGAAAGAATATTTATTGTTGATGGCCAGAAGAAAAGAAAGGGCATGTATTGTTTGTTTATTGAATGTGCATGTTCAGATAGTGGCAAGGAGAAGAGTGACTAGTTTTGCAAGTGTTGTGTTTATTTGTGGGTTGAAACAAGCTTATGGCTGTGTGTGAGCGAAAATATTAATTTTTTTGCTATCTTACACAACAGACAATTTGAAGTTTCCCTTGTAAAAGTTCTCAAAATATCATAAAGTTTAAATATCATAAAAAATAAGAAAGTTTGTTTCCAATGAACTTCATTGACTCATGTCTTAGGAAAAGCTGCATGTTCAGTACTGATTATACTCCATTTTATGTATGTAAGTAATACTTCTGCATTTCAATTTCCTAAGAAAAGTCTTTTAAATAGTGTAGACATCTTCCACACATTCATATAGGTATCAACATGGTAAATCTGGAACTGATGGAAAAATACTTTCACATTAAAGAGCTGATTGGAATTCAGATTTTCCAAAGTCTGACACTGGTGATATTTTCTTGTAGACTGCTGTGGATTTTATTGTTACAGCCTAGGCTTTTAGGCTGCCCATTCCACACTGTGTCATATTCTTCCTTTGGCTTTCTCACTATGGTCATCCTCAGGACAGAATCCTTCATTAATTAAATAGTACTTCCAAAGCTATAGACAATGGAGTGGTAATATATCCTAAAAGAACGTATTAAACATGTTCACATTAACTCTTCTTGCTTACACAACACCAGGATATGTAAATAAGCGGAGTTAGTGTGAACGTGTATTACATTCTTGTAGAACCCTTCATATTTATAATCTCTCTAGCAACATAGCCTTTTGCTACATGCTTGGAACAAAATAAAAAAAATTATATTAAAAAGGCTGTTCAATAAAGAATGGTTAACATAATTTCTTGCATTCAAATTTTACTTTACAACATTTTGTTAGTGTAATGTATAAGTATTAGATTCATTGTTACCATTTTTGCGTCCTGCTTGTTAAAGGTGTGCAAGTTGAGGTATGTTTAGTTCTGCCTACAGCAATATGAAGGTGACAGGAAAAATTTCTGCTCTGAAATTCTACTTTCATCTCCACAAATCTGTCAAGGCCTATGTAATGTTATGGAATGCCTATGGAGAGTTTGTTTTCCCTATAGCACAGCTCATAGATGAATTAAATTTTTTAAATCTGTTTCAAAGGAAACTGGACACAACACTCCATTTTGTGTTCTAACTTAAGGAAACATTAACACCTCTGCTGCCATTGTGAGAGAGATCATCAAATAACATTAAGAATACTTTCAGAATCCTGAAAACTTCACTGAATGCCAACTGCATGTTGGTAACTGCAAAGTTGCACATATATGTTTGTGCATGGTGGTTTCTAAGGCTGTTGACTCCTAAACAAAAGAACTTTTGCATGCAATTGAAGATGTGTTACAGTAAGATGTGGAGTTTCTTTCAAATCCTGATAGCTAACAACAAATCTCTCTGTAGAAATCTCCATCATCTGCATCAGCATCAGAAATAGCAAAAGTGGTTGCTTCTGCTGGAAAAATGATGGTCATCTCATTTAGATATCCTGAAAACTTTACAAAGCCATACCGCCAGGGGTGGCCAAGGTCATTAAGGCTTGAACTCGTGAGCGGCAGGTTTGATGTTCCTCCCTGGCTAAGGTTTTTCTCAGTCCTCATAAATGGCAAATGCCGAAGAGGTACCCTAAACTTAGGCGTGGAACAATTCCTTCCTTAAAAATAAATCCTTTCCCCATATATCATTTCATCTTATGTATCATCAGTGTCCACTGCCTATGGTGCCTCTGTAGCAAAAACGGGCATTGAACACTATTCATTCATTCATTTTACAAAGCCATATATAAGTGAAAGGCTACATCTCCATGCAGCAATTTGGATGCTTCACTGATATATTGAATGGCTGCACATTGCAAGTGTTTTTGCTGGATATCACACAAAAATGAATGTGAAGTGTGTACCTCACCCTCCCTAAAGTCCAGATTTAGCCCCATATGACTTTTTTCTATCTCAAAATTGAAAAAACATCTTTGTGGGACTATTTTTCATCATCAGAAGCAGTGATGAAGACTGCATAAGTGATTTTGAAACAGCTGTCAAAAATGATTTCCATCATGTCTTTGAAGACTGGTAGAAATCTGGAACAAGTGCATTGCATTCAACCAGTACTTCTTTGAGAAAGAACATCAAAATTATGAGAATTAGTAATAGTATGTTGTCAAATCAAATTATGATCATTTTTATTCAATTTTATTCAATTATTCAATAAAAATGATCATAATTTGATTTGACAACATATTTTAAGGATTTAGAAATAGCAAGAAAGGACTTCACTGATATTTTACTATTTTTAAATTAATAGATGTCATCAAGAAGAAATTTTAAAGCTGGTTCTGAAATGCTGGTAGTAATAAGTATGTAAGAGTACCAGACTTGCCAAACTTCCAAGTGAATTATTAATAATCCCATACAATGCAATCCCTCCTCCTGCATTCTAAAACATTTTACTCATAATACATCTTACCAGTCAGTTCTTCTATAATAATAAATGCTTTGTGGCATATTTTGCATCTATCAGCTGCTTTTCTGTCTGCAAATTTCTTTTTGAAGTATAGTTTTTCTTGTGATATCATCTTGATCTTCTGGATAAAAAATGCCTCTAGTACTGATGTGCTTGATGGTTAGGAATTTTCTCTTAATTTTTTTCTCACCAAAGTAAAAACTCTTTCTATAGGAGAGTTAATGTGGGGTATGCTTAGTACTGCAAACAACAACATTATGTAATGTTTAATTGTCCACTTTTATTTTTAACATCTACAATTTTTTCCCAAATACTCATGTATTCTAGATCCATTTAAAATATATTCAAGAAAAGTATCACATTAGTAAGTTGCAAATTTATCTTCAAATTTTTTGTCATTTCTGGTAGTCTATTAGTAATATTTGCCTTGGGAAAGACCTTCATGGGAGGAATTTTCCATCATCAGAAGCAGTGGTGATGGCTGTGTAGGCAATTCTGAAGGGCATGTTGAAAATGATTTCCAGCAAGTCTTTGAAGAATGGCAGAAATGCTGATGCAGGTGCATTGCATCTAATAGGACTAGTTTGAGAAAGATCATCAAAATTATGAGGATGAGTAAAGGCATGTTGTCAAAAGAAACTATGATCATTATTTATTGAACAATCTTCGTATTTTTGTGCTGTTTTAAAATCAGGGAACATTGCTCTGAATAAATTTCCTGCTTGGTCAGAAATAGCTAATAGAGCATTGTGCTGTAAAAGAAATCATGTAAATAACAATTCAGCATTTGTGAATTTGTTTCATAATTATTAACAAAGAATGATGAAATAGGCTTGATTTCTAACTTCACTTTGCTATATGTTTTATGCTTCTTAGAATCAATGTGTCTTCTACAGTCATATTGACCACCATGTGTCACAGAAAATCTACACAAGCAAACATAGCAGAACACATTTTCACTCATGTGAAGGAACTAAACACGGCCATTCCTTTGTGTAACCATCGCAATATAGTTCTAACACTGCCATACAAACAACTTAATTCTGCCATCTATATTGTACCATTTTTTTGTAATAACACCAACTGTACTGAAATAATGATGATTTAATCCTCTACATAGTTGCTAGTTGGTGTGCATAGAGGGAAGCAGGGTTGACCTTTTTCTTTTTGGAAGAAATATATTTTTATTTTGTAATATATTTGCTTTTCTGTGACAATTTCCCCTTTGAGCATAATGTCATAAGAGTGAAGGGAAAGCAGTAATAATAATAATGGACAATTTGGAATAATTGGCAGGTCTAAGGTACTCTTTTGGTTTTCCCTTCATACTCTAATGGCTTATATATTGTATGAATGTGTGCATTAATCTAACTTGTAACTCTGTTTGCTTGATGGTGCCTTAATTATCTTGTATATCTGTGCAATTTTAAATACTTTCCATACATAGTGAGACTATTAAGTAATGGTGAAACACTTTGTATTATTGTTTAAACAGGGGATCAGAAAGTGTAGTATATGTAAGATGTAAAACTATGATTACAAGAAGAGCAAGAATGTTACAAGAAATTTTTTATCAAATTTTTGGGGGGAACAGTACCTAGTTTATATTTCTAAACTGTTAAGCATTTTGGTGTAAAATTTATTTATTTTATTGTGAGGGTTAAATGAATGAAACTGACCCATGAGCCAGAAAGGAAACAGAATGAAGTGCGGCTATATATAATTCAAGTCATCCTGCAGATTGATAAGTACGCAAACCTGTATTTTAAAGTCAATGCGAAATTCAGGTAGGCACCCCATGCATGCATATGCACTTATCTACTGGCTCATGAGCCCAGCTGATTTGGCTACAAAAGCAGCATTCTGTCAATAGGCTTTGCCAGCACAATGGTAAGAATGCTGGCTTATTACTGTGAATATCAGGGGTTTGAATCTTTGCACCAATATCCATTGATTTTTATTCTTCCTTATATATTTTTGAGAATGTCTAGGTTGAAAACAATCCTGAATCATCTTTCTGTTCAAATGCAGACTGATATCACAATGAAGCAATATGGACTCTGTGCTAATGAAAGTGATTTTGCCATCTTCTGCTTCCTTGGATGTGTCATATGTCATCACAATTGCATTTGTAATTCTGAACTATTAGTGATTAAAGAATATCTGCAGAAAGTAAAATATATTTAGTGCCCCATGTGTATTGTTTTACATTAAATTTGTTAATATATGAAAAAGAATTAGCTTTATCCAGTAAAACAGATGTTAAAAGGGATTTTGCTTATAGTAATTGAACTGTACAATGTATAATTAAGGGTGTATATTAAACATTTCACAGAAAACTTATTATTTGTCTTTTGGCCATAACTAATGAATCGTATGCAATTATCTTAAATAAAAAATATATCCATGTGCTTCACAGCATAAATCCAGCGTGATCACACCACAGCTTCACAGCATAAATTCAGCATGATCACCACTATGCTAGCAGGCTTTCTTTCCTGAAAGAAACCACAAGAACCTATTAGATCAGCCTACAGAGCTTCTAGAATATATTCTTACGGCTCACACAGGGTTTTGCATCTCGGCAGATGGACATGCCACAGACAGCCGTGCCTGTACTCTGACTTTGCTTCTTAAAATTATAAAACATTACCTTATAGCAAATGCTGGAAATGTTGTCCTCCCTCAGCTAAACAGACATTGTACCAGATAAACACATCCTGCAATGCTGTTGATGGCTGTGACATACTCTTATATGTCCCCATAGCTAAAAATTTAAAGGATTGAAGTCAGGTGATTTAAGTGATCATGCTACTGGATCTCCTTGATCAATCCATTGCTCATAAATGTCTGGGTTATATGTGGTGCTCTATCATGCATGAACTACATATTTTCTTGTACTAATATCTACAGCCTCCAATGAATTGTATACAGATGACTTACACATCACCATTAGTGTACTGCAGAGTAAATAGAACCAATTAGAAAAGGGCATTGAACCAAAATAATGAAAAGGCAGCTTACATTACACAAATAAGAAGAAAACCTGTTATCTTGGACCCATGTTTACTATACTCTGTGCGGCTGAAATAAAGAATGGGTCATAGCTCAACAGATATTTGTTTCTGGATATGTGATCACAGCTCTTTTGATCAATTCTACCATTCTATGAAAATAAACAACACTTTTATTCAAACACTCTGTATACGAACTATTTGGTTGATCAACCCTCATATCTAGAACTGCTTATGAACTAACAGCATGGTAAGACTAACTTGGAATAAATTACAAAGTTTGAATAACAACCAATGGGGCAATTTAAAATTAGCTAAACTGCAGACGTTTTGGTCTCTGGCAGTAACATAGTGACATAAAATCATTGCATATTGAGGTCTGTGAATGTAATATATCCCTCCTTCTATTAATACACCTCTCCCAATGGCATTTAAGCTTCTGAAAGCAGCCCTGATACACGTTTTTGCAGATTGTGCAAAATTGCATTTGCAAATTTTGTTTTATCTCCTAAACTGAGTCAAATCTTAAGTCCTTTCATCATGGGTTTCAGCTTTGGAAGTAAAAAAGTTCACAAATGGTAAATCGGGAGAGTATGGAGGGTGGGGAAGAATAGTCATCTTGCTTTTCATGTAAAAATTGCAAACAAGCAATGATGAATGTGCTGGAGTGTTATCATGTTCCACCATCCATTAATCCAGCCTCTTCTTTCTCACATTTTCTTGGTGATGTCAGCACATCTTGTAGTACCCGTGATTCACAGTTTGACCCTCAGGCAGAAATTCCTGAATGAATAACACTCTTAATATAATAAGAAAACTGTCTGTAGCACTTCAGTGTTTGACCTGATTAACTTTTTAGTGTCTAGTGTCTTAGTGAGGATTTTCCAACCTATTGTGATGATTGGATTTTATTCTAAACATATGTTGACTGTTGACCCATGTTTCATTACTAGTTAAAAGTTGCATCCTCATTATCACTATCCAAGAGCCTCTGGCAGATCGCAACATGGTTTCCTTTCTGTTCTTGTGTCAACAGCTGAGGGACAAACTTTTCTGCAGCACAATGCATATCAAGTTTTTCTGTCAGAATTTTATGACGTGATCCCACAAGATTGTTATGCTCTTTGTTGGAAAATGTAATCATCAGACTCTCATTCAGTAGGGGAAGCATATACTCCTTAAACAACCGTCTGATGCATAGCAGTGGATTAACATCATCACAACTTGGTGATGACGGTCTAAACATGGAGAATTTTTGTGTCATTTTATGTATACAAAATTAATACATGGTTGATAAGTGTGGAATTATATATATTTAAAACCAGGGCAATCATTTTGAAAGAACCTGTATATCATTTACGAAAAATGATATTGTTTCATTAGAGACATGATGTCTAATGCTAATAAAGTTGTTGATCAGACTCAGGAGTGCCACACAGTGTTGTATCTCTTCTTAAATTAGAGACATTGTTTTGTTAGATGATGTAGAAGAGGAATAGCAGTGCAGTTGGCAGAATGAATGGTAGGCTAAACATAACATGTAGAAAACTGCCATGTGCTGCTTTTTCAACCACAAATCTAGCAGTTGGGGTCAAATTTAATTTTATTGTAAGAAAACATTCCCACCATTTGACCATGACACTTCCCAAAAAAAATTATGCTGTATATTTTGTCAAAATGTTTATTTTCAAGACATAGAAATTTTTGCAATTTTAAAATTTTCTTGCTGGTATAACACTAGTGATGAGCATAACTGTATCTTTTATGCTTGATCTAACCATATGTCATTAGGTCGAGTGAGCTTTGTAGTCCCAGACTCCCTTGCACACTGCCTTGTTCTCTCTATCCACTCGCACTCTTTTCCACTGTGAAGATGTAGAATAGGTTTGTTCTGACTTGCAGTATGTTGCTTTCAAGTGCCATGAGAGAGAAGGATAGAGGATGTTATTATAGGCGCAGAGAATATAAAATGTATGTTAAGGTATTACAGTTATTGTTTATTAAATGAAAATAAATCTTACAAATATAAATTAGGCTTTACACTACTTGCATATAAACAATTTGATTTAGTATTGGTTTTGAATAGTGCTCTGGTGGTGGTGTAATAAACTTGGAGTTTATGTTTTCATCCCCGGCAATGTCGAAGTTCATTATGCTGTCTTTGTATTTGTAGATGTAGATTTTCTTCCAGGTTGCTAATTCCGTAGGTCCTTGTACTGATTTTAATAATTTTGCTTTATTTATTATGTCGTGATTTTGTGTCCAAAAGTGATGTGCTACTGCTGATTTCTCTATTTGCTTGTACTTTATGTTCCTGAAATGTTCCTTTAACCGTGTGCCTATGTTTCTCTTTGTTTTTCGAATGTAGATTTTTTCACATTCTGCACAGTTTATTTTGTAAATACCTGATTTTTCTTCTTGTGGAGTACTGTCATTAACAATATCTATCAGTAAATTTTTAACATTAAATCAATTAATCGGTGCCAACCTGATATTAAAATCTTTAAGAATGTTCTGAAATTTTTTTGTGGCCCATGGATGATATGTGAATTTTTTAAAAATTAGTTTATCTTTTCATGCTGAAAGTGTTGTGGTTTCTTTGATATGTTTTTGTCTCTTGAATTTCTGCACCTTTCTATGTACCAGTTCTTTTTTAAAACCATTTTTAACTGCTGTTTCTTCTATTTGTTTGTATTCATTAAAATATTCTTCTTTGCTAATTTGTAGGTTAACTAGTCGGTGCGTTAAACTGTTAATTAATGCATGTTTGTGCGCTGTGGGGTTAAAACTGTCAACTTTGATGTGATTATCTGCATGTGTATTCTTTCTGTATATTCCAAATTGAAGATTTTCTTGGCATTTCATTATTTTAATATCCAAGAATGGCAGCATGTTATCTGTTTCTATTTCGTATGTTAATGATATGTTTATATCTTGTATATTTAGAAGTTTTAAGGCATTGTCAATGAATTTTTTGTTAACTATGGAAAATATATCATCCACATATCTGTACCATACCTTAAATATGTATGGAAAAGCTGTGTTGATGTGTGTTTCAAATCTACTCATGAAGATGTTAGCTAGAAATGGAGATAAGGGGCTGCCCATTGTAAGTCCTGCTTGTTGTTTATAAAATTTTCCTTTAAAAGTAAAAAAGGCTTGGTTTATGCAAATTTCGATCAGTTTGATGTATTCTTTTATTATTCATTAATTCCACTTGTTTTTAGCTAATCATGGGTTTTTCTTTTGGTATGCTCGGAAACAGAGATTCTACGTCGAAAGATATAAGAGTGTCAGAGGGATACAATTTTATGTCTTTAATTTTTTTCTATTTTACTGATATTAATTGTTTATGCTCATGGTTTGAAATTTTGGTAATGTCTTGAATCTATTAATCTATGATTTGAAACACACATCAACACAACTTTCCCATACATATTTAAGGTATGGTACAGATATGTAGATGATATATTTGCCATAGTTAACAAAAAACTCATTGACAATGCCTTAAAACTTCTAAATATACAAGATATAAACATATCATTAACATACGAAATAGAAACAGATAACATGCTGCCATTCTTGGATATTAAAATAATGAAATGCCAAGAAAATCTTCAATTTGGAATATACAGAAAGAATACACAGGCAGATAATCACATCATAGCCGACAGTTTTAACCCCACAGCGCACAAACAAGCAGTAATTAACAGTTTAATGCACCGACTAGTTAACCTACAAATTAGCAAAGAAGAATATTTTAATGAATGCAAACAAATAGAAGAAACAGCAGTTAAAAATGGTTTTAAAAAAGAACTAGTACATAGAAAGGTGCAGAAATTCAAGAGACAAATACATATCAAAGAAACCACAACATTTTCAGCAAGAAAAGATAAACTAATTTTTAAAAAAATTCACATATCATCCATGGGCCACAAAAAAATTTCAGAATATTCTTAAAGATTTTAATATCAGGTTGGCACCGATTAATAGATTTAATGTTAAAAATTTACTGATAGATAATGTTAATGACAGTACTCCACAACAAGAAAAATCAGGTATTTACAAATAAACTGTAAAACAAAGAGAAACATAAGCACACGGTTAAAGGAACATTTCAGGAACATAAAGTACAAGCAAATAGAGAAATCTGCAGTAGCATATCACTTTTGGACACAAAATCACGACATAATAAATAAAGCAAAATTATTAAAATCAGTACAAGGACCTACGGAATTAGCAACCTGGGAGAAAATCTACATCTACAAATACAAAGGCAGCATAATGAACTTCGACATTGCCAGGGATGAAAACATAAACTCCAAGTTTATTACACCGCCACCAGAGCAGAATATACATTCCCACAGCTCAACGAATGATCCGACAATTGAACTTTAGCCTGGCTGAAGATGGGAACTAAATGTTCTCAAAACCAGTTCCATACATTTATGAAAAGTAAGTGAAGCTTTAAGAGTGGTTAGTTCAACTGAATCATACAGTGATATAAATTAATATGATTAGCTTCACTGTGCAAGTTTCAATTTACATTTAAGTAAAATGCTATCTGTTTAAAATCAGAAGTAAAAACATTTGTTGATTGTTTCACTATACTTTAATGGTCTCATTGTGTGCATAGATAGGTGTTGAATGATTAACCATAACTGACCAGGAGCAAGTTAGTGTTAGATGCTTTGATTGCATTTTGTCAGATTACTAGTCCAAGTTTGGCCCCTGAGGATGTGGCTCTACCCCCTATAACAACACCGACTTACGCAATAGAGTTCCAGAAAGCAATTGAGGAGTCCTCACAAGGTCGTGAAGTTCATACTGTGCAGGTAGGCATCATGGACTCTAATAGGACACACATTTTTAGAAATATTCTCTTCTTTTCTGTTCTGTACTCTATTTGTATTAGTATTAAGTTTCTGTATGTGTCTGGTTTACATTGCATGTAAACTTAAAAATGCAGTCATTGTTATTGTATAGTTTTTGTATACATGGTTTTAGAACCTGAATATAAATGGGCCACACTGTGAACTTCTTTGCATTAGCACTGCACTTATATATGCATATGCATTACTTTTGCACTTCTGTCCTGTAATTTGTTTCATTTTCATTATTAACACATTTATTTTGTTAATTCTATTGAAAGAGGTGTGGTTTCACTGCTTAGAATGCCTTATTGCTTAGTGAACAACATTCTTTTTGCTTATTTCATTTTTAATATATAGAGTATTTAATGTATATTATGTTTAATAATATTGTTAGTTTTTTTGTTTTTAGATGCTTTGCTTTACAGAAGTAGATGTGCTAAGTTCTGTGAAATATTTATTAATTTATTCTCACTGTATGCAATTTTTTGGCAGGTATTTAACGTAAATGCTGACTGCCTTAGCTTTTACAATGATGGATGAAATGAATCCATGATGATGCAAATGAGACAGCATTCTATCAGTGTCTAAACTTACCTGACTTTTGAATGAAAAAGAAAAATCTAAAAATATTTCCTTACATTCTCTAAGAGGATATACCCAAATCCTTGAAATATACACTTGTATTATCTGTTAAATTTTATTTTCTGAATGAATTTGTGCTGAAACAGTGGAATGCTATGTATCAGCAATATTTATGGTTTCAAATAAAATACATATATATATAAAATAGTCATCCCTAGTAATAAATTTGTAACTGATGTAGTTGTCTACAGTGGACTTTAAGCTCCAAAACTATATATCAATATAAGTTAAAACATGGAGATCTTACTAGGAGAGTTTGATGAGGTCAGTCATGTATCAATAGCTAGTGAAAAAGTATGGATATTTCTAGAGGAAGCATTGTTAGCAGGTGAAAGAGTGAAAAAAGTTCATGAAGATGTAGTAAAGTGCATAGCTATCAAATGTGCTCATTTAATACCTTAGCAAGATGAATTCAATCATTCAAAGAGGGGTGAGAGACTTTTGAGACACATCACATTTTCTGGCCAGATTTGGGAAGCTGTGAATGAGAGGATAATTCAAAGAGTGAAGCATTGATGTAGGAAAATTGTCATATCACAATTATAGCGCTAAGTATAGAAATGCTGCTAATGCCTACACCATACACCAGCATTTAAAATTCCTATGCATCTGTTTAAAATGGTCCCAAATTCCCTAACCTACGAACAGAAAATGGATAGGAAGAACTATGCAAGGAAATTTCTCAGAATGTTTCCACCAAATGACTTTGAATAGTTGACATACTTATGTACTGGGGATGCAAGTGCTTTTATTACTACATCACTCCAAACTTCAATATGTCTGACTAGTTGAAAAGATTTTCATTCTTGGAAGCAAATGTTCAAGATTTTCTTCAGCCCTGAAAGGCATTAGGGTTGACTGCTTGTCAAAAGGTATGATAATGAATGGAGTCCTAAGATACTAACACTTATACTCCTCCCCAACATTCTCTCATAACTGCAGCACCATTGTAAGTTTGTGCTATAAACTTCTGTTTTATATGAAACTCTTCTAATTCAGCTGTTAAAGTACATCTTAAGCCTTCTGCAGTCAATTCAAAAAAATCATTGAATTTTATGAATCTTTCAACTAGTTTACCATGTATCGTAATATCGCAACAAATTTTGACAGGTATGTAATATCTGTCATTTCGTCAGCCTCTAAGGAAATGAAATTTGCTCATTCTATTATCTAATCTCGTTCGTATAGACAAGATATGATTCATATGCTGTCAGCAAAGATGTTTTTTTCAAATCATAAAAAAAACTTCTTAATTTTCTACCATCCTGCTCAGTAAGCTCCTATAGTTTTCGGTTGATGAGGTTCAAATTTTTTCACTTCCAACTTAACAATTAAACTATGATGTGAAAATGGAGTCTTCAATAAAACGTCCAGTTTATTCATTGCCACAAAACAGATACACTTTTTTATAACTTGACAGTTATCACTATGAAAGTCAGCAATTCACCGACAACCAGTGAGGAAGCCACCAGATTTCAAACAAAGTGTCAAAACCCCTAGTCAATTATGTATGGTGTCAGTAGCCCCTCAACACCTGGTTCCTAAGAAAAAAGAGAATACCGAGCACTGGTCTTGGGCCTTCTTCCTGCTGGCCCAAGAGAATGAAGAAATAAGCAGGGGAAAGGCTAATCTATCTTGGAGGAAGACAGATATAAGTTCTTGTAAATCCTTGCTGACCGATGAAGGTATAAGTTTAAAGTGAAAAATTTTCAAGGCTGGCCCATTAGCTTCCCTCTCTAACAGGGGACCTGCATGCTACCGCTACTACAGCAGAGAGGAAATGTGCTTATTGAGTAAGATACAATTAAGAACTAATCATATACATCATGTAATATTTTTTAAAATATGACCAGCAGAAAAGAAAATTGTATATATTTATGGCATTTTCTTTGCAGGGAAGCTGGGCCCATCTGGCCCTAATTCACAAGCAGCCCCTGCTTAAAGCTGTATATTAAGTTTTTCTGGTAATACCAGTTGGAATGTGCAGTACCTATAATTATGTGGAACGAGAGATGGAAAAGATTTGGAAAGACATTTTCTCAGCTTTTTAAATACTCCATGTAACTCAAGACGCATAATGACATTTGAAGAAGAATGGCTTAGAACCAAAACCACCATGCTAGTAACATTTGAGAACACTGAAACACTGATAGTTTTATTATAAAAAGTAATACAGAAAAGATGTTCTCAAAGTGGTTTGTCATTTGGAAGCAATATGATAGCAACTATGGTTTTATTGAATATGTTCATAGCTAAACATTTTGTCAAAGTTTGATTTTTCAGAAAATAATTTTATATGAGAAATTTTATTAAAATATGCTTTTAAAACTTCAAATTTATCTTGTCATTTCATGATTAAATCTGAACTTATGGTCTTGAAATGAATTTCACTACAAGTTTGTCTCAGGGAACAGCTTTTTCATTACTATTGTACAATTTCTTACTTAACTTTCAGCACCTGATTGGCAATATAAATTCTTATATCTTGTTACTGTTTGCATTAGCATAATGTATAAGCAACAATATTATTTAATTTTGTCTATAGTCTGTTATGGATGTGTTGAGATTGGAAGTAAACATTGGGCAATACAGGTTAAATGTGCAGTGTGCAAACTAAGATTTGCAGTTCATAAGTTTCCATCCCGATCTTGTTAGGTAGGTGATAGAATTAAAATATAGGTATTTTTTTAAACATAATCTGCTGTTATTTCAATGCATTGCTCATATCTCTTGTTTAACATTTAGATGTCCCTAAAAATAATAAACTGAAGTTTTGTCTGCAAAATGTTGAATAACAGCATCCTCCAACTCTTAATGTCACAGTGTTTATGAATTTGTGCCTTCAAAAGTCAGATTTCAATTTTGAAAACAAGCAATATTCTCCCATGGCTAAGTCTGGGCTGTACATCAGATGATCTACGAGTTCTTGAAAGACACATATGGCCACAGCAGCTCTGATTCATTATCGTGTAGCGGACAAACTTCTCAACTCGGCATTTATTATCTCTTTTCCTTGATAACAATGCTGCATTCATTTAGAATAGATCTTCCCAGTAATAATTGTGTTGCTTTTTTGAAGTCTGTCATCAGAATTCCTCTGCAGTCCCAAAAATTTGTCCCCAAGATCTTCATGAACTGTGTGACATTTGCATTTGTAAGAAAAGCTTCATACTTTCACCACTATTGAATACACTACCATGCAAATTTACACAATGGGATTGTTGCATACAGTAAATAAAGTGATTCAATACAATCTTGATGTGCTGAATCTGAATTTTCAATAGTTTACTTCTATCATATCAGGTTTTTTTTTTTTTTTGTTGCAAAATTACTTTAAAAATATTGTATAATTATGTGAATCTCCTCACAAACTTTTTCATTCTAATTTTTTATTTCAAATGCAAAATATATGTAAAAATGAACACAATTTGCTGAAAATATGTATGTGGTTGTTCAAATATGTCACTAGAGTGTTTTTGTTTTGCCTTGTTTATTTCATTATTTAATGTATAAATTAGCACAATGTTTCACATAAAAATTACAGCCATTGCTTTTTAGTTGAGAAAGTCTTCTTTTTCCTCTTCATTTTAGGTTTGTCTTCAGATATTTCATGGTTTAACATCCAACAATAGTTAGCAAGCATATTGATGCTCTAGCATCCCTAGTATCTCCTTTAGGACCCTGCAGA
The DNA here is from genome assembly GCA_030762175.1 of Metallyticus violacea. Lineage (NCBI taxonomy): Eukaryota > Metazoa > Arthropoda > Insecta > Mantodea > Metallyticidae > Metallyticus > Metallyticus violacea. The sequence continues at coordinate 14,016,612 of CM060830.1, forward strand.
TCCTTGTGAAATTATTTGCCTTGCTCTTTGCTCAAAAACCCTAGTTTTTCAGGGAAGTAATCTAGGTGAGGAAATAAAAAATAATTTTAAGACTCGTGTATAACCAAGTTCTATGTATATTCTTAAGTATGTTAGTCACAATGTTTTGATAATTAGGATACTTGTTGTTAAAAAAAATGTAAAACAGTTTCACAAAATCATACCCATGCTTCTTTTTGTTTTCACTCAAAGTGTTTTAAATGCTGCATCAGACATAAGTTTTCTTTTATCAAGATCATTAAATATATATTCTTTTAATTTTGCTGCAGATAGTAATGGAAATTTCTCACATATGTACTTGAAACTTCTCCTTCCTTATTTGAAGCCTTTACAAACTGTTTGATTAAGCCAAGCTTAATATGAAGAGGCGGCAGGGGGACTTTAGAAGGACTCACAAGGCTTTGGCATACAACATTCTTAAAACCAACTTCCAAATTACTTGAGGTGGCCATTTTCTGCCACTGACCCAATGACAAAGTTTTTCAATGCATGCTGTATATGTTTTGTGTGGTGCCCAAACTTTACTTTGGTTTCCAAATGTGATTCCAAAATAGATATGATACAAAATCTGTGCTATTACACCTGTGCTTAGTTGATGTGAATTACCCATGTATATAATAAAAGTGATCTGTATTATTTATACATCCTGGATGCAACATGCTAAATACTTTCTTACTGAACTAAAAACTCACAACATTCTACTGCAAAATAAAGCTTCAAACTGATATTGTTTCCAGAGGAAACAAGAGATTAATGACATATGAAAGGAACCAGATGGAACATTAGCAAGGCTGCGTATAATCTTGCTGTAACTTCCTGATTGACTTGCACCCCGTGTCTGATAAGAAATATCCAGTGTTCCCAGTTTTTACTATAAACACTTTAAAAATACAGTGCATAAATTTGGTTTTCATATGTTTTATACTAAAATTATATATATGTTAAAAGTATTACAGTTTTAATAATTATGTTATAATGTTCAAAATGCATATAAGAAAATAAAAAAAAAGAGTAAAAGGGTATGTGATAGGAACTTTCTGGCTTTGAATTTGACGTTAGCATGCTGAAAATATGCTAAAAACATTCAAACTTTGGAGGCAGTAACTTCATAGCAGACTAGTGTTATCTTTTTGAAACAGGCTCATTGCAGAGAATATACTAGGGTAGGTCCATAAGTTTCCTGCTTAACCATTTTCCAGATATGATAAAGGCAAAACTATATTTCACTTTTCAATAGTTACCCTTTATTGCAATACACTTCTCACATCTTTGAATTAACATTTCATTTCCCCCCTCCCCAAATAGTCAGAAGTCTTGTCTGCATAATGGGCATAAACAACATCCATAACTTTTTTATCACACTTAAATTTCCTTCCTTGAATCCTTCTTGAGTTTTGAGCAGAGGAAATAGTCGCTGGGAGCTAGATTTGAGCTGTAGAGTGGATAGCCAATCTCATTTAAGCCACATTTCTTTACAGCTTCCTTTGCAACAAGAGCTGTTTGCACACGGGCATTGTCATGAAATAGGCACACACCACCACTCAGCTTTCCTCACCTTTTCTCTTTGATGGAAGCACGTAGTCTGTGCAGCAGGCCAGCATAGTACTCTACATTTACTGTAGTGTTCCTCTCTTTAAAGTCAATGAAGAGTATTCCTTCACAGTCCCATTGTGGCCATGATCTTCTTGGTTGACCAAGTGACCTGGGCCTTTAGAGGCAGTGCTTCGCCAGGTTTGCGCCGCTCCATTGATTCTCTTTTGGACAAGGGATCATAGTAGAGGACCATAATTTCTTCTCCTGTAATAATAGTTTGCAGAACTTCTCTCTCATTGCCTCGAAAAATGCCTGACAACAGATGACTCATTGCTGCTTTTGGACTAAGGAAAGAACTCTAGGCACCCATCTTACACTAACCATATTCATGAATAATTCAAAGGACTGTTGTTTTAGAAAGGCCCAACCTTTTTGCTATTTCTGTAACTTTGAGTTGCCCATCTTCCATAATTTCTCCTTCCACAAGAGCAATGTTTTAAGGAGTGAGCACCTCCAAGGGTCGACCTGCATGCTCTTATCTTCATTACTTTCTTGACCCATTTGAAAAAGTTTGGTCCCGTTTTTTACCTTAGAATATGAGAGGTTCCCTGTATACACCGTCCAATCACAGTTTAATTTCATTTGGAGTAAATCGTTCTTTTGGCAGCTCCATACTCTATTTTGAACATGTCAAAATCTTCTACATATAGCCTTCTTTTTGCAGCAGTATCTGAGCAACTATACAGCAGAGCAGAAGTTACAGCTGCAATTATTTACTTAACAGATAAGTTATGCCACCAGATCAGGGTTTAGTGAAGGCAATAATCCTTATCGGCGAGGTCCGAAACTTATGGTCCCACCCTCGTAGTTTTCTCTCCTATGATGTTGTTTCCAATGCTGCCATTAGAAAGATTCAAAAACTTCTCAACATTCCAGGTACACTTGCATTTGAACTGCTGAAAGAATTCAGGTCACTGATATTTCACTGTGTGCATTTGCAGATATTGATGATGGTTGCAAAGAATGGTTGTTTTAGATTGCCCCAACTTTGAAACTATTTGTTTGTAGCCTCTGTCACTCAGAATTTTCTCCTTAATGAGAAAAATGCTTTCTTGTTTCAATGCATGCACCAGGCTACTACCCTCATAAGGGTCATCTTCAAGGTGTTCTTTTCTCATACAAAATAATTTTGTTAATTCCTTCACAATGGATTATGAAGGGAAAACTTCAATTACATACTGTAAAGATAATGCTTAATATCAGTGGGTAAAAGTCTTTCTTCTGTTAAAAATTGAAATTTTGAACATTATGCTGTGATATACAATACATCTGACTTAAGAGAATTTCTTTAAGCAAATAATTGGCATGGTTAGAAAGGAAATATAGTGTTTACATTCCTGATTAGATAGCTTGAACAATGTATCAATTGTTCTGGAAGCTATTTTTACTTGTAATAGCACAACAATAACTCAGTTAATAACTCAGTTAAAATTTACAGTGTAACTTATTGAACTGTTTGAAGATGTAACATTGTGTATCAGGCTTTTGTCATTTCCCGAGCTGGCAGCCAATGTGTGACATATTCATAAGATAAAGATGTAGTTTGGATTGATTTACTTCAGTTGTCAATATTTAAGTACTAAGTAATTATAAAATCTTAGGCTCTCCATTGAGAGTGACCCTGGCCACCTATTCAGTTAAGACAGTCATCTGTATTACAGACTAAATACAAAGTTAATACACATGATCAGTTTTAATTGTCCATTTCCATTTGTTTTTTGCTAAGTATTGATCTATGTTCTTATATTTTTTCAAAGATATGTTTAAAGCAATTGTTCTATTCATTTTAAACCATTTTTTTTCCCCTAAACTTTCCATTCTTCATATCTCAGTTTCTTTATATTCAAACACTATATGTTCATTTTCTCTTCCTCTACATAAAGGACATTTGCCTTGCATGTACCCATTTCTTTTCCCTTTTTACCTCTGCACCCCAGTTCTTAACCATGCTATCCCCCCTCATTCTTCATTACTTGTGTTAACTATATACCTTTCTCTTTCCAGGAATTATTTATTGTAACATAGAGCACTAGTGACCTCTTCTCTGATGGTTTGTTAAATAATTTTACTATTTGCATATCTTGACATCTTTTTCTTATGTCCCTCCAGAAACCTTTAATGTGGTCTCTCTTTCTTTCTATATACTTCTCACAACCCTAATTTTCCAAATTGATTCTTAAATCACTTGCCCAACTTTTGTTTTATAAGCTCATTTTGTGATAGTTTAAACATTGTTTTAATAAATTCTCATCATCTAAATTCAGGATCCTATTACATTACTTCAAAGCTCTTTCCATAGTCATTCCTTTTCTTCTACTCTTCCCATTTCAATTTGTGCAACTTTTTTAAATATTGCAACTGGCAATCCTAGAGCCTTCTTGTGTAACAGCCTAAGTACCGAGTCCAAAATTTCCCATACATCATTTAGACCCCATAACTCAACACCATATGACATCTGAGTCTCTATTACTGTACCATACATTCTTCTGTTATCACTAGCTAAAATGGTTCTAATGTAATATTTAAAAAAAATTTACTTATGCACTAGGTTTTGTTCTTATCTGTTTGTAATTTAATGAAAACAGCTGATCTGTAATATCCTTTATTTATTAAACATACTATCCCTTATCCAGAATTTATGCAAAATTTTATTGTATTTCAATGCTAGTCCCAAAATTGAATTAAAGCTGTCAGTAAATAATGATAATTTTGGTTTGTTTTAGCTGTACAAACCTGAAGGTAGCAGTCTTGGGTTTAGCGTCGTGGGACTTAGAAGTGAGGAGAAAGGAGAATTGGGCATATTCGTCCAGGAAATCCAGCGGGATGGAATTGCAGGACGGTATGTTAAATTCTAAAATGTTCTGGTTGTGTACAGAGTGTTTTGTATAATGGTGAAATTACTGGCCATTATACAATTTATGCTATACTATATATAGTATATTGTATATACTATACAATTTATAATATGTAACTAAAGCAGACATTTTATATTTAAAGGCCTAAGAAGACAGAGCTTGTTTCAGTCTATGTCTGATCGTGTGCAATGTCCATCATGCTATTTTGTCAGTTATGGTATATATTATTTTTTTATTAAATTTTTATGTGTACAAAAATTACAATAGGCCTGGCTTTAACCTAGGTCCTATGCAGGCCAATATTATAATTCAAACACAAAATTTTAATTAACACAAATTTATATTAACTATACTACTACCAATTAATTGCTCAAGGCAAGCACAGATCAACTTGCAAATCGTCTCTCCTCAATGACCATAATCATTTATTCCTAACTCTATACAGATTTTCCCCAAGACTCCTAATTTGTCTTTGGTCACTATTGCTGTAGTTTGCTTAACTTCAACTATTTGCCATATATTGCTTATTGTCCCCATTCACTTGTTCCTGACCATTCAAACAGAATATTCTCTACATTTCCCAAATTTCCACATATAGGACAAACTCCATGATCACAATTACTTCTAAAATCCCTTAAGTTCCAAGTTCCCAACCCAAATAGTGCCATTCCCTCCCTTTACTGCTTATTACACTTATTAATAGATCTTTCTCTTTAACGACCCCATTTATCTCCTTATAGAACATTAGTAACCTCTTCCCTTCAATATAGAATGTAATATCTTATCGTCATACCTCACTAATCAGTTTTCAAAAATCTCCCTCCAAATTCCTTTTTCTTAACCATACATCAACCCATTCCATTCCTTATTAATTCTTCCCCAACTTTGTTAACCCAATAAAAGTCCCCTACTCCAGACTCCTGAAATATTAAACATTCATTTAAGAAAGAAACCTTCGATATCTGTTGTAACCTAAACCAATACTTCAAAACTTTCTCATTACCCATCCTCTTACATCAACCATCCCCATTTCCAACAATGCCTGCATTTGCAGCATTTTATGGAATTCCCAACGCAATCGTACAAAACCTGCTTAATATCCTATTCATCAATTTCCAACTTTTCGTCTATCCCCTGTATTTCAATGCCATGTGCCGATTTTTTTTTTTTGAATGATTTATTTATGGACGCTCTTTAACAGCTCAGGTCATCAGCGTCCCATTCAACTCAGGGCGTGAAACAGCTGACAAATTTTGCTCAGAGGCCTCTCTTTCAGGCTTGAGGTTCTTTTTCGTGCCGTAAAATGTACGACACGGGACACACGGCTTTACTTCCCTTCCGAAGGAAGTCATACTTAGGATTTTTACGCCCCAAAAAAAATCCATGGGTCCTGGCGGTTTCGAATATGTTCATTTTCTCTTCCTGTACATAAAGGACATTTGCCTTGCATGTACCCATTCCAACTAATTCATCTTCATCTTGGCAGCAACAAACATACATCTCTTAATAACTTTAAAATAATAAACCCTTGGTTAGCGCTGATTTCTTTTCTTTCTCCCATTGACCAGAAGAGCTCAAGATCATTCCTAAATATGAAAATTCTTTCACAATCTGTATCTCCCGCTTCAGCATGAACCACTTCTCATTCCTCCTCAGCTTATTTCCCTTTTTAAATACCATTATTTTGGTCTTCTCCTGATTTACTTAAATGTTCCATTTTTTACAATATCTCATAATATCTAATAACACATATCTTAATCCTATCACTGAAATAGATGCTACCATTAAATCATCTGCATAAAGTAAGCCCGGGATCGCCACTTTTTCATTATTGGTTTGTGGATGTTGGCTTGCTGTAAACTTACCATTAGGTCATCTATAAATAGATTGAAAAGAATTGTACTCATCATGCATCCTTGCTTGAGCTTCCTATCTTTGGTTACTTCCTCTGTCACAAAACCTTCCCCACATTTTACACAAAACATATTATCCTTTAAAGTTCTTTCAATAAAACACTCATCTCCTTAATTAAATTTCATTGTATGATTCAGTTGAACTACATACTCTTAAAGCTTCACTTACTTTTCATAAATGTATGGAACTGGTTTCGAGAACATTTAGTTCCCATCTTCAGCCAGGCTAAAGTTCACACATACCCCAGCTAAAAGTCTATGAACGCCTCTCTTCCACAAAAATCATGCAGTCTATTTTTGTCCACGATAGTTGCATTCCATCTTGTCCACGTCTTTCTCTACTTGACAACAAACGAACACTGTCCTTTCGTTACACTTTCTGCTTACAACCGCCATATAGCTTCTGCATCTGTTCATCTCCCTGTGAATAGACGTGCCCATAAATTGCGCTGTATTCGTAATATACCGCTTTTGTAAATTATTTCCTAACACCCTTCTTATTACAATATTAATTATATTATATCTGAATGTGTAATGCATTTGATAATACTGATAAACTAACGAACTGACTATTATTATTACGTTATCATGTGTTAATCTATATTAAAAGGATGTCTTCCTTCACCTTACTGCGTATTTTATAATGAATCTAAACAAGCAACATAGACGATAGATTAACTATGACCTACAACATTAACTTAGCTACAAAATAATTGCAGATAAGTTATGGAAGCATTGAAGAAAATATAATAATTATAGCTTTCTATGGTAAACGATGAAAAAATAAATAAAACTTTTTTTACAAACTTATGTTCACTATCGCTTAGACCTAATTATCATTTTGTATATTTCAATAAATCCTTGCTGCCAATCTTACTATAACAAATAAACATTCCGTCGAATTAGGCAATTTTATAAATATATAATATTGTTACCATTGTATGTGACAAAATATGTTTTAAAAGCGTTGTTGTTTGTGTCTGCCGCTCTGACGTCAAAGGTGACCGCACTGTTGATCCGCTTCTTGAAGTCAGCTGCTAGATGTAAGCAACCTACCCTTTCAAGGGTTATCTGGGTCTCAGGGTATGTCACTGTTTGTTGTATCGGTCCTGATGGTGTAGTGGTAACCATATTGGCTTTCTAAACCCAAGATCGCGGGTTCAAACCCGGCCAGGATGCGAACCCATTTTACTTTGATCAACTAACTCCTCCGCTCTCTTGTTTCTGGATGTTCAAATAGAACGTGAATGGCATTTTCATTACTCCAACACATTGGACATACACTCTGTTCCAGATTTCTTCTTTCTGGAATGACATCTTCGCTCTTTGGCGCACAAAACTTTAAATTTAGTTCTTAATTCTGGCCGAGTTTGAGAACGATAAAGGTTTGTTAAAGCTTATATTGTAATATTGTGATGGGATTAGCTTAACAATGAAACAGTAGAGCATCGCCCATGCGATGCTAGGGATTCGACTTGGGAGAAGTTTTGAGTGAAGCGCAGGCTTGCCAACAAACTTTAGTAATCGATTAAAGAACATCGCGCAGAATAGAAGTTAGCTGATGGTCTCTCAGCTAATGTTTGGGGTTTCGCAGCCCATTTTGTCCCGTTATCGAAATACCAGGGTTGTCCAGTTCCTTAGAGGGGGAAAAATCACGATGTTCAGGTCGTATTCGCCTTATAAACTCGCCAGTAGAAGAAAGACATTCATACTTTTTCAAGGTAATAAACATAGGTCGCTATGGTAGAGTTTGTCTGTTTTTAGCGTGAAATTGCTTCCGTTAGCGAGAAGTGAAAAACGATTTGTGGAGATAATTATATTCAGCCAGTGTGGTTACGGGCTACTGGAATTTCGTCTGAGAATGTTTATAAAGTTACTGGTAATCGCCAATTTGCCGTTCTATCAGAAAGTTTCAAGAATAGGTCTGTATGTGCATAAAATATATCAACTTTCAAAATTCTGCGCCAAGGAAATGTAGTAACAAATAGCAGTTGGTAGCATTCATTAACTCTGACCCAAACGAGATACTCCGCTTTTTTGCGCAGTGTTATCACATTGTTATGAGTGTTCTGGCGATTATTGAGATACCGGGCTATCATGAGCAAGTGCATTAACATTAAATTTTGCGTGATATTTCGTGAATCCTGTGCCGAAACTCACGAGATGATGAAATATGCTTACGGAGATAATTGCTGAAGCTGTACTCACTGTTATGAGTTGTATATCCTTTGACAAAAATAAGTCATCCCCAGACTCAAGGTGTCGATTAGAGAACTTGGGGAACGTCGTAAACGCTGTATTCACAAAGCGATGCATTGACTAGTACATTGCAGTGGGCGATTTGATTTACTCTTCCCATAGTACAAATTCTGGAACGGTAAGAGCTACAGTCCCGAGACATTCCCGAGCGATAGCGGAGAAAGTCAAAGGTAGTGCAACTTACATAGATATAGCTAGACAATCATGCTTTCAAGCACAACGGCATAATAGCTCAGACGGTTATAGAGTTATGCCATAATTGTGAAGGTAGTGGGCTCGAATCCTGACATACTGATGCTTTTTTTTCCTGCCGGAGTTAAAGGAGGCTTGCCACCATTACAATCATTTACTCCCTAACATAGCACCAAGCACATAATGCGTTATAAATTGATATTTACGATTTTTTTCCTGCTGCAATTAAAGGAGGTTTGCCACCATTACAGTGATTTACCCGCCCCTATCTATTTGTATTTACGAAAAGGAGGCGAACGAACCGCAGCAAACCACTGGGTTCACGGGTTTCTAGGATTTACGCAAGGTTAGCGTTAGGATTAGTGTGAGTGTATACATAAATTAATTGCGAATTCCAATAAGACAACGCGTGGTAAAAATAACAGTGATTTTCCCACCCCTATCAAGTTGTACTAAAGAAAAGGAGGGGAGCGCAGGTTGTCAGGCCGTAGCGAGCCGCAGCAAACCACTGGCTCCACAAGTTTCTAGGATTTACCCGAGGCTAGCGTTAAGGTTGGTGTTTGTGTATATATATGTAAATTAATTGCGAATTCCAATAAGACAATGCGTGGTAAAAGGTGAAAAACTCAGTTTTGTAATAAGGAACATATATAGCAGCCAGAAAGTTATGGAGAACAAACCATAGGTTACACTACCATTAACAAAAAATTAAATGCATGTAATATTTAGACTTTTACATGCGGTCACGTATAATTTAGACTTTTACATGCGGTCACGCAAACACATCTCCTTTTCGGGACTGAGAAGTTCGGCTCTCTCCGCTGTCGATCGGGACTGCAGCTCTAACGCTCGAGAATTTGTACTGCGAGTAAGGGCAAGGGGCGATTTGCCTGCAAACGTAATGGTCACAATCTTAAGCATCTGGAAAGAGAACGTTAGGGTAGAGTAGCGGCGACTGAGCGGTTTATTAGGCATTACTCTTCGTCGTAGGCTCTTAAAACAATTTTGTTTTATTTTTTGTTATTGGTTTTATAAGTGCTTTTGTTGAACATAGTGTTTCTTAATATCATGAAAAAATTTAACGTATCATTTGTGTTTTATGGCATTACCTATGCACACGCAAAAACGTAATCACTAACATATTCTGTACAAATAACTAAGTAAATATTGAACTGAAACCTTTTATCTTCTAAAGTGAAAACGCACAGAAATAAACACAAATTAATATCGGGTATATTTATAAATTATAAATGTATAATTATAAAATGTATAATTTATAAATTTAATTCTTCGGGGCATAGATGATATCAAATTTCCGTAGTCGTGTAGACTAGAGGCTACAAAATCCCTGGCTTTTTGAATGTATGCCCATAAGCCATCTTTTGTCTTTAGTGCATGTGCAGGGAATGCGTGTGCAGCGTATTGCATTTAGATGGACAAATGCTGAGGGAAATATAATATTCAACAAAGTGTATATAATATGCTAACTTTAATATTACGAAACAAAATTGTCATGCTTCATGCTGGGAGGTGAACCTGCGCTCTTAACCACCGCATCATCGCACCCTCTGCCACAGAGCTAACCGAACACACACACTAGACAGCGTCTTTAATTCATGAATAGATATTGAGCAACATACTCATTTAATTTTACGAAAAATTATATTTATCACGTCTAAGCTACAATAAATGCTAAGAGAGTCGTCGTGAAATTTTTAGTAAATTACTGCACTATGATTTGGTTTTACCTTGAAATTGTTCATATTTTTCAGCATAATTTATATAATTTTTGTGTTATTAAATAAAGTAGTGAAGTTCACTGTTATTAAGTTGACTGCGAGACATTAAAAAGTAACAAATGAAGACGCAAATGAGGAACAGTAAGCATCTGCAACAGTACTAAAAAAAACGTTGCGTCATGCAAATAAGTCGTTTGTTTTACTCCCTTCCTATGTTATTTGTCTTCAGTTAGAGGACTGCAAGGGAATTGACGCATGAAAAGGGGTTAAGGAACTGAATTGTTTGGGTGCAGCATTTGCTGAATTTGAACGTAATTTGTCTCGAGGGCTATTATTGGGGGTTTTAATGACATTTGTTAACAAGCGGACTACCGCAGTGCAAGAATGTTAAGCTGGTTTCCGAGATTTACTGTAGAGCTTTTTCATTGTTCCCATAGACATAATCTGTTAGCACGTCAGGGGCGTGCAACAGTAACTTATGAATGTTTTACTTGCTAATGTCAGAGTTTCACGTTATTAAGTTTAACGATGTGATAAAAACAGGCAATAAATGCAAGCTGATCTGTATATTGGATAAAGTAGCAAAACTACGTTCTAATGGAAGACGGTACCAAGTTGGGTAACACTTGGGACTAGGCGGGTTCAAATCCCACGGGGTCCGTCGTTCTGACCTTGGTTTATTTCTCCCTGGTCCAACGAATGCTGCTGGGTTGGACCTTTCCTTTTTACTAATTTTCCGTTCTCGCATTTTATTCCCTAGGTTCTGTTATAGGGTCAAAAGTGCTAGGCGAGATGGGCTGGTGCGGCATGACGGTGGCTTGCGTTTTGCAAAAAGGTTTCTGGAGTCTGGTAGAGAAGCAGCACTTAGGAGGACTCCACTAGCGTCGAAACAATACTAGGGGCCCCTTTACATCCATACCTCACCGCCAGTGTCTCACTCATTGATCCCTTCCTCCCGGAGGTGCCTCATGGGGTCTTAGGCACAAATGGCCAACTCTTGAGTAAAGCCCAAGTACCGAAATATCCTCCTTCCTTTACAGTCCAATGCAATGAAAGACAAAAGCGCGGTCTTGTGTTAGTGAGAAGTTGAAGCAGAGCGAATCGACTCCCTGCTTTGGTCATCGTGCATTCGACATACCTGCACGATTGAAAGACAATACTTCAATCACGGCACAGTTAACAACCAGGTGAAAATGTCAAAGCTACAGGTCAAGGCAAGAAAACTGACTTAATATTCCCGTGCTCCTAATGGCCCAGGAGGCGCGCTAACTGGTTAGGACGGTAGGGAGTTTTTGCCCTCTCTCGAATGATATAGACGATGTATGTGCTGGAAACTTCGGCCTGTATCATCCTAAGCGCCCTGTGCCGAACGCACTGCATTCTGCGGATGGTGGTGGTCTTGGCAGCCGTACAGAATTGGGCGATATGATTGCACGATAGATCCGCAGTTTTTGATGGGTAGGTAGTGGTTTAGATGCATGGCTCAGCTTTCCAGCAGAACCCCGAGGTACTTTGCGTTTGTGACCCAAGGGATCATTCTGCGTCGCAACCTGAGGGGCTGCTGGTCTTAGTTAGAAAGACGGAGCTCGTCCCGATACGCCATTTCTCACTCAACTCCCCGATAGCTCGTAGCTGTCTTAAAGTAGCCGTTTATAGTACTGTCAACTTTCTTGTGCGCCAGTAACAAAACACCGTCTGGGTACTGGCACGACATGACTCTCGACTCCGTTGGGAAGTCCTCCATGTTAGCATCGAAGAGTATGGGGAAAGCACACTGCCCTGTACTCCCCCGCCAAAGAGCCATTTTCTCCTCCACTTTTACAAGAAAGCTGCGGTCTACTAAATATCAATGAAATGTAGGGTATACCGCTTGCTTTAACTGTCCCGACTTTTGACATCTTCAACGTGGCAACGTCCTGAAGGTGGCAAATATCGATGCATTTATGACCAGGTTTAAATTTATTAATTCAGAAATAAGTACTCACGAATTCTTCCCCCCCCTTTTATTTCAAATGCGACAGTGGTTGTCAAACACTGCAGGTTACATTTGGCTGAAACTTTTTTTCTAGACCGTTACAGAAATAGTGCTTACCAACAATGATACAACTTGCTTTCGTGCCATTTTATGAAAATTAGCGCACGACCCTCTTACTGTTAGGTCAGAAGATGAGAATACTAAAACTACTGAGTGTTACTTAAACCTTTGAAACATTACAGCAAAAAGACTACAATTAGCAGATTATCGACTGCACGCCGGGAGTCAGCGATCCAGAACGGTAGACTAGAGTATCGGTCGAGTTAACGTTTATAGCCTTCGCTCTGTTAAGTTAATGCCTGTATATTTTCTTCTGCCCCAAGCTTAACGAGCGGTAAGGCGTCTCTTAATGGCTATAAACTTTTATCCGAGTTTTTCAACCGTTTAACAAGTTAACAGAAACTTCACAGCTCAGTGGCGTGCGATGGTCACTTCTATTCTTTGTGTATATTTTTAAAGATGTTTAAAAGGCTGGCATTCCAGGCTGGGACACTGATTATATGAGAGGGGTCTAAAATAATACATTTTTTTTTCTCCCAGAGATGATGAAATATTATCCCGTCTCTGAAATATTTTCCGGAAGGCCTGCAAATGATTCCTCTCTACCTGTCAGCCTCTTGCGATGCCTTCCTACCAAAGGGAAGTAAAGCCGTGGGCCCCGTCGTAGTTTTACGGCACGTAAAAAACCTCAAGTCTGAAAGAAGCGGCCTCCGACCAAAATTTATCGTTCGTTTCACACCCTGAATTGAATGGGACACTGATGATCTGAAATGTTAAAGAGTGTCTGTAAATAAACCAATTCAACAACTCCTGTTTTGAAGTTTCTGTTTTAAGAAAACTTATTTGTTATAATTTGTTTTAAAGAAAATAAAATTTAAGAAGCTATCATGTTCGGCAATTGTGCAGGAACTCGTCCAGGAAACCAGTAATAAAACAAAAGCTAATTGTTTCCTGCAAAGAAATCTTGCAGCAGTTTAGTCACAAGTAATGAAAGATATGGTTTGTCCTAATTGCTAACTGAGGCGTTTATTCTGTAGCTAGCAGCATTGTGCCTATGGAACCACGTTACGCAACTTAAAGATACTTCGACAGAGGGTTTGCATGTTTGTGACAGGATGGTTCATACATAATACATTACGTCGCAGGTTACGTTTGTACAGAGTTTGGCACGGAGACACTATATACAAACGCTTTTGAGCTCTTTCCCTTGCCGATTGAACATTCACTGTTTCGCAGCCCGACCCTCCTTTGTTTAGATAATCACCTCAGCCAACGCAACGTCATTAAATTTCCTACCTATCGCGTTTCTGCCAACGTAACGACATTAAAATGCAGTTAAACATCCCTCTCCATTTTAAGGGTTATTAGGAAAGCTAATGGCATCCAATGGTTGCCAGGTTTGAATCCTATTTGTATTTTTCTGTACCTTAGGCACATGTTGAATTAAAGTTCCTAAGTTTAGGTTAGTCAATTCCAGGGCACTTTACACACTGTTTAAGAAACCAAATTACCTAGCTTAGCCATAAACTCTGGCACACACTATATTGTGAATACATTAAATTTGATTAGTAACATTTAAATTTCTTTTTAGTATGTTTAACTCACATACAGAGGTGGCCCCTCAATTATGTCCAGATGGGCCCGGCAACTCTTAGCCAACTTAAAAAAAAATAAAAACTGCAGTATATAACCAATTAATTCTTAATTGTATCTTAAGCAATAAGCACATACTGTAGTTGCGCTAGCAAACGAGTGCTCCGTTAGCGAGGGAAGCTCATGGGTTAACCCGGGAAATTTTAACTTTAAACTTACACCATCATGGGCCAACAAAGATTTACAAGGACTTATATTTGTCGTCCTCGAAGATGGGTTAGCCTATCTCCTGCATATTTCTGCGTTCTCTTGGGCCAGCAGGAACACAGACCATGGCCGGCGCTCGGTATTCTCTCTTTTTCTTAGAAACCACATGTTGAGGGATTACTGACACCATGCACAACTGACTAGCGGTTGTTCTTGCACTTTGTTTGAAATTAGGTGACTTTCTCACTGTTTATGAGTGGAAAGTTGACTTTCACAGTGTTAATCGTTAAGCTACAAAAAAGCGTATGTTTTGCGGCAATGAATTACTTCGATGTTTTATTGAAGACTCCACTTTCACGTCTAAGTGTAACTATTAAGTTGGAAGTGAAACGATTTGAACCTCCTCAACCGAAAGCTATTGGAATTTCCTCAGCAAGACGGCACAATTTTTTTTTTTTTCATGGTTTGGAAAAAAAAAAAATAAATAAAACATTTTGACTGCCAGCGTGTGAAGTGAGAAACGTATCTTGTCTATATGAATGAGATTAGAAAAGAAATAGAAAAGACAAATTTTGTTTCTGTACAGACCGACGAAACTAGTCAGATGTTACTTGTGTGTGACAATGTGTTGTGATATTACATACATCAGTAGAGGTAAACCGGTTGAAAGAGTCATAAAATTCATTGCGGTTTTTGAATTGACTGCAGAGAGCTTATGGCATACTATAACAACTGAATAAAAAGAAATGTTTACACAAACATGCGTTGGCGCTGCAGTTATAATAGAATGTCGGGGAGGAATATAAGTCTTGATAAAAGAGACCTTCCCCCATGCAATTGGGGTGTCATGTAGTTATGTCCCTGGCCCACCCTTCTACAGGGGCAACGAGCCGCCAATGTTCACAATATTGTTCATACTCAGGCACCAATCAGATTTCAAAATTTCCTCATTTTACTCCTACACAAGCTTGAAGTCTCTCTGGCCAGACATCTGTTGCAGAACAGATGGTCTCTGGGAAAAACACCACAAGAATGCCTTCAAGCTTTCAATAGCAGAGTTCTTCTCCCTGCAGGCAATCCCTTCTAACATTGACCAGGGAATTGAGATCAGAGCTAGCAGAAGGCTAATAAAAATGGAGTTAAAATCGGGCACATAGGCCTTCAGTCTCATCAGCTTTATGAGCTGATGGAGAATCTTGCTGGAAGCTCCAGTGTTCATTGATGAAATTATTTTCCTTCAAGCGTTTCACAAGATGGCTCAACACGGTTTCTA
Source organism: Metallyticus violacea (assembly GCA_030762175.1). NCBI lineage: Eukaryota > Metazoa > Arthropoda > Insecta > Mantodea > Metallyticidae > Metallyticus > Metallyticus violacea. Next base: position 14,032,310 of record CM060830.1, read on the forward strand.
ATACACCTTTGAGCTAGTTTTCAAGTATTTTTCACATAAATAAACTCGAAGGCAGACTCATAGTTCACCGAAGAGGGAAGGCGGTCTCTCTGAATTTTGGGAACACTGTCACGAGCTTTCTGCTGTTAAATCTCTTCTCTGATGAAGACTTCCTCGCCAGTGAAGGGAATCCTACAATGTCTTGATTAAAGTTCCTTCTGCAGCTTCATTTGCGGTCTAAGGAAATGCCCAGTACTCCGCCGGCAAGCTCTAAGTCCAAGGCCTTCTGGAGGGAATTTTGATGGATACGACTCGCCACTGTTTGACAACACGAGGTTGACCAATGGGGATCTTTTATACTGCCATTCTTGGCGGATCTTTGAACTGTTTGATATACAAACCTTCTGCTGATCTTCAGGGTTTTTAGGGTCTTACTTAATAACTCTATGCAGAGCAATTACAGCTACTCTGTTTTCATTTTCGTCCCACTCCATACTTATTACATTCTACAGAGCCTTCGATTGGACGCGTGGCCAGCTTAACGGGGATTTGCCTGCCTTGCGCTGTTTCTAACCGGTTCTGTTCCGCTCTCTACTTTCCTTCCTTTCCATGTGCCATCTAATCAGTTGACGCGAAGTCATTGTGCTGTACAGAAGTTGAAACGTTGTGATACCTCGTGTTACAGTGTGTTAGTGCTGTTTTAATGCCAAACAATCTGTATACTTCAGCACATGGAATTTTCATTTATGATTACCTACTATGACAAACTCTTTTAGAGAAATTAATTCCCTGCTGTTCGTGCGCCTCACAGAGAAACAATCGTAATCCTGTGAATAGATTTAGGGGAACGGAATCTGTTCTTGATAAGAAACCGAAAATGAAATGCCATGTTGTTACAGAGGAAAAACTCGACGAAATCGGATAAAAGTTAGAACGAAGTTCAAAGAAATCTCTGAGAAAGCTAATATAGAAATCAGGAATTCCGCAAACCTCGGCTCGGAATATCACTAAACCTTTAAAATTAAAACTCTATAAGATAACTAGTTCAGGATTTGCAACCACACGCGATAATGTAAATAAGAGTTAATTTCTGCAATTGGGTATCCGATATTGTTAAATGGAAACATTTTCCAGAAAATATACTGAACATTTTACGAGAAAAAGTTCCCGAATCACCATTACAGTAAATTTCCGTTTTGACAAGTGACAGACGCTTTGCTGCGTAGCAATACCAACTTAATGAACACCATGTGACATATCCCTAGTGTAGGAACGGGGTCATGGATCATTAGCGGTTACTTAACCAGCATAAAGCTGAACCAGCAACGTAATTGGACGTTTATTTGTTCAGTGACCGGTCTGTGTGACGGCCAGATTTCATCTGCTGCATGGGCCAGTTGATAATTAATGTAGTAGCAGAAGAACTGTTCCATTTTGCGGGGAAATCAGAAAAACCACACATGTGCATTTTACATATTCAGTGTGCAAACTAACGTTTGAACTTGGTAAAGGATTATTTTAGACCATTTAAGTGTAATTTACTTACCTATGTAAACGTATGAAGCGTTCTAAAAGTACTCATATGAACAAGAAAACACAAGATTTAAGAGAATTTTATTTTATTATTTTTCAGTAGTCACCTTGTAAATTAATACATTTAGTCCAATGATTTTCCAACTCTTTTAATACTGTTAGTAAAATAGGGTTTGTCCAATTGTACAAAATAGCGCCTGTGTCAGCACCAATCTCAACATTTGATGTGAATCTTCGTCTACCCAACCATTTCTTCAGGTTTGAGAACAAAAAATAACCGCTGGGAGCCAAATCCTGGATGTGGAGGCACTTGGAAGCGAAGATCATGCAGTTTTGCAGCAACAATTCCGGACGTATGTGAAGGCGTATTATCGTGATGAAAGAACTTTTTATTTCACAAGGTGTGGACGTTTAGTCTGAATAACATCCTTCAGTGGCCCTGTAGTGAAGTGCCATGAGAGTCTCAGAAAACCGTGGCCATGACTTTTCCTGCAAATGGAACCGTTTTTTGCTTTCTTTGATGCACTTTCACCCGTTGCCACCCACTGTTTGGACTGCTCCTTCGTCTTTGTTCCAACTACAGTTATAAAATGTCGTAAAATCTCATTTGAATTGCGAGTTAAAAATTTTAAACAATTGTAAAATATTTATTGGAATGCTTTTTGGTTCATTGTTAAAAAAAAGCGGCATTTATCGAGCGGAAAGCTTTATTATACCCAAAACTTCGTGTAAAATGCAGTGAAGACGGCCTATCGAGGTTTTTTTGTAATGTCAGCTAACTCGGTAATCATTGAGTACGGCATTATTAATTTTTGTCACATTCTGTCGGTCGCAGCGGTTTTGGGACGCCCTGAACGCTCATTATTTTGAATGGAAGTACGACCGTGCTTAAATTCAGCAACCCACTTTTTACTCTTCGAAGACGAAAGGGAAGAATCCTTTAAAATGGAACCTAGCTTCTTTTGTATTTCTTTTGAGATTAAACCTTTCAAAACGAAGTAATTTATCACAGCTCGTATTTCAATTTTACCCATTTTGTAGAAAATGTTAACATTAGTTTGTTCATGGTAATTACAAACAAGTGACTGCACTTTACGCGTCTCAGCGCGCCATCTAAAGGATGGTACTTCGTATTAATTTGGCCATCTTCATGACATTTCTGCGTCGGGATGAGTACTTTAGAACACCCCTCATTAAGTCCTTGGTAAAGAAGTGCATGGATTCAACTTGCATTCATACAAATATGCAAACACTGCAGGGAACTCTGCATCATATTTTCAGCCGTTTTCAATTGAACCACAGAGTTTAAATGTTGCCGTGAAAGCATGGAAGATCCACGCAGCGGACGAGCAAAATCTGTCACATCAGGAGCATAGCTGATTAAGATGTTCGAAATTGCTGGAGCTCTGGGCAATCAGGGGATCACGAATTTCACATTTTGATGGAAAAATTGTGCATGAACATTTTTTTATCAGGAATACTTCCTGAAATTTATTTATCAATCTGTCAATCGAACTTGGAAATGTAATATCAGGGCATTTTCTCTTGAAACATGAACAGATTCTGTCCGCACCTGCGAATCGTAAATAAGTACTCTTTGGGGGTATAGAATATCTGAATTGAGCCATATTAACACAATACTGTTAAACACAACAAAAAATAGAAGTACAGTACAGTATACTTTTTTATGCTGTAATAATTTTGGAAATGGCCCAAATAAGGACGAATAACGAAAATTTGTTTTTCCAGATATTCGTGATTTAAATTTTAGACACCTTGCTATGCTGATCTGATTCAAAGTTAAGCAAGTATTAAGGAGAGCACATCGTTATTTCATTTTATTCTACAATAAATCTGCAGTAACATTTTGGACAGAAATGTGGGCTTGGGAACAAACTGCGAGCTGAGATTCAGTGAGGACAGGCTTTCTTTGGGACTGGGCGACGCACAGCGAACTACGAAAGTAAGAGGAAATTCGGGGCTTACAGCGAGAGCATGGAGTGTAAAATCAGAGCAGTGAAGTATTGGCTGCGAATTATTCATAGAAACCAAAATTTAATTAGCGCCATTGTCCTATCATGAACAGCTGGGGATGGGAAGGAATAGAATATGGACATCCAAATTGAGAAAGGGATCAGATACATTAGGACCGGGCTGCACTTGGATGGCGGGTCAAGGGAATAGAAAGAGCGCATGGAGGAGAGGTAGGAACCGCTTGAGGGATATGAATAGGCAGCAGACAATTGCGCAATGTAGAGAGATGATTTCGCTAGAAGTATAATCGGGGCTAAAATCGGAATGGGAGATGGAGTATGCATCAAAACAGGGACTAAACTCATTAGACAGGGGCTCGTGTGGCTCCGAAGATGGGCATGACGAATGATTAAGATCGCTGAAGAATAGAGCGGAAAAGTTGCCCTATCTGTGACAAGGGAAAACATGGACATATGTTGAATATAAAACTACGGAAGAATGGAGAGAAACGTATCTACCACACTCCTTTACAGAGGGAGGTGTTCGTGTTGAGCTATATTGGCAGGCAAGGAAGGAAAAGAGATACAGGTCAATTTCTGATGAAAGTGACAGCTCAGATCTGAAAAGTTGATCACAACAGTTGATCACACAAGTTGATTGTGAGTCATCCATAATGGGATATGGTTATATTTTATATGTATTTTAATTTTTTAAAAGTTATTCTTGTGATATTTTTTGTTTTATTCTTTTTATTTTTAATTTATTTATTACTGAATATATATGTTCTATATCTTATTGTGAATATCTAATATAACATCTTGTGCCCAACCAAACAGACCAAGTGTATTATAAAGGCACGTAGGTCCGTTGGACCCGTGCGCCTGTTAAAGTTGTTTTGTATTGTATTGGTGGCGCTGTAATTAATACACTCTTGTTACTATGTGCATTAGAAACTAAATAGCATCACAGTTCACTAATGAAACGTGTTATACGCACTTTCTCCGATAACGTTTTTTAACATGTTTATTTAAATTTTAGAAGACGTTTCCGTGATCTAATCGTAAATATACATAGGTGGGTCGGTCCATAAGTTTACAGCTTCGCTGATTAGCTTACCGCCTTCACAAAACCCTTATCCGGTGTCATACCTTATCTGTTAGGTAAATAATTGGAGCTGTAACTTCCGCTCCGCTGTGTTCAGTTGTTCAGATATAGTTGCATAATGAAGGCTATGTCTATGTGGCAAGTACAAAATGAAGTTTCGAGCTGTTATTAAGTTTTTCATAAAAGAAGGACGTATTCTAAATGAAATTAAACAACGATTGGACAATGTACATGGGGAAGCACCCCCTCCCCCATATTCTACAGTAAAAGAATGGGCCAAACTTTTTCGAATGGGTGGAGAAAACATTGAAGACGAAGAACATGCAGGTCAGCCCTTGAAGGTGCTCACTCCTGAAAACGTCACTCTTGTGGAAGAAGGAATTATGGAAGACCGGCAGCTCAAAGTTACAGAAATAGCAGCAAGCTTGGACTTTTCTAAAACAACAGTGCTTCGAATTATTCACGAACATTTGAACATGAATAGGGTTAGTGCAAGATGGGTGCGTGGATTTCTTTCCTCAGCCCAAAAGCAGCAACGAGTCATCTGTTGTCAGGCATTTTGAAGCTCTGCCGTGACAACGAGAGAGAAGTTCTGCAAACCATTGTTACAGGACTTGAAATTATGATCCTCTACTATAAATGGGGAGTACTATGCTGACATACTGCACAGACTACGTGCTTCCATCAAAGAGAAAAGCGAAGAAAGCTGAGTGGTGGATTGCGTCTTCTTCACGACAACGCGCCTGTGCACACGGCTCTTGTTACAAAGGAAGCTGTGAAGAAATCGACCTTCCACCCTGCAGCCTAGAGCTAGCTGCCAGTGACTATTTCTTCTTCGCAAAACTCAAGAAGGACACAATGGTATGGGCTGGTATCAAGACAGAGTTGGTTTTGGGGGCCCGGAATGCAAACCGGATAACAGGAAATTCTTTAGGAGCATGCTATCTCTTATGCTTCATGTATGGCCCACATTGGGAAAGTGGCAATTCAGGTGCTAGTTTGACCCGCACGAACCCCTGACCTCAACCCGATTAAGCATTTTTGGGATATGATGGGGAAAAATATTCGTCAACGTGTTCCTGAGAGCGTAAATGAGCTTCGGGAGGCTTTGCGTGAGCAGTGCGAGACTACACCACAAGAAAACCAAAGGACCTGGATTCGCAGCATGCCCATAAGGTTGCAAGCTTTGATACAAACCAGAGGAGGAAACATCCACATCTGAGAGTGCCAGGAGGGTTGAAAGTGTGTCGTGTTACTAATGCAGATGTGTTACCTATAGTAGTGTTATACTATAGGTAAAAACGAGATCATTGTGAAATGTGATTAACTTACATTTATGTTCATGCTCATACAGGCATAAAGGAAATTATAGACTCAAAATGATATCCGAATACACAAGAGAGGTTGCAAAATTTTTCGAAAAGTATTTAATGTTCAAGAAAGTAATAAAACTACAACAATTTACGTATAATAATGTGTAAAAGTAGCAATATTAAAATAATTAGGTGTTGCTTTTTTGACCTCTTGAGTGTTTGTACAAATTTTTAATTTAACAACTACATGCCACACGGCATATACAACGATAGTCAAGTTTTTTCCATACATGGTGCAGCATGTCAACCATCATCCAAGGGGCACCTGACCGGGCATGAGAATGTATGCGCGTGCGCAACAGATATCGTCGTAAACTTACGGAGTTTTCTTATACATTCATACCTCTTACGTTTTTCTACGGTAAGTAGTTTCTTTATAATAAAAATGCAAAGCCTTTTCCATTCATTTATAATAACATTGAACTTTCGTCGCCACCAGCATGTGCTATTAGTGCATGCAAATAGTAATGAGCCTGGTGGGTGTACTGACGATTGGCACCCTAAAACAACTGAATAGAGGCGGTTTTGCAAGTGAAAGAGACGCAATATGCTCAACTTGAAACATTTTAAAACGACTACTATGTGTTAATTATTAATGCTGAATATGAGGAGGCGTCAACAAACCGCTTTGCATTATTGAAACGGACATGTGAATCCCCTCGACAGGGTGGCAACTAGCACAGCTGCTGTGTCAAGCACTTAATCTGCGGCCCCTGATTACATTCTAAGCCACTCTGCATGTTGCATGTCAAATTCAGTAACTTGATACGCGATCTTCTGAGAAAGCGAGTGCTTGGCATTCTTTATATGGAAGAATTTCTTTATTTTCTGTTATGTCCTCTTTCCGTCTTGTATTTTTGCATATCTGCGGGAGTCCTTAAAAAGTAACCTCAAATTGAATACTTTGAGATATATATAATTTTGTATAGGAAGGTAGGCTCGTAGCTGTGGAAGAAAACGTTAACACTGCTGCTGTCATGTGTGAGAGGATCGACGAATAACATTAAGAACTCTTCCAAAAATTCTCAATATTCCCTGGGTGCCACCCACGCATTGGTAACTGAAAAGCTGCAAATAAGGCGTGTTTGTGCACGCTGAGTTCCAAGAGTGTAATTCCAGATCAAAAGCTTTCGCGTGCACATTTGCACGCAGTGAGTCACAAAAAGACGTGGAGTTTCTTTCAAAGATAATGATGAAACTTGGCTGTATTATTTCGACTCTCAGAGTTAGCAGCAAGCTCTGTGTGAAAATTTCCAACGTTTGTTTCTGCTGAGAAAGTTATAGTCATATCATTTTTCATTATTCAAAGAATTATTTACCAACATGTACATACATACACAACTGCAACTGTCAATAGTGCAGAGATGTCCTGAAAACTTTGCGGCTAGGGCACATCAAAATGCCACATTTCTTGTATCAAGCTGCATGATAATGGGCGGCCACACATTGTAAATGTTGTCGAATAACTCATAAAAATCGAATGAAGTGAGTGTCTCACTCTCCCTACAGTCCAGTTTTAGCACGTGGGGATTTTTTTTTTCCTTTTCTTCAAATTGAATAGACACCTTGAATATTTCGTGTGAAGTAATTTTCATATCAGAAGCAGAGGTGAAGGCTGCGGAGGCAATATTGAAGGACCTGTCAAAAATCTGTTTTCCATCATGTCTTTGCATGCTAACTGAAACACTGGGACATCCAAAGGGGACTACTTTAAGAAACATCATAAAAATTATGAGGACAAGTATAGCTATATTGTCAAAAAAATTATTGGACAGCACTGGCACATTTGGGCATGGGTCGTTCAAGAAACTTTTGTAGACTGTAGGACTCTTTCAAGGAGATCCGAACTGTAAACAGCACGTTGTAACTATTAAACACGTACTACTGGAGGTGGGGAATTTCATCTCTTTAGAGCTTTATTACTGGGAAATATGCAGTATTCTTCTGTAGAAGCCAAGATTGTGAGCTTTTTTAGAATATAGAGCTGGACTTTTTATGAAAGATAAGAGTTAGCACAATAACCTGAGGTTGACTGTAAGGGCTTTAAATGAATAATCCGTCATGATCACCACCACTTCTTTAGGCCCACCCCCAACATTAATAAGCCGTATCTTCATTTCCGAGGAAATATAGCCCATTCTTCCAGGCATGGCAACTTCAAAAGTGGCTACGCTTTCGCCAAGCGCGGGAAGAATCTTGTTTAGTCCTTTGTGGACATGCGTGTTGCCTTAAGGACTTTAGTCAACCATTCTCTTCTGAATGGCTATATTTTAGTATGGGCAGCCGATTATACAGAGTCCTTATTCCGTTACGCTGTCGAAAATTAATGATGCCGAGAGAAGTTACTGGTAACGTCCTTACCACCAGCGAGCGAAATCATGTCGTGTTGTCTGAACTTAACGCGCACATGTTTGTTCGTGCTATCAGTTGTGTTTTCCCTCGGAGTGTTTTGCCTATGGGCGAATACACCACTCCGGCCAGCGGGTGGGTAAAACAGTGAAACAAATGAACCATACAACAATACTCAACCCAATTTAAGAGGCTCTTTACTTACCACATCAAATGAGATGTTGAAACAGCACGTCTTCATTCTCCACATTTTTTTGGCATCTCTTTAGAAAATTATTCATCACTCGCTGTAGCTCATTTTGGAAAATTCGGACAAGTTCATGTTGAATTTTATTTTTCAGTTTTTGTGTGGTGTGCTGGTTTGTCTTATACACGACATTTTTTAATTTACCCCAGAGATAATAATTTCAGGTTGTTAAATTTAATAGCCTTTTGCACAGATCCATATGAAATTGGCACTTGTTGTGCAAGGCGACGAAGAGATTACCACATTAGAATAAGATCATGTAATATTACTCCGGTGAGAGCCCTACGCTGCTTTTTTGTTTTCTTAGGCTGTACAATTCCATTTTTCTGAAATGTAATATACATATTACGGAGCGTCTACATTCTGAAACGGTCTTCGAACTTCAAGAGTTGGCTGAGTTAAGACCTATGAATCGTACATAAAGACACGTGCCGTTGTAAGCAATACACTTTATACTGTCGAATTAAAAAACGAACAACACGCCATACACCCGGAAACAGCTGCAACTGCGACAGTCAACAAAGTCAACAAGTAAGCAAGGAAGCTTGTTATCTGGCAAACGAGCGGGGGTTTCGCTCATATAAAATATCTTACTAATAGCACTGCACATTATAATGAATATTGTACTCGCCATCATAGTAGTTAGTCGAAGTGCCTGCCCCTCGCTGTGAGACATCATGCATTTGTTTGAAAAGATTTTGAAAAATTCGCCATAATTCATCCTCCCGGACATTGTCATCTGACTCCTGGAGATTTTATTTCAGTACAGGAGTACTTTTAAATGAAGATACAGCAGCTGAGTGACTTTATACGCACTGCCTGCAGATATACAAATTTGCTGAGCTAGTCGTGTTAAAGATTTTCGAGGAGAAGTTTCTAATCAATAATCTTATTTCATCAAGCTTCTCTTCTGTTAAAATCGGTTTGTTGGTCTCGGCATCTTATCAGTGAAAACTCTTGGGTTCCTACTTTGTTCACCAATCTAAAAATTACACTTTCTGATGGAGATATTTCTCGTGGAAATTTAGCTCAATATGCTCTCCTATAGTCCGTGTGCGACTTTTTGCATGTAATAATAATAATCATAAATATTCTTGGTTCTAGCCTGTATCCCAATCTCGGTACACAAATACAAAGTAGAAAGTCTAACACGTATATCCTATTGAAGCAGTGACGTAAACACGACTGAGCAAGCTCAGTGGAACTTTATCTCGGGTCTTACCGGGAATCGCGCGTTCACTGAAGGTCAACCGCATCCGCTTGCTTATACAAACCTCCGAATGCGTAACGGAGTGAGGGCAAGGTTACTTCTAGCCTATTCAACAAGGGAAACTTAAACCCCCAAATGATAAATGTCTCTTGATTTGTATTGCTTTGTGTTAGAAGTGGGCAATTAGCTCCATATAATTAAAACTTGAAGAAAATATCTTACTAAGATCGTTTTCGAACGATGTCTTCGGTTTGCTAATGGGCAGGGTACTTCAGTCACAAATAAAGTATGGGTAGGCTGGAGGTTTGGGAACTGACGTCATAAAATGGCTGCATTAGGTCTCCATCCATTGAAATTCCACTTTTTTATTCCACGGTTTGGAGTGAACTCTTATAAAATGGAAGCTGAATTAATTTCTGTACTTATCGATTTTCTGTGGTAGTGAATTGAGAGTGTCTCACAGTCTGGGCAATGCTTCCAATACGCTGATTTCTGATTTTATTGTTAGCCTACCTTCCCTGCAACCTACTCTTACACTATACTGAATATGAAGTCTAATAAACAGGAAGTTAACAAAGTTAATTGCATTTTCTGTCACTCATTTTGTGAAAAGTCCTCTGAATGAAGCACAAAATGACGACATAACTTTCTGAAATTCTTATTTTTCAAAATTCTCCCTTCACCTTTTCCCAGTGATGTTCCTATGATTCTTTCATTACTGAGCTAACACATATGAATCCTATATAAAACACACTGTGCCGCTGTAAACACACGAGGAATAATGCACCTTATGTTGATTGTGCTACTTATGTGAATACCATTCTAAACCTTTTTTCATGGAATTCACCGATTGGAAATGAGATCGTGCATTTTTTCAACACCACTTTGCCACTGCGAATAATTCCATGAGAGCAATTGTTGATTTGATTTATTTACGGACGCTCTTTAACATCTCAAGTCATTAGCTTCCCATTCAACTCAGGGCGTGAAATGATCGATTAATTTTGCTCAGAGGCTTCTTTCAGACTTGAGGATCTTTTACGTGATGTAAATGTACGACACTGAACCCACGGCTTTACTTCTCTTCGGAAGGAAATGCCGATCCTGGTGGTGTAGTGGTAGCCATGCTTGTCTCCTAAACCCAAGATCGCGGGTTCAAACCCGGCCGGGTTTGTATTTTTGTATTTTATGTATTTTTTCGGGGAAAAATCCTAAGTATAGCTTACTTCTGAAGAGAAATAAAGCCGTGTGTCCCGTGTCGTACATTTACGGCATGATAAAGAACCTCAAGCCTGAAAGAAGAGGCCTCTGAGCAGTTTGTCGGCTGTTTCACACCCTGAGTAGAATGAGAAGCTGATGACCTGAGATGTTAAAGAGCGTCCATAAATAATCCAATTCAATCAATCCGAAGGAAGAGACACCTAGGGTTTTTACGCCCGAAAAAATGCATCGATCCTGGCCGGGATGTAGGAGATTTACCACTACACCAGCAGGACCGGCCCATGAGAGCAATTCACATGTATTTCCACAAGATAGAGTTATTAATAAGGATATGTGATCTCCTCGGTGTCCAATGTCGTGTACAAGATTAACCCCCACACCATATACTAGAACTAAAATATAATATTCTTCAGGAAATTGTCTGGATTTCTCATAATGAACTACAGTGAGTCATTTCCCAAAGAGATGCCAAGAATATTGCAGAATGTAAGCGAGCAGCTTCAACACCTGATTTCATAATTTGGTAAATAATGAGTCTCTTAAATTCTTTTGTTTATTTGTATGATTGATTTTTTTATTGTTTTACCCTCCCGCTAATCACAGAGAAGCGGCTGATGGGCTAACTATCGGGCGTTCGCTTATAGGCGAAGCACTCCGGTGGGAAACAAAACTGATGGACGGCAAAATTAACTCTCATACGTGCGTGGCTGAACGTACACAACAGATATACGAGGATAGGTCCACAAGTTTCCGTCCTCATCGTTAAAGATCATCGCCTTCACAAAAGCTTTATCTGGTGTTGTACCTTATCTGTTAAGTAAAAATTGCAGTTGTAACATCCGCTCCGCTGTACTCAGTTGTTCAGATATAGTTGCATAAAGAAGGTTATGTGTAGAAGATTGTGACATGTTCAAAATGGAGTATCGAACTGTTATTAACTTCTTCACTAAAGAAGGATATACTCCAAATGAAATTAAACAGCAATTGAACGGTGTGCATGGGGAAACAGCCCCCTCATATTCTACCGTAAAAGAATGGGCCAAACTTTTTCGAATGGGTCGAGAAAGTATTGAAGATGAACAGCGTGCAGGTCAGGCCTTGGAGGTGCTCACTCCTGAAAACATCGCTCTTGAGGAAGGGGAAATTATGGAAGACCGGCGGCTCAAAGTTACAGAAATAGCAGCAAGGTTGGAAGTTTCTAAAACAACATTGCTTCGAATTATTCATGAACATTTAAACATAAACAAGGTTAGTGCAAGATGGGTGCTTTGACTTCTTTCCTCAGTTTAAAAGCAGCAAAGAGTCATCTGTTGTCAGGCATTTTTGGAGCTCTGCCGTGGCAACGAGAAAGAAGTTGTGCAAACTATTGTTAGAGTTGAAACTATGGTCCTCTACTATGATCCTTTTTCCAAAAGAGAATCAATGGAGTGGCATAAACCTGGCGAAGCACCGCCTGTAAAGGCCAAGGTCACTCAGTCAACCAAGAAGATCATGGGCACCATCTTTTGGGACTGGGACTCCTTTGCAAAGGAAGCTGCAAAGAAACGTGGCTTCGAGGAGATCGACCATCCACCCTACAGCCCAGATTTAGCTCACAGCGGGTATTATCTCTTAAAACTCAAGAAGGACCTTCGAGGAAGGAAAAATTAAGTGTGATGAAGGAATGATGGATGCTGTTTATGCTCATTTTGCAGATAAGACTTCTGACTATTTGGGGGGGGGGGGTTCAAATATTAGTTCAAAGATCTGAGAAGTGTATTGCAATAAAGGTAACTATATTGACAAGTGAAATATAGTTTTTGGTTTTATCATACCTAGAAAATGGTTAAGCCAGAAACTTATGGACCTACTCTCGTATGTCTGAATTCTTTTCAGAAAGCGTTGAGCGTTGCAATTTAGTTGGTCTACTCGGTTTTTTAATTTCAATCTTCTTTTTCAATTGTCGATAAGAAAAAAATAAAATTGTAAGCTTTGTATTGTGTTCATTTTTTTACATTCAATTGACACGAAACGAAATAAAACAACCATTTCAAAAATTTGCACAAAATGCTACTATCCTGCCATTCACCAACATTTACTACTAACGAAAGGTCCGATTATCGCAACTGGAGAGCGTGTTCATGAGAGAATTGTTACTTAATATGTAACATTGTTTGATATTGAAATAACTGAACATTTTCCCATATTTAATATATTAATTGTGACTATTGCCATTAATATCTATCTCATTATAGTTCTCTAATAGTCTTTTAAAATGATTTGTTCAAATTTATAACACAACAACAACGAGTCTCTATAAAACTCCAGCAAACTGTCCTGGGAACGCACATGACGTTTCAGATGATGCATATACATAATGCCTCTTATGGGCAAGAGGCTTCTCCTACCTCCCCCGATCAAAATACTCCACAAGCTTGCCGACATTTTGTTTGCATTGTGATTGCGAACCTAGTGTTGTACATATCACAACCATAAGTGCAAACATTAGGCTCAAGATGTGTATGCCATATGATATTTTTATGCACAAGAACTCATAATACAGTACTTGCAGCAAATTAAACGTTGAACTTTTTGAGCATATCGCAAATCAGCAACCTCCTAGAGGAGCCGCCGCTGATTCAGGGAGGCATTTCTCAAAAAAAAATATTTACCATAATTTTAATTTATGAAAGGATTTTAGGCCTAAATGCAACTGCAATGAAAGAGTCGAAATTAAAACGAATGTGCATAGGATTAAAGAACAAATTTTTGCAGTAATTACTTAATACTCCAGTACGAAAAACATTTAAAAATTGCCACGTGGCTTTATAAATGCCCTGAGGCAGTCAAAGTAGTCTGTATCGCACCATGCACGTTGTGAAATTGTCCACTAATTCCATAAGGGCAGCCCCAGTGTTGCTGTTACCTTTTGTTTGAGTCACTAGAAAAGGTTTAGATACATACAGCAGTGAACAATATGAACATTTATTTTAAAAAATACCTCCGGGCTTTTAATGAATCAACGCACATCAATTACTAATCTCATGTAGACGCAAACAGAACAGTAAAACGAAGAAACTCTGGAAAATTTTGTTTATTTTCCAGCGATAAAATTTCTGCCATATTTTGCCCAGGTGCCATTTACTGAGAATCACAGAAAAGCCTATTTCGCTCGAATCCCTGCTTGTGGGTAAATAAGACAAGCTTTTCTTTTTCGGAAGCGAATGTTCACTGTTTTCTTCAACTATGAAGGACTATTAGTGATTGACTGTATGCCAAAAGGAATGATAATGAATAGACAATACTCTGGCATTTTGGATTCTTTATTTGAAGAACTCAGGCGGTGGCGTCCAAAGACAGGAACTTCAAGGCTGTTGCTTTTGCATGACAATGCGCCTCCTCACAGAACAACTGCAATATGAGGAAACTGGAAGTCTCCAAAGTCCAGAGGCTTGACCATCCACCCTGCAGCCCTGAGCTTGCACCGTGTAACTTCTGGTTGTTTCCTCTAGTGAACTTTTGCATTGCTGGAAAACCTTTAAACGAGTGCAGGACCTTGCTCAAGCTATAAATTCAGCTCTGTCGACAATATCTCAGTCCGAGTACCGCAGTGCTTTTGACAAGTGTTTGCACCGTGTGTGGAGAGAGATGGAGAGTACTTTGAAGGACTTAAAGGTGACACTTGCGAAACTTTTTGAATGCCCCTTGTACTCAGCATTATTTTCAAATTAAACTTCTTTTTTATGTCACGAGCCTCCACTGCGCTCAAGTTCATATAATTGTTTTTTATGAAAGGTGTGGAATGTTTGCGGTCTCAGGAGCTCAGATACCATACAGGCCATTTGTAGCACTCAGTTACTTCTCTAAACTGAAGAAAGATTTTCGAGTAGAGAAATTTAATGACGATGTAATGAAAAGTGTCTTAATGGAACTTTTGTGCACAAAACTCTCCAAATTCTTGTTGTTTTTTTTGTTTTTTGTTTTTTTTTGTTTTTTTGTTTTTTTATAAATGTTGAGAGAAGGAGAATTATGTTTAAAAATGAAACGGCTTTCTTCTAAATATGATCATCGCAGAGCTATTGTTGGAGCACAATGTGCGATTTTTATATACGGAATGTAATTAATGGTTTCTAATTAATAGATATGCTAGAGACCTGCAGTGGATGTCTTCATGATGGTGAATCACACAGTGGTCGCTGCCCCTGGGGGTTTTGTTTTATAATAATAGCTCGTTAAGGAGGCTTATGTATACAGAAGGGCGGACCACAGTCTTGGATTTTAATTAAATCTGGTCCGTACCACGGTATACGGGTAATGAAAATATTTCCCTAGGACGGTCAGTACACCTGTACGCGGAGGAAAGGGGAGTTGGATCTTGCGCAGTGTTCACCCGCCATGTTGTCGAGGATGCCCTGACTCACTCAGTTCGTAGCTGGCGGCGAGCTAGGAACGTCGCGGGTGATATCAAATGTGTGTTCTTGTGGTTCTGGTGCACGCTACCACGGCCTGAAGGCATACCAACGGCGATGTCGAGCGCTGGATTTGCACACGACACCATCAGGTTGCAGGAGAGTGGCTTTGATCCGGACTAAAGGTGGGCTTTTCTTTAATACAAAGGGGTGGGACCTAGACGTAGTCACATCACACTTTACAGGTTCATGTGAGTGTTTCAATTGATTTCTTATTTTTAATTTTTGTGTTAAATTTTCTGAAGAGAATATCCGGGCACGCCCCTGTCTAGAGGCAGTAACTGAGTAAAAACTGTACGCTACCCACCTTTAAATCTGCGTCTGGTTAAAGAGCGAGATATAGCAGTTCAAACGGTATGTAAGTTGGAAACCGAGCTAACTTAGAGAAGCTTCACTGTGTTGTGATAACACGGGGTCTGTTTAATATTTATTTTGTTCAGTCATATCCCTCAAGGATGCCTTGTAAAGGAATTTATAATGAGCTCCGCTTCGACTCCGATATCCGACGAGGGGAAAGTTTGCAGTTGTCGCTTAGGTGTTGAAATGTGGTTTCCCTCGCAGAGTGTTGAGGTCGACTCCCATTGCGTGGAAAGACAAATGAGGCGCGAACAGCCCAGGATGCATAATGGCATCAAACGAGTGTAACTTCATTCACTGTCAGCCAACAAAGGTATTAACTTTTTATTTCTATGTAAAATGCAGATATTATCTGTAGTGTTACTCAGTGGTAGCACTTGCGACTGCTAATCCGGAAGCCCGGTCACTTAAAGCCCCCCCCCCCTTTTTTTTTTTTTTCTTTAAATCCGTAGTTCCTTACTCTGAGAAGTTAATGGCAGACAGCTTTAAGGCGCCAAGGACTTCCAGCATGTGCTCCGTCATTAATTCATTTGTCCCAAGAGATGTACACAAGTAGAATTCGCGAGAAGACCAATGCAGTCAAAGGGATAATAAATAAAAGCGAATTTCTTAGCAAATCGAATTTGTGAAGCGTATTATAGGGCACTAGAGCAGAGAAATTGCTGATGCTAGAGCGATTTTTAAACTTTGGGTTTAAGATAACCCCCCACTCTTAGTAGTTTGATTTCATTGATTTTCAGAAAGTATTTTTTTTTTATTTAAACGGCATATTCCGAGTTTCGTTGATAAAAAAACAAAATTGCAACCGCTAGAGCCATAACAGACACGCGCACACACATACCTATTAATAGGGTCGATGTAAATTTGAAGAAACAAAAACACCGTTGAGCTTACATCTGTAATTTGTTACGTACAGCTCATGCATTGTTGTGGGGCCGACTTCTGGCATTGTTAACAAACCACCTTCCGTTGATTTGTAGGCTTTAAAGAAAGGTGTGAAAGACATTGGCGAGCAAAATGAATAACGCAGTAGTTTATAACAGGTCACACCGTAGTTGTGAAACGAATAGCAGTTTATTACTTTTGAACGGCATGGCTAGTAATGTAACACGCGGATTGATCTCGACAGATACGGCACGCAACGTGATAAAACTGGGGCGTTGCTTTTGTCCCTTAAAGGGCAGCTGTTACTTGTTGAGCTGCTAAGCTCACTTCAGCAGCTATAACAGACTTAGCAAGGCCTACTTGCTCGTTTTAGGGAGTGCTAATGAACAAACGACACTTAGAAACTAAGCTTGTATTAATGGCTGATTTTTCTTATCAGAAGAAATAATTGCAAGTACCTTGTGCAGAAATAGTTCACTATGTAAGGCAACCAATGTCTGTACCTACTCGTTCATGAAATGCAAGGGCGGTCTGAAATGTTCTCGGCCTAACAATAAAGGAACGATTTTTTTTAACTTGAACATTAAATTTTATTTTTTGCACAAACTCGCTTCTCTCGTCTCTGAAGTCATTTGTAAAATACTCTTCTACATCTCCAATCGCCTCAAAGAGCCAAATCTGGGGAGTAAAGTGGATGCTCCAACAATTCTAACTTTA
Organism: Metallyticus violacea; assembly: GCA_030762175.1. Lineage (NCBI taxonomy): Eukaryota > Metazoa > Arthropoda > Insecta > Mantodea > Metallyticidae > Metallyticus > Metallyticus violacea. The sequence goes on from CM060830.1 coordinate 14,049,707, forward strand.
AATCTCTCAATTTTTCGACACTAAAATCCCTCTGTAATTAGAATTGTCTTGAAACAAATCATTTCTCCCACCAACGATTTTTACGATTTTTCCCTCATCTAGTTGATTTTAAAGATTGACATAGTACTCTCCAGCTATAGTTTCCTCATCTTAAGATAATTAGTAGAATTCTTTTAGCGTCCTGGCAGCTGGAGCCGATTTTAGGGAATTCCGAAGGAAATGCAGTTGTACATATGATGTGTCAACGCTCTAGAGGCTGCAACTTTAGATTTTTCTCAACGATACTCAGTATATGACCATCAATTAACAAACAATTTATCGAGTTCGTTAACCAGCAAAATTGGACCACTGCGGGTGAGGGTTAACCGAAAGCAAAATTTAAAATTCGGTCTAGCAGCCGCAATTTTTGTGTTTTCTCAACGAAACTCGGTATGTACCATTGAAATAAAACAATAAAACAGTTTTTGAAAATAAGCGAAATGATATTTTTAGAAGCGGGGGTTTGTCTGAAACTCAAAATTAAAAAATCGCTCTAGTGGCACCAATATTTGTATTTTCGCAACAATCGCCATATTATACCATTTAAATAAAATAAGAACAATAGTTTCTGAAAATCAGGTAATTCGGAACTTTAGGTGTGGGGATATACCTGAAAACCGAAATTTAAACAGTGGAGGTTAAAGCGAAAATTTAAACATTGCTCTGCACCTGCAATTTTTTTTCTAGACAAAACTCGGCATATCCCATTGAAATAAAATAAGAAAAACATTTTCTGAAAATCAGTGAATTCATACTATTGGTAGTGGAGGTTTACCAGAAACTCAAAATTTAAAGATCTTCTAACGCCACCAATTAGCTCGATATCCCAATAATAACACTGATAAATTCTCCCTCAGCTGCATGTTCCTAGACCGAACCTATTGTATCACTCCATGTGAAGTTTGTCTGCTGTTAAATACTAAACTGTTATTGGCTGAAGCTGAAATGTTATGAATCTCTCTCCTATATTATCAAAGGCTCTGGGGAGGAAGGGAAAAAAAAAAAAAGAAAAAAAAAAAAAGCCAGGACCGTCTTCTGGAAGAGAAGGGAAATCGCCAGAGAAATTGCGGGCTCCTGGTGGTAGACACACGAATCACTGCTTCCTCACATTTCTTAAAACTTACTATATAACTTCTCTGCTCTAGCTCTCTTTAATATAATGACATTCACAAATTCAACTTGTTTAAGAACTAACTTATTTTACTGAGCTCTTGCGTGACAGACCTTTATCTTCTTTGGCGCTTCTGTCCAGTGTTTTGACCGCTGACTCGATTCTGAAGTCCAAATCTCATCCACAATTATAAATGGAAACACAAAATCAGTTAGGTCGCTGTTATGAGCAGAAAAAAAAAAAAACCATGCGTGGATTGGTGCCACATAACAGATGGCGAATGCTGGATACACCAGTGTGATCCAGACACCAAGCAACCTCATCGGTCCGGGTCTTCCCAACAAAGGTGAGGCGAGCGAGGTGTTGGCAAGAAAATGATCTGTTCCTTCTTCTCAGCTAGTGGCCACATTGAGACAGTTACACTTCAGTGACAAAAACTGCCACTCCCAAATAGTTCACCACAAAATGTCTGCCCCAAGTCTTCAATATACTGAGAACAAGAGGTCATAAGACGGGTGGCCTAGGTCATTAAGCCGGAATCGTGAGAGGGAGTTCTGGAGTTCCAACTCCGCCAAGACCATCCTCCTTGACTGAGGTTTTGTCCAGGTTTTCCTCAGTTCTTATGAATGGCAAATGCCGGGTAGGTACCCTACACTTAGGCCTGGGACGTTTTCTTTCTTAATAAATTCCTTTCCCAATAAAAAGGCCTGTATGCAATCCTGTTGTAGCACGACAACGCCTTTGCATCCACCGCACTGCAAACCATTAAATTTCTGCAGCAGCCAGGAGTAATATGTTTGCCTCATCTTCCCTACAGTCCAGATCTGACTCCATGAAACTTTTTGTAATTCCCCAAAATAAAAGAAGAAAGTCGTGTTCAAAGATATGAATCCTCTGAAGCCGCAGTGGCTGCATACGAAGAATATATTTGCAGCCTATCCAAAGAAGACTTGACAAAACATTTATAACGTATGAGAAGTTGTGTACAATGTAATTGAAAACATTTTAAAGGGGTGCAATGATCAGAACCCATTTTTTAAAAATTCGATTGCTCTATTTTCGAATTTTTAAGAGTGACCTTTGTTATGTTACTGAAATTATACAGAAAGGGATGATAAAATGTTTATTGAAATATCAAGCATTAATTTCAAGACTATTTAATAGAAAATGGACAGGAGACTTGAACTCATATACCAATAGTTTTAAGTAATGGGATTTTTTATTACTGTAGGTATGTAACAATTTAATAATCACTTAGGTGATAAACAAATGCCTTAATTTTGAACAGCATTACAAAGTCATTGCGTGATATACTAGGCTTCGCAACTGATATATCACGTTTTATCACTGTAAAGTCTTGTTCTTTGTTTCTATAAAAATAAAAGCATTTATATAATGGTAGCATGTGATTTGGCACTTAAAAATAAAACCTTTAATCGTAATTCTGAATGAATAGTGTTTAACGCCCGTTTTTGCTACTGAGGCACCACAGGCGATGGACACTGGTGATACATGAAATAAAATGCTATATTGGGAAAGGATATATTTTTAAGGAAGGAAATGTTCCAGACCTAAGTTTAGGGTACCTCCCCGGCATTTGCCATTTATGAGGACTGAGGAAAACCTGAAAAAAAACCTCAGTCAGGGAGGACGGTCCTAGCGGGATTCGAACCCCAGACCCCCCACTCACGAGTCCGCGATTTAACGACCTCGGCCACCCGTGGCGGTAATCGTAATTCTGAAATATCCATAAAAGTAATACTACTTAGGCCACACTTTCAAGTACTGATATCAAAGTTTTGGGTGATATCAAGCGTATTTTCTTCATCTTGCCTACTTACTAGGCACCGAACGTGACAAACAACTATATATATATATATATATATATATATATATATATATATATAATTTCTCTATATTGCTTTAAAATAAAAGGACAAATAATTCAGCATATAAACTATTTATGGCGATGCAAATGTTTCATATTTAACAAAAGTATCGTCGTGAAGACAGCAAATGTGAAATATTATCTAATATGTGTTTGAGAATTATATTTGTATGTAAGAGCGCTCTGTAATAACCTTCAGAAAACGTTTTAGTAATGATTTTACTACAATAACATTTTAATTCAATTCAAAGTCAATGAAAATCAATGAAATTTTCGATTGTTTATTATTGATTTTGTATATTTGATTAGTACAGTGTAATTGTTTTTAAATAGTGATATGTTTTTGTTTTATTGAAACATATGAATATCTTAAATTCCCATTATAACTGAAAACTTTCTGTTATTTCTCTCTATTTTAGCGAATGTAGAGAAATATCAAGGGGTCAGTTCATAAACATGGTTGCATTTAAAAATGTTTAAAAACACCCACGCAGAATAGCTTTATATATCAGTGATAATATATTTTATTTAATTAATAGTATACTATTAATTAATTTTTATGATTTAAAATCAACAATATTAGTGATTCTAAAAATGATGTTTCTCTTATGTAATATTTATAGATTGCTAGAATTCTAATTTTGTTTCCCTAATAACATACTTAACTTATTTCATTCATTAACTAATAAGACCTAATTTGGATTTTATATTAATTTTTAAAGTTGTTTAACTTGGTGAGGAATTCGCTTAGTTTACGCAGCTCCTGCGTGACGGACTTTTGATTGTTGTACTGCGGAAGTAGTTTTATAATGGATGTGTTTGAAAGACACAAGCTGATGCTTGGCATAATTTGCCAAGTGCCATAAATAAATAGTTTCCATTCCCGAAAACTTCCAAATGTTTATTTTTTCATTTCCTAAACAAAAGATTTAGCACCGCGATGCGGTGATCACAAATCGTTAATCCTGCCTCATGTTGTTTACCAACTTACCGTGCTAGTTTCACCACATAGATTCTCTCCCCCAGTTTTTTTAACGTTTTATAAAGTTGGCAGCAAAAGATAAACAATGTAGCCACGTCCGCGGCAACTTAGTTGACCATTTTTACACCATGTTAAGCGGGAAAGCGTGGTAATGCATGGCACAGCGTTGCCATGGTAACGAAAGGTTCGATATCTATACAGACTTTAGATAGAGTTTAAGTTTTATTGCTCTCCAGTAGATGTCAGAAAGAAAAAGTTTAATGACTCAGAGCTCAGAAACATGGCAGATGAAGGCAAAGTTAGATCGCATGAAACTCTAAATGGGCAACGTAATTAAAGCTGGAATGAATACATTGGAAGACATTGGTGTATATTTCAGAGGGAGAGGAATTTCTGGGAGGAATAAAATGAACATAAAAGATGCAAATAGTTGAATACTTAACTTTTTCTTTTGAATATAATAACTGTACGTATAAACATTTCTTAGTCGCAATTTTTTGGAACATTCAAATGGGGCACAAGTAATCCAGCTTTTAAAAATTCATAATACTTTTTTTAAAAGAAGCCACCCGAGATTAGCGGAAGAAATGCTGAAAGGTGTACTTATTAGAAACAGCGCCTCTTGCTCTTTTTTGCTACCATTAACAAACTTTTTCTTATTTATAATGTAATGACATACCCGATTTGACCCGCTTAATAGCTTTGTGGAAATGCAGTCCTTGGCCCCAGATGACCATTTGTTTTATATCGTGTTTGCAGAGAAATATTAAAGTAAGAACTTGTTAAAAAAATGAATAATAGTGCTCTTTACCGCATCGGAAATCAGAATGCTCATTAAAGGCTTTAAAACTGCGAATATGTTCAATTATTTCTGGCCCAAGTTAATTTTATAGTCAAAAGAAAACACCCGTCACTTTTTAACATATTCTCCTTTTATTTCCACACATTTTTTACATCTTTGAATTATTACTTTTGTGCCCTTGAAAATGATTGTCTGAACTTTAATTTAAATCATGTTCTAAACGGCTTTCTTCCCTTCATGACCATAATTAAACGTTCTCTCTTATAGGTTTTACTCCAGAAAAAAAATAAAAAATAAATAAAACCCTGAGGTAAATCATCCGTTATGGCAGCTATTTTTTTTTTTCCTCGCGATTAAGAGGCAACACGAAAAATGTAACACATACAATTGAAAGTGTATGGAATGTACTTTCGAATGAAGCCACGAACAGATCTGCGTGTCTGAGCACGCTCCGAAGTTCATTTGGTGAGCACAGGGGTCAGAAATGGAGGATAGAAAGATTGAACAACGTGCGTATGTGAAAAGAGTGACGTCATTCATTGGGCTCTCGCTTGTGTTCTAATTGCAATGACGCAGTTCAATGGCGCCCCCAGATTGATGCAACATGCTTCATAGGGACTCCAATTATGTACCTCACTTAACTGACGTGGCACCCACTTAGCACATGTTCCGCATTATCCCGTAAAATGCAGTGCTCTGTTTTTGCGGGAATTCCTGTTTGCTCTCCTAATTCCACAACTGTCCATCGCCTATCATTGCTAAACACTATTCCACCATCATACACTCTTACATCCGTCGGTCCTGGTGGTCTTGTGGTAACCATACTTGCCTCCTAAACCCAAGATCGCTGGTTCAATCCCGGCCAGGATCGATGATTTTTTCGGGCGTAAAAATCCAAAGCATGACTTCCTTCGGAAGGGAAGTAAAGCCGTGGGTCCCGTGTCGTACATTTACGGCACGATAAAGAACCTCAAGCCTGAAACTGAAGAGACCTCTGAGCAAAATTTGTCCACCACGCCTTGAATTGAATGGGACTCTGATGGCCTGAGATGTTAAAAAGCGCCCGTAAATAAACCAAATTAACAATAACAACAACTCTTATATCCTTGTCTGCGAAAATAGGACACCCACTGCGCGGCAGATCGGCAGTCGACATTCTATCCCGTTTGATAGGGATGGCACGTGCATGCAATGCTTCCCATAGGTCTGTGCATTCCTGCCGCGGAGAAATGCTATTTTCATACATGCACGTTGTTTAACCTTTGTGAACTTCATTCTTGACTACCATCGCCCATCTACTGAAGTTCGGGGCGTGCTGATACACGCATCTGATGGCTTCATACGAAAATACATTTAATAGACTTTCAATCGTAGGTATATCTTAGAATTTTCGTGTTGTCCCTATTTGCGAGAAAAGAATATATTTGCCATGTCTTGTATAATCGATGGATGCTGGATCTGGGCTGTAGGGTGGGTGAGCCAATTTTTTGAATTAAAAGTTCTTCAAAGCGTTCTTTGCAATTCATGTAGCATGTATTGGTGCAATGTCATGCCGTATATCACGACTCAAAATACTGTTGCTGGCAATTTATATAAAAAACTGCAGTTGACACGTGAGTCCCAGAGCATTGTTGTCATGATCAGGCCACTTTGCTAAACCATTACTATAGCTATTTGATAGTAATTGTAATACTACTACTTCTCCTTTATTGCATGCACATTAGGAAAATAATTATCATCTTCACACCCATCTTCCTTTCTGATTCACTTTCTGTTAATTGCCATCTGCTGAATTTTTCAAAAGTACTTAACGCCCGTTTTTTTACTACTGAGGCACCACAGACGGTGGACACTGATGATACATGAGGTGAAATGATATATTGGGAAAAGGATTTATTTTTAAGGAATGAAACGTTTCAGGCCTAAGTTTAGGGTACCTCCGCGGTATTTGCCACTTATGAGGACTGAGGAAAACCTAACCAAAACCTCAGTCAGAAAGGACGATCCTGACGGGATTAGTAGCCCAGACCTCTCGCTCGCAAGTCCGCGCCTTAACGACCTCGGTCACCAGTGACGGTCCATCTACTGATGACCTATGGGGGCTGTTTAATAAAGAATGATAATTTTTTTTGCCGCACACCTTTACTTATCCTCATAATTTTTAGGATCTTTCTCAAAGAAATCCTCGTTGGATGCATTGAAACGGTTCCAGCATTTCTTCCAGTCTTCATGCTGGAAACCATTATTTGACAAATCTTGCAGAATCGCCTCTGCAGCCTTCATCACTGCTTTTGATGATAGGAAATGCCTTCCACGAAGATATTTCTTCAGTTTTGGTAAAAGAAAAAAATCACACGGGGCGAAATTTGGGCTATATGGAGGGTGAGGTACACACAAAAAATAGATATTTTTTTATATGTTCAGCAACAACATTTGCTATATGCGATCGTGCATTATTGTGGTGCAGCACCCAGCTTTTACACAGAAATGTGGCCTTTTGCCCGTGTAAGGCCGTGCAGAATTTTTAGGACATTTGTGAAATTGTGTTCCAGTTACAGTTGTGTGTACAAATATGACATACTTGTAAACTATTCCTTGAATAGAGACAATATCGAAAAATGAGATCATATTTTTCTCAGCAGAAACAAACCCCTTTGTAACTTCAAAGCAAACTCTATTCTCCTCGCAAAATGTTTTCTGATATGCTTCGACTTTGTTGGGCCAGATACTTATTGAACCTAGCTCGTTTTGCTACTAAGTTACCAGAATATTACATTGGCAAAACTTAAACTTCAGTACCATTCGGGCCTTGAAAAGCTTGGAGATCTTCCATCTGTCCAGAAAATAAAGCTGATTTCTATGATCTAGGTGACAGAAACTTTACAGGTTAACCAGACATATTCACTTTGGTTTGGTTAGGACTCACAGAGTCGAGTATTGTTGACCATTGAGTGAACGCATGAAGTGTGTGGCACAGTGTAGTGATATTCTCTCCACTGCAACCGTATCGACCCGCGCGTGTGCTGAGACACGGACTCCCCATGGTGACTGCACGAGTTATACTGTCCCTCACTACATAACGCTTTCACCACCAAGGTGAAACGGCCTTGAACCTAGACACTACGTGGCGAGATCATCTGAAACTTTGTTCAACTATTTTTTAAGTTATTTAAAGTATGTCATCGGGCATAAAGTTAATATTTAATACTTAAAACAGTTTAAATGTAAACATTTTCCATACTGTGTGTACTAAAAGATTAATCAAAAACAGCTGCTTTCAGCTGTCATTAAATTAGTAATTTTGGGTTCAAATCGTATTCGTATACTGATTGAAGATATCCGTTTAAGACGATTATTAACTAATGGAAGATTTTTCCTTCGTGGAACCGCTCCAAGTGAAGGTTCAAGCTGGTACCGCAGTAAATGGGGGTCATAAGGTCCGCAGCTATGAATGTTGCGTAAGTTATTACTAACACTTAAACACTTAACAAGGTACATTTACACACCATTGTCAAGCAAAGGTGCTGTAACTGCCTCCTTTCATTTTCCATACATTTCTGGCGTCGGCTTATGAAATTAACCATTATCTCAGTAGTTCTCTCTGAGAAATGGAAGACATTTCTTCACGAATGTTATTTTTCAGGGCATGTGCACTTTTTCCTTTAATAACCCCAGAGATAACAATCGAAGACGTTAAATCGGAGAACCGAGGGGCCATATTTGTCAGTGATGACTCTGTTCAGAATATTTCATGAATTCATGCAAGAAGACACGGACTGTGTGTGCCGTTGCAGAGTTCTGTTGGAAAGTCGCGAACCTACGTTCTCTCACAGTTAATTCACGGAATAAGAGATGCAAAACATTCTGTACATACCTATCACTGTTAATTGTTTCTTTAAAAAAAATAGAGTGAATCATTTTCTCGCTGCTAATAGCGCACCACTTGATCATGCAGGAGTTCCTCGTGAAATAGATTAGGTATTTCTAAACTCCAGTGTCGGTTGTTTTATAAATTAACACACCCATTTTTATGGAACCAAAATTCGTCCTAAAGAATTATAGATTAGGGCAAAACTTTTCCATCATACACATTATTCTAAATCCATTCCTGGAAGCAGGGTCACCGGGTTTTAAATTCTTGCACTACAGTCATTTTATAGGGTTTTAACTTCAGTGACTCTGTAGCCTTTCAGAGGAATAGGAAATTGCCGTTTGCTAAGAAAATTGTCGAAGTAAATTTTTAGGGAAACTTTCCAGAGCATGTCCAGTGTTTCCAACGTTATTTCGTATACGGGTCTGTACATTTTTATCAAAAATACTTCCCGTTTCACGAAATTTATTTCCAACCTGTGAATCAAACTTCAACGTGTAAGTTGAATATCAGCAAACTCTCTTGAAACGATTTCCGTACGCACATACGAATCGCAAATATACACTCTTTGGGGGTAGAATTCTTGAATTGAGTCATATTAAGTAATTGATACGTTATTACACTGTCACACAAGAACACGTCCGTACGCTCCTATTGTTAAACTCGTACTGTCTTCTCCTCTGGCTCTCAGTCCGTCTTTCAAGTGTGGAAACGAGACGAAAACTGCAGAGCTTGGACAACTGCGGCTGACTAACTATACGAGGAGCGGTCCCGCAGAGGAAATATCAACTAGTGGGTAAGTGAAGTTATGTCAAATGCGACATGTAGCTACCACAAGCCCGTTCATGCTATCTGATCCTCGTATGTTGCGAGAATGTAAACTCTGAGTTCCTTTCCGGCCACCCCATCATTTTGCTTTTTTAATCAGGCGCGCTGCCGGTTCTGTTCAAAACTAAATACAAAGCAGTGATCACGTTTTTAAATAAAGAAAGCATTTCTAATTGATGCCTTAGCGGTGTGTATGGCGAAGCTTCCGCTTAATATTCCACGCAAAGGAGTGGTCAGAATGAGAGAGAGCCTTCATGTCCCACATGAGGGTAAGCCAGTGGATGTGTTGACACAAGAAACCCTCTCTTATCAAGTTCTGAGAGACAGGTGTCTGAAGACAAAAGAAACATCTGCAAGGTTGGGGTTTTCTAAAACAACTGTGCTTTGCATCCTTCATCAACATTTGCATATGCATAAGGTTTAGCAAGATGGGTGTCCAAAATTCTGTCCGCAGTTTAAAAGCAAGTGCGCGTGCAATGTTGTCACAAGTTTTTCTTAACCTTTTTCGTGGTAACGAGGGAGCGAAAGGCCAGTCCTAGTCCTGGAAGAGAACCATTGGCACTGCAGAGGAATTCCGATTATAAAATTCAATTAGAAATATTAAACGATGATTGGAGGATAGTGTCCTGAGCTGCGCAGTGCCATCAAGGAAAATAAAAAGGGACATTGAAAAAGTTTTGCAAGTGTTACCTAGAAGTCCAAGCTAACGACCAAACTCGAACATTTATCCTCACAATCCTTCAAAGCACACTCTACCTCTCTCCACACAACCACTTGTCATAAGCACTACGGTACTGGGACTGAAATATTGTCAACAGAGTTCAATTTATAGCTTGAGCAATATTTTACAGCAATGCGAGGAAACAATCAGAAGTCGCACGGTGCAAGGAGTGAATGGTCAAGTAGATGGACTTAACGCTACTTTCAGTTTCCTCAAATTTGCATTTGTTCTATGAGGAGACGCATTGTCTTGCAAAAGCTACAGCCTCGAAGTTCCTGCCTTTGGACGACGCCACCTTGCCTTTTCAAATAAAGGATACTATGTGCCATAGTATTTTCCATTCATTGTCATTTCTTCTGGCATGCAATCAACCACGAATGGTCCTTCATAGTTGAAGAAAACGGCAAACATTCGCTTCCGAGAGCGAAAATTTGTTGAAAAACTTATCTTGGGCCATTCTCATTTACCCACACGCATTTCTGAGCTTTATTTGTGGTTATATAGAAATAAAACCAACTTTCATCACCAATGCATATATCTGACAAACATTTAGGATCATTTGGTGGAAATATGCTCAGCAGTTTCCTTGCACATTCCTTCTCCTCTTCTTCTCTTCATTGGTTAGGAATGTGGAAGCCATTTTGAACAGATTTTTCGCTGCTTTAAATGTTCATGAGTATATTGCCAATGCTGCCAACACTAATACCCATTTCCATACTTAGCATTTCAACAGTAATGTGTCGATTTTCTTCCACCAAGTTCCTCACTCTGATTTTTTATATCATTCACAGCTTCCGGAAGCCAGCCAGATCGAGGGTTGCATTTCAGTCTCTCGCCCTTCTTCAAACGATCGAAGCCATTTTGCATTGATATCAAATGAATACACTTGACCACCATGAACAGTTATTAAGTCCTGTGGATTTTTTGTCGCTATTTCACGTAGCTTATAACATGAGAAAATGTAGAATGTGAATTTTTATAGAAATATTAATGATTTTTCACCAGCTATTGACTGAACCGAGCAGATTGTACGACAGCGACTATGCAAGTTTCAACTTGCACTTTTGCATATTTTGATAGCTTAAGATACATTGCGTTATTTACCTTTTTTGTAGAAATTATTGTTCGACAATGGATAGGCTGGTTGCAAAACTTTTTGAATGCCCTTACTGAGTTCGTCTACTGCACGACAATGCATCAGTCCATACGATTACCGTACAGCTCAGAGCTTGCCCCCAGCGACTGTTGCCTGTTTTCAAAACTGAAACATCACCTTCGAGGACGAATATTCAGGAAGGTTAACGAGTTACTATTTTCCAGTATTTTGCAAACACAGATTTGAACTATATTTGGGTGGAACTGAATATTAATGCACATGTGAGAAGTACATATAAGGGAGATAACTTTAAACATGACACGTACTGATAAAATAACCAGTCCGGGAACTTATGACTGCACCTCGCACATTTGTTTTGAGATATGGCGTGACATAGAGATGTTGCCAACGTTACAATACAACCCTGGTAATTTGTACCTTCCTCATTCGTGGCGGTTTAGCTACTTGCAAACAGCTATAGAGTAGACATTTTCTTTCATGACCGCAGCGTAAGGGACGCGGTAGTCACCTACCGAAGTGCTAGGCTAAGTCTTGAGATCAGCTCTTTCGTGCAATCACATCCACCAGCGCCAGGATTAACAAACACGAACCGTATTAGGAACGCGTTCCTTTGCCACAGAAAGTACTTTACATTTGAAGCAAGTTATCAAAGGAGGCTGTTTACAGATTGCACTTTGAAACGTCGTCGTCTCTGTAAAGGAATCTAAAATGAAACTCGCGGCAGGTGTTTTTTGGTTGCAATCCTTTACACGCATTTCTGAAAACGTTGATTAATTTTTCTCTTTTTCTACTTGACTTCGTCACTTTTTCTTTTTATTGGAATTTTATAGTAATATTTTACATCTTTGCATCTCCTAATTAAATAACATTTTAATTAACTAAACGTTTTCCGTTACTTGCAGGCATATCTTTGATAATTCCAGCTCTATATTTTTCATATACAGCCACATTTCCTCGATTTTATTTTTACAGTTAACTACTTATTTTAATAATAATTTTGCTTGCAATTGTTTGACATATTCACATATTTCGGAGTTTCATACGAAGTACTGCTCAACTAAGAAACGTCACTTCTAAAAGTTAATTTCATTTTATGATATAGTTGCAAATGGAATGATAAAATTGGTGTTTTTATTTGGAACAGCAATACAATATTATACGATAATTCTTATTTCCTACCTGTTTTGCAATAGTACACATTAAACTTCTGACATACTTACACCCAGAAGAAAATATGAGGAGTGTTCTGAAAGTTCTCGGGCTTACTCAGAGATGTCCTGAAGATGGTCAAATTACAATGATAGTTGTCAAGTATCGTCCTTTAGATGGCGCGCTGTAAAGTTTCAGGGGGGTAAGTACAGTTACTTCTTTGTGACGATTGTGTAAACGAACAAGCGTTAACGTTTGCGAAAAATCGATAAAACTGAAATAGGAACTATGGTATATACTTCATTTTGAAGGATTTAGCCCCAACTGAAATACAAAATGGAGTTAGATGTCACATTCTCTTCGTTTTCGACAGTTAATAAGTGGGCTGTGAATTTAAGTGTGGTCGTACATCCATTCAAGATGATGAGCGGTCAGGGGTCCTTGATAATAATTCACAATGCCGTACATAAATGATAGCCGATTGAAGGTGCACGATTTGGATAAAATTGCAAAGACCTCGATTGGCCGTGTCCACTACATTTGACACAAGTTTTGGGTACGAGAAAGTTTTCTGCTGGATAGGTGCCGCCTTAACAATGAACCGAAAACGCATTCAAGACTGTTTAGTCTTGTTTAAACGCAGTTCCAGCCAGTTTCTCCGACGTTTCATACTAGTAGATGAGATATAGATTCATCACTACACACCAGAGACGAGGGAACAGTCCAAACAGTGGGTGGCAAACGGTGAAAGTGCGCCAAGAAAGCAAAAAGCGGTTCCATCTGCAGGAAAACTCATGATTAGGTTTTCTGGGGTGATGCTCGTATACTACATCCAGAAGAGCAGAACGAACACCGGGGAGTATTACGGTTCACTTCTGGACCTACTTAAGGATGCTATTGAAGCTAAACGCGCACACCTTGCGAAAAAGAAAGTCAATGCGCATTCATACACGTCTGGGATTATTGCTGCATCCGCCATAGGTGCTTACCAATTGTCTCTAAATAATAATTTTATGTTATGACCGTGTAATTCATGAGTCTTAGGCGGGGTGATACTGGTCACATTTCGTCGGAGTTCGGCGTACTAGCGAACGGCTACATGTGTCATAGCCAACCGGCCAAGTTCACAAGAGTGGATATTTTTCACAAAAATTATTGCTCAGCTTGCTGTTTACCTAACTTCTCAAATGACCTTCATAAACCTCATAGATTTTTTTTTTAAATAATTCAACAGGAGTAACAGGAAATGTCACCATGTTTTGTATAGCAAAGTATTGTGCGGTTGGTTTAGAAGTAATTTTTGTTGTGGTATGTTTTCCGTTTTACATTTTAATGAACTTGTGTTCTGGGCAGCGGATTTTTTGTTTTATGTCTGAGGCTTGCGGAGGACATACCCCAGGCACTGTGACCTTTCGGATTTATGGTACCTGAGACTTCTCCTGACGTAATAGTTGATGTAGCCCTACCTCACAAAGAGTTTAATTTTAAAATATTATTGAGTATCTGATACTACCACGTTTGAGTAGAAAATATACTGAAATAGAACAATTAGGTTATGTTGAAAATAGGTCGCCTTATGCATTCGCTTTTTGTTTCCGAGAGATGCCAAAAGGGAGAGGCGGATTCCATGTAGAGGTCCATCGGAATCAAAACACAATATAGCAATACTAAGCGAGCACCATGTCATAACAACATATAACCATTGCGGTGTATAGGTTCAGACCCTTGTAAATACACACCAGTTTCAAAATCACAACACGCCTATTAATTTCTCGGAATCATGGGTTAACATCGCCGCGCTCATTTATCGCTTACGTACAGCTACGTGAAAGTTTATCAATGTTATTATTCGGATACTCCCCAGGAACAGTCATTTCGCGCCTTTTATTATTTTTTTAATATCTCCTTACACGAACACAAACTGTAATTTGCATCAGCAGTTTCATTCCTATAAACCTTCGTGCAACCCTCATGCCTTCTGGAAAGGTGGAGGGGGGATCTTATTCTCAAACTTTATCCACGATTATATTTACTGACTGGTTTAGACTACTATTACACAACAGAAGGTTGATAAACTAAAAACCGCCGTATTTCAACACAAACTATAACATATCAGCGGTTATGCACGTAATTTAGTAAATGTAATAACACTTTGTATGCGCTGGTTTGATTGATTTGGTTTATTTACGAACTCTGTTTAACATCTCAGGTCATCAGCGACCCATTCTATTGACGACGGCCGACAAATTTTGCTCAGAGGCCTCTTCTTTCAGGCTTGAGGTTCTTTATCGTACCGTAAATGTACGACGGCTTTACTTCCCTTCCGAAGGAAGCCAAGCTTAGGATTTTTACGGCCGAAAAATCCATCGACCTTGGCCGGGATTGAACCCGCGATCTTGGGTCTACGAGGCAAGTATAGCTGTTGTAATTGTTGTAACTTAACGAAATTTAATATATATTTAGCAAGTTAGCAATGCTCGCCGGCTCGCGCATCCTCTGAGTTGCTGTGGAAGCGGGGCAGCAATCAACGACACACATTTCTCCCAGATTTAGATGCCTCCCACTGCCGTTTTATCCTTTCAGGCTGTACTTGCTATCTCGGAGCATAAAGCAAGCGGCTACCGTTATAAAACAGTCACAAGTGCAGCCAAATTCGTTGTGAATTCGTGTCAGTATTGAGAATCACTTAAACTTTGAGTTAAAATGGAAAACCATGAAGTTAATAATTAACGGATATGCAGGGTAAAAGATTGCTACATGGTCCGGGCTGCACCGGAAAAGCCATAACAATGTTGTCACCTCTTCTGCGTGACTCAGCGAAATCAATCCTTTTCAGCTTGGATTTTTCAGGGCAGAGTTTCATACTTAGTGAATTTCATTGTTACTATTGCGATGTTCCGGAATTGACAAAAACATTCACTTACTGGAGGGCTATATGTATCGTTTACAGACATTAAAGCATCTAGCAACCATTCGTTTTTGAATAGCATGAGGAACGCGGGAAAGGAAGTCAAGAGTGTTGGTGAAATAAAATCAAGGAAACGAGAGAATCCGCAGTGTTTATCCAGTGAGTATGCCACTCACCAGCCACCGACGTCGAACTCAGATCTGCAGTCATGGAACTGAGTTGTCTAGGCTGCTTGTTCTTTCAGGACGATGGACACGGATATTCTGCAATTTTTACTCCGGGCCTAAAGTGGTTTTAATATTTTAGATAGTGTTAACGTACCTCTGCTATGTGCTGCCGTGGTTTTGTCGTATTGTGAGCAAATCGATTGGCTGTTGTATCACTTTAGCAACATAGAGCTCTGTAACATGGAACCAGTGGGACCCGCATGCGGCTCTGTTTGTTGGCTTACGAGGGTGGACGCCCTCCCACTTTCTTTCACTTCAGTCCAGTACAACAAAAACCACGCTTATTTACGTGGAAATTAAATGTCATGTTTTTGATTTTATTCCTGTGCCATTTTACTCATTTTGGTGACAATGATTGCAGTGCTTAGTAAAAATGGAGATACTCTTAAAATAATACACTACTATAATATTATTTGTTGGCTTAGAAAATTTATTACGTTAATATTCACTTTTATAGCGATAGGCGGGATACGGTGTGCTGAACACACGCCTCCCTGCAATACTGCACTCTACCAATGATATATAATGGAGGTAGAGGACGCAGCGGTCGTCCCGGTACGCCAAGGTCCCCATGGGGCAGTAAAAGGCCAAGAAGAAGAAAATTCACTTATGCAGCCAAAAATTCTGTTAATTTCATGCATTAACTCAAGATTATGCCGGGCACAGAAAGAATTATATAAACATCATTTGAAAAGTCGATTAACTTACAAGAGGTGTTCAATAAATTGATCATATGTTTTTTTACAGCTTGGTTTCTCGCGCTAACATTTTAATTGAATAACGTTTTAGCTCAAATCATAAGGTACATGTGGTAATAGTTTCATTGTTATCACTTCTGATTGCTGTCTGCTAGAGGTGTGCAAGTTGAGACATGATCAGTTCCGCATACAGCAAAATGGTGACACCGGATATTGCAGTGAAATTATCGAAAAGTTTTATCAGATCCGTTTTATCACGCGACGTGCATTTGTCATGTGGCTCGTAGCCAACTGACCCTGTGTTTTCAGCAATTGTAAATTTAACTAAATGTGTATTCACTCAAGCAATTGGTTTTGAGTATTCAGCCGAACAGTCTAAAATCATGTTATAAATTATGTAACCATATTGCTCAAGTAACCATAAATCTTAATAAACACTTTGTTTATAATGTTTTTCTCAGTTGGTATTAGTAAATCTAACGGTAGCGATTGTAATATTCGACTTTCGTATATTTCATTCTCACGGTTTTTGAATAGCTAGGTATTCATGAGTAAGTATAACATTTTCTACATTGTTAATAATCTGTTCTCGAATTTCAAATATTACTCTTAATCTTATTTTATTAATGAAATAGTCCAAAACCCGTATTTGACTTTTCTCTATTGACATTACTGACAATTGACATTCGTCTGTTGCAAGATGGCTTGAAAAGGTTAAGTATTCATAATACAAATATACAATTATTACAATATTGTAAGCCAAGTTTGCGGAAAGTATATTTAAATAATTATTTTATTCGTGAAGTAGTCCTAAAAAATATCACTCACTACGTTCGTGAATTTATCGGCAATCTCAGACCATCGTGCGACATTACTTGTGATAATAAAACTGTTTCGGAACTGCTGCTGCAATCTGGGCCATTCCGAGAACTTTTCAAATGATCCTCATATAACAAACTGATAATAAAGTATAATTAATATTTGATTCATCACCTAAAAGTTAACGAGACGCAATGGATGCAATTTATATTGAATGTGGGAAGCACTACTTCGTAAAGAAATAAGCAGATACTTATAAGAGTAGTTTTGCTGAAGACGCAATGGCATACTTTAAGGACAGAGACGTTTCCTGGCAAGTTTTGCTACTTAGCCTGTAGGCCTGTTTAGGGAAACCTTCTTTGCATATTAATAACACACAAAGGCTTGGCATCTCTGCGGTTTGTAATCGCAAACTTGTCCGAAAAATGGAGTGCAGTTCGTGTCATTCGTTGTAAATGACGCCAAGTCAAACTTCATGCCGTTCTCAGCGGAACGCATGGTTTATTTCTCTTTGGACTTGGTGAGGAAGTTGCTTAAAACTCGGAGGCTACAAGTTTCTGAAACTTTGCAACTCTTCTTCATTAGAAGATTTTCTTGTGTTTTCTTTGTAACAGCTTAAAATAATCTGCTTATGTTTATGTATGATGAGAAAAGTCTGCTATCATGACAACATAAAACTGGTGTACTTTTTTCCCTGGTGACACTTTGATATTTTATAGCAAATTTTGAAGGGATGCAGATATTGCGGTTTTATCCTGAAAATAGTTTTGAAAATGCTTCCAAATCTTCACCGTCCTACCTACTAGACACAGAAAATGACATGTATACATTAACGCTCTAGCCGTCGCAATTAACTGCCTGAGTTCGTTAACCAGTAATATTGGACCATTGGGGTGGATGCTAACCTAAAGCAACATTTTTTTTTAACAAGTCGCTTTTATGGTCTCAATTTTTGTTTTTTCTCAACGAAAATCGTTATATGCATTTCAACAAATCAATACAATTAATTTCTGAAAATCAGGGAAATTGAGCCATTAGGAGTGGGAGTATATCTGAAAGCCGAAATTTAAAGATTGGGAGTTAAAGCGAAATTTAAAAATCGCTCTATCGGCCGAAATTGAAACATTTTTAAAGGAAACCCTGCATTTTTCATTGAAATAAAATAACAAAAATAATTTCTTAAAATCAGAGTATTAGGAAGGGTTATTACCTGAAACCCAAAATTTAAAATTCACTTTAATGGGCTTAATAATATTTTTTTTCGTAACGAAACTCCATATATGCCATTTAAATAAAATAAGAAAAAATAGTTTCTAAAAATCAGCGAAATCAGGTCATTAGGAGTAGTGGTTTACCTGAAATCCAAAATTTAAAAATCGCTCTAACGTCAGCAATGTTTTTTTTTTCACAACAAAAAGCAGCATATATAATTTAAATAAAATAAGAAAAAAATTTCTCAAAATTAGGGAAATAGGACCACTAGGAGTAGGAGTGCACATAAAAATTGAAATTTATAAAACGGCCTTGTATTTAATTTTCTCTATATTGTTTTAAAATAAAGTGGCAAAGTAATTCAGCATATAAACTGTATTTATAACGGTGTATATATTTTATGTTTAACAAAAACATCGTTGTGAAGATAGCAGAATATAAAATATTAACTAATATGTGTTTCAGAATTATATTTGTATGTAAGAGCGCTTTGCAAAACCGTCAGAAAACTTCTGCGTTACATATTTTTCTACAATAATATTTAAATTAAATTTCAAAGACAACGAAAATCGATGAAACTTTCGATTGTTGATTGTGTATATTTGTGTATACATTGTAATTGTTTTTAAATAGTAGGTAACATGTTTTTGTTATATTGAAACATATGAAATCTTAAATACACAATATTACTGGAAACTTTCTATTATTTCTCTCTATTTTAGTGAATGTAAAGATGATATCAAGAGCTCAGTTCATAAACATGGTTACATTTAAAAATGTTTAAAAATAACCACACAGTATTGCTTTGTCTGTCATTGGTCATATATTTTATTTAATTATTAGTATACCATTAATTTTTGTGACTTAATCTCAATAATAACAATAATAATAGTAGTAATAATAATGATGGTGGTGATAACAACAATGATGTGGTTTCTATTGCTAATATTTATAGATTACAAGAATTCTAATTTTCTAATATCACACAGTAATGCCATAACTATTTTTATTTCATTAATTAATAATACCTAATTTGAATCATATATTCATTTTTAAAATCAGCTTGGTAAGTAATTCGCTTAGTTTACGCAGCTCTTGTGGACTGAGAGATAGAAAGTCATCAGTTGATATTTTGGTTTTTGTCATTTCCACGGAAAAGTTAGTGATAATTATGTGAATTTGATTTACGTTCTTGTTGATATGTTGTGTTAAATATGGTAGATGTATATTCGTATTGGTAAATTAACTACCCTCTTTATCCCGCAAGTTGTGCCATTAACCAGTTTTTATAGCATGTTTAGGTACATTTGTCCCATAGCAAAGAAAAAGGATTGAACAAGGGTCTTCTCAAAACAGTGACAGCGATGGGCTTTTTGGAATTCTGTATCCGAATATTTGCAATTCACTTTTTGGGATAAGCAAAATGTCTCCTCGTCGTTAAAACTTCACCACTTTCCGTCATTGCCATCAACGTCTCTCAGGTTTATGCTAGTTGCAATTTGCAATATTTTTCACTGTGAACTTCGAAAGCTGTAACTCTTGAGCGGCTCTCCGCAGATTTTTTAAAAGGATTCTGTGTACATCTTTTACGAAACTCTATCAGTCGCCTTTTCGGTAACATATGGCCTCCCCTTGCGAACATACTCTTGATGGCAGAATAATCAACTGTCGTAAAATGACCACTTTGGACTGACGACGGGATTGCAGATGTCTTGGAAAGCTCGTTGAACCGCCACAGCAATGCTATTTTCTTCTCAAAGTAATCCCCGTTGAATGCAGCATTTCTACGTGTCTTCAAAGACGTGATGGAAGCAATTTTTTACATTATGTTCAAAAACGCTTCCCCTGCCTTCACTACTGCATCTAATGATGGAAATTGCCTTCCGCAAAGGCGTTTATTCAATTTGGGGTGGGGGGATGTTACAGATGCTAATTATGAACTAGGGAGCACAGGGAACACACTTCACATTGATTTTTGTCAGATATACAGCTACAATATTTGCGATGTGTGTCCATGCATTATCGTGGTGCAGTATCCAGCTAGTTGCACGTAAATGTGGATCCTTTGCTTGTGATATACTCTAAAAAGATTTTTCGGTATCTATGTACAAGGGTAGATATAAGTTTGTGGCCTAGGTATGATAAAGGCAAAAACTATATTTCACTTTTAAATATACTTATCCTTTATTGTAATATACTTCTCACATCTTTGAATTAATATTTCAATCCCCACCACCAAAATAGAAGTCTTGTCTGCAAAATGGGCATAAATAGCATCCATCACTTCTTCATCACACTTTAAGTTCCTTCCTCGAAGGTCCTTCTTATGTTTTGTGAAGAGGAAATAGTCACTGGGAGCTAAATCTGGGCTGTAAGGTGGATGCTCGATCTCCTTGAAGCCACATTTCTTCACATCTTCCTTTGCAACAAGAGTTGTGTGCACAGGCGCGTTGTCGTGAAGAAAGCTCACAACCACTCAGCTTTCCTCGCTTTTTCTCTTTGATGAAAACCCGTAGTCTGTGCTGTAGGCCAGCATAGCACTCCCCATTTACTGTGGTGTTCCTCTCCTTGAAGTCCATGAAGAATATTCCTTCACAGTCCCAAAAGATTGTGGCCTTGATTTTTTTGGTTTGACTGAGTGACCTTGGCCTTTAGAAGCGGTGCTTCGTCAGGTTTACGCCACTCCATGGGTTCTCTTTTGGACAAGGGACCATAGTTTCATCTCCTGTAACAATGGTTTGCAGAACTTCTCTCTCGTTGCCACGGCAGAGCTCCAAAAATGCCTGACAACAGATGACTCGTTGCTGCTTTTGGAGTGAGGAAAGAAGTCTAGGCACCCATCTTGCACTAACCTTATTCATGTTTAAATGTTAATAAATAATTCGAAGGACTGTTGTTTTAGAAAGGCCCAACTTTGCTGCTATTTCTATAACTTTGAGCCGCCGGTCTTTCATAATTCCTGCTTCCACAAGAGCGATGTTTTCAGAATTGAGCACTTCCAAGGGCCGACCTGCACGCTGTTTGTCTTCAACGCTTTCTCGACCCATTTGAAGTTCATTATTTTACGGTAGAATATGAGAGGGTGCATTGCTTCCCCATATACACCGTCCATCGATGTTTAATTTCATTTGGAGTAAGCCCTTTTGTGAATAACTTAATAACATTCCATTTTGAACGTGTCAAATTCTTCTATACATAGGCTTCTTTATGCAACTATATCTAAACAACTGAACACAGCGGACCGGAAGTTACAGCTGTAATTATTTACTTAACAGATAAGGTATGGCAGCAGATAAGCGTTTTGTGAAGGCGATAATCCTTATCGACAAGACCGGAAACTAACCTAGTAGTATTATCCAGTTACAATTGTGTGTGCAGGTAAGATATGCTAGTAATCCATAACTTGAATGTCGCAAAATGAAATTATCATGTTTCCTAACAGAAGCAACTACATTTCTTTTTAATGATGTTAGTGATGACGGAGGTTTCCACACAGAGCTTTGCGGTTTGCTCTTAACGCCAAAATGATCTAGCCGTTTCATCAGCAGTGAAAGAAAGAAAATCCACTTCAACTGCATGCAAACGTCCTTTTATTCGGGAATTAGTCTTGAAACCCACCGTGCACAAACACGTCTCATGTACAACTTTTCTGTTACCAAACTTTGGTGGCACCCTGCGAAATTTTCGGAATTGCTAAAAGTGTTCTTAATGTTCTCAATGACAACAGCTGTGTTAAATGTCTTCTTCCGTTAGAGCACAACTGGAGGACCGGCTCTATCTTTTTTGAAATAGATTCCCTGTCCTATTTTATAATTTTAAATAATGTTGTAGCTTTGCTATATGGAAGAACAAACTCTGCCTGTAACATTG
Source organism: Metallyticus violacea (assembly GCA_030762175.1). NCBI lineage: Eukaryota > Metazoa > Arthropoda > Insecta > Mantodea > Metallyticidae > Metallyticus > Metallyticus violacea. Next base: position 14,071,949 of record CM060830.1, read on the forward strand.
GATAAATCTCAGCTGAAGATTTGTTCAGACGAAAGCAGAATTTCAGAGCAGCACATTGTTCGTCTCGTGTCACTTCCATTTTGTCTGTAGGCGGAAATGAACATGTCTCAACTTGCACACCTCTGGCAGGTGGGAACCGTAAGTGACAAAAATGAAACTAGAACCCCGAGCATGTTTCGCATTAAACTAACAAAATATTGCACAGTTAAATTTTAGTGCGAAAAATTATCACAAGTAATAAATATCACAAATGGATCTTGATATTGCTGATAAATTCTCAAACGTAGCGAGCCTGGAAAGCTCAGATCCTCGAGTGATATTTATTAGGACTACTTCACGAATAAAATAAGATTTAAATATAATTTCCCTAACCTTGGCTTACAAAGTTGTAATAATTGTATATTTGTATTGCGAATACTTAACTTTTTCAAGCCATCTAGCAACAGACGAATGTCGATTGTCAGTAATATCAGTAGAAAAGAGCTAAATACCGGTTTGGGATTATTTCGTGAATAGAAAAGGAATAAAAGTGAATATATTTTAAAATCAAGCACAGAATATTAAAAGTTGCATAAAATGTTGTACTCGTAAATGTCATGTTTAGAAACCAACAAATTGAAATAGACGAAAGTCGACTATTACAATCATTACCATTCGATTTACTAATACCAGACGAGAAAAACAAACTAATGAAAACATTTCGCCATTCTGAACAACGTGTTTATTAAAATGTATGGTTGCCTAGGCAGGTATTGTTACATAATTTACAAAATTGTTTCAAACTGTTTGGCTGAATACTCGAAAACAACAGTGTGAGTGAATGCACATTAAATTAGTTAAATGTACAATTATTGAAAACACAGTTATAAAATTCAAATGAAAGGACTGCAGTTGCATTGAATATAAAGGATAATTGGGAATTAGCAGATGAAAACAGAATTCCGCACTTTATTTAGTAATGCCGAATGATATTCTCGATTAAGCTGCATGATGCTCAGGGATTATAGTGGAGATATAGAGTTGCCTAGGCTGACCAGAAGACAAATGTCGCATGGTAAAGGGGTATAATAAAACATTAACACATTTTCACTGCGATTTGGGCTATGATTTGTCAAAATTAAAAAAAAAATTGTTTCATTTCATTGGTCGATTTTATAATGACTTTACATAAATGAAGTAGTCACAAGTAATATCATAAGAAGGTCTGAGATTACCAATAAATTCACCAACGTACTGAGTCTGGGAAACTTAGACCCGCGAGTGATATTTATTAGAACTACTTTACAAATGAAATAAGAATTAAAAAAAACAACCCTCTAAACTTGACTTATAATATTGTAATAAATATTTTGAATACTTAACCATTTCAAGCCATCTATCAGCAGACGAATGTCTATTGTCAGTAATGCCAATAGAGAAGAGGTAAATACGGGTTTGGGACTATTTCATATTTGAAATTCGCGTACGCATTATTACCAGTTGTATAAAATGTTATACTTGTCAATATCTATCTTTTCAGAAACCGCGAGAATGAAATAGACGAAAGTCGACTATTACAGTCGCTACCGTTTGTTTTACTAATACCAACTGAGAAAAACAAAACAGAGAAATTATTTTCCCATTCTGAACACATATTTATTAAGATTTATGGTTATTTACACAGATATTATTACATAATCTACAAAATTATTTCATAGTGTTTGACTGAATACGCAAAAACAATTGCTTGAGTGAATACATTCTACGTTAAATATACAATCAGTGAAAGCACAGAAAAACGGTCAGTGATGAGTGCTCAGGAATTATATAGTGGAAGTACAGAGTTGACTATCCTGGCCACAAGACAAAAGCACATCACGTGATAAAACGGATTTGATAATTTGTGCTCCGATAATATCACTGCAGTATCCAGCTGTGATTGATTTTCGTTTCATTGGCCGATTTTAAGATTACGTCACACATGCAAAATAGTCGCTGTAAAGAATTATAGCCATTCTTTGTTGCACTGCAATCAAAACAAAACTTAAGCAGAATGACAGTTTTTACCAAGTGGAATACTTGTGCTAACTGTTGGAGAAGTTAAGAAGGAAAGTGTATCTTTCCTTTAGTTCGGATCGGAATGGAATGTGGATTTAGAGGATTTACGCTGTCAGGACAACGGCCGGTTTCCCTCCCACGCATAAAGATCTGGACCGTTTCCATCTTGTGAAAATAAATTTGCAGCTATCTGCTTTCAATTATGCAACCTTTTAAATTTAAACCTTATGGAGGAGGGAGAGAGCTACTGCGCCAGGTTGCGAGCCGGTGCTTTGCATGCAAATGTGGTTTGCAAACTGTCACTTCTAAGGAAAACTTGATTGTCATTTCTCCTCTCGTCATATGGGCTCGTGACACTAGAATTGCTTTAAAGGTGCACGATCGATTCTTGCAAGGTGTTAACTGCTACTACGAGTGTCGGAATGAGGCATAAAATAAAGGCTTATTCTATTGGAAACTGTTCAAGTTTCTTTATATACTATCTCTTGGCATTAATGTGCTTTTTGCAGATGTTCTAGAGCCTTTATCAACCTGGAGGACCATCAAAATATTCACCTGATGTTTTAAGTATTTAATTGGATGGAGATTTCTTTCCACCAAGGAATTTGATAAGTTTGGGGAAGAGTTTTAAATCCATGGAGCCAAATCTAGGTAACAAGATGGACGTGGCATCAAAGTATAACCTAGGTCGTCGATAACAGTGTGAGGGCGAGTATTGTTTTGATTTCGGATATCTTCTTTGATAAACTCGGTGTTTTTTCAGACCCATTTTTGCCCTTAATTAGTCCAGAAATTTAATAGAGTATGCTCATGTTGGACTAGGAAGACCTTTGGCGTCCCAGAAAACTGATTCCATGACCTTTGGACTCTTTGCTGCTGGAGATTACGAAACATTTTCAGGTTGATGCATACGCTCGTAGCGTGTTTTTTGTTGTAGTGAACTTTTTTTTGAGACAAATAGCGTACAGAAATTAACCAGTAATATATTATTCTTCATTATCTCGCTCCCAACGCTGGAGTGCTTTCTTGATTCCACCTCTGAAGAAATCTGTTGTTTGGAGCTCAAGAAGTCGTCAAACCAAGTTTGTAAAGCGTTTTAATTATCGAAGGAGTTGAATAGAGAGTGGATTAGGTGGAAGTCTGAAAGCTCAAGATCTGGAGAATATGGGATTAGGAATCACGCTCCTGGATAACTGCTTTCGTCATGTTAGCGTTGTATGGGCAAGCATTATCGTGTTGCAGCAGCAGTTGATTAAATCTTCTCTCTCTCTCTTTATTGCGACGGCGAATGCGAATTTTCTGCTCTCCCATATCATTCGTTGGTTCTATTATGAGGCTCAGAGTGCAGGGCAAGGTGAGCAGGTGCAACGTGGCAGTGGCTTGCACTTTGGAAAGGTATCTGCTCCAGTGTCTGGTATGGAAACGGTCATTCTAAGGGGCTGGAAATCCTTGAAAGGGAGGTCCACCGACTTCGGGGTATTCTATCTTGAAACATATTAGGAACCCCATGTCATGGGTGTTCAAACTCTGCTTTATAACAACAGAGGACTTGAAAAATGAGCTAATTTTGCCTCAGCATTCCGCGACTCATTGATTTCATTTGTTTAATTTTGAAATTATATTTGAATAATAATAATCATGGGCATTGGATAAGAATGGTTATACTATGTTTTATAGTGGACCTGATGAGAGAACTGTGCAGCGTGGAACAAGTTTTATTATTGGCTCTAACGTAAAACAAATTTATCTTGGGTTTGAACCATTAGGCGAGTGAGTATGTAAATTCAAACTAAAAGGACATTTAAGAAACTCATCCTTTATCTCAGCTAATGCACGTATAGAATATGGTAGTGATAGGTGAAACAGTATACTATATATTGGGAATGTTCAGTTTATGGAATTGGTAATTGTAATTGAAACTGGTTTAACATAATGAAAATGTTATCTATGTAGGAAGTTAGCAGAGGACATGGAAGGGAATTTGAATAAGGAAAAAAGAATATAGATTATAAAGCAGTAATGGAAAACTGAAAATGTGGAAAGAGTGCGCAAGAAGAATTTCACACTCCCCCACCAACACGTCTGACAATTTCCGGTATCAGAGACAAATTTGAAACATCGTGTTCTTTGAAAAATGTACCCAAATCTGGACATCCTAAGACGTCTTTGACAGAGGAGAATGAGATGAGAGTCGCCCTGACATTCAGCAGTTACGCATACCAAGAACGTCCTTGCATCATTTACAAATTGAAGCCTTGTCTTCCAAGACTTCAACACAGTCTTATGGAGGACGACACGGTAGCATTGACTGTCCGCCGCGTTCACCTGTGGACTTCCTTTTTGTGGGGTTTATAGAAGAATGTGATATTTGAGAAGAGGCCTCACACAATAAACGAATTAAAAGGCTTAATCACAGATGCATTTCATGGCGTTCAATTTGACCGTAAATTATGCATTAGTGTGTGCCGGAATGCGGATTCGAACATTGTTGTAACGCAAATAAATGGAGCACATTTTGAACACTTAAGCGATTAAACATTCCATATCTATGTCAATATATTTTGAAAAAGGAAACTAAGTAGATGTAACGAACTGTATACGTTTGGGTTATCCTGTGTAAAGGAACAAGGAAAATGCCTGGTACTAGAATAATTAATTAATTTGATTATGTGTTAGTATCAAGAAGACGTGAGGTCCAAATTGTGATTCAGATGAAGGCTTCCCAAATATTATTATAAAGCAAAAGGAAAGAGACTTGTGGGCCGTCCACTGCCTAGATTACTAGTAGTAGTTTTTGGTGTCTTTAACATCTCAGGTCATCAACGTCTCATTCAAATCAGGGCGTGAAACGGCCGATAAACTTTGCTCAGAGGTCTCTTCTTTCAGGCTTGAGGTTCTTTTACGTACCGTAAATCTACGGCGTGGTACCTACGGCTTCACTTCACTTGCGAAGGACACTGGCTAGATAGTGTCTCTTGATGTGGAAACTTGCAAACGCGTGCTCATTACTGGATAAGAAGAAAAAAGGAACACTATTTTATGAGATTCTCAAATTTCTAATGATCACCACTATGCTTGTTTTCACACGGTGTTCTACCGTATTTAAACCATGATATCTTTTCTTTTTCATAGTAATTTCCCCAAAACTGTTAACTTATTTCGGTGAATTTTAGAAGACATCTTTAGATAGTATTTCATGGACTCCATTTTCCTGGTGGATTTCTTACAATTTCAACAGCAGGTAACATTATACAGCAGTGCATTTTATATGTACTAGAAATTGGTTAGGGTTGGTGTATAAGGCTTGTTCTTTATTTATGCGCACACCCTAACATATTTTTTTTCAATTATAAAAAAAGGGGTTTAATGCATCGAAATACTGTTCAACAACTGTGCATAGCAAAAATGCCGGCTACCTGTACGGAATAATTCATACGAACTGGTTGTGTTGTAAAAACTAAAAATTAAAAAAAGAAGGAAGGAAACACGGGAGTAAGTGATCAAAGTGTGGAAAGTGTGTGTCGAGGTGGAAGTAAGCTGAGACTGGTTGTTTCGCTCTGGCAACAGACTGGAACAAGTGTCGCTTCTCTGTTACAGAACACAATGACAAGATCTTTCAGCATCCCCAAACAAAGAACTAGAGCAGCTAACAAGCTACCTGCCTTCTTAAGGCGCCATTTTGTCAGATAATGAGCATTCGAACACGTCGTCGATGCAGATTACTAGGCCAGGGTAGACCGAAGCATGCTGCCAAACTTAAACTGCAAGAAAGTATTGTGCTTTAATACATGACCGAGTGGAAGTAGAAGTTGCTTAATTAAAAATGGGAAGATTTTTTCGGGGGTTTTGTTGCTCCAGGAGAGATTAAATAATTTCTCACGAATTGTTTCTTATCTAATACCTATATCTCACTGCGCAGAAACATTTACATTTTTTTTTCTTCATTCCTTACTACGATGCTTATGGTAACACTTTGCTTGCATTGGTAGAGGACAACCAGATCTCTTCAGCGTATTGCAGAGCTTACAGACAGACATGTCTGAAGGTATGAGGGTCATGTGGAAGTAAAGCTAAAGAACAGAGCCCAGAAGTTAGGCAAAATGCCTTTTCTATCTATCTATCTATCTATCTATCTATCTATCTATCTATCTATCTATCTATCTATCTATCTATCTATCTATCTATCTATCTATCTATCTATCTATCTATCTATCTATCTATCTATCTATCTATCTATCTATCTATCTATCTATCTATCTATCTATCTATCTATCTATCTATCTATCTATCTATCTATCTATCTATCTATCTATCTATCTATCCATCTATCCATCTATCCATCCATCCATCCATCCATCCATCCATCCATCCATCCATATATAAGGGTCTGGTAGAAATGAACGTGTTTGCATACATTTGGGGTCGATAGGGTTAATTTTTATTTTACCCTCTTTTGCCTGTTTCGGCTTTTGTTGTCTATCTAAATATTTAAAAAAAATGTTTTTGCTTGTTTTGGGTCGTTATAGATTTCTTCTGCGATTATTTACTCATTTTAAAATACACATAAAGAATTTCAACATATTTTAAGTGAAATAAGCCGTAAAAATTAATTTGCATGTTCACTTCACAAAAATATCAATTGAAAATACGTTTATTTATTTTCAAGCAGTCAAAAACTTTCTCCAACCTATTTACTAAGCTCTTTAAATAGCAGAACCTTATCTAGTGAAAGGAATGCACGCTTATCTCGGGCATACGAATATCAGGAGATAGAGACCATGAGGGAAATACTGTAGTTTTGAACAGCCCTGGCGAATGAATTTGTATCGGTCTGTGTGAGATAATTCTAGGAAATTTGTGGTGGAGGTAACTTCTCAGCTGCACAAATGTAACAAACGGTTGCAAGTGGGAAAGATGAGAGCGTTACAACTGTGCAATAAACCGTCCCTCAAAGTGTTCAGTACGGAAGTAAGAGAAATACTAACCTAATTCTCCTATAAATACATAAACAGGAAATCTTTTGCTCATTCGTCAGATCTATTGAAAACTTGTACGTTGTATTGATCAAACTTTCCATGATCTCAAAGGTGAATGTTCTGTTGTAACTGGTACGAGTACTTCCGAAATAGCATGTTTTAAAAATGCTCCAATTACTTCAGTGGAAGTTGAATTTTCTTTTCCCACGATGAAAAATGTTCTCTCTGACAAGTGGCTGACTGTGATAGTTGATACCTTGAAAAAAACATCTTCTTGTTGCTTGTAACCAAGAAAAGTAAGCTAAAGTACTTTAAATGTGTGATAAAGAAATTATTAAGTATCTTAAATTCCCATTTTCATTAATAATGAGTGATATTACTCTCTGTTTTCACTTTTAATGCATGTCTGTTTTGATTGTATTACCACCTATTTTCAGTGCCTTTTTCTGTTCCTATTTTAAACAAATTAAAAGCCTGAACTTGCAGGCTCTGCTTGACACCTAAAGGAGATTCAGAAATGGCACCATTGTATGTGCTTGCAAAACACGTGCATCAGGAATAATGACAAATAATGAAACTTGGGCGCGATTTACGAGCCAGAACTGAAAGTTACACCCATCAAGAACCCGGGATGTGAAAGTTGTGATGTCCAAGTTGTTGTTAACACCACTACCAGGAACATCGCAACCATTTTAAACCTGTTGGACCACTGTCTTCCATGAAAATGTCGGATGTCATTGTGCTATTACTTACTGATAAGGGGGAGTAAAAGGTATCCAAATATTCTCCCTCAAAGAGGTAACAGCAGCACGCCGTTCGCTATCGGCAAACTTTAATATTTATGCTAATGTCTTCACCCTACATTCTAAATAATTAAAAAGATTAACTTGTTCTAACGGGTGCCGCTCCAAGCGTAGGCTCAAGCAGGTACCGCGGTGAACGGCAGCTGTGATTGTCAGTTAAGTTATTACTAGCACTTAAACACTTAAAGAACAAATTTACTCATCATCATTACCAAACAAGAACATGTGGAACTGCCATTGGCATCGGGTTATGAAATTAAAAAACTTTCTTCACTAATGCTACTTTTTAGGTCATCTAATGTGTATGAATTTCTTTTATAGCGTTTCCTTTAATGCCAGAGGAAAATCGCAGGGCGTTAAATCGGGGGACCGAGTTACTGATGACTCTATGATGGAATATTTCATGAATTACATGCTAAGAGACATGAACTCCATGTGCCGTTGCAGGGTCCTGTTGGAAAATTGTGAACCTACTTTACCTTACATTTAATTTACTAAAAAAAGAGTTGCAAAGTGTACATCCCATACCTAAAACTATTGATTGTTTCTTAAAAGAATAAACAGGACCTATTATTGCTGTTTTGAAGATGAAGCCAAAAAATGCAGTCAGTAAGTGTTCGTTATTTCGAGAAAGTAATACATATTGTGGTCTTATTTGAATTGCACGGATGGGTGTTGCGCGAAGCAAACAAAAGGATGCTCATTTCGTGTAACGGAAGGTCACCATCTGACTTTATTCCCTGTGGGATTCGTAAAGCTCAAAAAAGTTTCTTGTCAAAATACGAAAGATTCCTGAATGTAAAACAGAAGAGAACTTGAGCCGAATTATTGGAAAATTTGATTAAACCATTGACAGAATAATATAAAAGTGTCAGATAAATAGGGGGGAGCTATTGTCAAATGTTTTGTTTTATATATATCCGAATTTCGTAAGCTTTAAAATGATGCAAGCACTCTGCCAAATGTTGAATAAATAACGCCTTATTAAATTAAATGTGCATTTTTTGGGACACCTAATAATTCATTTTGCGTCTATGAGGTGTTCAGTACATTCAACGGCTAATAGTTTTCTCGTTGTCTGTATTAAATTGACTAAGAAATAAACTGACCACTTTTTTACTAATTGTAGCATGTGTAGACGAAAATCACCAAAGTTGCGTGTTTGTCCTAGTGTTGATTATTCCGTCCCAGCCTAGGCAGTCTGCAGTGTATGGTATATAATGGCACTACAAAATAAAACTGAGACAATTAGTTGTGTTCTTTTGGTGCCATTAGTTCGCATCGTTGCTTAGAGTGAAGGTTGGAGGTTTTCAGATGTTGCAGTAACCCATTTCTAAAGTTTAATTAACGACGGGGGGAGAGTTTCTGCTGATTTATGGACCTTTCTCCCAAACAAAGTTAATCTCAAGATTAGACCATGCATTTTCTTAAAGGAAATTGCTTAGTCTTTCTCATATCCTTTATCCCATAACGTAGAGTGGTGAAGAAAGCCCTTGAGCTAAGAAAAGTGCCTATTTTCTAAAAACAGGTTCATGTTTTAAATTGGTTAAAATCTGTTTTTCATATATTCAATATTTATGGGGACAATGCTTTGATATTCTTCATATAGCAATCGAAGCGTCTTGCATTATACCCGTCTTGACCAAGTTGCGGGAACGGCCATACAATTTTGCGTAATTAAAATGCCTCTTGGTCACTATTATGTAGTGGTAACCGTACTTGCCTCCTAAACCCAAGATCGCGCGTTCAATCCCGGCCAGGGTCAATGGAATTTTTCGGGCGTTAAAATCCTAAGGAAAGGAAGTGAAGCTGTGGATCTCATGTCGTACATTTACGGCTCGATAAAGAACCTCAAGCCTGAAAAAAGAAGCCTCTGAGCAAAATTTGTCGGCCGTTTCACGCCCTGAATTGAATGAGACGCTGATGACCTGAGATGTTAAAGAGCATCCGTAAATAAACAAAATCAGTCAAACCCGGAGATGTTGCTACGGTCCAAACAGTCTTCCCGATGTACGTCCAAACTTTCCCTGCGTATTTCACTCCGGTTTTGTCCTTTCACCCACAAAACTGAACTACACCTCTTTGCAAGTTGACATCCTGCGCGCCATCTTTGCGACGTAGTTTCGCTTCTGTCGCAAGAGCCATACTTGATGGAACATTTAACGTCCCTATCGCAGGATTTTTTTCTTTTTGTGCGTTACTTAATCATTCACCCTCGTATTAGCACTAAATTACTTAAAATATGCACTGTACTGCACAACACAAGTAAACAAAGCAAATACTATACAAAGACTTGAATTAGCGTAGCTGCTTAATACCTGTGCCTGGCTACCGAAAATGCACTAAGAAGAAAGAGGAGGAAAAAGAATGTTTTGCAACATAAACATCGCCAACCCATGCTTTGATGTCCGCTGGGGATGCAATAAGCGCCGCGACCTTCCCCATTCCGAAGCCATCCATGTCTCTGTCATGCTTAGAACATCGAAGGATGTAACATACTCAATAAATCTGTCACTTGACAGTTTCCTCCTTAGTCCCTCGATGTTCCATACACCGACTCGGGGGGGGGGGGACCTATGCTTTCCTTTGTTGTTGAAGTTCCTTACCTCGCCACCGTGTGTCGGCCCGCCTTTGTGACCTCCTAGCCTACTCTTCCTCCTGTTTTCTATTGTTACAGTTACCCCCAATGTGTCGGTCCTGGTGGTATAGTGGTTACCATACTTGTCTCCTATACCCAAGATCGCGGGTTCGAACCCGACCAGGACCGATGGATTTTTTTCGGGCGTAAAAATCCTAAGTATGGCTTCCTTCGGAAGGGGGTGGGTCCCGTGTCGTACATTTACGGCACGAAAAAGAACCTCAAGCTTGAAAGAGAGGCATCTGAGCAAAATCTGTCGGCCGTTTCATGCCCTGAGTTGAATGGTACTCTGATGACCTGAGATGTTAAAGAGCGTCCATAAATAAATCAATAAAAAAAAAAAAACCCAATGTCCTGGTCGTTGTTAATGCTACTGCTACATTTTCTCTTGTTCGGAGTATTACCATCCCCTCTACCAGAACTCCTTACCGATGCTATTGCCGCTCTCTCCCGTCTGCCGGGATTGGAAGTAGGCACCGCTTCTGCAAGTCTACTCAACTCCCCCAGCTCAGCCCTGCTTCTCACTCACCCGTTGACCAACTTGTGGAAGCGCAGGAAAGCCTGAGCATCAACAAGATGTCTCTTCAGAAAACTCTGTTCCTGTCGCACTCTATCACAAAAACTTCGCTGATAGCCGCCTGAAGCATTTTCTCCGGTGTTTAAAACGAACTTATTTGCTTCCGTCCATGCGCATCAAACTTAATTCCTATATGGAACATTAAGTGTGCACTATTGTATCCATCAGCTCCCAGCTCTCCTTCACCTCCTTTACATAATTTATTTTCACCCAAGGTTGGGGGATGGGGGGGGGTTGCTATTTCCTGAACATTTTAATTCCTGGCTTAGTGTGTGTATACGGGGGCGGGATTCGAACCCCAGACCTTCCGCACACGAGTCCGCGCCTTAACGACCTCGGTCACTCGTGGCGGTATTTAACGAAAGTAAAAGTGAACGGGTTAAGCAACTGTTCTGTTGTGGGGTTATTGCCACAGGACAGCTGTTAGCATTCTAGCTTGCATATCACACCGTGTAAGCGGGGTTGTAGCCAAAGAGCTCGAAGTAAGAAATAACATAACATATTTGCAAGGAATGTTTCCTCAAAATTTTGACATGCCTTTTTCTTACATCTTGTATATCTTATTCTGTGTATTTCTGATTTTATTTTTTTTTTACATTTCTTATGTGTAAATAGGGGAACGAACGATGTAGCTAAACCCGTGACTAGATAGTATTTGTATATCTGGTAAACCATTATTGAAATGAACACAACTATTACAGAATGAGAATTATTTACTTTTTAAGAACAAATAATTTACAGTTATTTAATATTTTTACAATCAATTGTTATACTCCCTTAATCGCATTTTAGTTTTAAAGGGACCGCCGACGGTATGAAGGTTGGTATAACTTTGTTTATAACTGTTTTCCCTCTATTTCTGTGTAATTGTCCAGTTCAGCGGAACGGCGCAGTCTGTTGTTATAGTTATACAGAAAGGGACGGTAAAATGTTTTGTATACGTACAGAACAAGAATCAGGGTATTGAGCTCATGTTATGAAACATGATTTTTTTTAATATTGAAATTCAGTTTCAATTTGTAATTTAATTAATTATAAGACAATATATTTTATTCACAGTGTCATTACCGCACGGGTGACAGAGGTCGTTAAGGCGCGGACGCGTGAGCGGGAGGACCGTGCTCCCTGACTGGGGCTTTTCCCAGGTTTTCTCAGCTCTCATAAGTGGAAAATGCCGGGGAGGTACCCTAAAACAGTGTCATTAATTTGAACATGAAAAAATTATGAGAACATTACATAAAATATTTAATACAAATTAGCTTTTCCATTAATTTCGACATCCCATGTCTTAGGCCATCCTATACAAAATGCCCCACTTCGCCACTTCTCCTGTTCTAATGCAGCGCTGTAATGTGGCTTATTCCTACTTCACTGTTGTGTTTCCTCCAGTGACAGAATCAAATCACCGCCTGTGGTGCCTGAGCAGTAAAAACGGTCGTTAAACACTACTCAAAAAAAAAAAAAAGAGTCAAATCATGCGCTTCGAGAATTGTAACTTGGCTCAGTGGACGCAGGCTAAATAACCGTCGGTGCAATACACTTTTTTTATATGCGACTTATGAAAAGTGTAACAATCATCACAGAATTCTGGAATCCACTTTGGAGAGGTCCTCGACAGGGACGAGACGCAGTACCATTGTATGTGAGCACTTGGTCATTTAAAATTGATTAGAGATGTTATAAAGCATATTCTCTCATAAGCCGCTGTACATATCGAGAAGTAAGTGCGTGTTTTGTATCTATAACCGCCCATAGCAAAGTGCAGCATGTATCAGCGGGCAGATCTTCCTCTTGCCAGTGTCTTGGGTTGGGTTTTATGTGAGTCATTAATTACAAGTGTAGAGCCGCATAAAACTTGAAAGTGCTGTTTTCTGCGCAGTTACGGCTTTAGATAATAATCACAATATCCGACCGCAAAGAACAGATAATGAAAATTTGTATAATGTTCTTTACCGCAAGTAAAATCTTCCACCAACAGCTGGCAATGTTCTTTTGATACTTGCCTGTGTTTTAGACAGCTCTGAAGAAACTCATTGCGCATAACGTGTCATAGTATTTGTAGAAACATTTTTTCGTGTTAAACGATACAGATGTGCAACAGTTCTATTAGCAAATTCAGCAGAACAATACAAATACGAGAGATAAAACATAAATCATGTCAACTATTTTTTTTTCTCTCAAACAAGGGACAACACGAAAATCTAAGATATACGATTGAAAGTGCATGGAATGTATTTTCGAATGAAGCCATCAGATGGCGTAGTGAGAGGTCATGAAAAATGAACAACGGGTGTATGTGAAGATAGCATTTCTCCGCGGCAGGAATGCACGAGAATGCCACACAGAGTTACCGGAAGAAGTGGATGCGCGTGCCCTGCTCTGTTGAACAGTAGAGAGGTGGAATGCTATTTTCCCATACGCACGTATCACTCTTAAAACTTTTTCCTACATTCTTATGTAGTAAATTGCCCCACTTTTTACTTTTGCTATTTGACTAGACAGAGATTGAGTTTTACGTTCTAAGTGTTCAGTACTTACAGTTATGAATGAAGTGTTTTATGTTATGAAAGCAATATCTTTTCTTCAATGACAGACAATTCATACTCTCTTTCACTGCTTTTACACACGCTATAGGGGTGTGCATTCGGAGTTTTGTGAGCACTTCTTTAAAGTATTTAGATTAATGCACCATGACTGAATCCATGTTCACCATCGTGTTACAACAGGCTGAGGTGGGAGGTGATTTTTCTCTCTGAATATTGAACTCCTGGATGGAACTTTGCAAAAACGTTTTTTATTTTGGAAATGAGCAAATAAACAAGAGGAAATTCTCTCCAAATTGTTTCAGAAACTCTGTGAAGGACGTGAACTAAACAGGTTACATGAATGATGTTAGGATAAAAAGTTTTAAGAAGTGGAGCTGCAGTAACCATGTATGAGGCAACATCAGTACAAAACAACAGAACTAGAATCACGTACATTGTCAGAGTATAACGAGTGTAGGTCTTTGTTTACAAAATAAGCTGGTTTCGCAAGTTCCTTAACATATAGAATGTTCGGAATCAGGGTCAAGTTTCCCTACTATCATACTTGCTGTGTATTCCTAGAATCTGAGCTTTCATCTACAGAGCCATCCATATACAAGAATCGTCTATATCCTCCCGAATTAATGCAAAAGTTTCACTGTACATTCTGTCCAAATACATTTTTTAAAGATTGATTTAGAGGGAATATTTTGTTTGCAATATTTTTGTAAAACATCTCATAAAAAAGATTTTCAATTGCATTCCATGGAATGTTGGCAGGAACAAACACCCTGGTAAGTCTGCATAGAAATTGCTGCTGAGTTTGGATAACGTAGGCTATGTCAATAGAGTTTATTTACTTTGATTTTTGTGTGGAACGTTTGCCTTATGTCCCGCCCCTTGCACATGTTGCCTTAAGTTGCATTTCTTTTCTTGCGACCTAAAAAGTGTACAAGTTAACTGAATTAAAATGGGGGAGAGGGAGGCATACTGTGTGAACACTTTTGCTCGTCGCTGTGTTTGTTCATGGAGTGGAATGATTGGAATGTGGCCATTTGTAGGGGGTTCTTCATTTGTGAAATTTCAGTTCCCCGACTGCCCCTTTGATTCTCTTCCTGACGAAGAAAACACAAGATTTGAGAGAACCCCCCCCCCCAACATAGTCACCTTGTAATTCATACATTTAATCTAACGTTTTAATATCCGCAGTAAAGAAAGATTCTCCAACTGTGAAAAATAAGCGTCTGTCTCAGCTTCAACCTCATCATTTGATGTGAATCTTCGTTCACCTAGCCATTTCTTCAGATTTGGGAACAAATGTAATCGCTGGGAGCCAAATCCGGCGAACATGGCGGATGTGGAAGCACTTGGAAGCGAAGGACATGCAGCTTTGCAGCAACAATCCCAGACTGTGTGAAGGCGCGTTATGGTGATTAAAGAAAATGTTCTTTTTCTAAAGGTGTGCGCGTTTAGCCCGAATTGCATCCATCAGTTGGTTCAATAGTGAAGTTTAATACTCTCCGGTGATGGTTCTACCCTTCTGGAGGTAGTCTTCAAGCAGCACACTATGAGAATGGCAACGTAGCCATGACTTTTCCTGCAAACAGAACCGTGTTTGTTTTCTTTGGTGCACTTTCACCTTTTGTCACCCACCGTTTAGACTGCTCCTTCGTTTCTGGCATGTGATGAAGAATCCATGTTTCATCTACTGTTATGAAACATCGGAGAAGCTCGCTGGAATTGCGTTTAAATAGTCTAAACACTCCTGCAAAATGTTCATTCGAATGCATTTTGTGTTTCGCTGTTAACATACGCGGCACCCATCGAGCGGAAAGCTTTCTCATACTCAAAACTTCATGTAAACTTCAGTGAACACAGCCTATAGAAGTCTTTGGAATGTCAGCCACCTCGCGCACCTTCAATCGGCGATCATCGAGTACTGCATTGTGAATTTTTGTCACATTCTCATCGGTCGTAGCAGTTTTGGGACTCCCTGAGCGCTCGTAATCTGGAATGGATGTACGACCACGTTTAAATTCAGCAGCTCACTTTTTTCCATTTAACACGCTTATCATAAAAAAGTGACGACACTTACTCTTCTGAAACTTTACATCGCGGCATCTACGATAGTAATTTAGCCATTTTCACATCTCTGAGTCAGGCCGATAACTTTTAGAATACTCCTCGTATTGATAAATTCATTTTCGTTACCTGTGAAGATATCGTGGAAACTTCGGGAACTCTCATTATTGAAACAACTAACCTTATTTGTGCAGGATTTCTAACACCTGCGGGAATGAATGTGTAGAGATTTTTGTATCTTCCGGTAGGTCACTTGCAGATCTTTGTGTGTGTATTTAACGCCCGTTTTACTACTGAGGCACCGACAGGCGGTCTTGCGGATCGTTCTTCATTATGGCTTCTACACGAATGATGGATGTGTTCAATGTCTTAACACTACTGTAGCTGGGCGCTCAGTGTGCCTTTCATATTTCAATGTTCTTCCTCATCTAAACCTTGTAAACCAGCCAAGGACTTTTTTTTTTTACTTTAAGCAGCAGGGTCTGGAAAAGCTCTCTATAATTTTTCCAGGCGTTCTTGTCGGCTCAGCCCGTAATTTATAATCGAAAAAGTCTTAGAAAATCAGACAACGAACGCACGACTACAATTAACATTTTGCTGCAGCTGCAACAATAGGTGTCCCGTGCTAAGTTCCCTTGTAGTCACTAATCATGACACTCTCTTTCCAATGCCGAAAATAGAAATTTATATATACTATTATAATTTTTTAAATCCTGAAAAATAATTATCGACCCACATATAAGTTTCTTTTTTTACAAACTTCGCTGATGGAATGGTCTCTAGATACTTTTTAAGATACTAAATAACTAAAAGAGGAATTTTGTTCTTCACAAATTTTCGAAATGCTCTCCTTAGCATTGAATACAGCGTTCATTTTCTCGAGTGGTTTTAACTGTAGGTAATGTGCAGATCAGCATTTTGTGTGAAGTAAAAAATGGTATAGTAAAATGTTTTGAAAAGCACTGCGCGTAGAATATAATTTAGCTGTAATGTCTTATCCGCAGTAACCTTCTCCTACCCAATATTTTTCTCCGTGTGCTCTGCAGAGCTACTTTTTTTAATGGAAAGGTCAGAGTGTGCCAGGAGAATGGTAATATTATTGTATCGGACCGATATTTCGTGCGTCAGTTGGGAAGCAGACAGCCGTCAGTAGAAGTGACAGCATACGGTAAAATTCGGGGAGAAGAAAATTTATTCAACTGGGAACTGCTTTTCCTACCTTCCAAGAATAGTAATGGAAAAACGTTGCGGAAACGCGACGGTCCCTAAAGTCCGAATACTGCATTGTCGTGCCTGAAGGTGGAGGAACAAATGGGCCAGATTCAATGCTGCGTAATACTGGGATCAAACGCTAACAGGGGAAAATCTACAGTGTATAGAGTTTGTGTTTTATGGTATTAGCTGTGCAACTATTTCTCTCTCTCTAAAGCAAATGCTATTTATAGGCACTGTTCATGCATGGATTTACAGAAATTTACTCTCCCAAGATAAAATACCATAAACTTTTTGTCCTTAAGCGATTACCAGCTATGAAAAAGAGTATGCCCTTTAATTAATTGGCACTCCTTGTTCAGTGATAAAGCTTTGTCCGAACTTTATGTGCATGCTAGACGTGTTCGGAAAGTATTTACAAGAGCGGTGTTTTGACAATACCGTGCAATCTGTTTAGGGTAGTGGGCTTACACTAGTACGCGGTTCAGACGCTAGATGGCGAATGTTCTGCTTAAGAGTGTGAAGCGAAAGGACATTATTCGTTTATGTGGGCTAGTTAAAAGGTGACTATCATGAACAAAGATGGATTGAGTGGTTTTTGTGGAAGGAAGGCCTAAATTCATAGACGGTTAACTGCGGTATGTGGTCAAGAAGCTGCTTCACAGAAGATTGTTTACAGGGTTCGCCAGCGGCAGGGATTCAGAGTACAAAACATGTACTGGTCTCCCAGGAACACAGAAGTTGAGTCATAGTTTATTTTTTATGAATTGAAATGTCATACAGGCCTCGGCCGCGCAACCTGTACATCTTTAATCACCATATTTTGAATATTAATAAAAGATGTGCACTAATTTAACACACGAGACTGGACACAGGCATGGAAGGACGAAATAATTCAAGTTTGTCTTTGGCTACTGGAAATGCATAGTGAAGATTCGGATTTTTTGGAGAAGCTGGTGACTGGTTTCTCTACTACACACCAGAGAAGAAAGTCCAATCCATTCAATGGAAACCTTCAGGGAGTTCCCAATCCAAGAAATTTCGTGCTACTCCATCTGCGGGCAAGCAGATGAGAATTGTCATTTGGAACACTTCAGCCGCACTTTGTGGACTGGCTTCTTCAAGAAACGACTGTCAACAGTCAGGTGTCCTGCAAGACCCTTACACGGCTTAGAGCTAACTGAAAAGTTGCACATGAGATGTGTTTGTAATCAGTGAACAAAAAGACGTCCGCATGTTACAGGAAGACGTAGAGTTTCTTTCAGAGGTAATCACTACATAATTTCGATGATGAGAACAAACATCAAACCTCTGTATAGTCACCAATACCAAAGAAAAAGCAAAAGTGGTTGCTTATTTTATGGCCATCTTATTTTTCAATGTTCACGGAATGGTTTACCAGCTTATTGTACCTTCACACCCGACTGTAACTGGTCAGACTACAGATACGTCCTGTAAACTCTGCAAGGGCATATCGCACGCAACAAGCTGGATGCTGCACCTCATCCTAATGTCACGCACTCTCCCTATAGTCCAGATTTAGTCCCGCGTGCCTTTCTCATTTTTCCTCATATTGAAGAAACACCTCGGTGGGAGACATTTTCCTTTATCAGAAGCAGTGCTGAAGGCTGCGGAGACGATTCTAAAGGACCGTCAAAAATCATTCCAGCATGTCTTTGAAGACAGAAGAAACTCTGGGACAGGCGCGTAGCATGCAACGGGGACTACTTTGAGAAATATAAACAACATTAATGATATGTTATAAAAATGATAATTCTTTATTGAAGAGCCCTCGTCACAGGAAATTTAGTTGAGTATAGATCATTGCGCTAATTAGCTGATGCAGCTGTCTCTGTTCTGGAGACAAAGTAGAAGACTTTGACAAACTTTCTTACTGTCGTATTAAATGTACACGAGTAAAAGCTAAATCTTTGTTTTGAGATACAAGGTGTTACGCCTTTGGAGTTCGGCATCTAAATATATAAACATATTAAGTTTATAGTACTAGTAAATGTCTCCTTCAAGTAGTATTTTTACTGCTGCCTGGCGTGTAGCATGAAAGTGGAGGTTTTTATCTGTTAATGCAGCTCTGGTGAGTTACCAGAACGCCTTATCTCGTAAGTGAACATATGGGTCTCGATAATGAGACTGAAATATCCGCGGCAGGAATAACTTCCAGATTACCCTCAACAGACCGGTCCCACTATATGAGAATAAACTTTCAAGTCGATAACTCATAAACTGGGCTAGTTATAAATACCTCTGAGATTTTACAGTGCTAATAAAACTATTATGACAAAGTCAACATCAGTTTTTATATATGCTCATTGTGGAATTTTAGAGCTACGGTAATAGTGTTGTCTCACACGCTTCACGTTCACTTAAGTGAAAGCCTTTTGCCTTTGAAGAAGAAGAAGAACAACAAAAGAGTTTCGAAATATTGCGATATTTGTGCTACTATGTAAGCGTTTTATCAATTTTTGCTTCTCTAGTTCTTGTTATTTATATATACGAGGGTTACAGTTTCATTTTTAGCAAAAACTACGAAAAGGAAGGGGAAAAAGAAACATTTTTGGAACAAACTGTTTTATTGCTTTTCAAAATATTTGCTTTTAAAATTTATAAACTTTTGCATACGTTCAAACCAATTCTCGAAACATTTTTGCACTCTGAAGTTGGTATCTCAAAAACTTGGTTTTAAAAGCTTCAACGACTTCTTGAGGTGAGGAAAATCGCTGTCCATGCATTTTTTCATTGACATTCGGAAACAAAAAGAAGCCATTAGTCGATAAATCAGGTAAATACGGAAAATGAGACAGTTCCATGTTTTTCTCATTCAAATAATCAATTGTTTGGCTGCTGTGTGTCATGATGAAGAATGATGCATCGTTTTCGGTTGTTTTTCATGCTTTCATCGATGACTTCTGACAAACAAATTGTTGTATACCATTCAGCATTAACTGTTCTTCGATTCTCTAAAGGAATGGTTGCGACATTCCAGTACAGCCGAAGAAACAAACGATCGTTTTCTTGCAAATGCTTCGTGAACGAACAACTTTCGTGGGGTTCGGTTCATCTCGGAACACCCAAACAGTGGATTGTTGCTTAGTTTCCGGTTCGTACGAATATATCCAAGTTCGTCACCTGCTACGATATTGTATACGAATTTTGTAGTTCCGGGTGGAATGTTTGAGCATTTCATTACAGCAATAAACACCAGAATTTCTTTGAGCTTCGGTCAAATTATGTGGAATCCGTCGGGAACAGATCTTTTTCACAATTAAATGTTATGCAAAATCGAATGTACTGCAGTCCTCGATATGCTTACGGATACCTTTATCTCACCGTAGGTCATATGCCGATCTTCTTTAATCATGTTGCAAGCAGCATCGATGTTTTTGAATGACAAAAGATTTTGGTTGACTTTCACGAAATTCATCATTGACAGACACACGACCAATACGAAATTCTGCAAAACAACTGTAAACAGTCTTTTCTGATGATGCTTCATTACCAAAAGTTGAACGAAGCGATCCTATGCATTGCTGTTGAATTAGGCACAAAAAAAAAAAAATCCAACGAAAACCATCACGTGAAATTTCCACTTTTTTTTTTCTTTGCAAAATTGCTTTGTTTAAATGCTCACTGTAAACAAACTACTCGGTCACTATGTAAGCTGCAACTGTTTTCACAATAACAAATGTCAATTGTTGTGAAAATAGTAATGTCATACCTCAATAGCACCACCTAGTGGTCGTTTGTAAAAACTTAAAAGGTAACCCTTGTGTGTGTGTAGTATCTCATTTATCCTATTTACCCAAATAACTTTTTTCTAATGCTTCAAATGAAAAATTGTTTTAAACAAAAGTTGTTTAACATCATGGGGGAATTTTTGTTGAGGATAATACTTTTTGTATCTCCATTAATGTAGGATATACGGGACAGGGCTTCGTTTTTTGTTTAAAATGGGACCATGTACATTTTATTCAGGAATACCTTACCCTCAAAGAACTATTCGGAAATGCATCATGCTCTATCATTTTAGTTATGAAAACAGTAGATAAGAAAATGATAAATGATGTATGACCTTTTATTTAGTAGCATTACAGTCTATTTGTTTAACTAAATCATTAAAGCTCTTCAAGTCCCGTTTAAACATTTCATAATGATCAGTAAACTTTAAGGAATGCAACAGTACGCGGATCTTTTATTGTATTATACATAAGTAAAATGACACTTTGTAGTTGTAGCACTGTGGTACCTGCAAAACAGACCGTTTGCATATCATGCTCAAAGTGGCATTCATACATCCGTTCACTCTGTGGATGAAGGACGCCCTAGATAGTTCTACTACTTCCTCCTGGATGGCTGTACAAGCATCAATGATGCATTGCTGCATGTCCTTTGATGCTGTTCGAACATTTTCATACACAGCATCCTTGACCATTTCCCAAAGAAAAACGTCATTGGCGTAATGTTCGGGGATCGGGCAGGTCCACACGTCCAATCCACCTGTCAGGATATAATGCCACGTATTTTATGGCTGGGCATCCAGATACCACTGACCATTCTTTATTCAAAGGTATGGGCATCCAAGAGACTAGGAAGAGAATTTATTTAATAATGTGGCATATCGTAAGGCGTTTTTGGTTACCATTTTCAAAGTAAAGTCTAATAATGATATCGCCAATAATTCCGCACTAAACATTAACTTTCCACGGACGTTGATGCCGGTCCTGGTGGTCTATATTAACCATACTTGCCAAGATCACCAGCCAGGGTAGATATATTTTTTCGGATGTAAAAATCCAAGTATGGCTTCCTTTGGAAGAAAAGTAAAGCCGTGGGCTCCGTGTCGTAGATTTACGGCATGTAAAAGAACCTAAAGCTTCCTAAGCTTAGGCCTGGGACGTTTCCTTCCTTAAAAAATCCTTTCCCAATTTATCATTTCATCTCATGTACCATCAGTGTGCACCGCCTGCGATGCCTCAGCAGTAAAAACCGACGTTACATACTAATAATAATAATAATAATAATAATAATAATAATAATAATAATAATAATAAGAAGAAGAAGAAGAAAAATATATAGAAAATTATACGTCTTGCAGAATGCAAACCACAAAGTCTTTGTGAATAATTATTCGGAAAGGGAGTGTTGATTGTTGATCTCAAAGAGCGAGTTCTTTGACCTTTGGTACTGGGAATGCCAACGTCTTTATTCAAATGGTTTCGGTAGGTAGAAACGTTTGGCGAATGATTATCGACCTCGTTAATGGCAAACTTTTTTCCCGATGGTATTTGTTTAGTGTCCACATTCACTAATGCTGTATCACACACGGTGAACACTGGTGACACTGTAATGATAAATTGGGCGTTTTGGGCCTAGGTTTAGGACACCTTCGTAGAATTGGACAAAACCGCAGTCAGGAGGACTGACCTGGTAGAGTTCGAACCGCAGACCTTCCGTCATTAATCCGTGCCTGCTATTGGAGGAAGTGAGATAGGTTCCTCTCAGACACGAATAGAGCTGTGCTTGTGGTAACTATAACAGTGGAATGGTTCCATTTAATTCGCTTGGTAAAAAAGGTCTTTAAGCCTAACGAGGAAGCCATCACCATCATTATTATTATTTGTTTTGGCAGAGTTCTCTGCAAGGAAAACACAACAAAATAAAGCAATAATATTAGGGCATTGCAGCTATTCCGTTCATTAAGTCTGTTTTCATAATACGCTAATTACACTATGGTGTTGTTCTGTCCCAAATGAACCTTCTGTCTCTAATTTCATTTGACTGCCCGAGTTCTTTTTGCTCCTTTTTTTGGCTCGTGATGTGAACGCTACTTGAATTATTTCATTTTCAATTAAACCGCTATTCATAACGCGAACGTAACTCGAGTTGTGCTGCTTTTGTGCTCAAAAATGCAAAATGCCTTGCTTTTGGAACACTGCTCACGTTTACTTAATGTTGTGACAGGCTTTCCTAGAAGTGGCGAATGGTTTATAGAAATTATGGAGCTTGGTCTTTTGTCTTTTTAAAACATTCAGAAAACAACAAAATTCATTGAAAATACATTTAGTTATAAAAGTGCCCTTCCAAGTACTTACTTTAAAATATAACATTTAGATAATATGAAAATAATTAAAATGTATATATAATGTAAATCAAAAATAAAACAATATAATGAACAAAGCAAATAAAATAGCAGTAACTAGAGAACAAAACACCAAAAGTCACAGATTTAATATCGCCTAAGAAGGACACGAGCTTTTCGAGATATTGCAATATTGAATCTGTGACTTTTAGTATTTTATCCTTTGCTGCTTATCTAGTTAGTGTTATACATAAAGGTTTATGATTTTGTTTTTTTTTCAATAAAACTCGGCATATAGGATCAATTAACAAGCTATTCATGGAGTTCGTTAACGGGAAAAATTGAACCATTTGGAGTCGTGATTAGCCTAAACTCTAATTGAAAAATCGCTCTAATGGCACCAATTTATAATTATTTCGTGGTTGTACGAGATGCGTTCAAGTTTCTAACATCTCCCAATATCTTTTCTCATAAATTATTTGCATAAAAAATTAGAAATTTCTGTCACTTCTCAACGTAATCTTCCTGTAAACGTACGCATTTTTAACAACGTAGATGATTCCATGACCGCTGCGAACGTATCTTTAGGAATCTGTCGCAGCTGCAATAGCGGTCCGATTGGAGAATGTGCAACCACGGAGATTGTCTTTCATTGTTGGGTAGAGCTAAGAATCGCTAAGAGCCAGGTCAGGTGAGTAGCGAACATGAGAAAGCACTTCATAGTTGTTTTCACGAAGATACTCCTGCATCATGTTTCCACCCACATGGAGGACACTTCTCCCATTTTGCGGCCGCTCTTAAATGGCAGCTCTAGAGATGTTATCTTCTTACACACTTAATCGGCGCGCAATGATGTCTGACCGGCTGATGTGAGCCCGAGGTTGTTTCGGTTCGTTATCACACAACGTTCGGCCTTCTTTTATTATGGTATGACAAATAATTGAAGATTAAAAAAAAAGTTCCAGGAGAAATGCAACCCACTGCCCTCCTGTTAGCATCTACCAACTGAGCCACCAGGCATGAAGAACGTTGTAATTATTTGCGCACGTTCGTTGACTGGAATTGGGCTTTGTTTTCTCCGCTGCCGTTCATGGATGGTGGAGTGACTTTTTCCAGAGAGTGACTGTATCTGTACTGTTGAGTCATATTTTAAGCCTAACCGCATGTTTATACTGGGGGAGGAGGAAAAAAAATGAAAGCACCTCGTAGAGACACAATTCGCTGCTTCCTCCCAATTTCTGTAAACTCAATTTGCAATTTCTCTGCTCTAGCGCTCTGTGATAACTTCACAAATTCAACTTGCTGAGGAATTCGCTTAGTTTACGCATTTCCTGCGTGACGGACTTTTATACATTTCATATACTCTCTTGCCATGAAATTAAGAATGTGCATAAGCTAGAATAATAAAACGTTCGCGTCCATGTCATTATTTGTGCTATAGAGTTGTTGGGGAAAGAGAAACCTTGTCTCTCTCGCATGGGACAATGAAGTGATTTCCGATCGCAGGCTCTCACTGTACGAGTTTCTTGAATAATTTACGCTTTCCAGACGCCGGAAAATTATTCTTTGTCTAGGATACAGCGTCAGTGTTGACTGAAGTTACCTTCTCAGCAGTTTGAAATTAATGCGCACACTCGAAACCAGTTGGAAATATCATGAAGGGCTATGGGAACTGCCTGTTCAATTTAAAAACTCGCCTACTCTGTTGTTTATCAGAATAATCTGCGCTGGGTTTCTGCTGTTGGTATTTGCACCAATATTACATTACAATTAAATTTGCACAGACAAACAAAATATATAAAATACTAAGGTTCTCCCATACCTTAACCACCAGGTTGTATGTATAGTAAATACCCTTACAATAAAACATTTTCTGTGTATGCCCTCAAGGTCCTTCCTTATACTTCTGCACTTGTCCCTTACTTTTCATAAGGGTTCCCCAATCACTATTTCTTGTTGTAGTTAGTCCCATTTTTCATTCCGTATACCATCCGTCCACCTTTTTACCATTTCACACTTTATTAGGTCAGTCCTAGTGGTGTAGTGGTAACCATACTTGCCTCCTATACCCAAGATCGCGGGTTCAAACCCGGCCAGGACCGATGGATTTTTTTCGGGCGTAAAAATCCTAATGGCTTCCTTCGGAAGGAAGTAAAGCCGTGGATCTCTTGTCGTACATTTACGGCACGATAAAGAACCTCAAGCCTGAAAGAAGAGGCCTCTCAGCAAAATTTGTCGACTCTGTTTCACGCTCTGAATTGAATGGGACGTTGATGACCTGAGATGTTAAAGAGCGTCCATAAATAAATCAATCAATCAAATCTCCATTAGACAGTGGAACACATTCACTTTCCCGCACATAATACATCCTTCTTTATATTGTGTTCTTAATCCTTTCAGCAGTAATTCCCGGTACGCATCCATGCAAGACCTATTCTTCCGACATGATCACAATTATCTATATATACCTTCCGTCCCTTCCGTCCCCGATTTCTTTTGATTTCCAAAATCCGCTGACAGTTGCCGCCACACATACCCCATTTCAATTTCTTCTAATAGTTACCCCACCTCCCTAAACCGCCTGTCTTTTCCCAGTATATGTCTTTGGGACATAAGACATTCTTTCAGTACATTGTTATTATCTAATTTCAAACATCTGTACCAATATTTCAAAATGCTCTCCACTATTATACTTTTCCTTTCTACTCTTCCTAGTTTTCCCTCGACAAACTTTTGGGATTCAAAGTAATTGTATTTGTACTTGCATTTTTAATGCTTAAGAATTGTATTTTACACAAATGAAAGGCATATGTAACAGAATAGAGCATTTTTTTAACTTGAGAATGCACTTTCTGTAATTTTCACTCCAGGCGGTTTTCTAGCTAAGCTAACAGTAACAAAGTGCAACATGAGACAGAAACAAATTCAGTTATATTGAGATATATAACTGTTTACTATACTGCACTTTTCCATTCAAAGATCTTACTGTGGTAACTTGAACCATTAAATTCACTTTGTGTTTGATCCTCAAGTCGCATGTATCTGAAGTGAACACGATATATATCGACAGGCACAAAAAGTGGATCATGGCAAAAAAATGTGTATCACTTTTTGTAATATGAGTATTGTTCGGAAACGATTTACAAACAATCTCTGGCGAAAGACTGATGCTAGTGTTGTTTTATTTTTTGAATAGAGTTTAACGCCCGTTTTTACTTCTGAGGCATCACAGGCGGTGGCCACTGTTGATACATGAGATTAAATGATAAACTGGAAAAGGATTTTTTCAGCGTTTCAGACCTAATTTTAGGGTACCTCCCCGGCATTTGCCATTCATGAGGATTGAGGAAAACCTGGAGAAAATCTGTCAGGGAGTACAGTCCTGGTGGGAATCGAATCCCAGACCCGCTCATTAATCTGTGCCTTAACCACCTGGGCCGTGGCGGTCTGTGGTACTAGTACATTATGCAGAAGCTAAATGACATTTGTAAGTAATGTGCTTAGCGAAAGGACAGTGCTCGTTTGTTGTCAAATAGAGAAAGACGTGGACAAGATGGAAGGCGACTATTAAGAACAAAGATGGGCTGCATGGGTTTTGTGGAAAGAATGCGTCAAAACGTCAGAAATTCATACAGGTTTAACTGCAGTATGTGGTCAAGAAGCTCCTGCACGGAAGACCGTTTACATCTGGTCAATGGTTTAGCCAGCGGCACACAAGATGTGAGTACTGATCGCGGTCTCCCAGGAACATGGAAGTTGTGTTTGTATTGATTATGGCTGATATGCGCATTATCTTTAATTAACTGGAGAGTTATACAGGCCTCGGGCGCGCAGCCCCGCTCTCCATTGTTCATCAGAACATTTTGAATATGCTTATTTTATTTATTTGGCATATTTACTGACGCTCTTTAACATTTCAGGTCATCAACATCCCGTTGAATTCAGGGGATGAAACGGTCGATAACTTTTGTTCTGGGGCCTCTTTTTTCAGGCATGAAGTTCTTTTACGCGGCATAAATCTACAATACGGGATTCACGACTTTATTTCCCTTCCAAATGAAGCCCTACTGAGGCTTTTTACCCCGAAAAAGTTCATCGACCCTGGCTGTTATTCAACCCGCGATCTTGGGTCTACGAGGCAAGTATGGTTACCACCAGACCAGCAGGACCAACGATTTGAATATGAAAATGGATGCGCAAACTGAGTTCCATGGGACTTAAAGGACAAAATGTTGAACTCTATAGGCGGATTCTGGAAATGCTTACCTTAATGAAGATCCGGAGTTTTGGTGACGAGTCATGGTGTCAGAAGCAAGTGCAATTCAATTCAGTAAATGTGAATATCCACGGAGTCCCGGCACAAGACATTTCCTGCTGGTAAATCTGCTGGCGAGACACTTGAGGCATACTCAAGGAACGAGTGTCAACAGCGAAACCCTTACACTGCTTAGATGCAGGGTGCAGAGTTCCCCCAACACTGCGATCGCTGGGGTTCACATTCACCACATCTCGCTCCATCCCATTATGCCTTCCTTATTCGACAACAAGAGGTAAATCATTTGGCAACTGGCAACTGTTCAACAGTGGTGCCGTAGTACTGCAAAACAACGCTTTCGCGACGACACTGTAATGAAGTTACCAGGCAACGGTACATTGATTACATTCAGAGATCATTGAACCATGTTGCATAATGAATAAGGTTGTAAATCATTTCCGGACGCTTCTCTTATTTGTATGCTGTTTCGGTTTTTGATTAGTTAAATTGACTATGGTTCAAACATATACCACAAAGGCACCATTATTGACATGGAAAACGTTATAAGTAAGCGTTAGGGTCAAATGCCGTGCATTTTGCCCATCGGTGAAATGACAGAAGACTGTACAAGAAACTAAAAGCATGTTTGGTTGCAATTTCTGCGCCTATCGCCAAACATGGGGTTAACTCATCCCAAGTAATAAACATCCAAATTTGTCTTCAAATCTTGCACTTGGAACATGGTAATGAAACATGGATGTATATTGCGTGTTGGCCAGTCCAAGTACTGCGTGACACTTTGTGATATGCATCAATTTCAAGTTCACACCGTTGAATGAAAGGAAAACTACATACACTATACGAGCCTGGGTGGCGATACTTCCCCGAAACACACTCGTTAATACCTCCCACCCCATAACATCCTTTTTTTCGTCCATTTAGACACATTGAACCCAGGATCTTAGACCGAAAAGCAACCCCTTCTAAATCGCTCGGTCGCTGCTACTCTACCCATAATGTTTTCTTTCCAAATACTTATGATTGTGACCATTACGATTACAGATAAAGCCTCGCACTTAAACTCTCGTATAACTTCATATTTCTTTCGTGATTCAATCGCATTTTTCCTCCATCTAAGATCATCAAACGCGAGCGCATGGCAGTTAACATTGCAACTATGGATACCGCGCGCTAACTTCCGCTATGGTAATTAATCAGAGCACACTTTTCCACGGCTCATATTAGAAAACATTGCATAGTTTCTTCAAATACGAAAAATTAAATAGAGGCAGTGTTATCATTGTTTTTGCTATTCATTAAATGAACTTCATGATTAGATGCAAGTGAGAGAAAGCTGGCAGAATGAAACCGTATAACTGTAGAAACGCTACCGACACTGTTCGCTATAAACTTTAGCAACTATGCGGCACCTTGCACTGACGCATACGAAGCACTCTTTTGTCGTGAGAGAGATCGAAAGGCAGCGTCATCAAAAGTCTCAATGAGTTCTCTTTTTTTAGGTTTAGGCACGTTATTTCCTTCTCTCGAAATTTGTTCATTACGTCATGTAACGTGGAACGGTTCGGAATCCAAACGCGCTGGAATTTTACGTAAGCTCTCAATTGTATTTAGAGTAAGCATTCTCTCGCCTTAACTGGTGGGTTAAGTATCGGTTGGTACTCCCAGGAGTTAGGTGTCTATGATGTAAGATTCAGAATCTCCGGCCTTGTTAATTATTTAAAGTAGAAAATAAATTATGTCATTCTTCAATAAAAATCGCATTATCTGCAATAAAGTTGACAGGCCAGTATCTTTCCGAAACCAATGGCAAGTTTTAACTATTAAATGTTCATTGGTAGCTACCGTGCGATCATTTTTGTTTTCCTCCAGAGAGTTTTGCCTATGGGCGAGCTCATTGCTCGTTAGCCGGTTAGCTGACCAGCGGGTCTCGGTGATTAGCGGGAGGGTAAAATAATAAAATAAACCAATTTAATTGGCCCATTAGTGAAACTATTCGTGATTCGCTGTAGTTCATTTTGAGAAATTCGAACACTTTCCTGACGAATATTATCTTTGAGTTCTTGCGGATGTGCGGGTTCGTCTTGTACCCGGCATTTTTTAACTTACCGCAGAGATAATAAGCCCAGGCTGTTAAAACGGGGGATCCAGGGCGCGACAAATCCCTACTAAAACTTCTTCTTGTGGAAACATATTGTGAATTGCTCTCATGGAATTATTCGCAGTGTGAACAGTGGCACAGTCCTCATGAAAAAATGCATCATCACGCTCCCTGGCGGTTAATTCTCTGAAAAAAGTGCTTAGTATGGTATTCACATAAATAACAGAACCAACTGTATGGGGAAAAAAAATGGTTTTCAAATTTTAGGAGAGGAAGGGGCTTCCTCGAAGATGAAGACGGTGCAGGCAGACTCCTACAGCAACAGCGGATGAAAGTAGTACTTACTTTGCAGGAAGGTCATAGCTATATATCAGATTATAAAGTTCTGATCGGCAGCGGTGAAAGCAATACTCGAATACAAACATGTCAGGAATTCTGTAGTCGTTGGTCTGTCCGTTATCTCATGGATGAACAGAAAAAAGTAGGTGCGGATTGTTGTCAGAATCAATAAACATTTAGCATTTTAACAGGTGACGAAAGCTGTATACAGCAGTATGGTCGAGAAACTCGGTCCGAGTCCCCGCAACAAAAACAAGGCGAGCAGCAAGTATTTGCCAGATCTATTCTTTCTTCTCAGTTGGTGACAGTTCCACTTCTGTCACTGCCAAAATGATGGGCAGTCCTGTTGCATCGCGACAACGCCTCTGTCCACTCTGCTTAGGAAACAGCTCCTGTTCTGCAGGTAGGAGCCGAATATTTTGCCCCTCTCCCTACACTCAAGACTGACCCCGCGCTCCTTTCTTCTATTCCCCCAAAAATGATAAATTTGTGGTCAATGTGTTGAATCGCCTGAAGCCAAAGTGGTTGAATACATAGAATTTATTTGGAGTCTATTGAAGGGGGAAAAAAAAAAAAAAAAAAAAAAAAAAAAAAAAAAAAAAAAAAAAAAAACTTTTAGCAATTACAAAATAATTTGAACGGATGAGATCGGTATGGATTGTAGTGGGAGATACAAAGATGCAATCATTAGATCGAATTTTTAAAAAAATAATTTTGTTTTCATTCTCAAAATTTTCAGAGTGACTCTCGTAATTGTAAAAATATCGCAGGAAAATGATCTTGAATCGATTCAAACGAGCGCACCGCCACAAAGGCAGATGCCGCTCGCTATCTTCCGCTATAGTTATCTAATAGTTTCTGGGAATCTCAAAAATTCGTATAAAAATAAACAATCAATTAAATTCATACAGCGGTGCTTGACCATGCTCTATACTGCCCAGTTTTTCGTCTTTATTCTATTTAACAAGGCTTAAATACTTCCTGTATGACGAAGAAGTCCTTGATGGGAAAATGAAAAACGCAGGGTTATCAGTACTCATAATGTAGGTCGCTCTCTGGAGCAGGTCATTAAACATTTTTGTTTCCGGAGTTACTAGATAAGTTGTGACAGACTACTCAGCAGGTAAGAATGGAGCCTGTGCGCCGAAGGCTCTTGAAACCGTCTGAGTTCGAAGCCATTAAATGCAAAAAGCAGTTTGAGAGGGAACTTTTTTGTGTAATGATTTTAAATGTGAGTTAAATGGGTCACAGCATGATGTTTGAAGCACTTTTCTCCTTCACGTGCTGGTTCGCCGATGAGAAGTCGGAATACCTAACGGCAGTGACTGAAAAGCACATTTAACTAGTAAAGGCAATGAAGAATATGTGGTCTTGGTTGTTTGTTTGATTAACTTAACCGCCATCTTGTATGAACGCTTAACATGGAGAGTAATTTCATAAACAATGCACACTCTGTTTTTGTACTTACACGTTTACTTTTTAACTGTATCTCCTTACAGTGTTTAAAAGTAGTTCTTGCTCCTTAATAACCGAGTACTACAATTTGGGAAGCTGTGCTACTTCTTTCAGAACGTCACTTCTGTTCATCTGTCGAATCGCTCGGGCAACGGAAAAGAAAAAACTCTTCCAGAGAAGGAAAGCATTCACGTATGGGAGTTTTTCAACTTTGCAAGCAAGTTGAAATCCGGACTGAGATAACACTTGGCATCAGTATTGGCGCAACTTATTGGTGTGTGGTGTGCGCACGGACGTTGTCTGGGAGGATGAGCAACTGAAGTCAGTGTATATGCTTTTTCCCCAATTAAGTCGCGGTAATGCACTGCAGCAGTAAAATTGCTCATCGAAAGCAAATCATTTGTTTCACCTTTTATTGCTCTTATCATACTCTTCTCTTGCTCTTTGTGTGTCTGTGGGGGGGGGGGGGGGGAGATCAACTCCACTAATTGGACTATTATTTCAACTCCGGCTCTCACCGCCAAGGGTGGCCGAGGTCGTTAGGTGCGGACTCGTGAGCGGGAGGACTGGGGTTCCATTCAGACCAGGACGTCCTCACTGACTGAGGTTTTTTCCAGGTTTTCCTCAGTCCTCATAGATGCCAAATGTCGGGGAGGTACCCTAAACTTAGATCTGGAACGTTTCCTTATTTAAAAACATTCTTTTGCCAATTTGTAATTTCATCTCATGTACCATCAGTGCCCACTGCCTATAATGCCTCAGTGGTAAAAACCTCCGGCTCAAAGTTTCTAATCCGCGTTTTCATCAATAGCGTTCGATACAAGATGCTTGTTATCGTCACACACAGCCTGTGCTGCCTCAGTAGTAAAAACGGGCGTTTAACACTATTAAAAAAATCAGAATATGCTATGAACAAATTAAACACAGGCCCCTCTTTCTCCAGCCTTCAGCTGCAACTGACTTATCTAAACCGCAGTACTGCTAACTATGCGACCCTCTTCTAAGCCTCACGTAGTTTATCCCAAAGACAAATTATGCATGTCTTAACTTGAGATATTGCATTATAATTTTACACGGCGGGATTGAATTAGTTGGGACAAAGAAGACATTTTTAGTAGTTCAGTCGTGCTCTTTAGTGCCTACGTCCTCAATAGGGTACCTATTAAGGAAGGAAGGGATAAGGTGAGGGAGACACCGGCGGTAGAATCCAGAGGCGGTTAGGCGTGATCATAGAGGAGTCTCTAACATTGCATTCAGATAGAGTTCCTGGAGTTTGACATTCTCAGAAGGTTCGCTTGTACACCAGACACACGGGGGCAGAAACTTTTCCCAAAACCATCGCACACAGCTTTAGTTAAAGCCGGGATCCCCTCCCGCTTGAGGCACCCAGCTTGGTCTCATCGACCAACATTTTGGTTTTATGAAAAATGTGTATTAAATATTACGTTTTAACATTAATTGTTGTAAAATTAGGCACAATCTACCCTCTGCTGGTCAATACTTTTACCGGGATAGTTCCCTTATTCTTGAGTTCATTGTCAAAAGCGATGGACGCAACTGACAATTGTTATTACCGTCTCAGCAGGTTCCAGCCCTCGACAAAATAAAAGCGAGCGGTATGAAACTAATAGTGTTAAAACATTTATTGAGAGCGAAAAAAAAATCGTTTTTCCGGCTGGATTGTAGAAGTTTGAGAAAACAACAGAAGAAAGTCTCCGGATTTCCCTTTCTGTTCAGTAATGTCATTAAATTATCGTAAACTGGTGGAGAAAAATGCTTTATCAGCCACAAAGAAGACGTTTCTATCACAATCCAGTTGGAAACTGTTATGCATCAAACCTTGCTTAGGTAAGGATTAGATATTTGTGAACGATATCATATATAAGGGGCTTTCTTAAAGTTCTTGTCCTGACTCAGAGATGTCCTGAAGATGGCCAAATTACTATGACATGTCACCTATTTGACGTCATCTTTAAATCAAGGACACAAAATTTTGAACTTTTGACCAATCACAGCCGGATATCACAGTGAAATTATCCAAAAAAATTATCAATTCTGTTTTATCACGTGACATCCATTTGTCTTGTATAGCCAACTCTATACCTCCACTATATAACTCCCGAGCACTCATCACTGACCACTTTTCTGTGTTTTCAGTAATTGTAAATTTAACTAACTTAATGTGTATTCATTCAAGCAATTGTTTTCGCGTATTCAGCCAAACGGTTTGAAATCATGTTGTAAGTAATGTGCAATATGTGCCTAAGCAACCATAAATCTTAATAAACACATGTTCAGAATGGTAAAATATTTACTCTCTTTTATTTCTCTCAGTTGATATTAGTAAATCGAACGATAACGATTGTTAATAGTCGACTTTCGTATATTTCATTCTCACGCAATCTGAATAAGTAGGTATTCATAAGTATAACATTTTATACAATTGTTAATAATCTGTGCGCTAATTTCAAATATTACTTTTATTCTTATTCCATTCATAAAATAGTTCCTAACCCGTATTTAACTCTTCTTTATTGTCAATACTGACAGACATTACTGGTAATCGATAATAATCTGTTTCAAGATGGCTCTAAAAAGGTTAAGTATTCATAATGCAAATATACAATTATTACAATATTGCAAGCCAAGCTTACGGAAATTGTATTTAATTTCTGATTTTATTCGTGAAGTAGTCCTAATAAATATCACTCGAGGGCATTAGCTTTCCAAATAAATTCCCTCACTATTTCGTAAATTTATTGGCAATCTCATAGCCTCTTGTGATATTATTGCGATAATTGTTGAGTATCATCCTTTAGATGGCGCACTGTAAATTTTCAATGGGTAAATGTAGTCACTTGTTTGTAACGATCGTGTAAACAAACTAGTGTTAACATTTTCTGCAAAATGTATAAAAGTGAAAATACGAGTTCTGATAACTTCGTTTTGAAGGGTTGAACCCCAAACATAAATACAAAGGAGTTAGATTCCACATTAAAGGTTTTCTCCCCTTTGTTTTCGATGGTTAAAATGTGGGCTGCTGAATTCAAGATGGTGGCGTCCCAAACTGCTACGATTGACGAGATTGTGACAAAAATTCACAATGCTGTAGCCAGTGATCGCTGAATTTGCTGACATTTCAAAGATCTCGATAGGCCGTGTCCTACATTTTACACAAAGTTTTGGGTATGAGAAAGCTTTCTGTTAAATGGGTGACGCATTTGTTAACAATGGACCAAACCGCATTCGAATGAACATTTCGCAAAGGTGTTTATACTTATTTAAGCGCAACTCCAGTGAGTTTCTCCGATGTTTCACAGTAGATGAATCATGGATTCATCACTACACGCCGGAGACGAAGGAGCAGTCCAAACAGTGAGCGGCAACAGGTGAAAATGCACCAAAGAAAGCAAAAATGGTTCATATGCAGAAAAACCATGGCTACTTTCTGGAATTCTTATAGTGTAGTGCTGTAATTACCTCCAGAAGGGCAGAACCATAACGCTTCACTAATAGACCAAATGAAGGATGCTATTCAGGCTAAACGTTCACACCTTATCACGATAATGCGCCTCCACCCACTTCTGGGATTGTTGCTGCAAAACTGCATGACCTTCGCTTCCAATTGCTTCCAAATCCTTCATTTCCCCGGATTTGGCTTCCAGAGATTACTTTTTGTTCCCAAATCTGAAGAAATGACTGGGTGGGCGAAGATTCAAATCAAATAATGAGGTTAAAGCTTAGATGCTGAAACAGAGAATATTTAATTTTTTTATATGGCTAATTGTTTTTTTTTTGGGGGGGGGGCATAATATCTGTTAACACCACTATCATTTTCTGCATCAAATTCTGCTCCCCCAAGAAATAGTTCCATTTTAAGTTTCTGGTCGTTAATTGCAGATATTTTTATTTAACCTCTTTTCATTACTACAAAAGTTAGATACACTGAACAGAAAACGCGTTATAATTATTTTCAAGTGCCTCTTGTAGTCTCCTTTGAGAGAGATTTAGATGAAATTGAAATGTTTCATCCGGCTGAGCCGACAAACAAAGAGACGCAGGTAACTGAATGTAAAAATTGCTGTTTTTGCAGTAGCGGGAATCCTCGTCAAGCACAAAAGAAGACGTGAGCTATTGAACGTCAATTAAAGAAGACAAAAGAGGCATTCTTTCTATGGAAACGCTTTTGACATGTACTACAATGCTCAGGTAGACCGAGGAAGACAGGCACCATTAAATGTTTTAGAGTGTATCTGGTTAAACGTGGTCGTGGGTTCGATCTGATTTTACCTTTTTATGTTTAGCGACATGGAGGATTGAGTTATTACTGAAGCAGTGCGATAATGAAAATGTGGATGTTTAGGAATAGTCCGCATGACAAAATAGGATACTGGAACTCACTTGGATAGCGTTGCCGAAAGCGCTAAAGAATAGTAGTCAAAAATATTAAGAAAATATAACGATGCTTATACATTCCTACCAAAGGGTTATGTACATCACATGACGTTAATTCTTAGGTTAGGTACATTCAACGTTACAAAGTTGCAATGTACGAGAGTAGGTCCATAAGTTTCCGGCCTAGCCATTTTTCTAGGTATGATAAAGACAAAAACTAAATTTCACTTTTCAATATAATTACCCTTTATTTCAATACACTTGTCACATCTTCCCCCCAACCCAAATAATCAGAAGTCTTGTCTGCAAAATGGTCATAAACAGCATCCATCACTTCTTCGTCACACTTAAATGTCTTTCCTCGAAGGTCCCTCTTTGAGTTTTGAGAAGAGGAAATAGTCACTGGGAGCTACATCTGGGCTGTAGGGTGGATGGTCAATCTCCTTTGAGCCGCATTTCTTCACAGCTTACTTTGCAACATGAGCTATGTGCACAGGCGCGTTGTCGTGAAGAAGGCGAGCGCATACCATTACTCTGCTTTCCTCGCCTTTTCTCTTTGATGGAAGCATGTAGTCTGTGTGTGTTACCGCCACGTATGGCCGAGGTCGTTAAGGCGCGGATTCGTGAGCGGAAGGTCTGCGATTCGAATCTCGCCAGGATCGTCCTCCCTGACTGGGTTTTTTTTTTTTTCCAGTTTTTCTCAGTCTTCATAACTGGCAAATGACGGCAGGGTACCTAAACTTAGGCCTGGAACGCTCCCTTCTTTAAAAAAATATATTTTCACTACATATCATTTCATTTCATGTATTATCAGTATCAAGCGCCTGTGTTGCCTCAGTAGTGAAAATGGGCGTTAAACACTATTAAAAAAATTTTATTTACATTACGATGTAATATAATTTATTATAATATAAACGCACAGAAAGTAGATGCATAGAGTCTTGAATGAATATACATAATGCTTCTATGATGACAATTCGTTTTAAGAAGTGGTAGTTCTATCATATTTGTAGATTATATGAAACAATTAATTATTGCCCTATATACTGACAATTTTGTTAACTTATATATACTTGTGTCAACTTTTTGAAACAGTGCTCTGTGCTTTTGTGTCATTGAGCTTAAAACTGGAGAATATTTAGTGACAGAGAATGATCAGGAAACCAAAGAAAGAATGCTCTGTGTTGTTTATTTAGGCTGACTGCTGCTTGCATTGCTATAAACGTCAGTGAAATCGCCCACTGTAACATTGTCCTGTTTACATTTCCGCCGTATTAGTTTTGGGGAATACTATGGATTATGGACTTGCCTTCAGTGCTGATATTTTTTCGTTCTGTGCAATTGATTGGAGAGGTACGGACGGATTAACCAGCTGGCCTGCTACGAATCCAATTTCCAGTCCCATCTACCGGAGTGCGCTTTTTTGCCGGAGCTCGCTACGCTCTGTCCTTTGTTGGGATTAGAAGGGGGTGGGGTGGAACTGGGGCGCGCATGCGCAATGATTGTACCCATACAGCCTGCTTTCTGCTGCCTCTTAAGACATCTTATTCACGTCAATCAGAAACTGCAGTGGTTAGGCTTTAGAAATCAACGAAAATCTTATAGGAACGGCGTGACTGGTGTAACGATCGAAGACAAATGCACAGTGCTCCTTTCTACCTCACTCTTGGCCGGCGTGTATAAGAGTTTCGTAATCACGCTTAAACGTAACGAAATATAGTGTTAACTTTGATGATTTTGTGTCCTCCAGTGTATAATTTTGAGTTAATTATACTTTAAATTGGATCATTAGCACCTTCATTACATGAAACAGAATGTTTCATGTGGTCAAAAGGACGAAGTTTCTGCACTACATTTATTTATAAACTGTGCCTATACGAGGATGCTGTGTATAGGAAATTAGTAACGAAATTTTAATTTGAATATATATTCCAGCCGTGCTCCAATGCCATTATTCCACCTTTAAATTGATTTCGCGGAAGGTCTGCGATTGCCTCTTGATTTGATCAAAAGCGCTGCACAGCGAGCAAGATTTTGAACTCTGGCAACAGATGAAAGTCTGAGGGGGCAAATCTGGAATGTAGCGTGGATACTCCAACAACTCATTCATCAAATCTCTCAATTTTGCCCTCGCTAGAATAATTTTATGAACATGTGGATTGTCTTAGTATAACAAGTACTTTTTTCTTATCCAAACCTGGAAATATCATCTAGTTGCATTCAGCTTTTTACAGCTTTTAAAAAATTCATAGCTCTTGAATCTTGTTATTTTTAACATTAATCGACTATATTTTGTATACTTCTTATCAAGTGCTACGTTGTTCTTTATGGGTTTTGGCCTTCTCAACAATTTTTCGTCATTGATTTCTATCATGCTTACACGTTCTCCAATATTTTATTATGTTTTCTTTAAGTGTTTCATTGTATTTTATTGCTCTTGTTTCATTGGCTTCCAATTATGTATTTCTTTACATAAACTTTCTTTTGGCATTCTTATTATATGACCAATCCATATTAATTTTTGAGAGTTAATAAAATCTATAATGCCTTCATTTTTATATACTACTACCTCCACCACCGCCACCGCCGCCACCGCCGCCACCACCACTACCACCACCACCACCACCACCACCACCAAGCCTCAATGTCCCTAAGAAGGGCAGATGCCTCTTACAAGAGGGGTAGCTCTTATTCACTAATTCGCAGCAGGGTTGTGTACAATAGGATTGCTCTGTATGCTACATTTTGTGATATTTCTTTCGTTTCGAAGTTGACGTTCGATAGTTTTCCTTCTATTCCTGCTTCATGCTATTCTGGACCATGTCGACCTGCCTGTGCCTTGTAGAAGTCTTCTCATCTCCGTGTTGACCTGCCTTTGTGTCGTTTGCCTAAGCGTGTGCCTCGCATGGTGGTCTTATACGTCCATCGGTCGTCCCGCATCCTTGCTATGTGGCCTCCCCATTTCCACTTCAGTCTGGCGGCTCTCTCTGCAATGTCTGTTTTTGATGTTATTTGGGTTGCGTCTTTGGAGATTTTGTCCTTTATTGTTATTCCTAATATCCTCTTTTCCACTTTCCTTTGACTTATTTGTAGTGCATTCATCTGTTGTTTATAGCCGACCACGTCTGGCACCCGTACTGGGTATATACAGGTTGCTAGTGCTTGGAATTTAAGCTTTTTGCTTATTTTCCTGCAGAAGAGAGTTGGATATAACTAATCGTTTCGTCGTAATCTGCAATTACTATATATCTCCTTAATTGGTCCGTAATTTTCCTTATTACCTTTCTTTCAAATACTAATGTATTTTGTATATTTTTCTCTCCATACCCCATGCTTCACATACATAAGCTACTTGGGTCTAATGTAATCTCAGTTTAGTATTTCTGGATGTTAGCTTACTTCTGAATAGATCTAAGTTTGCATACTTTTCTCTGTTTCCTAATAGGATTCCTGCTTTGATTTCTTCTTGTATTGTGTTACCACCGTTCACAATTGAACCAAGATATTTATAGGAGTTAATTTGCTTACTACAACATCCATTTATGCATAAGTTAACTGGAGTACCCTTGTATCCAGTTCATTTTAAATGTGTTGTTTTCTGTTTGTGTGCTATTCATATTTGTTTCACTTCTCTTTTGGTTGTTCATATGCCTACGTCATCTATTGTTTCGGTGCTAGGTATTATTGTTATATCGTTCGCACAGACCACATTGTTTCAGTCAATGAATATAATTTAATTGATCTAACTATGTATAAATGCTCAAATTCTTCAGTATAAATTAGCATCCTGTCAAAAGAAAGTTTCCACCACGGGTGGCCGAGGTCGTTAAGGCGCGCTCTGGTAAGCGGGAGGTTTGGGATTCGATTCACACCCGTGAGGTTTTTTCAAGGTTTTCCTCATCCTTATAAGTAGCAAATTCCAGGGAGGTACCCTGAACTTAGGCTTCCTTTCTTTAAAATAATTCTTACTAATTTATCATTTCATCTCATGTACCACTGGTATCCACCCTATCAGTGATGCTTCAGTAGTTAAAACACTATTGAAAATAATAAGTATGTTGCTGTTTCTAAATGTAAAAAATTAAATAACTAATAAATCTACATTTTTAAAAGATGTACATAAATATTCTAACAATATAAGCAA
Source organism: Metallyticus violacea (assembly GCA_030762175.1). Lineage (NCBI taxonomy): Eukaryota > Metazoa > Arthropoda > Insecta > Mantodea > Metallyticidae > Metallyticus > Metallyticus violacea. The sequence continues at coordinate 14,111,600 of CM060830.1, forward strand.
AATCTAGTGGCAATTCTACACTTCTGGCAAGACACATGCACATTCTCTTTGCAAGCTATAACTTACATATGTATGTCATTTTATTACATATATAATAAAATGAAAAATAAATTAATTCTTGGAACAATGTAACTAAAAGTGAAGAACTAGAAAATAAGAAATAACTTAAAGATCTTCGAAGAAGAACGCGGGTTGTTCGAAATATAGCGAAGATTGTGTGATTATTTAAGGATTTGATCTATTTGTGTTTTTCCAGCTCTTGTTGTTTTATATTCTCGCAACCTCCTGTAATACCCCTCGCTTTTACCTTATACTTTTCAGTTAACTTTGCACGAGTTTGGGCACTAGGGACACGCTCCTCATTTTAATCCCTAAAAATTCCGGACATCATTAAGTTAACTTAAGGGACGAGAACACAAATAACACAATGAATTGGTAGTTTAGTTGCTGCTACTGCAGCTTTGTAATGATCTTACCTCATGATATTTTAATGACAATGTGTTACCTGTAGGATGTTGTTGCCATGGCCAGGGAGAGGAGTTGTGCATCTTGACCCGCTCGCATCTGTCGATAGACTGACGCTGTTTCCTTACAAAAACCTCCCAACTGCGGCTATAGTAGAACTTTGCTTTTCCCATGTTTCACATTCGCCAGAGAAGTGTGCGATTGCGCGATTGTTGATTTAAGGAATACTTTGTTACGATAATGATGAGTCTCATTATTAGTGTTTTAATTATTAAGTACTCCATATGCCACTATATATAAACTTTATCGTTATCAAATATATCTTGCTGCTGTTCCAACAAGCGAGATATGTTATTTACATAATATTTTCCATTTTCATGTAAATGATTCTGTATATGCTTTAAAATGACTTAACGTCTTTCATGAATTATAACATTGAAAACTATTATTCTGTAGTTGTTTTTTGTGGAAAGAAAATGCAAAGGTTTCATAATATTTGTAGTTATCATGGTTTGAATAAAATTTCTTGCTAATTTCGAACTATTATAAAGTAAATATTCCGGTAATACATTATAATTATCTTCAGTATAGTCATAAGATCAAACTCCCCCCCCCCCCCCAAAGCCACCACTGTACATTCGGACTTGTTGGATGCTCCCCAGCCTGGCGAGGGTGCATTCTACACCTTTGGTTAGGATTCCTAGAAGACGTGGTGTTGTAGAGATCAAAATATTCATTCCTTTTCCTTCTGAGCCAAAATCATTAAATTAAATATTCAGCATTCCTTTCTCCGTGAGACCGCCACGGGTGACCGAGGTCGTTAAGTCTCGGACTCGTGAGCGGTAGGTCTGGGTTTTTTTTTCCCAGGTTTTCCTCAGTCCTCATAAATGGCAAATGCCGGGGAGGTACCCTAAACTTAGGCCTGGAACGATTCCTTCCATAAAATCCTTTCCCAATATATCATTTCATTTCATTCATCACCAGTGTCCACCGCCTGTGGTACCTCTGTAGTAAAAACGGGCGTTAAACACCATTCATTCATTTCTCCGTGAGACCCTTCCTAAGCAATCCTATTTCGCAGTGATGAAAGTGACAGAATGTGAACGAGAAACATGACTTCACAGAAACGGTTGTTTCTCTTCCACAAATAGTCGGTTCTGCAATATAGTGAATTTCTATGCAAATTTATACATCGTTGTTACCCAAGGGAGGTGTGCGTATAGACCGCTATGTATGAGGATCACTACCAAAGTTTTGAGATGAGGAAAGTGAACGTTGACCCAGTTGAAAGGAATGTGGCATGTGGTAGTCCTATCTCTTACGAGTAAAAGACACCAGGTAGCGACCCTCCCCACTCCTGCATTCCAGAGTGTGACTCCCGTGCACAGGCAGCCAATCGTTACGATGGAGCATTTTCTTTCTAATTCTTTATGCTTTCAAGCGTGGTTTAAATGAGTCCCAAAGCCTTGAGCGTTTACAACAGGCTTTTCGGGACCTTGCTCCATCTAGGGCGACAGTTTTCCACTGGTTTGCGGAAATTAAAAGGGGCCCAACTTCACTGCAAGATGAGAGGTGGGCGTCCGGCAACGACAGTGACTGAGGAAACCATTGTCATAGTGAAAAAAATGGTACCCGAAAACAATCGGGTATCGTTTTAAAGACATTGAAGCAGCCTTTCAGATTGACTTGCCAGCAGTATCAAAAATACTGCACGATATTCTTCGTGTCAGGGAAATTTCCTCTTGTTGAGTGCTCCACATTATGACAAAGGCACAAAGTTCCAGTGATGTGAAGAAATACTGCAAGTATTTGACGGAGGGAGCTCAAGGCGTGTCAATTGTTCTGAAGTTGCTGCCCATTCATCTCGAACGCGACTCTTCAAGTTATAGAAATCTTTTACTTTAGTGTTATAAGCCTCGTGACGTCATATCCATTCTGCCTCTCCTCCCTCTAACAAGCCACTACAAGCATCCAGTGATATTTTCATTTAGACAAAATTCTCTCACAACGCCTGCAGCGCAGTTTGTTGTACCGGAACCAGGCTGGGTGCACATTTTAAACTCTTTAAACACTCTTCGAGCTGAACAAACTGTCCATAGGCCTTCTGTTAAATTGCATGAGCCTCAGCTGAAGAATGGGTGAGATAAAAGCAGAATTTCAGAGTGGATATTGTTCGTGGCGTATCACCTTCATTTTCTGTAGGCGGAACAGAACATGTCTCATCTTGTACAAATCTAACAGGTGGAATCCGGAAATGCTTCTTTATTCATTAATTTAACTAGCAAAATACTGTGAATGTAAATTTCAGTGCGAGAAATTATGCCTGTACAAAAATTATTACTGTTCTTTATTGAACATTCTTCATATCTGGACATTGTCTTTGGTAAATATAAGATCAATGGGCTGGTGACTATGTATAACTCAATTATTTAAGAAATATGGAAAGCAGGCTTTAAAAAGCGTTCTATACGAAGCGCACATTTATTAAAGGTGGGAGAGGGAGCAGAATTGCTTAAACCGCCGTAATTCCTACTGGAGTACCTCTTTTCATCTTTTGATCGGATCAAGGGCTGCTTCTTTTGATCGTACTCAAGTAAAAACTCATTACAGAAAAAGTCGACTCTGCTGTGACATCGCGGGCGTGTAGATGGATTTTCTAAATGCGCTTGCAGCAATGCGATTAGAATCCCAGCAGTCCCCATGCGTCTTGCTGTCGCTCGTACAGGCCTCACGAAACAAGTTGAAGACATTTAGTTTATTATAAAGGGATAGCAAGGTTTACTTTTGTTTTGCTTCCTTATAATTACGTTGGTAAAATAAGAAAAAATGAACATCAAAGAAAGCAGTAAATACTTGAGGTTCTGGAAGCAACCTCTTTCTTAATGAAAAATCGTCATACACTTATATCCTACGTTTTTTTCGTCAGCTTGTTAACTGCAAAGGCAGATATGGAGCGCGTTTACGAAATACGCTTTCTCTATTACAGAAAGTGAACTGTGCTGGCGAGGGTGGTTTGGTAAATAACCTGAGTTCTGTTTCACAAAAATATGGTCTAATACATTACAAGTGTGTGGACTTGTTAAATTGTAGTTATTAATAAAATTTCTGCTATACTTGCATTCAACAACTCCATACATACAGGTATACAAGTGATTTTTCGTTGTTCTGTTTTAGAAAAGTAAGATACTTTTTGGTGTCAGAAAAGGATCGTCTCTCTTGAGCTTCTGGGCACTTTCATTTTTAGTTAGCTTACAAAAGGGAACAGTGGGAGACAATGAACAATAGAAAGTGAAAAAAGCCAGATTTCTACACTTGTGGGAACCAAAAGGGAGAATTGGAAATCAGGTTATAGTATTAGTCGGACACTGGTAATTTCATTAAATTTCTCTACAAGTGTAGAAATATTGGTAATTTCAAATACTAGCACAAAATGTAAAGAATTTTTAATGATTTTGTGAATAGTTGACCCAAATGCGCTAAATATCAGCGAAAGTAATGATAATAATGAATAGGAATGTGTATAAAGAAAGAATAAACAAGTATTTGTGTACAGTGATAGAACTTAGTTAAAGTGCAATTAAAACACGACTTATGACTGATATTGGCGTTTCCTGTTCCAAATGCGTATTACAGTTCATCATCTTGGTTAATGTATTTTAAGGTTCTTGCTACATCCGCGAAAATAATGTATTTTCATTCCCTTTTAAAATAATCTCTTTTGACACACCTCCCAGTTTTTTGTTGTTTATAATGAGAACTAATTGTCAAGCAATATAAACAATTAAATATATATATATATATAAATGATCAAATGGACTAATTAAATAAATGACCGAGAGCAACGGGAAGCTCGCTTCTTCTGCCATCTCTCGACGACTGAAATTGAAGCTCCTAAATGTAGCCGTTAGGGGCGGTCGTCTCAAAGTGGATTAATGCGTTTAAAAATCCATAAATACATAATGAAGTATATTTATTATCATTATGTCTGAGGAAAAATACAAGACTCATTTTGCAGGAATGACAATGATACACACTATGCATTAAAAAATTCTAAAGAGTGGACATAACCTAATTCAAAGTATGGCGAAGGTGGGAAACAACTGTTCCTCCATCTTACTCTTATATGACGTCACTTGTGACTTTTACTAATACTTTGCTAGTGTTGCACTTCTTTCGTGGAACAATCCTAGCCTGGCTCCAACCCTATAAAGCTGTGTGGATATAAAAATGAACTTTTCACCCTTGAGGAAAATGATCGACAGGGGTGCTTTGATGTGTTTTTGAGGATGGAAAAGTGTATAGAGTGTGTTGGAGGTAAAGATGCAACAGTCGGAGTGAGTCTACCCACTCGCAATTTGACGTGTCTCAAAACTTTCGGAGTAACCCTCGTATTAGATGACTCGCGATACTCCGTTATAAAAATGAGTGCCCGTTTACACTTTTGTGCCTATGATTTCCTTGAGATCAAACATATAAACTTTTTAAATATAATCCAGTATGCATATTTACTTATTTCTTTATTGGTAAAATGCTATAGTTGATGAAAATATCACGTTTTTTCTCTTAACCGACTCTGAATGACTAGTGTGGATTTTTTTTTTTTTTTTTTATCTCAACGCTTCAATTGTGGTCTGAAAAATGCAGTAACCAGACAACTCTTGAATTCATGAGCAACTTGAGAGTAATGTTAGCGATACTCCTCCATGTTTAGATGCGTACAGGAAATATTAATATCTTAAATGGTGTTGACAGTTTCCTTCATTACTTCTGCTGCTATGAATCTCAGTAGCTGATTAATTCCGCTGGGAATGGCGCACCTGTAATATATTTCCGGTCTAGAGACTCCGAATGCCCCCTCAGTGAGTCAGGTAGGCACCCCGCAGGGCTCGTGCGTCAGAGAAGTTGCGGCTGCAGGTAGGCGCTTAGTTTCGTCAACAGAAATAGAACGCAGAATGCATTTTTCATGTTCCTTGCAGTCTTTTAGCAGACTGGAATGTACTTCGATTAAGGTAATGCAAGAGCATTCTGTCATATAAAACGGCAAGTTATGAAGTAAGTTACAAATGAATGTAGGACTTTAATAAGTAAGAGTAGTGATTTGAAAAATACTTTATTTCTCAACATAATACCCCTGTTCATCAAGGCACTTGTCTCATCGTGTCACAAGCTCCTTAAATGCAGCAGCATAAAATTATTTGTGCTGTTGTCTTCCCTTTCTACAACTTCATCTTCTTGAAAATTTTCACCCGAAAGATAATGTTTGAAAGGAGCGAACAAATGAAAGTCGCTTGGAGCGACTGGCTGCACTAGGATGAGGTTTCTTCTTTAACCCGCAGGTTTTGGAGATTATATAAAGAGAGAAGCGGAAATACAATCCATCCCTTATAGGTGCATCCCTGTTTAATCAACTGATGCATCACCAATAGATCTGTTCATTTGGATTATTGAAAAGGGTTCTTGGAAGCAAAAAGCCGCAATCTGTACAGAATTTCTGGAAAGCCTGCCATGAGGAGTAGAACAAAATGAAAACCGTGTTTTGCAACACCTTGCTGCAGTAAAAGTTGCGATAAATAGTGACAGCTTGAGGTCAGTACAACTGGTTAAGCCATGCTTTTAGCGAATTCTGAATTCTATTGCGGTTGTGCCCATGAAAAGATTTTTGAAATTTTTCTTCAAATCGTTCTAGGCACCAAAAGTGACCGTGAACACACACACACACACACACACACACACACACACACACACACACACACACGCACGCACACACCTGCATATATGTTAACGTTCTGGCGGCCGTAAATTTTGTCTTTATTTCAACGAATATCGGCATATAACGGTCAATGAACAAATCATTCATCGAATTTGTTAACCAGCAAAATTGCACCATTGAGTATCCCATACAATGCTTAACCTGGAGCAAAAATTTATGTATCGTCCTAGCGGCCGCAACTTTTGCTTTTTCTCTACAAAACTCGGTATATGCCATTGAAATAAAGTTTTTGAAAATCTACGCAATCACACTATTATGAGTGGGGGTTTATTTGAAACACAAAATGTATTTCTTTTTTGCAATGAAACTCGGTATATACCATTTAGTAAAATAAAAATTATTTCTGAAAATCACGTAAGCCGGGCTATTACGAGTAGAGGTATACCGCAAAACAGAATTTTTGTAATCACCGAAGACGTCGATTAAAGTGGCTCGGGGTGAGACGTGGCATGGGGGGGGGATTGTTATTGTTAGTATCAACAATTAGGTTGTCATGTGAAGAGTATGGGGAAATAACCTACGCATACGCAGGAACAAATAATCGGATTTAACCCTTACAGACAGCGGCCGTTTGCGACTTCAGTACCGAACGGCAGCGGAAAAAGCCGAATTCTAGGGAATGATGAAGCGATACGAAGCAATGTACAAATCTTAAGCGATAGTGTATGTACTCTATCAACCTTGGTAGTGTAAAGCGTGCAATAAATGCAGGCGGAGAGTACACAACGGTTTCGGAACAAAGAAAAATATATTAATGTTTCATAAAACGCATTATCTATTTAGTTCTCAAAATGCCGTACCATATGCACAAACCCCTGTACGCTGAGTGACAGTGTGTAAATTTTGGTTAGACTGAGGTGCAGCCTGCTTATCCCTCCACCCATGTACTTGTACAAATTTGATTGGCTATGAACACACGTCGCATCGCAACGTAGTTATAGTGTTGATTTATATCTATGTCAGTAGTGTTCCATATTGTAGCGTCTGAGACTATTCATTCCCCTCTCATAGTACGAGGGACGTCCAGTAAAGAATGATCATTCTTTTTTGGCAACATATACTCATCGTCCTAATTTTGACTGTCCTAACATGTGTGCTAGTCTTAAATACAATTTTTAACAGGCCATTCAGAATAGCATTTGCAGCCTTCACCGCTGCTTCTGATGAGGGAAAACGCCTTCCAGATGGCGTTTCGTCAATTTAAGGAAACCAGTGGGGTTTAATGTGTACTATAGGGAGGATGAGGTAAACATTTCATTTTGATTTTTATGAGTTATTCAGCAAAAAAAAAAAAAAAATGCATTATCGTGGTGCAGCATCCAATTTGTTGCAACGGAAACGAAGCCTTAAGAAAATGTGTGATATGGCCTTGCAGAGTTTTCAGGACATCTCTGTAGTATTGCCTAGTTACAGTTTGTATGTGTAGGTAAATTATTCCCTGAATATCGAAAAATGAGAAGACCATAAATTTCCAGCAGAAAGCAGCATTTTTGCTTTTCAGGTGGTAATGACGGAGATTTCCACAGAGAGCTATTTTGTTTGTGCTCAGGACCGAAAGGGTGTGGCCAAGTTTCACCAGCAGTGATTACCTTTGAGCATCTTTCGTTCTTCAACTGCACACAGTAGTTTTGGAACACAGCGTTTTACCAACTTGTGGGTTGGTAACTGAAATTTTCAAAATTTATGAAAGTGTTATAATTCATCGATCCTCTCTCCTACGTTAGAGCACAAACGGGAGCGTTGCGTCCACCTTCCTTTGAAATTTATTGCCTACCCTCTCAAACATGTTTAACCATTTTCGAGCTGTGCTTTAGGGAAGAACAAACTCTCCATAGGCCTCTACTGAAGATTGAGACTAGTAGAATTTCAGAGCAACACATTGTTCTGTTGCGTTTCACTGTATACTTAACTGAACATGTCTCAACTTGCGGAATTGATAACAAAGAAACTAGTGCCAAAATATTGCACAGTTAAATTTTTGTGCAAGAAATTATGCCTGTAATTTTTTTTTATATATTAATCATTTATTGGACGGCCAAGGTACTTAGTGTAAAAATGCCTTTCTACTAGTAATTTTCGGTGCATTTTTTTTTCGTCCGGTTTGGACTTTAGCTTAAAAATGTTTCCTTACCTGAGAAATCAATGCTATCAATGATTGTTGTAAAGGATCTAATTTTCGCAGCATATAAACATTAATGGAAAAAGAGATAAACGTATTCCGAAATAATTTTTAAATAGAAGACTTGAAAATTTGAAGTTTTTGTGCATCAAAACACCCACTTTATCGCTTTTTCCTGAGGCGATATACTATGTAAGGTTTTTTTTTTTTTTTTTTTTTTTTTTTGAATGGCGTTTAACGCCCGTTTTTACTACTGAGGCACCACAGGTGATGTGTAAGGGTTGACAACTATTTCTTTAGTTGGTCTTTTTATTCATTTCTGAGCTATTTTCAGGCAGAAGTATTTGCTATCCTAGCTGTGCTTTTAGGGCATTTGGAAAGGGTTACAATAATAAGTGAATTTTCATATCTTCAGATAGTCAAAGTACCTTAAAAGCAATTTCCTCTCACCAGGTCAAATCTGAACTGATATGGGAATACCTAACTGCCCTGACATCTCTCAACAGTCGGTCCTGGTGGTGTAGTGGTAACCATACTTGCCTCCTACACCCAAGATCGCGAGTTCACTCCCGGCCAGGATCGATGAATTTTTTCGGGTGTAAAAATCTTAAGTCGGGGGCTTGCTTAGGAATGGAAGTATCCGAAGGTCCCGTGTCGTACATTTACGGCTCGAGAAAGAACCTCAAGCCTGATAGAAGAGGCCTCTGAGCAAAATTTGTCTGCCGTTTTACGCTGATGTTGACCTGAGATGTTAAAGAGCGTCCGTAAATAAACCACATCAACATCTCTCAACAGCTTGAAATAACAGTGGTGCCGTGGCGAGGGGAATTCATGGAAATGAAAAAGCAGATCAGCAGTAAAAAAGAGTATTGATACCTGAACCCGTGGTTGGAATCGGTGCACTTAGCGCTAAGATCGCGGTAAAACGTCAAATTAGGTGGCAAACAAGCCCTAGGTTCGGGCAACACTCTTTCCTCATCAGAGGTAGTTGCATCATTTGCTGAAAATGGTCACTTCAGGAAACATCTGTTTGGGACGCTATAAAGATGAGTCTATTTGTAGAATGTGCACCCAGGTTGAGGAGACTTCCTTTCACACCCTGTTTAATTACCCATTCATGATAAAATACTGCAACTTGTTCAAGAAATAGATTTTGGGAATCAATGAAGGCGTTTCTTCCAATGGGATAACATAATAAGTCTTAAAGGCTGACATGCCGGAAGTTGACAAAACTCCAACAAATCCCCCGTTACGTAAATCTAATATAAATTTCTGAGCTGTTAATGCAAACTATTGCAGAAATTAATAAAACTGATGAACTCTCAAGCATTTAGTTTCAAAAATGAACTTAAAAGCTTGCACAAATATTCTAAAGTTATAGTCTGATTATAATTGTCTTTGTATTCGAATATGCATTCAGATTTTTTCCCATTCAAGCGGGGATTTTGGTGAGATAGTTTAAAGTTTTATAAAGTATTTACGTAACTCTTATGACTTACCTATGGTGCTTTTCGGTATATATTGGCCTTAGGATGTCTTTCTTTATGGTCCACTAATAGCCGCCCAACAAATTTGCACTCTATTTACTCTGTTACATTTGTTCTTTTGTAGAAAGCGATTGGTGAAAATACTCGCTATGCTCATCGCTTACTGACCCAAGTCTAGTTATGTTGACCACATAAAGTATAATGGTCATACTTTAATTTGCCAGCACTTTTTGATACCTCTTAACAGGCAAGGAGCCTTCCGGTCCTATTTCCAGTTAATAGAATACCTGTTTTGCACAAACCTTCTATCTCGAAGTGTCAAGCTAACCCCGTCGGGGTATAGAAAGCTTCCATTATAGCATAGCAGAGAAAATCTTCCGCCCTTCACCTAGGGGAAAGTAAGTAGATTTGGTATCCGGTTGGTATGTTGGGAAAGTATTTTTTTTTTTTTTTTTTTTTTTTTTTTTTTTTTTTTTTTTAAGTTTGAGGCAAGCTCAGTGTCGCCGTCATTAGTTTATTCTATTTATAATCCTTCACAACCTGAGGCAGTAACAATGAGGTAAATTCTGCCCCTTAACGCTTTGATAGCCACCATGGATGAGAAATTAAAAACGTATGAATGTACCAGGGTGCAGTAAAGAACTTTTAATACCCCATTCAGTACTTCCTTACCAGGTGTGTTTCATATCTTCTCAGTCTAATCCTTCTCCGGTTTACATGCACTAGCAGACAACGAGACTTCGTAAACGACGGTGTTCAAGAGGGCGTGAATCACAAAACAGGATTAGCGCGGCTTGGGCAAATGTATGTAGGTACAACATGGGCATCGCTGTGTTCGCTTAGTAAGTTTAGTAACACCGGGGGTCAGAATATCATTTTTAAATTTCTTTACGGCGCAATGTTTTATTTGAGAATATTTTTGAGACTTCAAATTATGACCCCCGCCTGGGGTTTGTCGAATTCATAATGCCCTAATATGTTTTATAAAATTTGTTTGTATGAATTTCTTCAAAGATTTCAATGATTAATGTTCATATGTGGTTTAGGTTATTTGGTTTTCATAAAGTACCGAACTTCCAGAATATGTCCTCACTGCTTACATGGATTTTTTTCTCTCGGCTAAGGCTGGCTTCCTTTCCCACTCACGGTCGCCTTACGCCGACCCTGAACTTCCGAGCAGTCACCAACCTACTTTAAACAGTGCATTTTTGTGTGTAAATGTTGTTACGAATATGAATCAGCTTGTTGCGTTTGTGAGGAATGTAGGCAGGAATGTGGGGTATATTTCCAGTCTAGCATTTAAGTCAGACAACTCTTTAAAAAATAAGATTCATGCATTGGGGTTTGGAGCAACTTAATCATTTCCCAAATTGTAGATCAAAATGCAAACATGTATTGATTTTGCTTAACAATCAGGGGGTTGTATTGTATTTTGTCTAATGCTCTAAAAAGGGTTTGATAGTGAGGTCTTGCATTTAACAATATCAGCCGTGGGTCCCGTGTCGTACATTTACGGCACGATAAAGAACCTCAAGCCTGAAAAAAAGAGGCCTCTGAGCAAAATTTGTCGGCTGTTTCACGCCCTGATTTGAATGGGACGCTGATGACCTCAGATGCTAAATAAGAACATAAAAAAGAAGTATAGCAGAAACTTTTGTTGTACCTTGTATTAGGAAATTAAAGCCATTTATGTAATTTACAATGTGACAAAATTGAAACATATATCTACATGTCTATGGGTAAATAATTGCAGGGTATTGTAAACTACATTAGCTTCTGTTACAAAGTGAACTTAACATTAGCGAAAAAGTGTTCTGGTTTTTCCGGAGCCCAGGGGATGGGTACATTTTAAGGGAAGCAAACAGAACAACAACGGAGTTGGAGGTGCTTTGCTATGAAAAAAGATCCTGCACTCCCCACTTTCTCCATTAGCATGCACTGTGCGTAATTTCCGTCGATACCACGTGATTGGCGGCTCCACCCGTTCCACCTCTCCGCAAATAAAAAATGACTCACTAAATGAAATCAAATGGTTTCATCCATTTACGCCACATTCAGCTCGATACGGTCCTTCTGGCTACGTTTCTTGTTAGTATCTTCCCCACCCTCTCTCCATCTCTTCTTACTTCTTATTTTCGTTCTCGTACATTACAAAAGAATGTTGTGATATCGGTTTTCGTGCTGAATATCGAATTCCTCCCTCACTGAGTTAATGAGAATGAAGTCCGTTGGAATAGAAAATGGGTTTAAATGCAGAGCTGATCTTGATAATGGATCACATTTTGCAGGAAAGCCATTTGATTTTTTGAAATTGAGAAGGGCTAATGGATATACAAAATCACCATTGTGAAACTGTAGAAATTTGATGGAGAGAATTATCCTTGTGTTTGTATTTTAGCTCTCCTGGCTGCAATTGGAAATGCGAGTACTCTGAAACGTAAATACACTTTCCTCTCTGTTTAAAAGTTCATTTAGAGTAGCGTTTTCTAGTTATAGTTGAACCTACAACTACATGGCACGACTATAAAAATAAAATACCTACTTGTTATTTTTTCTATGGATAAATAATTTGTTTTTAAACAAAATTTTATTTATTTGTTCATTTATTTAAATACCACTAAGTTTACAAATATTGCAGTAAGACCTGGCTCTTACCCTGGTTCTATTTCATGTCATTATTTTAACTAACTCAGATACAGAATTTTAATTAACGTACTAATTTACAACATTCAACTAAGTATATTTAAGCCCCAGTTCTCGGTTATCCAGAAAATTCTGGCACTACCCCTTCTACTAAGCAAAGAAACACTACAACATTTTGTACATTCAATAATTACCAAAATTAAGGAGAGTATGAAAGGCCTATCCTTGTAATGTTAAATTTACCACACATAATTGAAATTTTCTGATGTATTTTCATTACTCTACCATGATTCTGTAGCAAATTATAAACTGTTTTTAATATTTTGCTTTTTTTGCAATTTTCCCCCAACATTATATATATATATATATATATATATATATATATATATATATACATATTTTTACATTGTCACATTTTATCCTAGCTCTACAGTAATAGATATACATAATCACAATAATATCAAGAATAAAGATAAAAGTTTCAAAGCGATAGCTTATACAGTTCCTAAAAAAACGGGAAACTTATGCAAAAAACATCTAGTTTTTCAATAAATGCACCAAAATATTTTTACAGAGAAACTAACTTTTGGAGCGAAAAACCAGTTAAAACCCTCCAACATTGTAAAACAATGTCATAAAAAATTTTGCAGTGACATGATTAAAATTTTATTAAAATACTTATATCCAAGGAACATTAATGAAAATCATGAAAATAAACAGAAATTCCTGATATTAAAATGGTACAAAATATAAAATTAAGATATTTGATCCCCTCTTCCCTTTAATACTTCCCTTAACAATAATTCCATTCTCATTTGTAAAACTCCTGTCCTCAACTGGCTTACATCCATACACATTTAACTACCAGCCAGTTACCAAGGCAAACACATCCTCTCTGCTCACTGACCATAACCATTTATTCTTTACTCTGCAAATATTCCCCAAGATTCCAAATTTGTTTCTGGTCACCGAACATTTTCTTTGCGAAACAAAAGAAAACAATTAAAATCTTACAAAACAGTGGATTTAAAAACCGACATTCTATTAAACAACTTAATAATTTAATATGTCCACACTGCCCACAACAATGTTTTAATTTTTTTAAGGAAGAAAGCGTTTCACGCCTAAGTTTAGGTACCTCCCCGGCATTTGCCATTTATAGGAATGAGGAAAATCTGGAAAAAAAACCTCAGATATGGAGGACGGTCTTCTAACGACCTCGGCCAACCGTGGCGATGACATTTCAGTAATACTAAAGCACGTTTTACTATAGAATAATCTACCATTTGGAGGCAAAGCTAATTCAATTAGGTCTACCAACATTTACCACTTTGCACACTGTCATTAAAGGCGGACAATTAATGACAAAAGTTGGAATTATAGCATTCTTGCCCACATTTACCAAGCAGCAAGGCAAATGTTTACAATAAATACTCATTGTGAACATTCGCTGCAATGTCAAATAACACCATTACAAATACGAAATGCAGTCCACAACTTTCCGACCTGAACTTATTTAATAGATGATAGAATAAAAATCAGGTATACTTTTCCAAAGTAATCTTCCTTTACTGCAATACTTTTCTCACATTAGAATTTTAATTCTCCTAAATATAGTCCGAAGATTATCTGCAAAAACAACGGTACGATTTCAGTTTTGAAGACAGCTGGGGGCAAGGTGTATGATCCAGCAGACAATCTCCTCAATTCAGCAGTCCACGTCCTGTTTCCTTGAAGGCATGCGCAATAGATGCAGTAGATCAACACAGAGCTTCCCAATTACCATTGTGTTCCTTTCTTTGCATTTCCACCCCCCCCCCAAAAAAAAAATGTTGCCATGATTTTCGTGCATGGATTTGGTTTTTCCAGGAGTAGCTTTACCATTTTTCCGTCACTCCATTTTTCCACTCCATAGTTCCGTCCCCTTTGATGCTAAAGCTCAATACTGTTCCCTCGTGCAAAAACTTATTACAACGTTCCGCGCGCACTTGCATTTGAACTGCTGAAAGAATTCGGAGCACCCATAAAGCACTCGTGTATGTGCAAATGTTGATGAAGGAAGCGAAGCCCCAAACTTGCTTCAGATGCCTGTCACTCAGAACTTCTTCCTCAATAAGGGAGATGTCTTGTGTCTCTTGACAGAGGAATATGGAGAAACATTTTGTTTAATATCATTATGTAAATTCCTTCTTTAGATACAAATCTAATCACAGCTGTGTTATGGAAATGTCTTGACTTACGAAGAGCGTTACAAAAATTATCGGCCTGACCAAGAAAACACAAAGATTTAATGGAATTTATTTGTATTATTTTTAACCTAGTCACCTTGTTAATTTATACATTTAATCTAACGACTTTCTAACTTTTTAATGCTCTCAGTTAAATAAGATTTATCCAACTGTTGAACATCATCATTTAATGTGAATCCGCCCAGGCATTTCTTCAGGTTCGCGAACAAAAGTAATTGCTGGGAGTTAAACCCGGCGAATATGGCGGATGTGGAAGCACTTGGAAGCGAAGGTCATGCAGTTTTGCAGCACCAATCCCAGAAATGTATGAAGGCGCATATCGTGATGAAAGAGAAGTTTCTTTTTGGCAAGTTGTGAGCGTATTACCTGAATAGTATCCTTCAGTTGGTCCAGTAGTGATGGCCCAGCCCTTCTGATTTGTCCTGGTGGTGTAGTGGTAACCATACTTGCCTTGTAAATCCAAGATCGCGGATTCAAACCCGGCCAAGACCAATGGATTTTTGGGCATAAAAATCCTTCCGAAGGAAAGTAAAGCCGTGGGTCCCTGTCGTATATTTACGCACAATAAAGTATCTCAAGCGTGGAAAAAGTGGCCTCTGAGCAACATTTAAAAGAGCGTCCATAAATAAAACAAATAAAAAATAAATAAATAACCTGCCCTTCTGGGGGTAGTCTATGAGCGCTATACCATGAGAATTTCAGAAATCCCTCGTGACTTTCTGTAATAGAATCGTTTTTGGTTTCTTTGGTGCGCTTTCACCTGTTGCCACTCACTGTTTGAACTGCTCCTCCGCCTCTGGCATGTGGAGATAAATAAATGTTACATCTGTTGTTATGACACGTCGGAGAAACTCACTGGAATTGCTTTAAACAAGACTTAACACCCTTGAATGTTTTTGGTCCACTGTTAACAAAATGACACCCTTCGAGCTGAGAACTTTTACATACCCGAAATTTCGTGTAAAATGAAGTGGGCACGGCCTATCAAGATCTTTACATTTGAAATCAACTCGCGTAACTTCAGTCGGCGATCATTCAGCATGGTGTTGTGAATTTTTGACACAATCTCGTCGGTCTTAGCAGTTTTGGGACGCCCTGAGCCTCATCATCTTGAATGAATATACGACCGTGTTTAAATTCACCAGACAACTTTTTAACCATCGAAAACGAAGGGGAAGAGACCTTTAATGTAAAATATAATTCCTTTTGTATTTATATTGGGGTTAAACACTTCAAAGGGATGTACTTTATCGCAGCTCGTTTTTCATTGGTTTTCATTTTGTAGAAAAAGATAACATTAGCTTGTTAACACTATCGTCAGAAACAGGTGGCATTTACGCTTGTGAAAGTGCGCTATCTAAAGATTGATACGTGACAACTCTCATAGTAATTTGGCCACTTTTACCATGTTACTGAGAAGGCCGAGAACACTCCTCATAAATGATCTTCTCCAAATAAATGTGTTTCAGATAGCAACAACATCCCAACAGCTAATTATGTCGGTCCTGGTGGTGTAATGTGGTGGTAACCATATTTGCCTTCTAAACCCAAGGTCGCGGGTTCAAACCCGGCCAGGATCGATGGATTTTTTCGGGCGTAAAAATCCTAAGCATGGCTTCCTTCGGATGGGAAGTAAAGTCGTGGGTCCCGTGTCGTACATTTACGGCACGATAAAGAACCTCAAGCCTGAAAGAGAGGCCTCTGAGCAAAATTTGTCGGCCGTTTCACTCCCTGAATAGAATGGGACGCTGTTGACCTGAGATGTTAAAGAGCGTCCGTAAATAAATCAAATAAAAAAAAGTGTATGCCAGGCCGATACCTTATAAACCGCACCTTATACATTAACAGAATTCCTGTTAATTAATCATTTTCCAGCATATTAAGTGTTTATTTCTGAACTTCATTGCTGGACTGTTTGGACATTGCCATTGATTTACACCATAAAAGGGTTTTAATTTACGAGGATCAGAAATGTATTCGCGGCATAAATTGGAGTCTTTATGTTTGTTAGCGCGCTGCCACGCAGTCTTTCTTCCTCCCCTTCTCAAAGTAAGGAATTAACCTGGTAGTACATACACCCTGTAACAAGCTATTGATTAGTTAACACGACCCCGGATTTTTAGCCTAGTAAGATAATGGCAGTAATCATGGAAATTGGCTGGACTAATCACATGAAGGCCACCATCAATCTTTGGGGCCCTCCCCGTATCGCTAATACAATTACAAGTGCTTTGGTTTCCGCATAGTCGGAGATATTGGCTAGCACAGTAGAGGATCTCATGCAAGACAAGGTAAAATGTATGCGGCTAAAGAAACGGATTACGATCAGTTTCTGTTAATATGTAGGTATGAAGAAGAGTTTGAACATTTGCTTTCATGTTATTCTTATCTCTTTTATTGGATGTTTTCACGATCATTGATAATATTCGGTTTTAGTTCTAAACCTTGTTGTTCACGAGATGGTTTACATCTTCCGTATTTTAAATCTGCTTCTTAAATCCTGTATACAATCTTACCTTACAGAAACGTTTGGATTTGTTGTCCTCACTCGGAAAGACGGGCATTTTTATCTAAGGAATACGTTATTATTATTATTATTATTATTATTATTATTATTACTATTATTATTAGGACTATTACGTTGGATCATCTTATTGTTTCTAATATTTTCTTTCATATTCCAAAATTCCCATTTGAGCTAATTTTAAGAATGAATTGCGCCAGTTTCATCTAGTTTTCCACTGAACAAGTAATTTCAGATTTAGCATAATATTGTATATTCCGTTTAAACAATGGGTATCAGAATATTGGCAACTATTAAGAATAAAACTTTATTGACAGGAGCAGAAAAAGTATCTGTCGACAATATTGAGACGAAACTTTTTATCCGCCAGTGATACACAGGTGTGTACAAATGATTGATGTTTTTATGACATTATTAGAGATGCAGTGATTGTGTTTGATGCTATAAGTATCCGTCAAAGTTTCGTTTGAATACCCGGCAGTCATAATCGTCTTCTTACAGCCTCGAGAGCGCAACAGTTGTATCTCCTACTCCAACAGTTGTAAGACCTTATGCTGTTCTCGAATATCATTCCTGTCGTTCTGTGACAACCGTGCGGCGAAGCTTAAGAACGAAGTTCCAGAAAGATCCACCCAGTGCCAACTCCATTCGCCGATGGTAGCATAGTTTAAAACCACGCGATGTTTGTATACGGGAAAATTATGCGTAATACAAATTATCGAGCGGTAGATCTGCTATCCTGAACCACTCCCGAACGATAGCGGAGAAAGTCGAATTTAGCTTTCAAGATATGGCTAGATAGTAAGGTAATCAGACACAACGGCAAAATAGCCCAGATGGTTAGAGCGTCATGCTGTAGTTGTGAACGCATGCTGATGCTTTTGTGTTTTCTGCCTTAGTTAAAGGAAATTTGCCACATTACAGTGATTTACTCGCTAACATAGTACCATGCATACAACGCATTATAAATTGATATTTACGATTTTTTTTTTTCTGCTGCACTCAAAGGAGATTTGCCACCATTACAGTGATTTACCAGCCTCTATCAAGTTGTATTTACGAAAAGGAGGCGAGCATAGGCCGTAGCCGTCAGACTAGCAAACCATTGGTCCACCGATTTCTAGGATTTACCCGATTTAACGTTAAGGTTAGTATATATGTGTGTGCGTGCGTGCGAGCGTGCGAGCGAGAGAGAGAGCGAGCGAGAGAGAGAGAGAGAGAGAGGGAGAGAGAGATTTAATTGCAAAATCCAATAAGATAATGTGTAGTAAAAGGTGAAAAACTCATTTTTATAATAAGGAACAACATATTGCAGCCACAAATTTACGAGAACAACGCATAGGTTACATTTCCTTTAATACAAAATTAATACATACAATACAATATTTACACTTTTACATGCTCTCCCATTCGGGACTAAGGAGTTCGACTCTCTCCGCTGTCGCTCGGAACTTCAGCTCTACCCTCGAGAATTTCTACTGCAGGTAAGGGCAAATGGGAAATTCTTCGGTTTTTTTTATTTGTTTATTTATTTACGGACGCTCTTTAACATCTCAGGTCATCAGCGTCCCATTCAATTCAGGGCGGGAAACTGCTCAGGGACCTCTTCTTTCAGGCTTGAGGTTCTTTTTCTTGCCGTAAATGTGCGACATGGGACCCACGGCTTTATTTCCCTTCCGAAGAATCCATACTTACGATTTTTACACCCGAAAAAATCCATCGATCCTGGCCGGGTTTAAACCCGCGATCTTGGGTTTAGAAGGCAAGTATGATTACCACTACACCACCAGGACGGACGAGATTCGTCGGGTCGGCCTGGTGTGCCTGAAGAAAGAGCTGAGCGTGTGCGAGCCAGGGCGTAAAAGTGAACTCGTGGAGAGAGCAGTAAATTGAACTTGGCGCATTGGACGGTTTGGAAAGTGTTGCGGAAAGTATTGAAGTTGCATCCTTACCGTTTGCTACAAACATTGTCGTCCGAAGACAAACATTAAAGCACTTGAGTTTTATACACGTTTCCAGAACGATGAGTTCTGTAATAAGCAGCATTCCAGTTGAGTGGTAAGATGAACAGGCATTTGGGGACAGCTAAGTCGAGTGTGGGATGAAGTTGACTACAGATTTATGTGTGTCAAGTCATTCATGCAGCGCGTGTAAGCTCTTTACAACTCTGTGAGTTTCTATCTGACTATACAGCAATGTAACGATACGTCAAATAATAAATCTAGAACAATGTTGAGACCCGGGTTCGATTCCCTGTACCTACTTATGTATTTTTCTAAGGTCTGGATCGGGTTGCACCCGGCCTCGTGAGGACAATTGGGAAGCTGCCTGATGGAGAGGTGGCGTTCTTCGATCACGAAAGCCGTGTGATAGGCGACCGGCGGGGTGCCGGCATGCTGAGCACATGCTCCCCTGCAATGAAGTTCAAGACGGAGGTAGTGGATGCAGAAGTTGCCATGAAGGCTAAGGTTCAAGCTGGACTATAGCGCCAAATAAGAAGAAAAATGTTTTGAAAGCGGTCCAATCATTTGTGCGCACTCTGTAGTTGTACTAGTGTATGTTGCAATTGCTTGCAAGGAGACTGAGTAAAACCATTTTTATTTATATGAAATCAAGCCTTTGCTTAGAATTTGTGAGTTTTGAGCTGATTCTCGCTTTTATTTATACCACTAAATAATGAGAAAAGTTTCATCGGAGCCAGCAGCAGGTGCAGTGAGGCCCTCACAAAATACCTCTGTGGGGGGCGTTGAGTATTTCAACAAGTAAGGCACGGTGGCGTTAATTAGCGAAAGTATTAAATTGGCTATAGTTTTCTGAGTGTTAAATGTATAGCCCTCTTTAAACTAAGGACCGAACTTGCAGTAGTAGTAATGTAAATGCGTATTTATTGCTTACTCTTTACTAACTTGTGCAGCATCGATCTTTTGGCCGTGCAAGTTACGCATCACTTATAGAAAAAGGAATTTGCACTTGAAATCAAATATATTTAGATGTCACCTAAGCAAAAGCGCCTAAATATACGCCCCCCTCCCACACACACATATTTACAGAATGTTTCAGAAATACTTTTACAAAATTTGGTAGCACATCCTCAAAAAAAAAAAAAAAAAAGTAGTAGAAGAAGAAGACCACATAAACGTATGTGCGAAATCCTTAGTTTTTGAGTTATTAATGAAAGTTTTCTTCAACTCGTTTCAAGCCGAATGAAGTTATCGATACAAGTCAGCTGATGCGCTTGGCATCAATATTGCATACTTGCAATATGATAAATGTAGCAACAGCACTGTTGAAGGTTAGCCAATTTTGTGATTTGATAATAACCTTATTAAAAATGTGATAGAAATAATCATTTTAACTCTAGCGTAAACTTTGATTAATAATTCAAAAACTAAAGATTTCCGGACATATGTTTATATGAACTTTTATTTATTATTTTTTTTTTGTTTTCATAAATTTTCATTAATAATTCCTAAAACCAACAATTTCTGGACATATATTTATATGGATGATTTTTTTTCTTCTTTTGGTAAACTTTCATTAATAACTCAAAAACTAAGGATTTATTGTTTTGGTTGGACGAACCCGTTACCCAAGTTCGTATAAGTATTTCCGAAACAGTTATATATACCGAGTGAATCATATAAAACTTGCACCGCAATTATTTCTAAAATGGAAGATGCAATTGATGTGCTGTTTTCACAGAATTAAAACTTAGACAAGGGTTCGTAATTACCGCTAATGCTTAAATGTTAATTATTACAACATGTTTTGTGATTTAAGTAACATTTTTTTTTCAAATGGAACAGTGTCTAATGAGTTCAAGAAAATAAAACTAGAGAAAATTAGAATTTGCGTGGTGTTTTTGCACGATTCAAATGCAAGTAGTTTACCAGCTATAGTAATATGAACATTTTAAATATCTACTGTTGTCTGCCTCATTTCACTGTTTAGTTACTAGGATGCTAGGGTGTATGTTTCTTTACAGTTAGTTTCCTTTACGCAGATTTTGTTGGTATTTCCTTTTCAGCACTTTATGACAGTTCTTGAAGTAATTTGTGGTGAAAGATGGTATGTACTAATGCTGAAATAGTCGACACGGAGAATGTAAAAGAATTGAGATATTTCTTGTAATGTGTATGTTGAAAGATATTCTAATAGACGTACTGTGCTTTTATTCATGTTTGTTTCAAAATCGTTGAATTGAACGAAGGGCAGCTGTATGTTGACCTACCCGTTCACCACATTTGACCCTTTTAAATATATCTCTGTGGGGAAAGCTAAAAGTCAGTCCGACAACATCAGAAGATATGAAACGACGTATTACAGCTGCCTGTTCCGAAACTTCTGCTAGAACACGTGCAGCAATCTTTACATGACAGACTGGAAGCTTTTATTGTAACTGGTGGTCATCATTTTGAACAACCTGTGAAGACCAGTTTTCATATTTCTTAAGAGAGTGTTGACAAATGATACGGTAAAAACACCTAAGTACAAAATGTAACATTGTTTTGCAAATTAACAAAGAAGAAAAATAAAACACACACACACACACACACACGCCGACCAAATAAGAAATGTGAACGTATGAACATCGTAGCCTATTAACTAAGCGTTTAAATGAAGTAGACAACTGTATGCATTTAAAATGTTGATATTACGATAGCTCGTAAACTGCTTGCATTAGAATAGTGCAAAACACCAATGACACTGTAATTTCCTTACTTTTGTTTTCTTGATGTCAGTATGCATTGTTCCATTTCAAAATAAACGTAACTTTATTCAAGAAATACGTGCTTTAATAATTATTAACATCTGTGCATGGACTGCAATTATGAGCCCCCCCCCCTAAGTTTCAATTCTGTGAAAGCAGTACATCAATAGCGCCTCCATTTCAGAAATATTTGCAATTCAAGTTTTAGGCATTCACATGCATTCTTACTCAAAGAGCCCATCTACTCTAACAAATAGCTGTTGATCCCACGCACTTTGCTTAGAAAGGAACCAAGATTTGGTCATTTATCTTCCTGTGCAAACCGATCCCTATGTGCTAACCTATCCCTATTCGACTTAGCAAACTTAGCTACCAGCGAATTCAATCTCACTGTTCGATACCCAGATATTATCCATTAAAATGTACTGGCATTTGTCTCTGTCTCCACAAAGATCACATATTTTCTGTTTAGCCTGTGTTTTAGTTGCGTACTATGACCCTAATCGTATCTAATTCAGACGCTATTTTACGAAATGGAATATTTTGAAACTAGTGTAATATATACATACCACTGCCCCATTTTCTTTTGAGTTGATTGTTTAAACTACGCGATATTTTCTGCATTCGGGCCCTATATCTGTTGGTAAATTGTCTTAAGCCTTTTTTGTAACTTCCTCCAAGCATAATCATTCCTTCCTCCCTTCTCTCACATCCATACCAACCCAATGCTCACTAAATTTATTTTAATTTTCGCTACCCCGGTACCTTTGGTCCCAATTACTAATCTGATGTTGGTAGCATAAATCCCTTAAAGTAGTGCGATCCCCTTTTATTTTGCGTAATCTGTACTTAATTATTCTAATTAATAATGCCTTCATAGCGCCCAAATTTTCGTAAAATGCAAGGCATGAATAGGGGGAAACTACTTTTCCAATGAGGAGGCTTGATGCAAATGTATCAGAGCTGGGGCGTTGGTTGAATCCACCGTTTGTGCTATAAAAAGACGCGTTTGTCAGCGTTCAATGACGTATGACGGCACCACTTTCACCACCAGCCGTGGGCAGTTCAGAGAATAGAAACTTCCGGGAAAGTTGATCAGTAGCAACCTTGGCAGCATCTTTTGTATAATAAAGGAAAATATATTACTTTGAGAAAATAACCGGTGCATGAGCGTACCAGTGAACGCTTCGTTGTCGCTTAAGACGTACTCTAGGTGCTTTTTTGCTCCTCTACCATATATTCTTTTTTTACAAACGTGAATTTCAACTAAAATAGTGATGAGTGATGATATATGTGCTAGACACAGATTATATTAGCTTTATTATTACTGTTGTACACACTTTGAAGACAGATAGATTTCCCAACAATACTGGGTAAGTGCTTGAATGAGACGACACCTAAGGGAATTGCCACTAAATGGCAGCAGTAGTCCGGTGGCAACTGATGATATTCGACACGAGAAATTCGTCTACAATACCGAAACAGCAGTTGCAAGATGGCGGCGCCTGTGAGTGAGTTTACAGCTCTCGAGTAGCGCTCCGTTATGCGATTTTTGTGGGCAAAATGTATGGGTTCAAAGAATATTCATAAAGAAATGCCTTCTATCAACTGTGGGAACTGCATGTCGCAGAGAAAAAACATAATTGGAACTTGGTAATGAACTGGGTGAAGGAGTTATACATGTACAATTTGAATTTTAAGAACCCTTCAGGTATAGGTTGACTTAGACTGGGGGCTTGGGAAGCCCAAAAAATTACCAATCAAACAAGCCATAGGTTTGCTCTCTTTGTGAAAACATGGAAGGTTGCCAACGTATACTGGCACAGTGTCTAAACACAGAATATTGGCGTGTGAACCTTGGATCCAAGTTTACATACTAGAATAAGGGTAGGTTAGCATGCTGGGGACTTGCTTAAGCAGGAAGAGAATTGGTCAAAGTGAGTGAGTTTTAATGTAAAATACGCCAAATAAAAAGCCGTGTGTGTTTAAACAAACTATAATTGTAATGCACAGATGTATGAAAAATAAAAAGTGTGTATGTTTTCATATAATCACCTGTTTGTTAATAGTTTTATATAAATAGTATTGGCATAGGTATATATTGTTGCCGGTGTGAAATAATAGCATGTACGGGTCTCTAGAACCATGCGAGGATATAATGTGAATATATAGTTTGTAACATACACACCGTTAAAACTGGGTGCAGAAGTTCTCTGAAGCGTCGACATGTGTCGAAGACATACACCGCTTCGGACTGTCACCGGAGATTGCCAGAGGCGAATTTGCGACGAGTTAAAGCCGCCGTTATTGGTTGTCTACACTGCATAGCCTTCATAATGCATGACAGATCAGGTTATGGCATTACTGTGTGGTATTAGGGAAACCGCATTAGAATTCATGCAATCTCTAAGAATTACAAAAGAGAAAATACATTTTAAGAATTATTATTATTATTATTATTATTATTATTATTATTATTATTATTATTATTATTAACCACAAGAGTTAATGTTATACAATTAATTAAATGAAATATATAACCACTGATGGACAAAACTACATTGTGCAGTTATTTTTAAATAGTTTTATATGTAGCCGGTTTATACACTTTAATATCTTATTGATATCTTCACACTCATATATTGATATTGATATCTTCACACTCATTAAAACAGAGAGAAATAACAGAAAGTTTCGAGTTACATTGTGTGTTGAAGAAGACGATGTTCAAGAGTTTCATTAAAACTGCTTACTATTTAAAAAAATTATAATGCACTAAGCAAATATACACAAACAACAATAAACAATCGAAAGTTTCGTCGATTTTCATTGGCTTTGAAATGTAATTTAAATGTTATTGTAGTAAAAATACTTAACGCAAACGTTTTCTAAAGGTTATAAGAGAGCGCTGTTACATACTAATTTAATTCTCAAACATATATTATATTAATATTTCACATTTGCTACCTTCACAGCGATGCTTTTGTTAAATATAAAACATATGCATGGCTATAAACGCAGTTTATATATTGAATTCTTTTTTTCTTTTTATTTTAAAACAATATAGAAAAAATTAAATGCCAAAGCGTTTTTTAAATTTCAATTTTCAAGTATATTCCCTCTTAATATTCCGATTTCCCTAATTTTCATAAAATATTTTTCTTATTTTATTTAAATGATATATGCTCAGTTTTGTTGTAAAAAAAAAAAAACAAACATTGGTGCTGCTAGAGCGATTTTAAAATTTTGGGTTTAAGGTAAACACTCTCTCCTAATAGTGCGATTTTCAGAAACTATATTTTGTATCTTGTTTAAATAGTATAGGCGAAGTTTCGTTGCGAAAAAACAAATATTAATGCCATTACAGAATTTTTTAAATTTTGGGTTCCTGTTAAACTCCTTCTAATAGTCCTATTTCACTGATTTTGGGAAAATATTTTTCTTATTATGTTTCAGTATCATATACTCAGTTTCCTTTAGTAAAAAAAAAAAAAATTGAAATTGAGGCCGCTAGAGCGATTTTTAAATGTTGCTTTAACCCTCTCCTATTGATCCCATTATCCTGAATTTCGAAAACACTTTTACCAAATTTTAATGAAGTATGCTTAGTTTCGTCGATGAAAAACAAAAGTTGCGGCCGCTAGAACGATTTTTCATTTTTTAAAAAAATAGTTCGCTTTAAGTTTAAACCCCCCCGCCCCAATGCCAATTTTGCTGGTTAACGAACTCGACGAATCGTTTTTTAATAGATTGTTATATGCCAAATTTTGTTGAGAAAAAAAATATTACTACCTCTAGAACGTTAATGGATACATGCACATTTTTTCATTGTCATTTACGGTTCCTAAGAGGTAGAATGAGGGAGATTTGAGGAAGTTTTTCAAAAATCGCTTCGTGGGTATACCGTAATAGCTCTCTATATTCCTTCGGAATTTGCTAATCTGCAAAGTATGGACAGCGGACATCTAGCGTCTGCATGGCGTACTTGCTCTATGGATGGCTATAAATTGCGCAGTGTTCGTAAAATACTGCTATTGTAAATCATTTCCGAACGTACCTCTCGATTTGGGTATGAATTCTTTTTGACGTTAATTCATCTCTTTTACAAAGCATTTTGTCATGCAATATAATCAATTTATGTATTTCATGGAATACACATAACACCGAAGGAACAAGTTAAAATTCTACTTGTAATACAATCCCGGTTGAGGTTTTAATCAGCTTTTTTCCTCCTCAGCCGAAACGATCAGAAAGGGACATTAATGACGCCCATCCGAGAGATGGCTCCAATTTAAAGCTGACAAAAATCTGGTATGAGGATGGTAGCTCGATGAAAATCTCCAGAGCAATTAAAAAGACATATACGCGGACGACACTACGATTCTTGTAGAAGAATGATTACTGCAGAACGCTTTTGTCTTTATGCGCGGGGTTGCCCTCGTTACTAATGCAGCGACACTGCAGGACAATTTGAACTAAAATCCCTAGAGTATCCAGCCCATTCTCTTTGGATATTTTATGGGAATTTCGTCTCTTTTCTCGTTTATTCTTATCTGGGGGAAATTCTACTCTAATGAAAGGAGAAGTTATGAAAAGTCTGCCACACGTTTTATTCTTTCTCTGGTGCGTCAACCAGTCTCATGTAAATGCCTTTCGAATATGTGTGAAAATAGATAATGCAGTAAAACCTGGATAGTAGAGTTTCAAGTGACCGGAAAATCAGTAGTTGAAGTTAAAATATTATAGTATAATGAACACTCATACATGTATTATAACAGCTAAATCATACTATAGTCGATCAGTGTTGTTTTCCTCCGGAGTATTTTGCCTATGGGCGAACTCACCGCTTGTTAGCCCGTTAGCCATCCGGCCATGTCTCGGTAATTAGCGGGAGGGTAAAACTATAAAACAAACCAACTTAATTACTTATCAAATCATCAAATGAAGTGTTGAATCTGCCAGCCCTCACCTCAAACATTTTTGGCATTTCTTTAGGAAAATTATTCATCATTCGCTGTAGTTCATTTTTAGAAATGCGCATAATTTCCTGACGAATATTATCTTTGAGTTCTTGTATGGCAGCTGGTTCGTCTGTAACTACAGTTTTTAAATTTCCCCCAGAGAGAATAATCGCAGGCTGTTAAATTGGAACACCGAGGGGCCCACAAATCGCTAACAATAACTGTCTTATGGAAGTACATCGTGAATTGCTCTCATGAATTCGCAGTGTGAGCAGTGGCAGAGTCCTGTTGAAAAACGAATACTCACCTTCGCTGTTGGTTAATTCTCTGAAAAAAAAAGCGGTTAATATAAGTAACAGAATCCATGGTTTGCTCCAAAAATAATTGTCCTACGATTCTTTAATTACATAAATATATGCTTTGCCGTTGTAAACACACAAGGTATTATATATTTTATGCATACTGTCGGATTAAGAAACGATCAACACAACACACACCAGGGAACAACTGCGACAGTCAGTAAGGTCAACAAGTAAGCAAGTAAGCATGCTACTCTCTTCGCGGGGTGGAAAGTGGATCGGTGTTCGCTCATAGGAAAAAGCATAAATGATCGCAAGGTATGCAGCATGCCTCACAAGTTTTTACTCGAAAAAATGTACGTATATTACATTCCTGCCCGGTACATTTGTATGAGGTTACTCTACAAGTAGAGGCTACTCTACTTGTCCCATTTAATTCAAGGCTGGAAACGGTTGATCAATTTTGCGCAGAGGCCTCTCCTTTCAGGCCTGAGGTTTTTTACGTTCCGTACATATTGAACAAGAAACCAACGTTTTACTTCGTTTCCGATTGAAGATACACATAACGCCCTAAAATTCCATCAAACTAGCCGTGTTTGAAACCACGACCTTGGGTCTACGAGGCAAGTATGGACAGCACTAGACCACCCTGACCTACAGCTAAATGACTAATACAATCATAGATATGAAAGGACAGCAGTAAACAGATTCTTCCTGTTCAATACTCTGTTGCCTTGAGTCACGCTTAAGCTTGCTGTTAGAACACACCCCCAAAGGTTGCAGGATAAACTAAAGCAGGGTGAGGGTTCTATCAGCAGTAGTGGAATGTACAGTGTGACAACGCATTACAGAGGGGTTCGCTAATTGCGGCATCTGTAGATATCTTTCCATAGCTACAGTATAAGCCATGTTATATATACTGTAGCTATGTTTCCATAGCTACGGTATAAGCCATTTCCTTTTTCAAGACTAGTTTGGATCTTTAAACACGACCCTAATACAGTGCAATCAGTGATACCTTCTCCCGTTTTTCCTATCAGCGAGCCCGCACTCATATGTCGCGCCATGGAAGGGGTAGCAAGCCTACTTACTTACTTGTTGACCTTGCTGACTGTCCTTTTCGTTTCTTAATTCTACAGTATACCTGCCTCGTTTGTAGGTCATGGTGGTGTAGTGGTTACCATACTTGCCTCCTAAACCCAAGATCACGGGTTCGAACCCGGCCAGGACCGATGGATTTTTTCGGGCGTAAAAATTCTAAGTATGGCTTCCTTCGAAAGGGAAGTAAAGCCGTGGGTCCCGTGTCGTACATTTACGGCAAGATAAAGTACCTCAAGCCTGAAAGAGAGGCCTCTGAGCAAAATTTGTCGGCCGTTTCACGCCCTGAGTTGAATGGGACGCTGATGACCTGAGATGTTAAAGAGTGTCCATAAATAAATCAATCAAAAAAAAAAAAATGCCTCGTGTGTTTACAGCGACATGGCATGTTTTTATATACTATGAGTGTGTGTGTGTGTTTTGACTCAGCGGTGAAAGAATCATAGAACCAATTTTTTGAGCATGCAGTTCATTCTGCTACTTATGCGAATACCATACTAACCTCTCTCTCTTTTTTTTCCCCCCCCATAGAATTAACTGTGACAAGGAGCGTGATCATGCATTGTTTCAACAGGACTCGATCACTGCTTACATTGCAAAAAATTCCATTAGGGCAAGTCACAATTAAAAATACCAGTACAACATCAACCTGCACTCCATACAAGAACTCAAAGATAATATTTGTGAGGAAATTGTGTGTATTTCTCAAAATGAACTACAGCGAGTGATGAATAATTTCCGAAAGAGATGTCAAAAATGTGTGAAGAATGAAGGTGAACAGGAGTCTAAGACTCATCATGCAAAATAGCTCTCATGTGCCACTTTATTTAGGTGGCACCCAGTGAAATGTTCAGACTTTCTGACAGTGTTCTTAATGTTATTCCATTATTTTCTCTCACAATGTCAGTAATGGTATTAATGTTTGCTGCCTCTAGAGCACATACTGGAGTCCACCTTCCTTTGAAATTTATTATCTTGATCCTTTAAATACTTTTAAACTGCCATTTTGTTGATACGAAAGCAGAATTTCACAGCAGTTTAAGATGATGTTGCATAAAGTTGTGGAGTTTTTTTCATGGATAATCACTGCTGATGAAATTTGCTTACATCAATCCTGAGAGCAAAGCTTTGTGTGAAATCTCCATCCACTATTTAAAAAAAAAAAAAATAATAAACTAGAATAAAAGTGGTAACTTCTGCTATGATCATATCAATTTTCGGGTTTTTACGCCCGCAAAAATCCACCGAACCTGGCTGGGATTGAACCCAGAACATTGGGTGTACCAGGCAGTATGGTTACCACTTGACCATCAAGATAGACAAGTAAAAGCTTAATCATAGCATTATCCTTACTTTGGAGGAGGAGGAGGGGAGAGAGGGGGAATATAAAGGATAAAGAGGGGGGCAGAGAAATTCTTAGAAAAGAACTTTATTACATCACTATTCACAGTTTGTAATACAACTGACGGGTGTCTCCAACTCAATGCTTTTATTTGAAAAACCTATTTTTTTATGCTATGTCGCGGATACCTAGATTCATTTTGGTATTTTTTTAGTATACGTACAGTCTGGGAAAGAAAAAAACGTCATTAGTAAGAGAAGAAAATATTTCCATTACTGTGCAGGACTTAAGCGATTTGTAATTTGGTTAGTCACTGACTTTTAAGCAATATGCAAATAGTAGTATATCTTTTGCTGTACCACCAAGCCCTGTAGATTGCGCAGTTCCACACGTCATTTCCGCAAAGTCGTTTCCATGGTGATTATTAATCACACTTATGGTTTGCCTGGAATAGCCGAGAGCGCATCTATGTTCGCAAGTATTTCAGCGGTGGAGGTGACCATTACAGCTCTTCCTGTCACTCCCAGATACATATCAGGTATGACAATATGAATTCGCACGTTCTAAATGGCCATAATTACTGTTACTGTTACCAGCTTTTAGTTAAGTGACTACAACATATTCAGTATTTTATATGTGTTTTTGATGTTGTTCTCTCGTGCATTTCAAATATTTAGTACGTGTTGTTTCCCAAAAGTATCCACTTTCCTCTCATAACAACCGAAGTATCTCTGGCCAAGATATAGCTGTACACGCTACCTAACTACCAATGCACCTGAGAAGACTTCTCTTGCAAACACTGGTTACAGTTTGTAGTTGAGTGGGTTCAGGTCGGCCCAATCTTGAGCAATCTGGAACATTTCTCTCAACTCAAATCTGGTTTAACTTTGTCTTGTCTTTGTGTTGGATCTCACCGGAAGCTTCAATATCTGTTTTTGAACAGTCTTGTTCAGGCTCCTCTCTACACGTTCTAGCAGGTTGTTTTTGTACACTTCGGTAGCTGTCTTCAATATCTTTTGTCAGAAATGGAGCTTAAACCATTACTGCGCTGGATGTCTCTGCACCTACGGAATCCTCTCAAAGGTTTCATTCTTGTTGACAGTTGTAGGTTTTTTTTTTTTTTTTTTTTTTTTTTTTTACGTGGATTACTTTCTTCTCATTAAAACAAATTTCCCGACGGTCATTGTTTGTGTGACTCTACAGCAGTGTTTGCATCTCAACATTCTCTACCGCATCAGTTCTTCAGTGAAAAAGTGCGCAGTACTGCGACGAAAAACGCTCAGTGCAAGATATTCTCTAAGCATTCTGAGCATATCTGCTTCTGAACCAGTTTCTGCCGAATTTGTATCGTCCCTGCTTTGATCACAGCGCGCGGACATTGGGGTCTAAAATGGTTACAGCATCGGTCACAGGGATGCTTTCAGATTTTTTTTTTGTACCTTAGTTATTTTACAACTTGATTCACTGCACATGGGATCTCTCAGTATCTCCCTATCAACGTCAATGTACCGATGCCATTTTCCTGGTAATTTCATTACGACTTCGCGAAACCCATATTTGGGAGTACTAAACCATCACTCCGAGACAACTGCCTGAATTTCCTCGTTTTTGCCACCTTTTTTACCTTGCAGCGAGTCCGCGGTATCAACCGGGCGGCGGCATTTGTCGTATGCAAAACGTTGTGAATGATGTTTATCACTGAGATGCGCACCTTCTCCACTATTTCCTCGACAGAAAAGCCACGGTCTTCAAGCCCTAGGGCCTCCACTTGCGCTGCAATTCCCGGTTCTTCGCTGAGAGATGGGAGGCCACTTCTCAACCCATCTTTCAGGGTCGTTTGTCCGCATCGGAAACACCTGCGCCACTTTACCACAAGTCATACTTTTGGGCATTGTCTCCATACACGGAAACCAGCTCAGCATGAATTTTCTTCTTGGATTTTGCACTGTAGCGGCGTTCTCCATAATAATAATAATAATAATAATAATAATAATAATAATAATAACAATAATAATAACAATAACAACAACAATAATAATACGGTAAAAATCGAGCGGGTGCGTGATCACTGTACAATGCAAAGCATGAAGTCATTCTTCATTGTTAAAACGATAATTCCAGCTTTATGACTGCCTCTCGCAAGTCGACTCACAAAACCAGGTGTTGCTGTTAAAACGCTCCGAACAACTTACAACTTATTCATACGAATAAGTTTTTGCTTTTTAATCTGATGTTAGCAAGCGGCCACAATTTAAAATTTTGTCAACGAAACTCTGCATATAACGACCATTTAACAAACGATTTTTCCAGTTCATAAACTAGCAAATTTGGGCCCTTAGCCTATAGCCAAAACTTAAAAATCGCTCTAGCGGCCGCAATTTTTGTCTTTATCAACGAAACTCAGTTTATGCCTTTGAAATAAAATAAGAAAAAATTAGTTTCTGAAAATCAGCTAAACCACAGTATTAGGAGTGGGAGTTTACCTAAAGCTCAAAACTTAAAAATCGTTCTAACAGCAGCATTATTTTTTTTCGCAATAAAATCGTATATGCCATTAAAATGAAATAAAATTAGATGCAGAAAATCGGGGATATCGTATAATTAGAAATAGGGTTAACCTAAAGCAAAAATATGAAAATAGCTCAAGCGGCCGCATTTTTTTATAAACGAAACTCCATTTATGCTATTAAAATAAAACAAGAAAACATATTTTCTGGAAATCAGCGAAATCAGATTATTAGAAGTGGTGGTTTACCTGAAAACCAAAATATAAAAATCGCTCTAGTTGCCGAAATTTTTTTCCCTTAACGAAACTCGATATAAGTCATTGAAATAAAACAGTAATAATACTTTCTGAAAAATCAATGAAATCAAATTTTTAGGAGTGCGGGTTTACATGAAATCCAAAATTTAAAAGTTAATCTAGCGGCACCAATATTTGTTTTTTCGCAACGCAACTCGCTATATACCGTTTAATTAAACAAGAAAAATAGTTACTGAAAATAAGGAAAATCAGACCATTAGGAGTGGTAATTAAACTAAAGTGAAAGTTTAAAATTCGCTCTAACAGCAATTTTTGTTTCTGCTCAGCGAAACTCGGTATATGCCGTAGAAATAAATTAATAAAAATAGTTTCTGAAAATCAGCAAAATCAGACATGACATTCGGAGCGGGGCTGAAAACCGAAATTTAAAAACCTCTAGCGTTCTGTAATACCCTTCAGAAATTCGACTGCATAGGAATTCGCTTAGAATACACAGCTGTTGCGTGACTGACATTTTATTAATTTGGTATGAATTTCTTTTGGGGCCTTAAGCCACCTTATATAAAACTTTTTCACTGCACATTATTCAATTTTATTCACCTTATAGAATACGCACAATACTTCATCTGTAGAATGCTGTGCTAAACAAATTATGTAAAAATATGATTTGATGTTTGAAATTAAGGCTTAAGAGAGAGATGTACGAGGATAGGTCCAGAAGTTTCCAGCCTTGTCGATAAAGATTATCGCCTTCTCAAAATCCTTATCTGGTGCCATACCTAATCTATTAAGTAAACAATTGCAGCCGTAACTTCAGCTCCGCTGTGTTCAGTTGTTCAGGTATAGTTGCATAAAGAAGGCTATGTGTAGAAGATTGTGACATGTTCAGAATGGAGCATAGAACTGTTATTACGTTCTTCACAAAAGAAGAACTCCAAATGAAATTAAACAGCGATTGGACGGTGTATATGGGGAAGCATCTCCCTCATATTCTACCGTAAAAGAATGGCCCAAACTTTTTGGAATGAGTCCAGAAAGCATTGAAGACGAAGCGCATGCAGGTGCTCGCTCCTGAAAACATGACTCTTGTTGAAGGAGAAATTGTGGAAGACGGGGGCTCAAAGTTACAGAAATAGCTGTAAGGTTGGGTCTTTCTAAAACAACATTCTTCGAATTATTCATGAACATTTAAACATTAATAAGTTTAGTGCAAAATGGGTGTCCATACTTCTTTCCTCATTTCAGAAGCAGCAATGAGTCATCTGTTGTCAGGCATTTTTGGAGCTCTGACGTACCAAGTTCTGCAAACCATTGCTACAGAAGATGAAACTATGGTCCTCTATTATGTTCCCTTGTCCAAAAGAGAATCAATGGAGTGGCGTAAACCTGGCGAAGCACCGCCTGTAAAGGCCAAGGTCACTCAGTCAACCAAGAAGATCTTTGCCACAATCTTTTGGGACTGTGAAGGAATACTCTTCATTGACTTCAAGGAGAGGAACACCACTATAAATGGGGAGTACTATGCTGGCCAACTGCACAGACTACGTGCTTCCATCAAAGAGAAAAGGCGAGGAAAGCTGAGTGGTGGTGTTCACCTTCTTCATAACAACGCGCCTGTGCACAGAGCTCTTGTTGGAAAGAAAGCTGTGAAGAAATGTGCCTTCAAGGAGATAGACCATCCACACTTTTTCATCTTCTTAAAACTGAAGAAGGACCTAAGAGGAAGGAAATTTAAATGTGACGAAAAAGTGATGCATGCTGTTTATGCCCATTTTGCAGACAAAACCTATGTTTAATTTTTGAGGGGGGGGGGTTAAAATGTTAATTTAAAGATCCTAGAAGTGTATTGCAATAAAGGGTAACTATATTGAAAAGAGAAATATAGTTTTTGTCTTTATCATACCTAGAAAATGGTTAGGCCGGAGACTCACCCTCGTACCAACTTGCCGAGGATATAATTTTTATATGAAAATATTCTCCTTCAAGCACCAGTGCTTTGTTTCGAACGCTCCTAACATTTCAATCTTTATTGCTCAGAGCTGACAGCCAAATTCACTTGAAGTGCTTTGGCATTGAAAAGGGACACTTTTCCCTTATAGATAATGGCGTGTGTTTCATCTCATTGCCACTTCTCAGAACTTATCTAGAGTTAAAGAACGTATATCAAGCATGCACGGTATATAAAACTATGACAATCCTCTAAGTTAGTAAAGAGGAAATTATATGTTATATGAATCTGTTGAATTTCCTTTGTGGCTTGTGAAGCACACAAATACTTAAATTCTTAAAGTTGAGGTTTGACCCAGATGTCTACAAGGAGACACGGCAGTGAATTAAAGAGCGTGCGACACGAGGGCAGAAGGCAAGTACTGTCGTAATTCGCTCTGACGCGGTCTTTACTTTACTGCTGCTGGCTTCCGAGGGCAGAAACATCACATCAACAATTTTACGAGGGTCAGATCTCAGGAACCAGTACTATGAATACTTCCCTTATTTGATCACCAGTAATGTACATTCTTCCTGAATTTACTTTTACCATGAAAGAACAGAGGAATACTGCAGTAGAGACTCAACAGTTGGGCATTCTTAAAACAATAAATTACAAACCACACATTAGTATTATAAATTTATTATTTTTATGTGTGTTATTTACGGACGCTCTTTAACATCTCAGGTCATCAGCGTCCCATTCAATTCAGCGCGGGAAACGGCCGATAAATTTTTCTCGGAGGCTTCTTCTTTCAGGCTGGAGGCTCTTTTAAGCGAGCTAAATCTACGACATGGGACCCGCGGCTTTACTTACTTCCGAAGGAAGCAATATTTAGCAATTTTACACCCGAAAAAATATTCATCGACCCTGGCCGGGATTGAACCCGCGATCTTGGATTTAGGAGGCAAATGCAGCTACCAACATACCACTAGACCGACTCTAGCTATTATAAATAGTTTAATAAAACAAGTGACTTCGTTAAGTAAATATATTTTTTTAAATATATGCATTTACTCATCATTATAATTTTGATTGTCTTTCTGAAGTAGTCCTCGTTGGATTCTGTGCACCTGTCCCAGCGTTTCTGCCAGATTTGAAAGACAAGCTGCAAACCATTTTTGACAGGTTTTTAAAAATGTTAAATATGGCTTTCTTCGGAAGGGAAGTAAAGTCGTGGGTCTCATGTCGTAGATTTACGGCGCGAAAAATAACCTTAAGCCTGAAAGAAGAGACCTCTGAGCAGTCGGCCGTTTCACTCCCTGAACTGAATGGGACGTTGATGACTTAGATGTTAAAGAACATATGTAAAAAATAACCCAGTCAACAACCACTGCTCCTGATGTAAAACTCCTTTCCCGTTAAGGCGTTTCTTCATTTGGGGAAAAGGAAATCTTTTTACAAAATCAACGTGAAGTGTATTCATCGTCCTGTGTATAGCCCAAAATTAGCTGGTGTCAATTTTTTCTTTTGCGTCATATGGCCTTTCAAAGTGTCCAGTTTTCAGAATATTGTCCAGTTACAGTTGTATGTATGGAAGTACGACATGCTGGTAAACATGTCTTGAATATGGAAACATGAGCTGACCCAGCAGAAGCAACCGCTTTCGCTTTTTTGATGTTGGTGATGAAGATTTCCACACAGAGCTTTGCTGTCAGGATCTAAGTGATGTAGCCAAGTTTCATCAACAGTGATCAACTTTGGAAAGGAGACTGTGCATGTTTTTGACTGCATGAAAACCCTCACACAGCAGTTTGGGAGTCCACCACGTAGAACACGTGTGGGTGGCACTGAATCTCTGAAAGTGTTGTTAATGTTATTCGACGATCCTCTTTCACGAGTACAGCAGCGCTATTAATGTTTGCGCAAACTGGGGCGTCGAGTTCCCCATCTTTAAACATTTGAACCATCTTCACGCTGTGCTATTTACAAAAACAAGCTCTCCATAGGCCTAAATGAAAATTTATTGAGACGCAAGCAGAATTTCAGAGCAGCACACTGTTTTGCTGTAGACGGAACTGCGCTTTTCGCAACTTTCACACCTCTTACAGGAGGAAACCGAGAGTGATAATATAACTAGTACCACGTGTAAAATAATTGTAACGTTAATTTGAACACGGAAGATTATGCTTGTAAAAACATTACAACCCATTCTTTATTCAATAGCTTGTGTATCTTTATCAGGATATAAAGAATCTTGGAGCATCTCCAGTGACACAGTAGTACCCATTATAACAAAAATAATATTATTAATCAAATTTATAGGTACGAGCCATTAGTGTATGAGAAAATTTAGGATCGATTGCACTTTAGAGGCATAAATCTGACTCGAATGCACGGAATATGCTTCTTAAAGCCGAGTCAAACAAACGTACGTTAGCCGCGTAATTGTCTGAACATGATCAAACATTGCAACATATCCAATGAATTTTGTTTTCATTTACCAGTGTATTACACTTGTATCTATCGCTGACAAGTGTCTCTCAAATTACACCAAATCGAAAACTATTAAAATGTTTTTCCAGCACGTGCAGATCTGCGTTGTAACGTTGCACTGTGTGTGTGAGGAAAAATTCCATAAAAAGGAACGTTAGCACACCGTGAGCGTACAGCCTGGGGTCTACACAAAACAGAAAATCCTTGTACGGTTGACGTACTTTCTAACACAATGAAGTTAATTAGAGCACATGCAGCTATCGTGGAATCCAAAACACGCCGTGTTAAATTCCGGTCCGAACGGAATCCAGGCAAAACATTCTCTTTACTTGTATAAACACGAAACAAAAGACAGTCTTCCTTTGAACAACCTGAATACCTTTTGTGCAGTTTAATTATTGAGTGAGTTATGTTTTCCAATAATACAAAACCGGATTTTTTCAATCATCCATACATTTCGTACCTCAAAATAAATGAACAAAACACTTGTTATATGCTGGTCTGGGAATTAATAGCGGGTTTTGGTTTTATTACGTATGAAACAATAGTATATGTTTTTAAAGCTCATCTTTGACACATTCTCTGTGACCATAAGAGAGTTGTCCGATGACTCAAACTCTAGATTGTTCTCAACATTATCTTGGTAATTGTTGAGCGTTGATTTAAGGGGAGCAAGCCTGCCCTATCTCGCCTACAGCAGGTTTCAGGCGCACTTTTCGCAAAACTGCATTGTGATATCAAATTTAAATGTGCACCATGTGTAATTTGTATCTTCATTTATAATAATAAGAAGCAGTTTTCTGAAAATTTAATTTATTGTTAACATATACTTTTTATAGCAATATATATTTTAATAAAATTGCTATGAGTTAAAGAAAATCCCTTCTTATTTTTGTAGCCCTTTATCGTGGAAACTTGTAGAAGTTTCATTTCATTATCTTTAATAGTGAGGGAGGAATTTGTACTAGAAGGTATAAAAATGTTTAACTGGGAAGAATGGTGTTAAAGTTTACAGTTGAACTCTTACCTTGTTAACGCATATTTACACCTGCCCAATCTTCTCATCCTCTCAGGTCTTCCCCTTGTTTCACCTCTCCTTTCTTGCACAGTTTTTCTTTTAATCCGCAATTCTCTCAACTTTCATGATATGTATACGGTCCTGTTCTTGAAGTTGCACTATTGTGTTGTAACAGGGGCCTATTGACAATTCACTCTAAACCCTAATCTTGCTATATTGCCGGTGTTAAAAGTTAAAACTGCACCAAATGCCCAAAGTTTTAGTATATCAAGACTAACAGTTTTTGGCACACGAGTGTACAAAACACTATTGAATGATTATTTGACATTCTGTGTTTTTCCATGTAGACATTTATTTAGAATGTCAGGATTAGACAGGTCCCTATACATTGGTTTCATTGCCTCCATCACTGCTAATGTTTATAACTTGACTCTTGTCTGTTGAATTTACACCTTTGGGACATAAACCATGTAATAAGTTGTCATCAGGTGATAGCTCATGAAAATATGTGCCATAAACTGCACGTCTCATGCACATTATATCTTATTGCCATCCCATTATAATGTTGCAGTTTGTCAAGCATGCTATCATGCCTCTCCTAATCTGACAGTTTCTTCCCAGTCATGTCTTTCTTCAGTTTACGCAGACGTGAACACACACGTTTTTAAACGTGGTCTATGAATTCTAGTTTTCCAGTATGTTTCACTATATGCTGTACTTTTTACTCTTCTCGTGAAACCTTCGCTTTCTCCATCCCATAATTATTTCAACTGCAGGACAAAAGAGCACAGAATGGAGTACGACTACTAAGTGACAATATCTTACAAATTAACTCAATTTAGAGCATTAAATATTCGAATTTAGATTCTATTCCCCCGTGTGGTATTAGAGATGCAAAAGCAATAAAAAGCTCAGTTTTTTATATTTGTACCCGATTTCCCCATGGCTTACTCCCCTTAAACAGTTATGAAGTTTAGCTGTGTTTGAGATCCATTTTCCTGCTTAAATTTGAAATCTAGTGTTAAATATGAAGAAACTACAATTTCGTGTCTTAATTAAGCATTAATTCTCTCAGATTGGTGCATAAATGTATTGGTAAGTTTAAATTTGCCGAAGAACACAAGCGATTTCGGATATCCTGTCAAACAAATGAGTCCCGAAATTATTGGGGGGGGGGACAAACTTGGTACTAAGGGATCAGACTGAAGGTGCTGAAATTGTACGCATTCATAATGTGTCCGGTAGAATCACTGCAAATAAGAAATGTGAACATCTTCCCACTCAGTTAAGTTAGAAATATTGTATAGAAACTGTTCAAGTTATGTAACAATGAAAATTACGATCTTAGTGCGCTTGAGTAAAGATGGCGTAATTTACAGTTCAGCAAAAGTGAAATGTTATTTTTGTTTAGGAAATTAAAGTTCCCATTTGCAGTGCAAAGAAGTTTCATGCAGGAATATGGTGCAGATGCTCCAGAGCACCATACCATTGCGAAATGGCATAATCAGCTGTTAGAAACAGACTCTGTGTAAGAGACACTGGAAATGAGTTTTCACCAAAATCAGGCAAAAAGTCGAGAATCGTTTTTTGCTGCAAATGTTTTCTTGAACCTTTTGGCTTCCGCAGAGCGCGTCAACATTTGCATGTCGCCCTCCCTTTGGCCCTGCAGCCATTTAAACAGCTCCGCAAGTCCTTTTAATAACACTGTTTTCCAAAATAGTTTTTATAATATAGCGTTATCTCAAAACTTAATTTTCACGCATTCAGAATGTCCTAAACGGCACAGTTTTTGTTTAAATTCAATTAAAATGTACCAGAATGTGCAGTAGTATCCATTGTAACATTCTATAGGACAAACATGTTAGCACAAATAATATTTTTTTTTAAAAAAAATATTCTTTCTGAAAAAATGATTAATTTTAAATATTAAAATTTGTTATAGATTTAAAAAAAATCACCAATCGTGCTGTTACCAGTAAGTTGGTGTAGGTCAAAGAAGAAAAAGTTATTTCTTATGGTGTCAGTAGTCACAGGTTGTCCGTTCTTCCTGCTTTCATGTACGAATTCCAAAACTTTTTCTTCAATGACAGAATGTCTTCCTTTGCGAGGATCAGTGAATTTCTTCCTACCAGCTTTAGTTACAAATAATGTCAAATTCTGTTTTGAATATTGCTCTCAGCTACATTGAACTGTCTTCCTTCCTGTTATAATTTTTTCAGCATAAGCTTGAACATTGTAAGATGTTGTTCTGTTTGCCCTCCATTTCTTGACTGCCTACTATTCAAACGTTGTGTACAATAATAGGTCAACAATAATGTAACGAAGTCGAGAATTGCAGCAATGCATTATGACATAATAAACAGTTAATTCGAATGAAGTTACCGCCGAACTACGGAAGGATTTGCGCTCGGATCTAATGCGCAGCACAGCTTTAAATACAACATTTGGACGAAAAGGTGCGCGTTAGATTCGCGTAAATACGATATTTATGAGCCTTATCTCTTACAACGTGGTGCTACGTGTCTGGATTACAACTTGAAAACTACAGGTACTACAATATGATGCAAGATCAGAAGTGTATGGTATATGAAATTAGCTGAGTATTGTTTTTCGTAAATGTATCAGTGCTAAAAAGCAGACGATCCTGTGTGCCATGATGACGAACGCACTGGCAAAACTGCCCGCGTTTTTTTAAGCGTCCCTTCTGAAAAAAAGAAAAATGCATGGGCACTTTATTCTGCCTTTTTTTAAACATCCATTACACCTTTTTGACGTGTTTTTTTCCTATGAGTGTCTTACCACGCAAATGTAGCTAGCAGATTACAGCACGCTGTTTGCGTGCACTTGAGAAAGTGAACATTTTAGCAAAAGAAAAGAACGCAAAAACAGTGATGTTAATACTTAGTGTTTATTAGTCATTAAGCCATTATAAACAACGACGCTGGTTCTTATTTTTAAATATATATTTTGAGAACAATTTTGTACGTACGCTTTTTTTTGTTTTGTTTTATTTTGAGTTTTATTACAATGCCACCCCCCTTTCCATAGTAGTTTAAATGGGTATGCAATAATGAGAGCGGGGACGTGCATATAGGTAAAGGTACTGGGTGATTATTCCTTCGCGGTACCGTTCCCTATGCAGTTGGCCGCAGTTGACCGAGCTCTGCAGCACTCGTATAGTTTCCACGCTTAAAAGCCGGCCGGGGAGCCGGAGGAGAGGTCAGTACGAGTTTAATTGTAGGACCATAAGGAATTTTTCTTGTGTATTGCGTTACGTTGTATTAAGTATTTATGGCGGCACAAATCAGTGCATTAAATACGCTAGTATGGCTTAATTCAGATATTCTATTCCCCAAACAGTGTTTATTTACAATTCGTACGTGCGTACAGAAAGAACTCATGTTGTACGGAGATCGTTTGAATAGAAATTCCCGGATATTCCACTTCTTAGTCCAAGTTCGATTCACATACTGATAAATAAATTTCGTACATTCCCCTAAAAATCACTTCGACGATTTTCTGAGCAAACGGCATTTTCTTATTCCTCTGTTAGAACGGCTACAAAGATAATGAAATTAAAATTCTATAAAATTACTGGAGTGTAAGAATTTAAACTGGAAGAAGATTTTGTGAATGAGTTTGAACAGTGTGCATGACGGAGAAGTTGACCCTAATGCAATTTCTTTTATGGACGAATCTTACTTGGTTCTCCCTAAGTGCGTATGTTAATTTACAAAACAAACAACACTGGAGAGACCTTGAAGTTCTTTTACATGTCGTAAGTGTACGACATGGGACCACGACTTTACTTCTCTTCCGAAGGAAGCCGTACTTAACATTTTTATGCCTGAAAAAATCCATCGACACTTGAAGGGGTTGAACCCGCGATCTTGGGTCTATGATTCATAAGGAACTTCTGCACGATCAAAAGATAGCAGTGTGATGCGCCATTACCGGCGAGAGAATAGATTCCATTTTTTTCTAAAGAAACAATAAATAGTGGTAGGTATGTGCAGAATATTTTGCAACTCTTTTTCCGTGAATTAACGTAGGTCTGCGACTTTCCAACAGGACTCTGCAATAGCACACACAGCCCATATCTCCTTACATGCATTTCGTGAAATATTCCACGATAGGGTCATCACTAACAACATATGACCTCCTCAGTTCCCCGATATAAAGCCCTGCGATTTCTATCTTCTCTAGGGGGGGCATTAAAGAAAAAAGTGTATAAGACAAATGCTCACCATTACATGAACTGAAAAATAACACGTGAAGAAATTTCTTCCATTTCATTCTGACTCACTTTCACCGTAGTACGAGCTTGAACCGACCGGCCGGCCGTTAGGCATGCAGCGGTCCCGCTAAGGAAAAGTCACCCATTATATGCGATTGTTATTGCAATGCGGAGAATGAAACATTAGTTATTTGTGGCCAGAAGGAGCGATAAATTCTGGAATATGCATATATTTCACTCATGTGACGTTATCTTAAAATTGACCAATGAAACGAGGAAATTTTTTGAATTTTGATCAATCACAGCCGGATTGAGGAGTGAAATCATCGAATATATATGTCAAACTCGTTTTATCACGCGACGTGCATTTGTCTCTGTGGTCAGTGTAGCCAACTCTATACCTCCACTATATAATTCCTGAACACGCATCGCTGACCACTTTTGCTAGAGAGTGTGGAGGGCTATTGATAGCAACAAAAGCATGGACAATGAACAATCCTAACACAAAATTTACGGATATTCAAAGCATTTTGGTAGTGCTTCAAATTTGCAAATTGATCTTATCATTAGGAATTCCAAACCACAGAATACAAAGGAAAATGTCTCACTATATGTTTTTTTTTTTTTTTTTTTCTCAATTAGTATTAAAAATGGAACGGTAGCGATTGCAATAGTTGACTTTTGTCCATTTCAGTCTCATGGTTTCTGAATAGAATAGACATTCATAAGTATAACAAGTGTTAATAATACGTGTGCGAATTTAAAATATATATCACGTTTATTCTATTCATGAAATAGCCTAAATCCCTATTTTCCTCTTCTCCATTGGCATTACTGACAATCGACATTTTTCTGTCTCAATGTTGCTTGAAATGGTTAAGTACATATATACAATTATTACACTTTTGCAAGCCAAGTTTAGAGGAATTATATTTAAATTCTTATTCGTGAAACAGTCCATAAATATCACTCACTATCTATGTTCGTGAATTTATCGGCAATCTCAGACTCTCTTGTGATAAATAAATGAGCCAGGGCAGGATGTTTGAATAGCTGGGAAGGTTTAAATCCAACTAGCCTTGCAATTGAGAAAGTGGAACAGTAGATTGGCTGCGAATCCGTGAAAACAAGCATGTCGCTAGATAAAATTGTCCCAGTATCCAACTCAGTCATGTCTTTCCATGCAGTATTATAAAAAATTATCTGGAATACAGGAAAGTACGTAGCGAAACTTTTCAAGGCAGATTTCCAGCGATTACACAGAGAATTTGCGGGATAGTTTAGATCTTAGATGCTTTTCTCAATCAAATTGTGTGACAGGAATTGAGTTCTTAATGCACCATTATGTCCCAAGAGATTGCTTTAAAACGTTCTGACAATAAAACGTCTCTGTGACTCTTAGCTATTGAGAATCTGAAAACTTATCAAGTGACCGTCTTCTAAATCTTTCATAATAAATCCAAAAAGAAGCATTTAATGTAACATCCGGGAGGACTGTTTTACTTTGTAACTATGGAAACTGAAATAACCGTCAGAAAAATGTCTCTTGCTGACCCTTCAGCACTGGGGTTTCCTAACGCACTGCATCTGTGCCTCTCTCGTGAATTTATAACACTCATCAAATAATCCTTTTGATCTTCTTGACCTTAGAAAGAACCATTTCTCAAAGGAACAAGGAAAGGGTAAATCTCGATTTGAACTTTAATCATGTCATTTTAAAATAGATGAATAATCATTCAAGACATATTTTGAAGTCCCAGTTACAATTAGGAAGGTTGTGTCATCAATATTTCATTATTATTACCTTTAAAGTATCAATTTGAAGAAATAGTGTGAAAAGCTAATATTTACATAAGGGTATTAATTAATTAATGTCGAGGTAGTTATAGTCAATCTGGCATGAAGTGTGCGGAATTTTGTTTATAATTATTCAGTAATATTAACGGTGTAAATTATAATTTGGTTTCTTTTTGTAAGTAATTTACAAATCTGCTAAAAAATAAATCCTTACGGTAACCAGGAAGTGTCAATCTAGCAAATAATGCAGCATATACATTTTGCACGGTATTTCAGAAACTTATAAAGCTATCAATATGAAAATTGTATAAGATATTAAGAATACTTAACTAAAGATG
Source organism: Metallyticus violacea (assembly GCA_030762175.1). Classification (NCBI taxonomy): domain Eukaryota; kingdom Metazoa; phylum Arthropoda; class Insecta; order Mantodea; family Metallyticidae; genus Metallyticus; species Metallyticus violacea. Next base: position 14,155,845 of record CM060830.1, read on the forward strand.
CTTTGAACATTTTAATTCTCTAATGAATATAAACGTTTTTAAAAAAATAAATCTTTTTTTCCGATAACTTATAAGTTTGACATAAAGGTGCATTTTTCTCACGATTGGCTGTACCAATCTCGTTAGAAATTTGCACATGCATAATGTATGCAAATGTAAAGTGTGATAACTAGAAGTAATTAAATATCACTATTTTTGATAAAACAAAACGAACAAAAATTTAATTATTATTTTTTTCATTTAGTTATTTTTTTATTATTTTTTTTTTTTTTTCAAAATTTGAAAACTAATTTCTTTTCAAGCAATTAGCGTAGATATATTATTCTAGTTACTGCAATACCATGTTGCCTGCAGTTTAAGTTATAAAAATCCAATTCCACCAATAGTTTATAAGAAAATGCATTATTATGTTACATTGTTTGCATTTTTAACAATATTTTATTTTGGTTTAAAATTTTTTTAAAAAAAACTTTATAAGCTCATTGGAGTGTTAAAATTTACAGAGCATTCTAAGTTAGGTTTTCTTCTTCTGCAACCGCTTTTTCGGGGCTAAAGAATTGGTGACCTCTAAGTCGGTTCTTCACAGTAGGAAACAGGAAGTTATCGGGACTGTGGATGAGTGATTAGTTTTACCTCAGCACCTTACAGAAACTCCATTGTTACATTAGCGGTGTGAGCTGATGCATTGTCATGGTGCAACACAATGTCAATTATTCCTGTATTTGAAGACGTTCTTGGAATTTCTGAAACACTTTCGGAAGGCAAACTTCCGTGTACCAGTAACAGTTCTCTGAGTTTCGAGCACAATGGTTGTGGAGAAGAAAGGGAAAACCATTTTCTTTCTCACATTCTTTGGCCTCTTGACTTTTACGGATGGTTGGTCATCAGGGAAAACCCATATGGAGGACTGGCGTTTTATTTCTGGATCAAACTGATATATCCATATTTCGTCATCCGTAACAATATCTGAAACACGGCGAGACTTTCGATAGTTAAATCTTTGCACCATTTCTTGGCATCATTCCACCCTGTAGACCTTCACTACTTAAGACAAATTATGGGGCACCCATATTGATGTATATTTTTTATTATACACAAAGATGTTCATGAAGGATGTTGAAACACTAGGCGAACTAATCGCTAATGTCCTTGTAGGTAAGTCTTGGATCTTCCCTGATCGTTGCTTCCACAGTGGTTATGTTCTCAGTCACTACTGTTGTTAATCTGCCATTTTTCTCTTCATCTTTAAGAGATTGCCGCCCCTCTTTAATTCCCCAAACCAGCGGTACACAGTAGCACGTGAAGGAACAAGATCCCCAAAAGCCCCCCCCCCCTCCTCAAACACTCAAGTTACTGCGTTTCATTTAAACACATTTGAAATTGTACAAGATCATCGCACGAAAATGCTGTCTTTGAATCTCCCTCCATTGCACTCACAAGAACGTTTACACTTTCCAGTCTTAAAACATAAAATGCAATAATTTCGATCCATAGTCTCAATACTTTTCATGACCCTAGAATTTCTGAGTCACCATTATGTTCCTTTCTTTGAAGTTTATAATCAAAATTCTTTTGCAATTCCAAAGTATTATCGCCATGGCGTTCTGTGTGACGTTGGTCTTTCTAGAGGGTGCTTTATCCTTCTTCTGCCAATCAAATGATTCTATTTTGATTCATAGTAGATGATCAGAATTTCATCTCCTATGACATTGAATTACAATACCAAGGAAAAGAGTTTAAAACTTATGACAACATTCCACGCGTACTTGCATATGAATTGCTCAATGAATTCGGGAAACTCGTGTATTACTGATCTTGTTTACATGCAAATGTTAACGAAAAATGCGAAGCACAGTTGTTTTACCTTGCAGTTTGTCTTCAGACGCCATTTACTCAGAACTTCCTCCTCAGCAAGGGAAATTTTTTTTGTGTCAACACATCCATCATCTTCAAGAGTCATCTTCCCCGTCTAAGCTCTGCAAACCAATTACAGAGTTTTGTATGCACAGGAACAGAACCTGAAAAAGCTGTCTGTAATTTTCTCAGGCGGCATTTATAATTGTAAAATATTATCGCAAGAAAATGAAACAGTGAGCGCATGATCCCAGTAAACCTTGTTTGTTTTTTAATTTATTTGATTTATTTACGGACGCTCTTTAACATCTCAGTCCTCACTTCCCATTCAATTCGGGGCGTGAAAAGCCCGAACAGTTTTGCTCAGAGGCCTCTTTTTCCAGGCTTGAGGTTCTTTTACGTGCCGCAAATCTACGATCCGGAACCCACGGTTATACTTCCATCCCGAAGAAAACCATACTTAGGAATTTTACGCCCCAAAAAATCCATCAACCCTGTCCGGGATTGAACCCACGATCTTGGGTCTACGAGATAAGCATTGTTACCACTATACCACCAGGACCGACTCAATTAGCAAGTAGCTGCACTGAACAAAGGGTGCCTCTTGCTAACTTCCGCTGTGGCCACTTATTAGGACATGCTTTTTCCAGTGCTGCCAACAGGGAACTTAAATCTCTCATGGTATCTTCAAATTCTGAAAATTAAATTTCGACCTTCGTATGGTGATTCCCAAAGTCAACCACTTTAATACTGATGCATGCATTTAAATTTTATTGTGCATTCCTAGTATTAAAACACTCATCTTATGACGCTATAAATCTGCACAATTAGTATAATTCTGACACTGGTTACCTAGCAACAAGTATTCCACGAAGTCATTGCCGCCTTCACAACACAATTTCAAACAACGTACCTCTAACGTCACCCTAACAAGCATACCAACATTCAAACACGAGAAGCATTTTATTAAACAAATGTTTTGAAATACACAACAATGTAAGTTATTAACCATCATAAATTAACTTCAATTACCTTTGAAACATTGAAAATACAATTAATAAACCACATTAAATTTTATTTAATTCCAAAATGTTTATTTTGATCATTGATAATCTGTACTAAATTAATAGAAACCTACTATATACCTTAATACATTGATTTTACTTTAAAATATGCACACCAAAGTATCCAAGGCATACAAACCTAAAACTGGAAAAAAATAGATTTAAGAATCTAAATTTAAATTACTTATCATATTAATAATCAATCAACGTTTATATTTACCAACTCTCGCTCTCTTTCTCTTAAAGTGTTTAATGCCTGTTTTAGCTACTAAGGCACCACAGGCGGTGGACACTGATGATACATGAGATGAAATGATAAATTGGGAAAGGATTTTTATTTTAAAAGGAAGGAAGCGTTCCAGGCCTAAGTTTAGGGTGCTTCTCCGGCATTTGCCATTTATGAGGACTGCGGAAAACCTGGAAAAACTCACTCAGGGGGTGAATCGAACCACGGACTTCTCGCTGACGTGTTCGGGTCTTAATGACCTCTGCCACCCATGGCGGATTTACCTACTCTGAAAAATATACCAAGAATTTTTTCATTAGTTGAACTAATATGTTTCCATTTCATCAAATTTCTTTTCTTATATATATTTTTTCGATTTTTGAGGAATTAACAAACCCTCAGCTACCCCAGCTTTTATTATTTCTTGGAATGATATTCATATTTTCAACATCAATCATTCAATATCATCCATTTCCATTTGAATTCTTCAAAATAAAAACAAAACAACATCGTAATAGACACAATGTTAAAATTGCTAAGATTATACAGTAGTTTCATAAATAACTATTGTATGAAAGCTGCTGAAGCAAATACAAGCACTTGTAAAATGAATGTGTTTTAAGGTAGCGCACTTCGGTCTTCTCGGCGACGGATTACAGCCTAACTGCGGAAATGTCAAATCGCTTCCCAATTGGGAAACTGCAGAACCGAAAAATCTATGCTAACTCTCTGTCAGAACTTTAAGAACCAGCTTGTTGGTACAAATAAATGATAAAGATATAATTACTTTGCGATTACGCACTTTCGAGTGTGCACTCGAGTCCTAAACGACTCTTACTGTCAATATACAATTTAATTTGTACCGTAGTAGTATAAAACCGCGCTAGTGATCGACACTTGTTTGGCTTACACAGTATATTACATACGGTTTCGTTTTATAAGTATTATGAATTTTGTTAAATTTCTTTCGCCCTTCATTAGCTAGATAACCGGGAGTGTACTAGAGATGAAGTGCTCACCCATTCAAATATCGACCACCCTCAAGCCTACTTAACATTGACCTTAGGAGCTTAAGCAGAAAGCACCGCTTCAGCTCGAGTAAGTAAACGCTCAATACCAAAAGCACTAGAACAGTCCAGATTCCGCATGTACAGATATGTGAATCCGTCCGTCCGTCTGCTGTGTTTGAAATAACAGCAAAGCGCATTTCCTGGACTATCTCTCTGTCTGTCTGTCTTCAGAAGAACACGACGAAAACAAACAAATAAAAAAAAACAGCAATAAAACTTTTGTCGGATTAAAGGAACAAGACAGTTTTATATGAATAGAATGTAGATGGGCGTATCAAAGGAATACAGTGAACCTTTGTACCAGTAACTATCTTAAAATGCAAACATCCGCTCCTCTTTGACTCAGTCACGGCATTCGACATTCCACCGATTTTAGTCAACGTGTATCGATGTTTGAACGTCGATTGCTGCTGTTCGCGTTCCAACGTTTCGTTGCTGGGCTATCATCTCTAGTTTGGTGAAAATATACAGATAAACCGTGATATCGCGATACCGCTAAAAGCAAACAAACAACAACAGTTTTTAATCACTTAAGCCTTTCCCTCTCTGTGGTTTAATACTAGTGTGATTTCATTTCAACTGTATGAAATGTTGTTACCCGAGCCCGGAAGTTCAGGCATTTATTTTGTCTAAAATAGGCAAGCAAAAGGCACTTAAAATAATGAAAATAGGGTAGTAATATAATTTAAATAGTTATGTTTGAACAAAGAGTAATATCACTCATTATTAATGAAAATAGGTGTGTAAGATACTTAATCATTTCTTTATCAGAATATTAAAGCGTTTAAGCTTTTCTTGGCTACAAGCAGCAATAAGCTGTTTTTTCAAGGTATCGCTGTTAGTTAGCCATTTGTCAAGAAATAACATTTTTCATCTTGGGGGGAAAAAAACCATTCTGCTTCCAATGAAGTGATTTGAGCATATTTAAAACAAGCTATTTCTGAAGGATTCATACCAGTTATACAACAGAACATTCACCTTACAGGATATCATTGAAATGTTGATCAAGACAAAGTAAAGCAGTTTTAAATAGTCCTGGTGAATAAGCAAAAAATGCGCAGTGGTTTCTGGTCGAGTTCATTTTCAGTTTATGCGTTTATAGGGGAATCAGTTTAGTATCTCTCTTACTTCCGTACTGAACACATTGTAGGAACTGTTTATTGTACAGCTGTACTGCTCTCATCTTTCTCGCTTGCATTTGTTTGTTACGTTTATGCAGCTGAGAAGTTGTCCCATGACAAATTTCCTGGAATTGTCTCACGCAGATCGATACAAGGTCATTCTCCAGGACTGTTCTAAACTACAGTACTTTTCCCATCCTATTTCTCGGCGTTCTTATGCCAGAAGTAACCGTGCATTTCTTTCACTAATGAAGGTTCTGCTATTTAAAGAGTTTAAGTGAATGGGTTGAGGAGAAAGTGTTTGATTGCTTGCAAAGAAATATATGTGTAACAGGATTCTGAATAGATTTTTTGAAAGGTGAACCCATTTATTTGTTATAACTTTTTCCACTTCACTATATTCAAATTCTTTATGTCCTTTTTAAAATGCGTAAATAATCGCAGAAATAAACCATAAAGATCCAAAACAGACCAAAGATTTTTTCACCTTAAAATAGGCAGCAGAAGCCAAAATAGGCAAATTAAAAAACGGGCCTGCCAACCACAAAAATACGGAAACATTCATTTCTATTCTGATTTAAATACATCCTCCCAGATGGAAAAGGCGTTTTGCCTAACTTCCGGACTCTGGTTATTACATGTGCTTTCAATAAAAAGTATACACTTTTATATTTTGTATTATATAGATTCTGTCTCATAATTAGCTTAGGTTTTTAAGCATAACTATTTGAAATGCCTTCTGACAAGAAAGTCAATTCATCTTCAAAGCAAAGATCATTAGATTCTATAGTTTTGAACCTTCTTTCATCAGATATTTTTAGCAGTTTCTGGATATTTATGGAAAGAATTTGTAACATACAATTTTACGATTCAATTTTTTCCAAATTAATTGTTATTTAAACGATTCTAAAGCAGCACTTCAAAGTATAATTAACTAAATAAGAAAACTATAATATACAATCCATATCAGAAATACAGAAATAATTTTACAATGGATCTCGAGCCGTGTGGGATTAAAGGGGAACGAGATTGATGATAATTTAGGAGGGATTGATTGATTTTATTTATGGACGCTCTTTAACATCTCAGGCCATCAGCGTCCCATTCAAATCAGAGCGTGAAACGGCCGACAAATTTTGCTCAGAGGCCTCTCTTTCAGGCTTGAGGTTCTTTTTCGTGCCGTAAATGTATGACACGGGACCCACGGCTTTGCTTCCCTTCCGAAGGAAGCCATAACTTAGGATTTTTACTCCCGAAAAAAAATCCATCGGTCCTGGCCGGGTTCGAACCCGCGATCTTGGGTATAGGAGGCAAGTATGGTAACCACTACACCACTAGGACCGACATTTAGGAGGGAGGAAGCATAAGAATAAGGGAGGGAATAGCCACCATAAAATTAAAAACCATCTTTTGAACTAGAAATTCCTTATAAATTGAAATTCATATAAAGATTAATAACTGAACATAACAATAAAATACCAACAAAAACTTAAATGAAAAACATATTAAAATCTAAAGACTTTCAAACATCTTTTATTTAAAGCAAGAAAAATTGGAGTTGCCCAATTCCTATTAATTGTTTGGCATGATTGCCTATCAGAAGATTTTCAGAATGAAATTAGTCAAGGACAACTACTGGCCATTGTATAAGGGCATGAATATTATCCTGAACAAAAAAAAAAAAAAAAAAAAAAAAAAATCTACTGAAATGTAGCCAACTTGATAGCAACAAACAAATAAAATGTCATTTGGAAGTACTTAATCGTGAAACTAGGGAAAAATGATCAATATCAGCATCCCCATTGGTCACTAGCAACGTACGAACCATGTTCCAAATTCTTCCACGCAGGAAAAGGGCCATGGATCGAAATAAATGACAATCTCGGGGCGGAAGACCAGCGTTATATGCTGGGCGTGATAGCAGTTCGATCCCTTGCAATTCCTGGATTTTTTCCATGGTTGCTCAAGTTGAATGGTTTGATTTGATTTGGTTTATTTACGGACGCTCTTTAACATCTCAGATCATCAGCGACTCAATCAATTCAGGGCGTGAAACGGCCTATAAATTTTTGTCAAAGGTGTATTCTTTCAGGCTTGAGGTCTTTTATATACCATAAATCTGCGACACGGGACCTATGGTTTTACTTCCTTTCCGCATGAAACCATATTTAGGATTTTTACCCCCCCCCCAAAAAAAACCCCATTGACCCTTGCCGGAATTGAAATCGCGATCTTGGGTTTAGGAGGCAAGTATAGTTACCACCAGGACCGACGCGGAATCTGGTCTCGCATTGTCATGTTGCAAGATAACTATTTCGATTAATGCTGTCTCAAAACGTCTTCAAGTCGTTTCAGTTGTTGAGAATAAAGATTCATAATGAATGCACATTCATTTGGAAAACATTTTCAGTGATTCTCTTCTTCAAGATTCCATCAGACACACAACATTGCTTTGGGACCGAGTTGATTTTATTTGTTGATGACTTTGGCAGGCTGACAGGGATCGAGCCACTATTTGTAGGTGTCAGGGTTGCGTTATTTACCACATGTGACAATTTCCCTAATAATCTATCATCCATGGAATTTGCGATAAACGACAGATATCATTCTATGTTGGGTCGTTCAGGTGAAAATTCATGAGGTACTGATCTACAGCTTCTGTATGATTTTTAAGTGTCTTAATATGGTGATGTTGGTATCTTTTGGTGCACCAAGTCCTGATAGCATAGAGTAATTGTTTTCCTTACGGATTTTCTTCCAAAACTCTGCTTGTATTCTCAATATTTCAAACCTAGGTCTTTCTGGACGCGGTAAATGTTTAGTGTTTTCTTCTTCATTACTGAAACGCTGGAACCATCATTGGCTACACTCACTAACACCACTTCACACATTCTTCGAATCGCGCCAGCAGCTTCATAATGTTTTTTCCAGTAGTGCTTTAGAAGAACTATTTTTTTGTTTTTCGGTTGTCCACTCTGTTTTGTATCATGCTGACATTCCTATGGTTGCTTCAGTCTGCATTTCGTGCATTTCTCCATTGTGTGTGTCACCATGGAGCAGTTTATAATTGAGCAACGTTTTTTCAGCTCGGTGAAAGTTAAGCAGCAACTATCAGGTGTCTTCGCGCGATTCTAGGGTGTAACGAAGCCGGAATGAATCAACAGTTAGCAGACTTATTCAAGAAAGGGAAATGCATCTACAGCGAGTGACGGTTTGGTGTGGGTTTTGGGTGGGTAGCATCATCCGTCCATATTTTCTTGAAGATGAAACCGGACAAGCTGTGACAATTAATGCAGAACGATACCATACTATGACAAGAGAATTTTTGTGTCCTCATTTCGGTGGAATGGACATTCAAGAATTTTGGTTTCAGCAGGATAGTGCTATCTGTAACACTTCCAGCGAAACAATTTCGTAGCGCCGGATCGGCATATCTCGCGTAATGGTGACCAGCAATTGCCACCAAGGTCATGTTATTCAATCCCTTCTGATTTTTTCTTTGGGGTAATTTAAATTCATTGGTTTGTGTCAATAAACCCCGAAACATCCTAGAGTTAAAGGAGGAAATTCGACTAGTGGTCGGCGAAATCAAAATGCAAGTAAGGCAAGTACTGTCTTTTTTTCCCGACATTTCGTCCATATCATCAGTGGTGCGTTCGGCGTAATCTTCTTGATCTGTCTTGTCTTAATCCTCCAGGAAATTTAGAGCACGGTCAATCAGCAGGCAAGCTCATGTTGTCTTTGATGATATTCTCTTTTTGCTGAGAGAAGCCACAATAACAAGCGATTAATGTGCAAATTTACTATCAGAAATTTTAGATAACAAAGAGAAAAGTGGAAAGTTGAAGCGAGACGTGCTCTTTCCTCAGGACAATGCTTCAATCCACGTCTTGTGTTGGGGATGAGTTGTGAAACATCCTATTTGCTCACCAGATCTAGCTCTAAAAGCATGGAAGATGTACTTCAGTGATTTGCAGAGGTTGGTTAACTTTCTTTCAGGATGGGTCATCTCTGAGAGATATTTTTTAAGGAGAGTACTTCCCCACTCGTCACCATTCCCTAACTGGAAAAGCAGTTGCAATAAAAATATAAGCACCACTTGTGTAGTCTAGTGCTAGCGTTTCCAGCTACTGGACGTCTTGGGTTCCAATCCGATTACGTCAAGCTGCTTGGGTATTATTTTTAGAAGTTTTTCTTTACCTTGAGAAGCTGAATGCCGGACAGCTTTAAGCCGTCAAAGACTGCGAGCTCATTTGCGCCATTATTATTTCATTTCATTCGTCCCTACAGACTTAAATGTACAGTATTCAGGCTACAATGTACACACGTCGCGAAAAGATCAATGCAGCCAAAGCAACAGGAAAAAAATAACCCTTCGGTATTATAATATGATTATGGCGTATTTATGTGCCTAGGTTTTTCAACAGAACCGTAATAGAAAATAATTAATTTTATTTTTTAAGGGGAGTGTGAAAGGCCATTCCTTGTAATGTTAAGTTTACCAACTTAAGTTCCCATTTTCTCTAGCACTATCAAACCTAGTGAAATAAAACTTTTACAGCATACTGATGCACATAATTGAAATTTGCTTGTTTTGCTTACTATACTATGACTTTGAAGCAAATTATAAACTATTTTAAATTGTTTGTTTTTTTTTTGCAATTTTTCCTCAACTTTTTTTTTTTTTTTTTTTAATGATTTCACATTTTCTGTTAGCTCTACCATAATAGATCCACGTTATCACATTAATATCATGAACAAATGGTAAAAGTTTCAAAGTGAAAGCTTATACATATTTTTAAAAAATAAGAAACTTATGCAAATCAAAAAAAAAAAAAAAGTGGATTTTCAGTAATTGCAGCCAAAAATTGTTTTAACGGGATTTTTTTTTTTGTGGGAAACACCAGTTAAAAGTTTTCAACATTGTAAAACAACAAAAATATTGATGTAATGAAAATAAACGCTGCCAATTTGTGAAATACAACTTTTTCTATCATTCAGGATAGGTCACATCTATCTGGAACAAATAGTTCCTGAGATATAGAATTTAAACTGAACAAATGCTTGCGAAATACTAATATTATTAATAATAATAATAATAATAATAATAATAATAATAATAATAATAATAATAATAATAATAATAATAATAAGGCACCTCAGTGACACAATTAATAGGTTATTAAAATACTTATAACCAAAAAACATTAATGGAAATGTCAAAATAGGCAGAAAATTCCAAATATTAAAATGGTATAAAAATATTATTTTTGACCCCCCTCTCATTTCCGTTAATACTTCCCCTAAGCACAAACAGACAAGGAAGCCTTTTGAGCTTACAAGTTTCAATACGTATGTTTGGCAGAATACTCTAAGAGTAATTATATTAATAGCTTCAGTCATACTCGGGTGTTTCCATCTATTGGTTAAACCTCCCATTTGTCACAGTGGGCTGGACACAAATTGTGAGAGAGTGGTTTCTGTTGGGGTAAATAAATACAACAACATCGCTAAAACAACAGTAGGAAAGGGAAACAGGCATAGTGCGGTGTTTTCATATCTGGTTGATTTTTTTTTATAGCAGCAGCGTTTCGTGGCGACATGCAGTGAGATACAGACGCGACTGATAAATGTGATGGATTAAGTTGTCAAGTTCCTTAGGAACTCATATCATAGGTAAAGTTAGTTTCTTGAGCGTTATGAATCACGTCCATTGTGCCTTAGGAAAGTTTTCTTGTCAGCGAACGAGTCTTTTATTAGTCTCATAGCTGACAGCTGCTGCTTGATTAGATCTTTCCACCATTTACCTTCAAAAAGTTAAATGTTCTCAGCTTTATGATGTATTTTCTTATTCTGAACTGTAGTGTTTATCACATTTTTTTTTCATTACCAGTGCTGAGTGTGTAATAAAATAGTTAAGTGTGTACATATACGAGGGTAAGTCATTAGTAAGTTACAACTTTATATGGGGTACTACTTGATGGAATAAGACAACTAAGAATATTGTCACTACGTGGCGGCGTTAGTCCGGTGACGATGACATTTGACATGAAACAATCGATGTTCACAATAGCAAACCGGCAGTTACAAGATGGCGATACCTATAATAGGTGTATAACCTCGAACAGCGCTCTGTTGTGCGATTTTTGTGGTCAAAAGATTTGAAATCAAGGAATATTAATAAAGAAATGAGAATTGCCAGTCAGCAAAGTGTTTGCAATTGTGTGCAGAAGTTCTCTGAATGGTGAACACATATCGAAGACGAACAGCGCGAATTAGAAACGAGTTGAAGACTTAATCCGAGCAGAGAGAAGGGCAGGCCCATAAGTTTCCGGCCTTGCCGATAAGATTATCACTTTCACAAAACCCTTATCTGGTGTCATACCTTTTAAAGTAAACAATTGCAGCTGTAATTTCCGCTCTGTTCAGTTGTTCAGATATAGTTCCTTAAAGAAGGCTATGTATGTAAAACGCATGAAAACATATCTTGTCTTTCTCCAAAGGTTAACCTTTCTTCTGCTTATTTCTGCGTTCTTTTGGACCAGCAGGAAGACTGCCCATGGCTCGGTATTCTCTCTCTCTCTTTGGGGAACCAGATGTTGAGGGGTTAGTGATTTTTGTTGGAATGATTTATTTATGGACGCTCTCTAACAGCTCAGGTCATCAGCGTCCCATTCAACTCAGGGCGTGAAACGGCCGACAAATTTTGCTCAGAGGCCTCTCTTTCAGGCTTGAGGTTCTTTTTCGTGCCGTAAATGTACGTCACGGGACCCACGGCTTTACTTCCCTTCCGAAGGAAGCCATACTTAGGATTTTTACGCCCCGAAAAAATCCATCGGTCCTGGCCGGGTTCGAACCCGCGATCTTGGGTTTAGGAGGCAAGTATGGTAACCACTACACCACCAGGACCGACCGATGGGTTAGTGATACCACGCATAACTGACTAAGGGTCATATTCGCATTTTGTCTGAAACTGGGTGACTTTCTCATTGTTTGTCAGTAGCAAGTTGACTTTTACAATGTTAACTGTAAAGTTACAAACAAGCGGTTTCTGTTTTGTGACAACGAATAAAGTGGACGTTTTATTGAAGACTTCATTTTCGCGTATAAGTTTAACTGTTAAGTTGGAAGTAAAACGTTTTGGACCTCATCAACCAAAAGCTTAGGAGATTACTCAGCAAGATGGCTCAAAATAGCACGAAAAAAATCTTGGCTAACAGCGTGTGAAGTGAAAAATGTATCTTGTGTATAGGAATGAGATAAGAAAAGAAATAGAAAGAACAAATTTCGTTTCTGTACAGGTCGACGAAACGACAGATATTACATGCATGTCACAATTTGTTGTGATATTACTATACATCAGTGGGGATAAACCGTTTAAAGATTCATAAAATTCATTGCGGTTTCTGAATTGATTGCAGAATGCGTAAGGCGTACTTTAACGGCTGAATTAACAAATGTTTCATATAAACCAGAAGTTTATACCACAAACATACGATGTTATGAAAGAATGTTGGGAAGGAGCTTAAGTCTTGATAAAAGACTTTCCCCTCTCGATTTGGGTGTCATGTAGTTATGTCCCTAACCTGCCCACCCTTCTACAGGGACCACGAGCCGCTACTGCTCATAAGTGAGATGGTGGAGGATCTTCGGCTGCAGGTTTATATATAAGGTTTATCTCTAAGGGTTGTTTTCACTGCTACCGAAATCTGTTATGTCCTGCTACATACGCTCTACTTTCATCACATTTTCATCCGTTGCAGCTGTAGCGGTCTTAAGGTGTTCCTTCCTTAAAATGTGCAAACCACCGATAAATAGTGGATGGCGAAGGACAAAAATCCTCAAATGCACGATGAAATCTTTAACGCTTTCTATCTCCTCGAGCCGACTTTAGAGTCTTAGGATACCAGCGCTGAAATGTTATCGCTTGAGATCCATCCTAGCATCTGACGTAGTAAAACCTGCGTACACATACACGGAAGTGCTGACACCGTACATTGTTGGAAAACGGTTAAACTTTATCATGTTGCTATTCAATCTAAAGCTGGGAAAACTTGCACTGGTTTTTGACAAATACTTGTCTGTTTTCAAAAATTTAATGCCAACCCTCATACGTTTTCGCTTATCTCTAGAGTGGGCCGATGGCTATATTTTGCCACCATTAGCGAGCCCTTGTAAAATGATGACCAAATATTTTGCAGTAGAATCAGTGAAACTGCGTAGCTATATTACGGGCGCCCAACATCGCACGTGCAGTTTATTAAGTCATGCTTCGAGATTGCAAAACCCTGTGCCTAAGTGTACACATTAGTTATGTCTTCCCGTTGACCCTGTGTGTGCAGTAACTTGTAAGTTAGAGCGTGTAGGAAATTTCGCCATGGTTTGTTATTAAGTAGCTCATCAACTGTGCTCCGGGGGAAATTTCAACTTGTTTGCCACGTAATGACTTTTTATTAGTAGAGAGTTGGTTAAGCAGCCTCCTCTTTGAGAGATATAAGCGCGCTTGACTTGCTAAAGGAGATTATGCAGAAGCACAGAGTGTCGACTTGCGCATTTTGCACAGTTAGGAGAGTGTTCTTATCTTGGGCCCGCCGCTATCTGTTGCGGTGTCGGAACGTCTGCCATTGTGTTAGGCAGTATTTTTTCGTGTTAGGGCACTTAACTTTCGCGGTGTCACTGATATCTTTGCTTTCAACTATGGCACCCCACAGCTACTACTGTCTTTTTATGGTTTTATATAGAAACGGGTTAAAAATTATGGGTTGGGGAAGATGCGAAACTATGGTTACATATACCTTTGAAATGTTGTAGGCAAATATTAAAGCAAGCGCAAACGTATTTTTGTTGATGCGATATCTCTACGAGTGAAAAAAGTGCTTGGCCTAACTATGAAGAAGGTAGTTTCTATTTTAACATCATCTCCTTTAACTGAAGTAAATTAAAAAAAATAATAGCTTACAGATTTTGGATTTTACACACATGCTACTCAGTTTTTAGTATTAATTATACAATTTTTGGTTTATTTGGGCCAAGTTTCTGAAGCTCCAGATAGGTTATCGAGTAGATAGACGTTTTGGAAACGTTAAGAGATCTATTCCATTATTTTATATGTTTGATTAGTGTTTCTGAAACACGATATATACGGATTATGAAACAACTATCCTTTCGATAACATAACTGACGAAAAATCGACAGTTGTCTATTTGATAAGTCTAATGTGTATGATAGCGTACAGTATTTTTGCATGTGTAGAGTTGAGCTCGCAAATTTTTAACGAAGAAAACTGGAGTAAACCCACTTGGAGAGCATTTGATGTTATATCTCCGTCCACTTAATAGTGAGCCGGAAATATTGAATTTCAAGTTTTGAATCTTCAGCTTAGTACTTATATGTTAGCGCAATCAGTTCTTTTATTTTCAGTTATATAGTTCGATCAGTGATGCTTTCCCCCGTGTCGCGGGGTTTTTCCTATGAGCGAGCCCCCACTCGTTTGTTGCGCGTGAATTTGATAGCAGCCTGCTTGCTTGTTGAAGTTTCTATCGCAGTCGTAAAGCAGCTGTTCCTCGGTATGTGTTGTATTGTTCGTTTCTTAATTCGTGTGTTTACAGCGGCAAAGGCGTGTCTATGTACAATTCATATGTGTTAAATTTGTAGTTAAGCATAGAACCAATTTTTTTTAGCATAAAGTTGATTCTGTTACTTGTGTGAATACCTACAAACCTCTTTTTTCAGAGAATTAACTGACATAGAGCATGATCATGAGTTTTTTTTCAACAGGACTCTGCCACTGCTCACACTGCGAATAATTCCATGAAAGTAATTCACAATATGTTTCCACAAGACTTATTAGCAGGGATTTGTGACTGCCTTGGCTTTCCTTTTTAATGATCTGCGATTATTATCTCTAAGGTAAATTAAAAAATATTGTACAAGACGAACCCACACCGTACAAGAACTCAAAGATAATATTCGTCCGGAAATTGTCCGAATTTTTCAAAATGAACTACAGTAAGTGGTGAATAAGTTCCTAAATAGATGCCAAAAGTATGTGGTAGGAAAACCTTTAAAAAAAAGGTAATTCAGGAAGGAATCGAACCCCAAACCTGCCACATAAGAATCTGTTTCTTAACGACCTCGGTCATTCGTGTCGGTAATGCAATTAAAGTATAACGTAGGGCTGACGTTGGTCTTTTGTTTCAAATGGACATTTTATTCCAGCATCTTAGTTAGCTATTTTTTAAGATTCTCGGAAATTTCCACAAAAATAATTTTTAACCTAGCTTCGTTCTCTTTTTACACAATTCTTTTGACACCCATTTTACAAATTTTTTTAATGAAAATGCCAGTTCCATAAAAATATAAATACAAATCTACGGAATAAACTTTCATTTCGGGTGCAACAGGAAGGCTCCATTCTTCTACCATCTCTTGAGTGAAATTGCTGCTGCAACATCGTCGTATGCATGAAAATATATGAACGTTATTTCAAATTGGAATATTACGCTTGAATATTGACAAATACATAATCAAATATTTAAATTGTCATTATTTCAGAGAGAAAATATAGAAGGAAGGAATAGTTTGTCCTGTACATTAAAACATACCAGTTTTTAACTACAGAATAAACATAATTCAAACAGCTGTTCTCACATCTTGCTTTTATACGTTATAACTGTTACTTTTTACTAGTGCTTTACATTCTTTAGTATGACAGAAAGTTGCAACTCCATTTTTAAAACATATATTGGTATAGGCACTTCTAATTTATCGGACCACACTTTTGTGAAGTTCACACCTTATATTCTTTGATCTTCTATTGTTTTACAGCAATACGCCATACAGTACGACTTGTGACAGGTACAGAAACTACATGATAAAAACGCAAGTCGCCATCTGTTGGGCAGTTCTGAACTTCATTATCAAACAGATAGTTTTCAAGATTACATTCCCGCTAGAAAAAGATGTAACTTATCTGTCCGGTAAATTTATGAAAGGATAGCTATGGTGTAGATAATGGACAAGGTACATGTTGGATTTTTCAGTATTTAACATAAGAAATGTAATTTCATTGCACTCATATGGTTGGACATTATCGTGCAGCAGTACTATAGCTTAACAATCCTCTACATTTCACTTGCAGTCGCCAAGTGTACTCCACCGTATTTTTGAGTGTGAACCTTTTACGAAAAATTTAGTCAATACACTTATCCAGTGTTATTATTATTATTATTATTATTATTATTATTATTATTATTATATTACAGTGAAATCTAACACGGACAGGTACGGTTCAATAAAAATTGTCCAATTCAACGAGGTATCCATGAAAGGGGAAAGGATAGGTTTTTATAGTACGAGGGTAGGTCCATAAGTTTCCGGCCTCACCGATAACACCATTTGCCTTCACGAGATCCTTATCTAGAGTGATACCTTATCTGTTAAGTAAACTTGCAGCTTTAACTCCCGCTCCGCTGTGTCCACTTGTTCAGATATAGTTGCTTAAAGAAGGCTATGTGTAGAAGTTTGTGACATGTTCAAAATGGAATATGGAACTGTTATTTAAGTTCTTCACAAAAGAAGGACTACCGCAAATAATATTAAATAGCGATGTAACGGTGTAAATGGGGAAGCATCCCCCTCATATTCTACCGTAAAAAGGATGGGCCGAACTTTTTCGAATGAGTCCAGAAAGCATTGAAGACGAAGCGCGTGCAGGTTGGCCCTTGGATGCATTCACTTCTGAAAACATCGCTCTTGTGAAAGGAGAAATTATGGAAGACCGAAAGCTGAGTGGTGGTTTGGGCCTTTTTCATGACACCGCGCCTCTGCACACAGCTCTTTTTGCAAGGAAGCTGTGAAAAAATGTAGCTTCAAGGAGATGACCATCCACCCTACAGTCCAGATCTAGCTCCCAGTGACTATTTCCTCTTGTCAAAACTCAAGAATGACCCTTGAGGAAGGAAATTTAAGTGTGACGAAGAAGGGATGGAAGCTGTGTATGCCCATTTTGTAGACAAGACTTCTATTTGGGTGGGGGTATAAATGTTATTTCAAAGATGTGAGAAGTGTATTGCAATAAAGGGTAGCTCTATTAAATAGTGAAATATAGTTTTGTCTTTGTCATACCTAGAAAATGGTTACCCGTAAGCTTATGTATGTATATCATTTAAGGGAGCTTACATATGTATTACTCATTAATGGTCAATAAAAGTAAAATAAAAATTACTACTCATATTGATACTGCACACAGAATAAAAGTAAACTTTTTGCACTTCACACCTCAATAGTTACGTAGGATCACTTTGCTTATTTTAGGTAATGCGGTTGTTTGCTTTATTAAGTTTACAGTGCACTTTTTTGGGAAATGCGTAACGATTTTTACATTTTGTAAAGAATTGAGAAAGCACAACAGGGAATAAAAGTTCAAGAACCCCCCCCCCCACCCAGCCATGCCACTGAGACTGGTGACCCATTGCGAAGCATAGTAATAAATGTCAATGATGCTGGCAGAAAGAATCCATCCTTTTGATGTTTCAGTTCTGTGCAATAGCCAATGATCCATTTAAGTGCAAATCAAGCTTAAATATATTAGCAGAAATACATAACATGATCCCAGATATGACCATAAGGGGTGTCTAACAGAAGATATACTGAACATGTTAAAGCATAGAAATTTGCCGGCTTCCAAGAAAATGTTTCCAAAATAATGAGGTGTTTAATTTACTCGGGTGTCTAAATGCAAATGTTTTACTGCATTATTATTATTATTATTATTATTATTATTACTACTACTACCACTACCACCACCACCACCACCACCACTACTGCTGTTGCTACTACTACTCAAGTGTTTCTACTCGGTTTTCTGTAGACTGTCATTAGACTTTATCTCTCTTTGACTTTTCAAGGGGTGTAATCAGAAGCTTTTTTCTCTTTCCCCTTATTTTTCACGCCCTCTTTATAACATTCCACTATAACCAGAGTCCGAAATGAAGAGAGCTCAGAGTGTAACAGAAAGCTGTGCATTTAGTTCGGCACCTTTGCTAACAGGATGTCATTAGAGAGAGCTCGTTGTTCCCCTACTGAAGTAAATAGGAAATTCAATTCCCTTGGGAGACATTCTGATAACGTCAAACTTTGGGATCGCTGTCTTTGATGAGAAGAGTAAATGAAGATGCAGGCAGTTTGGGGGATGCACTGTCTGTTGCATATGCATGACTGTTGTAACTAAAGACATGCTTTCTGTTTGTTTCAGGTAAGTGTTTTGAACTGCACGACAGCGGATGGCATACAAGTGTAATATTGAAGTGTTATGAGGAGTGGCTTTTGTAATGGGGTATGTAACAATGCATTTTATGTAGCTGCTTCTAAATGTTAAAACGTTGATTTGAAAGTTTCGCCGACAAAACCGTTTATTATTGTTTGCTAAGCATATATTTATGTATATAAGATGTTATTATTTTAAATGTACTTATTTCCCGCATTAAATTTCACTATTCGGAATAAAGCAAAACGTTTAGAATAATCAGCCAAGAAACATTTGTCATCCAATTTTCAGATGACCGATGCGGTAATGGGGAGTCCATTGGTCATCAAGTCCTCATTCACGGCCAGCCTGGCTTTGTTAGCTCGGAGTTAGCACACGGTGCAACACAATGAGGCTACATGTCTAATAGATTCTAATGCACTTAGAAAGTAATGTATTCTTCCATATGACGCATGGAAATGCTGGAACTGCCTATCTTCATGTGCTAAACATTTTCGGCATCTACGAGACTTATGAAATCTCCCATTACATTTTCTTAATTGAACACTTGGCAGATGTTATTGATTTTGGAACTCGATCACCTGGGAATTCATCTTCAAATTTTCTCCTGACAATACGAACATAAAAATGTAAGCAATAATTCGTTGTGGAATAGAATAATTAATAAACTCCTTCCACACCCTACTCCTGCTCACGCGACGATGTGGGCTGATAGCCCCCCGAGGTCAAAAGTGTGGATCCACTTTTGATTATTTCGAATTGCTGACGTGTTTGCTCAGCTCTTGCTCAATGAAACGTCGCAAGCCAACTGCACCTCCTACGGGGGTAGGGCGATCTACTGGTTGCGTCAGAAACAATGGGCGGCTTTTAAAGCGAAAAACATTTGAATTTCTAATAATTATTTCTATTACTATTATATTTCCTTATGTTAAAGAGCGTCCGTAAATAAACCTAATCAATTGCTGGAACCACAGACCGTCAGTATTTCGAATTTCAGGCACAAGAAAAGTTTGAATCATGTTTCTGTATCGCACAGAATTTACAGTACACGTTTCTCAATCTTCATTTTCAAAGAAATAAGGCCCGATAATTTTCGTGGTCGGTACAGCTGTCACCTTTGGTTTGATAGAGTTCTTAGATATTGTGGGAGCCCAGTTGTGCATATTCTACTTATTCACTTGTTACAATATTGTCTACTCATGTCGGATATTCCGTTACCAAGTGGTTATCGTGATCCGAGAAACGTTGCACAGCTTGAATCCTGCATGGATGTAAGTTTCGTCTCACGCTTCGATCCCAGTATACGTAAAGCAATGGCATGCTTCCTTGCCGACCGGCGTAAACTCCGTACTCGCGCAGTGTTTTGTTCTGTGCGTACAAAAGAGATCGCCCAGGAGTTGATTACTTTCTTGATTCCATTGTTGCACCCAGCGATGAATAGTTCCTTACCAGATGCATCACGTGAATTCACTTCCCGTCGAAATGCTCTTGGAGTTTTTGTGATGGAACTAATTCTGATGTACCAAGTTACGGCGCACATATTCTTCCTCACTGTCCAGCACTCCATGAGTAACCCATCGGAGAGAGAATAAGCAACTGGCGAACTCATTTCTAAGATCGACTCTACAGATATTCGCAACAAAAAACCCGCTGGATTCAAAATATCTTTTAATTCAAACGCGGTTATTGTTTCCTCCGCCCTCCTTGTTGCCGTACTCCTTCGCTGCTGATTGGTAAGCGAGCAATGGGAACCGGATGGATTTCAGTTGATCATGCTCGTTTATAAAGACGGTTAAGAGATTTGCAAGTACGAGGTTAGGTCCATAAGTTTCCGTCCTCGCTGATAAGGGTTATCGCCTACACAAAACTCTTATCTCGTGTCTTACCTTATCTATTAAGTAAACAATTGCAGCTGTAACTTCCGGTTCGCTGTGTTCAGTTGTTCAGATATAGTTGCATAAAGAAGCCTATGTTAGAAGATTGTGACATGTTCAAACTGTGTCTTTATTATACCTAGAAAAGGGTTAGGCCGGAAACTTATGAACCTACTCTCGTACGTTAGTTTTTTGTGTTTATTGCACATCTGTGAAAATTAACAACGTGGAACATAAAACTGAAAGGTCAATGTCAGGATTTTAAAAAAAAAATTGTTATTATAGCTGATAGCATAATTCTATAAACGTGTACAAAAATTCGACAGGCCCATAAATTAGTTAATTCATAAATTCCCCATGAGAAACAGTTGAAAAAAATGTTAGGTAATTGCTTTCTCTCTGATGAAAAATGTTCAAATTCTATTTTGTTGTTCTTATAAAAAGTTATTTCGTTAATATGTTTTGAAACATGCAGTTCTTGCGGTCTGTCTAATCATAAGTTCATAGCGGATGTCAGCAATAGTCGGTGGCGGAAATAATTTTGATTGCCTGACCACTTCTGTACTCTCAAATTCACTTCCGAAATAGGTCCGCTTTATGATGAATGTGCTCGCTTATTTATCCACTTGTTATTTATTTATTTATTTATTTATTTATTGTAATAATGCAGTAGAACTTGAATAACTCGTACGTTTAGGTTTCGAAATTGTAATTAATTGGAAAATTTTCTCGCTCCCTTGATTTTGTATTAAAGCAAAGGCAAAATTGTAGTTCGAATTTCATTTCATTCTTTGTAATTCAAAGTTTTTGTTCAGAGATGTCAGTCAAAACTTAGTAATGTAAAATGGCTACTCGCGTTTCCGTAAAAGAGATCGTTGCTGTGAGGTTGTTTGCTTTGTCCAAACGCAGTCCTTGGAGGAATGTGAACTTTCTTTAGCCGCTGGCCTTCCCAAACCCACATTCACTATTGTTTAACACGTGCGCCTTTATTTGTCACTTGAGCTTCCTGCTATTCAGTGCTTCTATGTCTTTTAGTATATTGCAGAAAAAAGGCCACCATTTCTTAAAGTGCAAAGATTTGAAGGGACACCACCGAACACTTGAGAGTGGGACAACCGGGAGGGAATTCTGACGTCGATAATTGTTGTATTAAATGATTTTAGCAATCACAGGACAAAACATTCCTTTAAGTGATCCCATTGTTTGCGTGAAAGCTGAACAAAGAGGGGGGAAAGGAACCGGGGAAATGTTAAAAACCGAAATTCTCACAAATACTATTCCATCCCCGCGGGAATTGAACCAGAAGACCCACATTTTTATTTTTGTGTGACTCACAGGAAAGATACAAAAATATGAGGAATATTCAACTACTTTTAGAAAAGGAATAATACATTTGTAGAGAGGAGAAAAAAGGAACAATGCGAACTGCAAAGGAAATGGGCTTCTGCAGCCACGGATTTCGCTCTTTTATACAAACCGTGTAGGAAGGCTGAATCAGAGAGGAAAAATGCGAAACCACGGCCAAGAATCATTTAGCTACCGTGAATCCCTCTCCCATCATAACACACATTCCGGAAACCTGGAAAGTTATCTCGGGGAGAGATTTAAGTCCCGAGAGGCGACTCCGGAGATCAAAGCACTCCGATGCCCTTTAGATTAAGGTTTTAGTTAATTGCAAATTATCCTAAACACATTTTCTTTATGACTCACAGGAAAGATTCAAAACTAAGCGAATTCCTCACCTAGTAGAATAACTTTAAAAATGAAAACTATGGTCTTATTAATTAATGAATAAGTTGCGGCATTGCTGTATGGTATTAGGTGAATAATTCTTGCAGTCTGTAAGTATTACAAAAGAGAAACATTTATTTTGTGAACATTGCAAGTTTCCGCAATTACAATGTTCACTTAATCAAATACAATATTCTTGCAATTACAAAATAACGAAAAAAATTAAACAAAATAAAAACAGAATACAATAAATCAGATATGACAAAAGCGTTACAATACAAATAGGCCAAAAAAATTGGTGATGTTGGCACATGATAAGTCGATCAATGTATAATTTGTAATAAATGATTACAGAATAAAGCGAAAACGTTAAGATTCATATTGGATATGTCAATAATTAAATAATGTAATGTAATACATAACGATAACATTCTAAGCACAGGAGAATATGTATAAGCATCAATATTAACCTTTGAAATAAAGAAGATATTACGAAATAGATTTGGTGTGATATTGGGGACATATTGATTGTCTTAGGTTTGGATCATCAACCTTATTGTGTAATACTTTGTAGAGGAAAAGTAACAAGTGACGATTCCTTCTGAAATAACTGAAGTAATATATCATAAGAAATTAATTTAGCAAAAAATGTTTTTTTTTTAAGAAATGCATATTTTAGAAATTTGCGTTAAATTATTTCAATGTCAGTGTAAGACTCCACATAATAGAAACATTTTTTTTAGATCTTGACAAATGGATTGTATAAAATAAATAGAATTCTCAGAGCGTTGTAATTATATGAATTACGAATAATAAATCCCAAATTCTTATATGCTGCACTAACAATGTTATTAAATGATAAGTCTTTATTAAAAAGTACTCCGAAATAATTCTTTGTTTAGACTGATTGTAATTTTGTTTCATCTACAGTGTAAATAAAATCAACAGTACTTTTGAGTTTAGAAAAACACATATCATGACATTTTGATGTGTTAAAAGAAGGATCGTTCGCTTTACCGTTTATTTAAGGCATTCAGATTATTTTGAAGTTTAACACAATCGGAGACAGATTTTATAGAGGTAAATATTTTTAGATCGTGCACGAATAGTAGGATATTAGAATAACTAACAATTTATGATATATTATTAATAAACAAAAGAGACAATAGAGGGCCTTAAGTTGAACGTTGAGGCACTCAGGAGTAAACTTAAAAGCTGATTGATGTATGGCTTTTATATTTAACAACTTGTGAACTCAACTTTATATAAGAAATATCACAGGTTTAGAAAACACAAATAACGGTAATTTGTTTATTAATTTATTATGTACATCTTTATAAAAATATTTTTGAAAGTTTGTATAAATAACATCAAATTGAAATATATTATCTAATTCACCTAACACATAGAGGACAGAATTGCATAAATTAGTCACAATAGATCTGTTGGACATAAATTCATGCTGAGTAATGTTAATGCTGTTTTTATCATACCGAAATATATATATTTATAAAGTATGGTTTCAAATATTTTAACTGGGGTTGATAAAATGGCCACTGGTCTATAATTTTTAATCATTTCAAAATCTCCAGATTTGAATATTGTGGTAACGTTGGTTAATTGCAACTTAGCAGGGAAAATAATTTCGTTCTAATCATTAATGCTATTTTTGTAATTATTTCCCTGTAAAACGTGAAATAAAATGCAACAAAGTTTTGAATGACACTTGTAACCGACTCTTCCATCATATGGCACATTAAACGTGTTATTAATCCCCCCTCCCCCATGACCATTATATGTTTTGCAACGATGTGCTACCGCCACGGGTGGCCGAGGTCGTTAAGGCACGGACTCGTGAGCGGGAGGTCTGCGGTTCGAATCCCGCCAGGACCGTCCCCCCTGACTGGGGTTTTTTCCAGGTTTTCCTCAGTCTTCATAACTGGCAAATGCCGGGGAGGTACCTAAAACTTAGGCCTGGAACGCTTCCTTCCTTAAAAAAAAAAAAAAATCCTTTCCCAATTTATCATTTCATTTCATGTATCATCAGTGTCCACCGCCTGTGGTGCCTCAGTAGTAAAAACGGGCGTTAAACACTACTCAAAAAAAAAAAAAAAAAAACGATGTGCTAAACTAATTAATTTTGTAATAAAGTGTCTTTGTAATGATATTGGGTATTAAGCGCATTCTAAAATAAATAGTCCGTGTTTTTTTTTTTTTTTTTCCTTATGCTGTAAAATTTAAAAAATTACACTTTGAACTTTTGACATTTCCATACTTCAACTGTAGACATTTTGGCAAGTGCATTGCACGAAATCTAAAAATATAATGGCAAACGTGTTTTTCATTTTCAACGACTGTCAAAAGACATGCCCCCTTCTGTACTATTAAATTGAATTTATTTTCTAAGATTGCACATTGCACGAGCTACCTTGATCACGGATGTTAGTGAAAGCCTTGCATTAGGCCATGACTCAGTTCCGCAGTGTTGCAGAAGAGAAGTGAGGGAAACAGCAGTGTCGGCATATTCCGGCATCTTGTACTAATTAACAGGGAGAGAAGGGGGAAGACAGTGTCGATCCTTCACTTTTGCACTCTTCTTCAACTCCTTATCCCTCTTTTGTCAGTGTCCTCAGTCCGCCTACATCCTCTTGGCTTCTCCTCTTTGAGCTGTATACGCGGTTAACATTTGCAAGCTTACTAGTTAAATCCCTCGGTTCCTTCGGTCTATTTTAGTTACGAAAATATATTTTCCTGTCTTCTCAAGCAGTGATCGACCGGTTAGCCGACAATTTTACTGTGCAGAGGTCCACGGCATTGTACTGTCGATTCAAGGCCTGCGCAAGAAGAATGGATGCAATTTTTAAAAGTAGTTTTTGAATGAGGTTGTTAACAAATAATGGCAATATATTGTCACGACCCCAGGTTTGGCAGAGTGACGAGGGGGTGTAACTCATATGCTAGGAATCAATTGGTAACTCAGCATGGTTTAATATAAAATGTTTGATGTTCATTTGGACAGAGTGGCTGGCGTTAGACTTGAGCAACAATTAAATGCAAATGAATTCAGTCATCTTACCGTCAGAGGCATGTCGCAGGTGTAGCTTGGTGTGACGGAGATCTGATCCCAAGGTGTCATAGCTTGACCCTGGCAGAGACGGCGTAGGTCGGCTGACGTCGGAACAAAGGGTGCTTTAGGACGTCACGTTTTGTCTTTTTATATCCGGGTTTCCTTTGGAAACTCTGGCCCAATCTTTATTACCATTTCTATTAGTTTTATTGAGGTTGACCTTGCACGAAGGCGGTTGAATGTCCTGACTTTGTATATCCTCAATGCCTGAGGGGCGTAGTAACACGATGTACTGCGCCGTTCCTTTCTGACTTTATGCATATTTGTGTTATGTAATTTTACGTATGTTGACAGATTGACGTTTGCCGTTGCTTTCTTTGTTATGAAGCATTATTCTTTTATCACCCCAAGCTATGAACATGCCAATGTTGAAGTAATAGCGTTAGTGCAGGACAGGTAGACCTATTCAATGTACTCATCGCTATAGTACGAGAAGTTTTGAGAATCGACAACAAAGAGTTGTGACAAGCCAGTGCACATTTCCTAGCTTTAGACAACAACTTGTGCATATCTGATTGCGGTCCAACAATGTGTGGTGTCGGTGTGTACTCGGATTTTACCATGCCAGACGCTAGGATGGATTTCAAGCGAGAGTATTTAGGCGCTACGATTTTGTACGACTTTAAAGTCGGGTTAGGGTTGAGAGAATGACTCGAATGATTACATCGTGCATTTGGGGGTCTTTGCCCTTCGCAGTTCACTGTTTATCGCGGTTTTCAGATGTTAAAGGAGGAAGAAGGGACTCTGTAATAGATTAAGTTCGCGAGGACAGCAACAACCGACGTGAAATGTGATGAAAGCAAAGCGCATGTTGAAGGAAGATGGTCGTTGCATATATTATCAGATTCAGGAAATCCTAATTATTGATCAGCAGCATTGAAAACAATCCTCAAGGAAAAACTCTCGTCAGGAAGCTCTGCAGTCGTTGCATTTCCTACCACTTCACAAATGAGCAGATAAAAGCACGTACGCATTGGTGCCAGGAATTTATATAGAGCATAGGAAGAAGATCAAAATGCATATTTAACATCATAACATGTGGGGTGTCCCAGTTTGAACCAGAAAGTAAGCGACAATCATCGGTCTGGACCTTCCCGGAAGAGGATCCCCCAACAAAAGTGAGGCGGGCGAGAAATGTTGACCAGAAGATGATCTGTTCTTTCTTCTCAGTTAGTGGCCATATTGTGACAGTTCCACTTGAGGAACAAAAGACTGCCATTACCCACAAAACGCTGTGCCCATACTGCGCTTAAAAAAATCTGCAGCAGTCAGGAATCATCTGGCGTTATTTTTTTCTATTCTCGAAAATAAAAGATTGATTGAAATTACCTGAATCCGCAGTGATTGCGTTCGAAGAATTTATTTGCACCCTATCCAAATAAGCATAACGTTCAGTATTTATAAAATGATTCGTACGGATGAAACATTGTATAGAATGCAATGGAGAATACTTTGAAAAAAATGCAGTGATCGGATCTAAATGTTAACACTTAATTGCGTCCATTCTCAAAACTTTTAAGAGTGACCTTACAGCTTACAGACGGACACCTGAAGAACATCACCCTACAAATATACGAGGGGAGGTCCATAAGTTTCCGGCCTCCCCGATAAGGATTATCGCCTTCATAAAACCCTTATCAGGTGGCATACCTTATCTGTTCAGTAAATAATAGCAGATGTAACTTCAGCTCCGCTATTTCCAGTTGTTCAGATATAATTTCATAAAGAAGGCTATGTGTAGAATATTGTGACATGTTCAAAATGGAGTTTCGAACTGTTAAGTTCTTCACAAAAGAAGGACTTACTCCAAATGAAATTAAACAGCGATTGGACGGTGCATATAGAGAAGCATCCACCTCATATTCTACGCTAAAAGAATGGGCCAAACTTTTTCGAATGGGCCGAGAAAGCATTGAAGACGAACAGCATGCACGTCGACTCTTGGAGGTGCTCACTCCTGAAAACATTGCTCTTGTGGAAGGAGAAATTATGGAAGACCTGCGGCTCAAAGTTACAAAATAGCAGCAACGTTGGACCTTTCTAAGACAACAGTCCTTCGAATTATTCATGAACATTTAAATATGAATAAGGTTAGTGCAAGATGGGTGTCTAGACTTCTTTCTTCAGTCCTAAAGCAGCAACGGGTCATGTGTACTGAGGAATTTTTGGAGCTCTTATGTGGAAACGAGAGAGAAGTTCTGCAAACCATTGTTACAGCAGATGAAACTATGGTCCTCTACTATGATCCCTTGTCCAAAAGAGAATCAAGGGAGTGGTGTAAACCTGGCGAAGCACCGTTTCTTAAGGCTAAGTCACACATTCAACCAAGAAGATCCTGAGACTATGAAAGAATATTCTTTATTGACTTGAAGGAGAGGATCACCACACGGGGATGGGGAGTACTGTGGTAGCCTGCTGCACAGACAACGGCTTCCATCAAAGAATAAATGCGAGAAAACTGAGTGATGGTGTCCACCCTCTTCACGACAACGCGCCTGTGCACACAGCTCTTGTTGCAAAGGAAGCTGTGAAGAAATGTGGCTTCAAGGAGACGACCATCCACCTTGCAGTCCATATCTTGCTCCCAGTGACTATTTCCTCTTCTCAAAACTCAAGAAGGACCTTCCTCTAGGAAGGAAATTTAAGTGTGACGAAGAAGTGATAAATGCTGTTCATGCCAATCTTGCAGACAAAACTTCTATTTGGGGGAGGAGATTGAAATGTTAATTAAAATGTATTGCAATAAAGCTTAACTATATTGAAAAATGAAATATAGTTTTTTGTGTTTATCATACTTAGAAATAGTCATACCGGAAACTTGTTGATCTACCCTCGTATGTTCTTACTATGAATTAACGTGAATGGATCAAAACTGAGATGACATGTGGAAGAAATGCTAATGAATGTCACGAGGGTCTTGGTATATCCATAACATTGGATGTGCGCGTTTTGCCAAGGGTGTATTGGTTTGGATTGTTCGGAGAGGAGGATATTTCGGCACTTCAGCCTTATTCAACAGTTGGCCATTTGATCCTACGCCCCGAGGGGAGACCTGGAGGAAGGGATGGAATGACGGAAACACGAACATAGACGGAATTCCTAACATATTCGCAGATAGAACAGCCCGACGCCGGTGGAACTCTCTTTAAGAAGTTCGGACTTCTCAAAATATCAATTACTATACCAGACACCAAAACGGCAGACTGTCCAAAGCGCAAACCATTGTCACGCCGTATCAGCCAACCGCGCGTCGGCATTTGCTGTCCCATAACGAACCAATGAAATGAAATGGAGAGCGACTAAGGAAAAAACCCAAGGTCTTGATGGCCAGCCCAAATCATCCCGAATGAGAGTCTCAAGTATTATTGCCTGAGCCACCCTGTACGGTAAGGATGTGCAGTATCAGGTCGCCCTGATACTGCAGCCTGCTGCATGCAGTTGATTTTATCTCTGCTGGGGTTCATAGTGATACACAGAGAAGGGATTGGCTGAAAAAGTAGAAGGTGTTCAGGCACGTTTATGTCTTTGCAGGCGACTATTTGAGAGGGAAATTCGCGTATTTATTGCACTGGACGAAGCGTGGAGGCGATCTTATGAGTCAGAATGGAAACGCAAGTCCAGTAAATGATGGCACCACGACCCAAAAACTACTCCCAAGAACCGGGGTGACTGATATTGGTATGTGATACTCAAGCGTACAGTTCGCGAGGGTCAGATTGTTAATGCCGCGTACCTGGAACATGTTCTCTCTGCTTTTCGAAAAAACAATGAAATTTACAGACCTTTGTCTTGTATAATAATGTACTTGTCTTTAACAAGCTGTAAGCAGCTGCGGCTGCAGTTACGATACGATAAATACTGTTATTATGGAGTAACAATTCATTTTATTTTATGTTCTGTTATTTTTTCTTAAACTTAAGTTAACCTAAGCTAGCCTAACGTATGGAAAAGTAACATTTATTGGATTAGTAGTGTAGAAAAAAGTGTTATTAAGTAGTAATATTATTTTGTGTGTTCTATTACTTTTGTTAAAATTAAACAGAACTAATCTAACATAACGCAACCTATGAAAAAGTAGCATTTATTCGATTAAGAATAGTGTAGAAAAATTATGAATATTAAAAAAAAACCAGTAACATTTATTTATTCTGACGGAAAAAAAAAGATTACAAATAAAAACAAATGCCATGGGAAAACCATCCCACAACCCTCGCATCATTAACACAACGCTCTAACCTACTGAGCTGTCAAGGCTTCATGTTCGGTGTGGAAATTGTTCGCCTAACGTAATTGCTACTACTAAAATCGTAACCAGTCGGCTTTCTTCGCTACGATTCGGGACTATTGTAAGGATAAATCGCATTGCTACTACTATGAGAGACTTGCTGTGGAGGTGCTTGAACATCCTCTATATTCACCAGCCATGAGACCCTGCTACTTGGATCTCTTCCTAAAGTATATAGTAGTTAAATGACAATGCGTAACATATACGAGAAGCAGATCGAGAAGAATTAAGAAAACAAGTAGATACAGCTACAATGTATACTTTGCAGGTTTCGGACAGGAAAATTAGCGACGACTGCAGTCAATTGCCAGCCCATGAAACTATCAAGTACTTCGCCTCTTGCCAACTTGAGTATGTTAAAATCCCCTACAAACTAGTTCAATTCATTCCTTTTGTTTTTTCCAGGTCGTTGAACCGCATAAAGAATGGAGGAGAGTATATCGACCGCAAAGACGCAGGGGCAGTGGCCAAACTTGCTTTCTGTGTGACATTCCTCAAGCTGAAAAGCTTCCTCAGAGAGAATATTATTACCTTTCCTCCTCGGACGTGCGTGTCATACACTACTACTGCTTTGACGTCACATCCGCTAGGAGCAGGCTTGATTAGAGCGATGACGACAGTTATTCTAAATGAATGAGACAACTGTAATGCATTTAATATAAAGAAACGATTTAATATAGAACAGAGTATGACGTATAACTGTGCAAGTTTACATCAGTACATGTGCATACTTGTTGATTTGCTGCATTGCGTATTGTAAGAACTTGATATGCCGTGTGACATGCAGTTAATCGTTATGAGGAAACTTGGAATATTTTTCCTATCTATTAACACCTGTTGCATTTATCTGCAATCTTAAGAATAAGTACGCAAATTGTTTCGTTAATTTAGAACAATCCTGTGCTTAAAAGCTCGCATTCAAATACGAGGGGCGTACTATAAGTTCTCAGGCTGACCAAAAAACCACAAGATTTAAGAGAAATGTATTTCATTTTTGAAACATAAGTCACCCTGTAAATCAATACATTTAGTGCAACAATTTTCCTGCCTTTTAATACTCTCATTAAAATAAGATTTGTCCATCTGTGATAATTAAGCGTCCCTCTTAGCTTGTCTCATCATTTCATGCGAATCTTGGTCCAACCAGCAATTTCTTCAGGTTTGGGAACAAAAAGTAATTGCTGGGAGCAAAATCCAGCACTTGAAAGTCAAGGTCATGCAGTTTTACAACAACAATCCTAGACGTATGTGAAGGCGCATTATCGGGATGAAAAAGAACTTTCTTTTTTCGCAAGGTGTGGACGTCTAGCCTGAATAGCATCCTTCAGTTGGTCCAGTAGTGAAGTGTAATACTCCCCGGTGATAATTCTGTCCTTGAAGATAGTATAAGAGCATCACGCCATAAGAATATCAGAAAACCGTAGCCATGAATTTTGGTGCATTTGAAACCGTTTTTGCTTGCTTTGGTGCACTTTCACCTGTTGCCACTCACTGTTTGGAGTGTTTCTTTGTCTCTGGCGTATCCATGTTTCATCTACTGATATGAAACGTCGGAAAAACTCTGAAAACTTTCTCATTCCCAAAACTGTAGTGGGCACGGCCTATCAACGTCTCTGATTTCGCTTACCTTCAATCGACTATGGTGTTGTGAATTTTTGTCACAATCTCGTCGGTCGTAGCAGTTTTGGGACGACCTGAGCGCTCATTATTTTGAATGGAAAACCCACTATTTTAGCCGTCGAAAATGAAAGGGAAGAATCCTTTAAAATGGAATATATCTTTTGTATTTTTATTGGAGTTAATCACTTTAATACGAAGTAATTTATGACAGCTCGTATTTCGGTTTTATCCAGTTTGTAGTAAATGTTAAAACTAGTTTGTTTACACGGTCGTCACAAACAAGTGACTGTGAACATTTGCAGCGCGGCATCTAAACGATGATACTTAACATAATTTGACCATTTCCGTGACATCTCTGTCGTACTGTGAACCTTTACAATACCATATAATAATAACAAACATTCGTAACTTCATTTTATGTAAACCCTCTGTACCTTTAAAACCACTATGTATGTTGCAATAGCTCTGCATGAGTGCCAGATGTGGGCTTATCTTAAAGAACAAATGACAAATTTTTCTGTCCCAGAACGATAAAATTGGCCACATTGTATACTTTCGAGATTGAAAATATTGTTTCTGGGCGACAGATACTGTGACGCTGTGGCAGTGATATAGATTTAATGTTGAATACGTTAGTCTTTGCCAGATACAGGAGAAGGGACGAAGTAGCTTTCTGAATGATTGAATGCATATAAAGGGAAGCAATCGATAAGACAGTGTGCTTGTCCGCTAGACATCTCTGCGTGCCGCTTCTTCCAGGAAGTACAGTCGGTAACCACACAATTTTCCACATTTCGGAAATGGTCACGAGGCATTGACCGAGTCTCCTGAGGTCAAGATATAGCTAAAATTTAACTTTACAAAATGCGCAATGTACTCGAGGTACTAGTTTCGTTGTTGCCTTTTCCAGATCCAATGTGTCAGAGGTGTGCAAGTTGAGACGTGTTCAGTTCCGCCAGCAGAAAAATGGAGGTGATGCACGACGAACAATATTCTGCTCTGAAAGTGCTTTCAACTCAACAAATCTTCAACGGAGCCCTATGCAGAGTTTGTTCTTCTCTATAGCACAGCTCGAACATGGTTTTAAAATGTTCAAAGAGGGCAGGCAATCATTTTAAAGGATTTTTTAAATAGTGTTTAAAGCCCGTTTTTGCTACAGAGGCACCACAGGCGGTGAACACTAATGATATATGAGATGAAATCATATATTGGGAAATACTTTTTTTTTTTAAGGAACGAAGCGTTCCAGGCCTATGTTTAAGGTACCTCCCCGGCATTTTCCATTTGTGAGGACTGAGGAAAACCTGGAAAAAACTTCAATCGGGGAGGACGGTCCTGACGGGATTCGACCCGCAGACCTCCCATTCACGAGTCCGCGCCTTAACGACCTCGGCCACTTGTGGCGGTATTTTAAAGGAAGGTGGATACGGGAAGAGTGCCTTAACACCGCTGGTGTCATTATGATGGACGTTCATTGAATTATTGAATTATGATAAGAATGCTTTCAGAATTGGTGAAAAATTCACTTGGTGTCGCCCACATGTTGGTAACTAAAAAGAACGTAAGCGTATAGGTTTGCTTGCAGTGAAGACGGCGTTACAGGAAGGTGCAAAGTTTCTTTAAAAAAATAATGTTTTGTAAACTGATGTTAAGTTTACCGACAGCATCCCGAAACGGTGTAGCGCAGCTGGAATTAGAGAGCATTCCACCAAGATATACATTATTACAACAATTATGAAATACATGTGTAGAATTATCACATGGAAGAGAGTGATATTTTCAGCATCCAAGAGAAATGTAAGTGGAAAGGATCATAATACCTCAAAGTGCAAGATATTTTGCAACAAATAGGTACGGAAAACTCATAGTCAAATAGGGAATATCAAATCGGAGAATTCTGCAAAGAAATATTTAAACACAAAAAGTATTTTGTAAAAGGAGTTCATTGAGACTTTATAGGGAAATTTAAACATTATGTGTTACATAGAATGTGATAAAGCAGGTCGGGAAGGTTGCATGGGCTAGACCTGGAGTTATGAAGTTAAAAGGGTTAAGATGTAGAAAAATGTGCATTGTGTGGAAAAACTGATACGGCTTTTCATTGTTTATTATACTGTAGGCAAACAAAGTTATGGAGAGAGCAGGCTTGGCAACCAAAATGGAAGAATTAGAAAATTTCAACTGCAAAAGGAAAGAAGAACATAAAAATGAATGGAATCTATTTGGGAAAAGTTAGAGATGAATGGATAAGAATGATTAAGAGGAAGATAGAGGGAAACATAACCCTATTTTATGATTGATTTATTTGTGGACGCTCTTTAACATCTCAGGTCATCAGCGACCCATTCACCTCAGGGCGTGAAACGGCCGACTAATTTTGCTCAGAGGCCTCTTCTTTCAGGCTTGAGGTTCTTTATCGTGCCGTAAATGTACGACACGGGACCCACGACTTTACTTCCCTTACGCCCGAAAAAATCCATTGGTCCTGGCCGGGTTCGAACCCGCGATCATAACCTTAGAAATACAACAAGTCAGATAAGCAAGTCTGAGTATGGATAATACAGCAATAAATATGTCACCAATACACTAATAACCTGGAGTTGCGTGTATTGGGTTCAGAATATAAATAGGCAACTCTAGAAAGAAAATATCTAATAAGTAAGATTAGTTTTATTTTTGTATATTTTAGATCTTATTTTGTAATGGATTATGAAGTATGTATATTTGAATGTCGTTTATTGGGATATTTTCAATTTCAATTGTACACTGGTGATAAAACTTGGCTATATTATTTTGATATTGAGAGCAAACAGCAAAGCTCTAAGGGATCAGTCGGTCCTGGTGGTGTAGTGGTTACCATACATGCCTCCTAAACCCAAGATCCCGGCCAGGACCGATGGATTTTTGCGGGTGTAAAAATCCTAAGTATGGCTTCCTTCGAAAGGGAAGTAAAGCCGTGGGTCCCGTGTCGTACATTTACGGTACGATAAAGAACCTCAAGCCTGAAAGAAGAGGCCTCTGAGCAAAATTTGTCGGCCGTTTTACGCCCTGAATTGAATGGGGCGCTGATGACCTCAGATGTTAAAGAGCGTCCGTAAATAAACCAAATAAAAAAAAACCTCCGTATAGCCCAGATTTACGCCTGTGTGACATTTTTCTTTTCCCCAAAGTCAAGAAACACCCTCGTGGGAGGTATTTTCCATTATCAGAAGCAGTGGTGAAGGTTGTGGAGGCGATTCTGAAGGACCTGTCAAAAATGGTTAACAACATGTCTTTGAAGACTGACATAAATGCTGGGATAGATACATAGAATCCCAATGGAGAACATTTTGAGAAAGATCATAAAAATTATGATAGCCCTTGTAAATTTCTAATGTGATGCTAAATATCTGGGGAAAAGGGGGGGAGTAAAAAGCACCAGTAAAAATAAACTTACTGTAAAGAGGTAACAGCAACACATTCATAACCTATTTCTGGGCAGTAAAGTGTGTGTGTGTTTTTTTTTTCTCCCACGTGCAAAGACAATTTTTAGTACAGGAAACTGCTCGATTCTGTAGGAACACGTGCACGCGAGGTTCCGTGATATCCCAAAAGAAACTGCCAGTGTCACGGAAAAAACATCACTGAGTTGAATTAGACTAATCGACGGTTGGTTGCCTAGTCACTTTCTATATTAAAGAATTCATAAGTGATAGACTTGGCGACGCATGGTGCGTGATATGTACTTTACGTGTTTCTAGGTCTCCTTAGAGATCAATACACGAGTTTAGCACTAGTCTTTGTAGCTTAAAAATCTATTATACACTGGTAGTCTAATTGTAGAATCGTTTTCTAGTTTATACAGAGTTTTTTTATAATATCTGTATTATTTCATACACATTACCAGAGCCCCGAAGTTCAGGCATTTATTTTTGTTGAATAGGCGGCAGAAAGGTGCTTAAAATACTGAAAAGAGTAGTAATATAATTAAAAAAAGAATTTATTGAAAGTGAAAGCAGAGAGTAATATCATCATAAATAATGAAAATAGGTATTTAAGGTACTTAATAATTTCTTTATCATATAATTAAGGTACGTAAGCTTACTTTTCTTGGTTACAAGCAACAACAATGTGTTTTCAAGGTGTTAACTGTCATAGTCTGCCGCTTGTTAGAGAGAACATTTTTCATCGTGGACAAAGAACGTTCTTCTTCCACTGAAGTGGGTGGAGCATATATAAATAAACTATTTCGGGAGGGCTCATACCGTTACAACAGAACATCCACCTTTCAGGACATCATGTAAATGTTGATCAAGACAAAGTAATGTAGTTTTCAATAGTCCTGGCGAACATCAAAAGATTTACAATGATTTCTGAGTTCATTTTCTGTTTATGCGCTTATAGGGGTTTCAGGTTAGTATTTTTCTTATTTCCGAATACATTGTTGGGACGGTTTAGCGTACCTCTCTCATGTTTCTCGCTTGCAATTGTTTGTTACATTTATGCAGCTGAGAAGTAACCCCAACCACAAATTTCCTAGAATTATCTCGCGCAGATTGATACAACATCATTCGCCAAGACTGTTCAAAACTACAGTACTTCCCTTACCCTCTCTATTCCATGGTATTACCCCTATCCCCAAGGTAACGGTTCGTTCCTTTCACTGATGAAGGTTCTGCTATTTAAGAGCTTAAGTGAATGGGTTGAGGAGAAAGTTTTTGACTGTTTGAAAAGAAATAAATGAATAACAAGATTCTTCGCAGATATTTTTGTTAGGTGAACATGCCATTTAATTTTTATAGCTTTTTCCACTTGGATTTACTGAATATTTATGTGCTTTTTTAAAATAAGTGAATAATCGCAGAAAAAATCCGTAACAAAAAAAAAAACAGACAAAAAAGGATGGTTATAAACCTTAAAATAGGCAACGGAAGGCAAGAAGACAAAAAAAGAGAAAATAAAAACTGGTCCTACCGATCCCAAATGTACGGCAACATGTTCATATCTATCTGTCTCTTTCAATACAGCCACCTAAATAGAAAAGACATTTTTCCTAACTTCCAGGCTCTGGTTGTTACTAGTGATTGAAGCCACAAAACAAGCAAAATCCCTTCTATTTTTAAACAAAGTTCACAAATTTGAAACATAAAGTTACAGAAGTGGCATAAGATTTTTGATAAATAATGTTTAATGTTACATTGAGCTTGAGTTCACATTGAGCTTACATTGAGTTTAACAGTTTTTTTTAATTACTTAATAATTGAATGCAAACTTTCAGCAAAACCAGAAAAGCGTATCCTCTTTTTTAATATTTGAAAAATTAAACTAACTAAATTACAATTTCATATCAATTCCTCAGCCTAACAACAGTTTTAAAAGGTAACTCTTAGGTGCATATTTTGTGTTGGGTTGTGGCAGTGGCTTTTCTTAACACTATCACTGCCAGATTTCTTACTGGCGTGATGTTCACCAAACATGAGAAACACACTGGTGTGATCACTGTGTATGATGTCTATATTAGCCCTGCCTTGCTGATGTGATCCGACGTAACACCAGAATTTTCAGCCTTTTCCACAAACTCTCTATCGAATTGAGACCGTAATTGTTGCCTGGCCGAGGCAACACAGTAATGGGATGATCACTGAACAATTTTTATTGATTCTAGCGGCGTGACACTTCGCATGTCCTGCTGAAAGATGCACACAAGTGTTCTCCCAAACAAACCGTGGATAATGGGCAGCAGTTTCAACTGAGACATCTTCTTGGCATTTTAGCGGATTTCGAACGAATGTAGAGCTATTGCGGTTTTACCCATGAAAAGATTTTTGAAAAATATCTTTAAATTTCCATCGATCCTACTTACTAGCTACCAAAATTGTGGTAAAAACATTTTAATATATATATGAGCGTAGGTCCATAAGTTTCCGGCCTCGCCGATAAGGATTATCGCCTTCACAAAATCCTTATCTGGTGTCATGTCATGCCTTATCTGTTAATTAAATAATAGCAGCTGTAACTTCCGCTCCGCTGTGTTCATTTGTTCAAATATAGTTGCATAAAGAAGGCTATGTGTAGAAGATTGTGACATGTTGAAGAGTTGTTATTAAGTTATTCACAAAAGGACTTACTCCAAATGAAATTAAACAGCGATTGGACGGTGCATATGGGGAAGCATACCCCTCATATTCTACCGTAAAAGAATGGGTCAAACTTTTTCGAATGGGTCGAGAAAGCATTGAAGACGAAGAGCGGGCAGGCTGGCCCTTGGAGGATCTCACTCCTGAAAACATCGTTCTTGTGGAAGGAGAAATTATGGAAGACCGGCAGCTCAAAGTTACAGAAATAGCAGCAATGTTGGGCCTTTCGGAAACAACAGTCCTTCGAATTATTCATGAACATTTAAACATAAATAAGATGGGTGCCTAGACTTCTTTTCTCAGTGCAAAAACAGTAACGAGTCATCTGTTGACAGACATTTTTGGAGCTCTGGAAGTTCTGCAAATATTGGTATAGGAAATGAAACTATGGTCCTCTGCTATGATCCCTTGTCGAAAAGAGAATCAATGGAGTGGCGTAAACCTGGCGAAGCATCGTCTCTGAAGGCAAACGTCACTCAGTCAGTCAAGAACATCATGGCCACAATCTATTGGAATGTGAAGGAATATTCTTCATTGACTTCAAGGACAGGAACATCACAGTAAATGGGGAGTACTGTGCTGGCCTACTGCACACACTACGTGCTTCCATCAAAGAGAAAAGGCGAGGAAAGCTGAGTGGTGATGTGCGCCTTCTTCACGACAACCCGCCTGTGCGCACGACTCTTGTTGCAAAGGAAGCTGCGAAGAAATGTGACTTCGAGGAGATCGACCATCCACCCTATAGCCCAGATCTAGCTCCCAGTGACCATTTCCTCTTGTGAAAACTCAAGAAGGAACTTCGAGGAAGGAAATTTAAGTGTGACGAAGAAGTGATGGACACTTTATGCCCATTTTGCAGACAAGACTGCTTGTGGGGGGGGGGGTGATTGAAATGTTAATTCAAAGATGTGAGAAATGTATTGCAATAAAGGGTAACTATATTTAAAAGTGAAGTATTGTTTTTATCTTTATCGTACCTAGAAAATGATTAGGCCGGAAACTTATGAACATACCCTCGTATATGTACCTGTTAATGCTCTAGCGACCGCAAAATTTGTTTTTTCTCAACGAAATTCTGCATATAACAATCAATTAACAAACGGTTGATCGATTTGTTAACCAGCAAGGTTGGGTTTTTAGGGTTGGGGGTTAACCTAAAGTTTACGTATTCAGGATTCATAAGCCTCTTCTTTTAGATGGGGAAAACGTAATTGAGTACATGCCTTCCAGATATAGAAGCCTTCGTTTCATATTCACTTATCTTTTTTGCCTGTCATCATTGATCAGTGGCTGATAATTTTTACTACATTTTATTGTTGAGAAATTATTTTATTGGGGTGATGTAGTTTTTCTTCACAACACGACAACGCAAGAGGAAACGTCAATACAATTGTGTATCGACAAATAGACTGGCTCTCTCATTGGAAAAAAGAAAAAAGACGTTTAAATTACAGACTTCAACTAGGCAACAACTTTTAGGATACAGACGGTTTAATCCGCATTGGTTTCCTACAACATGGAACAACACTCAAGTCAGCGTGTTACATTTTGATGCTCAAAATGTTATAACAGGGTTTAAGGAAACTTAGAAAAGGAGAGGTAAATGCCAAACAACTTCACGTGATACCGCAGCAGAAATTCAGAAACTGAATCTCAACATACTGCAACACTCACCATACAGCCCAGATTTGGTGCCTTGCAAAATTTTTGTTTTCCAAAAACTGAGTGGAAAAAGTACAAGTGTAGCAAAAAACTTTGCGGAACAGTTCATGTAATGTATAAAGTGCTTAGACCGTACTTTTGTGGAACAGGGCCCAAATGTCAGCCTATAGCTGAAAGTCCTTCTAGTGTGATGCTAGGGTATTACCTGCGGAGCAGGTGGCTCAGCGGGAAAAACTTGGTAATCGCACATTGGTTCAAATATTATGCTGACGTGAATCTTTTCTTTCCACGAACTTTCGCTTTTCCATTTCATACAGGGTCAAGGCATAGACGGTATGGGCTGACGCGATGTGATGGTAGCTTGGGGCTTTGAAAAGATTTCTTGTTTCTGCATCTGGTGTACGAGGGTTTCCTTTTAAATTGTTACAAATACTAGGAAAGAAACAAACAAATTGTTTTATTACTTCAAAGTATTCGCCCTTAAGATTTATACACTTTTGTATTATTTCAAACCAATTTCGAAACATTTTCTCCACTCTGAAGTTGGTATCTCAAAAACAAGGTTTTTAAAGCCGTCAACAGTTTCTTGAGATGATAAAAATTGATGATCTTTTGTTTGGCGTACGGGAACAAAAAGAAGTCGTGATAAATCAGGTGAACATGACAATGAGAAATTAATTCGATCTTTTTCTGCTTCAAACAATCAATTGTTTGACGTGCTGTGTGAGAGCTGGCATTGTCATGATGAATGATGCAACTTTTCGGCTGTTTTTCCTGATTTCGTCGATGACTTCTGACAAACAAATTGTTGTATATCATTCAGCATTAACTGTTCTTCAATCCTCTAAAGAAAGGGTTGCGACATGTCCAGTACAACCGAAGAAACACACGATCACTTTCTTGGAATTGCTTCGTGAACGAACAGTTTTGTGGGATTCGGTTCACCTTGGAACATGCAAACGGTGGATTGTTGCTTAATTTCCGGTTCGTACGAATATATCCAAGTTCGTCACCTGTTAACGATGTTGTACACCGATTTTGCAGTTCCTCGCTGGATTTTTTTTAAGCATTTCATTACATCAATTAACACGAGCGTTTTTGAACTTCCATCAAATTATGCTCAGTTCATCGGGAATAAATCGAATATACTGCAGTCTTCGACATGCATAAGAATGCCTCTATCTCACTGTAAGCCGATCTTCTTCAATCGTGT
Source organism: Metallyticus violacea (assembly GCA_030762175.1). Classification (NCBI taxonomy): domain Eukaryota; kingdom Metazoa; phylum Arthropoda; class Insecta; order Mantodea; family Metallyticidae; genus Metallyticus; species Metallyticus violacea. Next base: position 14,196,075 of record CM060830.1, read on the forward strand.
TGCGCATAGCATCAATGTTTTTTGGAATGAGAACCTATTTTGGTCGACTTTAATGAAATTCATCGCTGATGGTCGCACGACCACGACGAAATTCTGCAAACCAATTGCAAGTGTTTTCTGACATTGCTTCATTACCAAAAGTAGAACAAAGCGGTTTTATGCGTTGTTGTTGAGTTAGGCCTTTACTAAAATCGTGAAAAAATCATCCAACTAAAACCTTCACGTGAAATGTCCATTTTTTTCCCAAAGTTACTTCGTTTAAACCTTTACTGTAAGCATATAGCACAGGGAATTTCTAAGCGCAACTGTTTTCACAATAACAAATGTCAGTTGTTTCGAACATAGTGGTATCTCAGTAGCGTTATCTAGTGGTCGTTAGTAGCTACTTAAAGTCATTGGAAGTGGCGGGGGTCTGCATCTGCATCGTGTGCTAGGGACCGCACCTATGTCGCGCATTCACCGCCCATTGACCCTGACCCCCGATGTCTGCTTCATCTTATCCTTTCCTCCCGAAAGTACCTACATTGTGCGTATAGGCACAAACGACCAGCCAAGAGCATTTACATATAAGTAAAAATGTTAACAAGCCCCTTTGTTCGCCATAAATTCCACTTGGGAGCTGAACCGCAAGGGAAACCTTCAGCTTACACTGAGCGCTGCATTTATGTCTGTACGGTCAAAACGATTAAAATGTATTACGGGTATTCAGGATACCGTGTTTGTCAACTGCGCGCGTGAACCATTCTAACCAAAGGGATTGACGCTCTCCTGGGTTTCGATGGCGTGTAGCAAACGTGTATTGTAATGAGGAACACAATAATTAGTGGGATGTAATTACATGTTGGTATAATTGCTCTGGTCTCTGGTTCGAGACGCTGGGAATGCTAGCTAACATGGAACCTTTGATCTCCAGTTGTGGCCTCGTCTTTCTCTATCGCGTTACTGCCGCAAGTTGATGGTGTGCCCCCCAGCAAACACCGCGGGGCTGTGTGGTCTGTTTGATGGAGCAATGAAGTCATTGCCCATGCAGGGTACCCTGAGGCTAGCGATACGTAGGTATTCAAGTGCTGACAGTTGCAGCATTTATTTATTCATGTGCAGTCATGATCCTGTTTTAGGTGCAGGAAAAGACGAAACTAGGCTTGTGTTAGAGCACTTTTCTGCTGTACTTAGGTTCCAGGGTTCCATTCTTGACTGGGCGCAAGAAATACCTTTAAATAATGGGAGTATATTTATTTCAGTGGTAACTTTAACAGGCGCACGGATCCAACTGGTCTGTTTGACTTAATACAACATATTAGATTAGATATTTCACAAATTATAAAACAAACATATATTCAACAATAAAATATACCGCCAGGGGTGGCCGAGGTCGTCAAGGCGCAGACGCATTAGCGGGAGGTCTGGGGATCGATTCCCATCAGGATCGTCATCCCTGACTGATTTTTTACAAGTTTTTCTCGGTCGTCATAAATGGAAAACATCAGGAAGGAACCCTAAACTTAAGCTTGGAACGCTTCCTTCGTTAAAAAGAAAAAGAAAATCCTTTCCCAGTTTTAATTTCATCTCATGTATCATCCGTGTTCACCTCCTGTTCTGCCTCAGTAGTAAAAGTAGTAAAAATAGGTGTTAAACGCTATTAAAATAAGACAATACAAAAACAATTTAATAAAAATATAAGAAGTCACATTAGGAACGACAAACACAGCTGATTTCAATCAATCAATTTGTCCTCAGATCCGCCTTCGCCTTCTCCACGACAGCCGTTGATGAACCCAGACGCTGACATCGCAGCTTTTTTTGAGATGAGGGAGCATAAAAAAGTGGCATGGAGTTAGGTCCGCGCTGTATTCTATTTTTTTCTAAAGAAATGTTCCAAACGTGAGGGCGTGCGTTGTCATAGTGAAGACATCAACAAGATGGATGCACCTGAGGACGTTTTCGCAAAACTGGCTTGTAATACTCCCCACGAACTGTTGTTTGCGGAGGGAGGGGAGGGGCTTTGAGTTAATAAGCCATTCCACTACAATCTAAGTACGGAACCACTATTTACTGCCTTCTTTGGTGTCTGAGAACCAGGTGATTTCCAGATTGAGCTGTCTGTTAGCTTTCCGGACGTAATGGTGAAGGCAAATGTCTTCAGCTGTCATTATGGAATTCATGCTGCGGTACCAAACCTTGAAGCTACCGACACATCTTCTATTCAGACGCAGCAATTTCGGCACAGACGCGTCTTACGTGTAAGCTTACGTACAGAACGGTGGACGCATTACTATGGAAAATCTGTAACACGTCTGTCATCTATCCACTGTTATTCATCGACCTTCCGGAACAATGACGGCAGCTGTGTCAATCCTAGTTCCATTCACTGCAGTGCTTGGAGACCTTGGACCTTCCTGCATTTTTGTTGAAACACAGCCCTTCTCTAACTCTTTGAATCACCGAAGGGAGCAAAGTTTCAGAGCGATTCCATTTTACGTAGCCGACCTTCTGTCATTCTGTACTAAGCCGCATGCGTGTATGAGCTTCCAATTTTTTCCACCAATCAATCAGATCCCTTTTCGTGAGAAACATACCATATCTCCACTGTGTGGTGAAGGGAAAAAGAAATGATTTTCTGGTCCTTGTACCATAAATTTGTTAGAAACTGGAGACTGTCGGTTAAATGTTTGTGAAAACGTCAACAAATTATTACTAAAATAAAGTGAAAGATCATTTGTAAATATGCAACGAAATTTTAAAACTTTCACCGAGAATTACATTAATTTTTGTCATTTAAATAAATTTAATTAGGAAATAAATGCAATCGTGAGTTAATAATTAACGTAGCAAATTCTTAAGTTTCTCATCAGCTGTTCTCTTGTGCAGATACTAGGTATAGTATCGCCGTTGCAGTTGCAGAACCTTCATCTAACGCAGCGGTGTATTCCACTGAAATTAAAGACGGACGTTAATGTTAACGCATCGCTCAAAGTATATAAACTAAGCTTATTTAAATGATTATGTGTCTGTTTGGACAGTGTTTACATTTACCAGCAATTGTTCACAATATACGCGTACAATCTTGTCTTAAAGAAAATACTGGAGATTGTGCTCTCCCTTGGTAAATAGGGAAACAGATCGTGCATTCTCTCTTAACACTAAAGTGCAACTGCCAACCCACGTGCATCCATTAACGCGGGTGGTCAATTGTACATCCTAGGCCCAAAGATTGCGGGCTTACACACAACCAGGATTGCTGCAAAATCTTAAGTTTGGCTTCATTCGGAAGGGAAGTAAAGCCGTGGGTTCCGTAAATGAAATCAACAACAACGCGAGAACTGACGCATGATGTTGGCTCAGCGCTCGCTGCGTTCAAGTGCGAACGCAGGCCAAAAATATCGTTCGGTAGAATGTCACATTTTCCCATAAAGCCTTGATTTAGACAATAAAGCATCTCTTATAAGGAGCAAGATATATTGAAAAAAAAAATAAATTACATAATATTGATCATTGCAGACAATATATATGTTTAACAAATAGATAAAGTTACACAATTATCTCTTTTTCTATCGTTTTATTTAATAACATCGGCCTAAGTACGAAAATCCGTCTAGTTGAAATGTATATTATACAACCGTTAGTTAAAAGGCGTTGGGTAAAATAACAAACCGTGAAACAGTAGATATGCTGGTGACAACATAAAAACACAGATATTTAAATTTTTGAAAACTGGTGCATCAGGAGCGGTTTTCTGTATAAATTCACAATATCATTTGCATACCAAAACATGATTACTTTGGTTATATTCATAGCATACAGATTAATTTGGAAATGGTAATGCATGACGTTGTGAATTTGCATTGTATGTGAAAACAACACTCGTAGCGTTGTGACGGGTCTTGTCTGCGAGTTCACACATATTTTCACGAACGCTTTAAACCGAAGATAGTTAAAAAAGAAAACCTATTGTTTTATAAATTTTTTTTTTGTTCGTGTATTTTGGAACACTGAATATTTTAACAATCTCAACATTTCATAGCAGAAATGCATTTTAATGTATACGAGGAGCATTGTAAAAGTTTTCTGTCTAACCAAGAAAACGCAAGATTTGTCAGAAGTGTTCTTGTTTTACTTTTCACCATAGTAACCATGTAAATCACCGCATTTAGTTCAACGACTTTCCAACTTTTTAATATCCTCAGTAAAATAAGATTTGTCCAGCTGTGAAAAATAAGCGTCTATCTCAGCTTCACCCTAATCATTTGATGTAAATCTTCGTCTACCCAGCCATTGCTTTAGGTTTGGGAACAAAAATTGATCGCTGGGAGCCAAATCCGGTGAATATGGCGGATGCGGAAGTATTTGGAAGCGAAGGTCATGCTGTATTGCAGCAATAATCCAGACGTGTGTGAATTTGCATTATCGTCATGAACGAGAAAGAATTTTATTTTTCGCAAGATGTGGACGTTTAGCCTGAATATCATCCTTCAGGTGGTCCAGTAATGAAGCGTAATACTCCCCGGTGATGGTTCTGTCCTTTCGGAGATAGTCTACAAGCATCATACCATGAAAATCCGAGAAAACCATAGTCATGACTTATCTTGCCGATAGAACCGTTTTTACTTTCTGTGGTGTACTTTCACTTGTTGCCACCCTCTGTTTGGAATATTTCTTCATCTCTGGTGTATCCTGATGAACCCCTGTTTCATCTACTGTTATGAAACGTCAGAGAAACGCACTGGAATTACGTTTAAACAAGTCTACACACTCTTGCGAAATGCGTCTTTGGTCCATTGTTAACAAAAGCGGCACCTATCGAGCGCAATGTTTTCTCATGCCCAAAACTTCGTATAAAAGATAGTGGACACGGCCTGTCAAGGTGTTTGCAATGTCAGTCAACTCGCTTAACTTCAATCGGCGATCATTGTGAATTTTTGTTACATTCTGGTCGTCGTAACAGTTTTGGGACGCCCTGAACGCTCATCATATTGAAGAATGGATTTACGGCCACGCATAAATCCAGGAGCCCACTTTTTAACCGTCGAAAACAAAGGGAAAGAATCGTGGAATCTAATCCTTTTGTATTTTTGTTGCGTTAAACCCCTCAAAACGGAGTACTTTATCACGGCTCGTATTTCAGTTTTATTCGTTTTGTAGAAAATGTTAACCTGTTTGTTTACACGCTCTCACAAACAAGTGACGACACTTACTAAAGATAATACTTAATAACTATCATAGTAATTTGGTCATTATCGCGACATCTCTCAGTCAGGCCAAAAACTTTTAGAAAACCTCTAGTATTAAAAAAAAAAGTTTGAAGTACAAAGCACAATTCCATTTGAGTAACTCTTTTACAGTGAGATTTAGGTTACGGATATCCTGAGTCTGACTGCTTATGGGGAAGTGCAGCCGCCGTAACCGGAAAAACGAGATACAATTTATGTTTTCACTGAAAGCATAAAGTGATACTATGTTGAAAATAACCTAACGCCCTTCAGTGACAATACATTGCCGGCATCTGCTTAAGAATCCCCTGTATTTCTTCTAATTTTCATTTCAGGAGAACACGGCGGTTCGCGCCTTACCAGTTCTCTGCACAATTCAGTTTTCATATGTATCGTGCGGTTGTGGAAAATTTATTGCACCAGCCTTAACTCTATAATCGAATCTTTAAATTATTTTGATCAATTGTTTTATTTCCACCATATTCTTCCATTTTGTTTTTATTTAATGTACACGCTTATTAAAAAAATAGAAAGTAAATACTGGCAGAAAAAAGCAAAGTTAGATGGTAAATAAACTGACCTCTCTATTATTATAAAATAGTCAGTATATAATGCCGTTAAAACTGTCATTAGTGATAAATAGCTGAATAATAAATATAAATTTCAACATTTATAAAACCCAGCTAATAATCGACCACATTGTTTTCATTAGTACTTTGTTGGTGCACCACATGCTTGAATCACTGCCTGACATCGTTTGGGCCTTGAGGAAATGAAATTGTTAATGCATTCCTGATGATAAATGCATCAACACTACCTATATTCCAATTTAATACACATAATTAAAGTAATAATTTTCAAAGCCTTGTGACAGGAGTAGAGTCATCTTCAAAAATTCAGCTTGAATGATCGCCAAATAGTGTCGTACTGTTGGCATCAATTTGTTTTCAAGGATGTCTAAGTAGACGTCTGCATTAACAGTGTCACTTACGAACTTCATATGACCTTTGCTAAGCCTGAAAATGCACCCCCAGATCATTTGACCTTGTGAATGCTTCACTATTTGTGCTATGCATGAAGGCAACTGTTCATCATTTCTGCAACACACCACAATTTCCCATAGAAGCCATGCAGGTTAAATTTAGACTTATCTGAAAGAATTATCTCTTCTGTCCATGCTGCCCAGCTTCTGTCTGGTAGTTCTGCTGGTAACTGAGACGTCACACGTCTTCAGTTTTGAGGATGACAGCCAACAATCACTGAGATAAATTTCTTTGAGTATCTTGCCCTGTTTTGGAGTAGATGTCTTTTTCCGCTTCTTCCTTTCACACGGTCAACATTTCTCTTGTATTCCAGAAATGATATACTGATGAAAACCTCTTCTAGAGGCTATGTCCATAGTGCTTACACTTAGACCAACAGAGAAATAAGCAAGAATAGCACTGTTCTTCTTTGGTGTTAATTCCATTCCTTTACTCGTCTTTTCACCGTAATATCTCAACTAGAAATGAGCCTACATTGTATTTCAGCAATGTAAACTGCGAAACTGACAACAGACAATAGTATTGTTAGTAAAAAATGCACATAAAAGTCCAAAATGTAAACAAGAATACACAAGCAACAAATGAGCAAAAATGGATACCTAAGCTTTAAATAAACAAGTGTCAAAGTCATATGATGCGAAGGGAGGTGATGCTCGCCACTAAATGTAAAACCCGTTCTTTAAGACTGTATTTATTTAGCGGCAAAGCAAATGAACAATTAGCACACATTGCAAGCACTGAGTTACCCACACGCTAACAAAGTAACTAAACTGCTACCTGCATATGCATTATAGGCCTTGACGACTGGCTTCTACCAATATGTTGTCGCACTCTACTGGCCCGTAATAAAACAGAAAGAAATTATGAATAAGTGTCAACAGACTTATGCACTTATGCACGTCCTTAAATATACAAAATATATTTAAATATACAATATGCGTTGTTTTCCAGCAAGGGTTACTTTATTTAGCTTTATTTAGCACTTCTTGATCTCTCCATTTTGGGGCCAAATTAATGCAGTCCTCATCAAAGAACTAGATTGTAATGAAAGACAAACCAGCTCCGTTCCTCCTTACGACAGAGGAAAATATTTTTACGTAGCGAGACGTTAAGCACTTTTAAGCGGTCACGTCTTCGAATTTTGCAAAGACTGAAGTTATTCGGAACCCAGCACAATGCTGCCAATCCCACTTGTTGGTAGCGTCGTGGATCGATAACAGAGTGAGGTAATGCAATAAGTTGAGTCCCAAATTGCTGCTTGCCAATTGCTGAGATAATCTCCCGTTTCCATTAGTGTCTTATACGCCTTGTTTCATCTTAAAATTAAACAGAAAGGAGCTTAGTTCCTGCTTGAATGAGCATTTATTTCTTCACACTCAGCGTTAACATGTAAGTTATATAGGGCGATGATTGGCAAGTCTTAAGTATCCGGTCACCCAATTATCTGATGACCGACGCAACGGTGAGGACTGCATCTGCCTGTGAGCCTTCGTACACGGCCAGCTGGAATACGCTGGAGTTGGGGCGATACAAGAGCACGTGGTAGAAACATTAATTGCTGACTAATGCCTCATAGACCCAAGGTCACGGATTCAAATCCGGCTGTCGATGGATTTTTAGAGCGTAAAAATCCGAAGTATGGCCTCCTTCGGAAGGGACGCAAAGTTGTATGTCCCGTGTTTTAGATTTACGGCACATAAAAGAATTTTCCTAAGCCTGAAATTACAGGCCTGTGGGCAAAATTTATCGTCTGTTAACACCTTTTATTGAATGGAAAGGTAATGACTAAATATATTAAACAGCGTCCCTAAATAAATATAATGATGATTATGAGAATAATAATAATAATAATAATAATAATAATTTCTCTATAGACATTTATTTTAAAGTGATTTTGAAGGGGGAAAAAACTAACAATCAACGAACGTACTTATGTATTATAGTCCAGTTTTTCTTTTATTAGTTAGTTTTAGGGTTTGTCATGCCATTATACCACGCAGTAATGTCATAATATATTTCATTAATTAATAAGGACATAACTTGGATTTAAATTATTTAAATTATTTTTGAAGTAGCTCTCCCTGGTGAGGAAATTGCTTAGTTCCCGCAGCTCATGCGTGACGGACTTTCTTGTTTAAAATTCTCTAGCGAAGCTTGAATTTAAAAAAAAAAAAAAAATAACATATACTTTTAAAATGATTTTTTATACTGACAAATGATGAATTTAAGCACCGGGAGAAAGCACATGTGTCGATTCTCTTATTGACTTAAGACACTGTGCAGTGCAGCACGCTACTACTGAAGTACTCGAGGTTGATTCTCCGTTCCTATGAAATAGGTCTACAGCTACTGTGAAAACATTTACTGAATGGCACGTGAGGTGTTGCTGAGTGAACCGGAGCAGAGCGTTTCAATCACAGCTGGTGGGGAAGACGGCGGTAGTAGATATTGATGAAACACCAACTCACTCTCTCGCATACACCTGCCCCTAAATTGCTTGCCGCCGGCATCTCGTTACCGCCGCCTTCTTGTTGTTGACGCAGGTGATCCGGAAATTAGACGCTGCATCAGAAGTTCATAACCTATCCAGGCTCTTCGTCCGAGAAGAATTAAAGAGAGGTGGCTTTCCTTCCAAGACGAAATGACGCGGTTTATGAACAGTAGGTGTTCTTAAGTTCTGTTGCTATGAATTAATTGCAATGTTTCATTAACAAAGTTGGAAATTGTAATGCGAAATTAGCTCATTCTTGTATGTGATTGGTTAAACAGAAATATTTCTAAATTTTCACAAATTTGTGTGATGCCAAAATCCTGATTAAAGCTACCCATCTTACAGTAATTTTTAAATCTCTTTACTTCAACTAATACCTGGGTCACTGAAGTATTGAGACACGGAAAGCATTGTTGCTGGGTCAAATTGTTAAGTCATTGATGTTACCATGGTAGCAGGCAGAGTTCTGTTGTTTTGTTCATTTACCTGCATTTTATGTTTTAAATCTGGGAAGTGCAAAGTTCTTGTAAGTGCAATGGAGAATCAGAAAGAGCATTTTCGTGTGAGATCTTGTACCATTTCAAACGTAACTTAAATGAAACGCAGTCACTTGAGCGTTTGAGGGGGCTTTAGGGGACTTTTCTCCTTCTCATGCTACTGTGTTCCGCTGGAGAATTAAACAGAGGGCGGCAATCTCTTAAAGATGCAGGGACCACCAACAGTAGTGTCTGAGAAGAACATCACCTCTGTGGAAACAATAAAGTGGCAGTGGCATTGGCATTGGCGATTAATTCGCCGAGTGTTCCAACCACCCTTCATGAGCACCTTCGTGTAAAAAATGTTTTCAATATGGGTGCCCCATAATTTGTCTTAAGTAGTGAAGCTCCACAGGGTGGAATGATGCCAAGAAATGGTGCAAAGATTTAACTGTGGAAAGTCTTGCCGTGTTTCAGATATTGTTACAGGTGACGAAACATGGATACATCAGTTTGATCCAGAAACAAAACCCCAGTCCTCCATTTGCGTTTTCCCTGATGGCCAATCAATCACCCGTCAAAGTCAAGAGGCCAAAGAATGTGGGAAAGAAAATGGTTGCCTCTTTCTTCTCTACAAATGGTCACGTGGCACCACTGTGCTCGAATATCAGAGATATGTTACTGCAAAATGGTACACAGGAGTTTTCCTTCCGAAAGTGTTTCAGAAAATGCAAGAACGGCGTCCAAAGACAGGACTAAGGGACATTTTGTTGCACCATGACAATGCCTCAGCTCACACAGTTAATGTAACAAGAGTTTCTGTAAGGAATTGAGGCAAAACTAATGACTACAGTCCCGACCTGGTACCGTGCGATTTCTTCTTGTACCGTACTGTGAAGAACAGACTCCGAAGTCACAGATTTTCTATCTCTGAAGGACTGAATGAGGAGTTCGTTATCCCGTGCCGTACCGGAAACTAGAGTGCCCAGAGAGGATACAGTGCTTTGAGAAACTGGAATAAACAAAACGTTTCTCTCAGTATTCATTATTTGTTGTCTCAATGTTTATTTGATGACCTGTGTATATACTTTCTACCTAGTGCTAGTATCAAAACATCAGGACTCCTATCAAAATGGATATTTGTAAATAAACAAATAATTCTTATTGAAAAATTAACAGGCTTCGTATGTAAGAATTTAAGCTTATAACCCAATCTATTTTGACTCCCATATTTCTGGTGTCATAACAGGAAAACAAAAGAGCTCAAAAACTTTTTGAAACGTAGTTATTGTATAATGGGAGAAATACTATGTGCTTTACTTGTTGCCTTTACAAGAGCAGAAGGCATATTGTATGATGGGCGGACGAGGCAGATGGAGTGAAAGATTGAAACTACCCCCAGGGGGTTGCAAAGGATGCGCTCCACAAATCATTTCCATCCCTCCTTTGCAGTGGCAGATGCGCCACGGGCAAGAAAAACTGCGTCAAGTTACATTCGCAGAATGGTAAGGAAACCTTGGGGGTGCACGGTTCGTCACAAACGCCTGTCTTTGACAGATGTGACGTTTGAGAGATTTTATTTTTTAATCTGAAGCTTTTACCATTCAAAAAAGTTTATAATGATAAATGACATTGATTTAGCTGGCGCAAATTACTTCGGAACTTGGCGCCTATACCAAAACAAGAATCGAACCTGAAGCCGCTGCTTGGTTGTTACGAGGGTCGTTTGAAATGTCCGTAAAATTGCGCGAAGATTTATTAAGTGACATCATTGTAAACTGTGTTATAAAAATGTTCAGTCTTTGACAGGTTAAACTTTCGTTTACTTTTCGATAGGTCGACTCTTAGAATTAAAGTAGTTGCTTTAAAGTCATTTCAATCCTATACAGTAAAAGTCTGTCACGCGGGAGCTACGTAAACTACGAGGGTTGGTCCTTAAGTTTCCGGCCTCGCCGATAAGGATTACCGCCCTCACAAAACCCATAACTGGTGTCGTACCTTATCTGTTAAGTAAATAATTGCAGCTGTAACTTCCGCTCCTCTGTGTTCAGTTCAGATATAGTTGCATAAAGAAGGCTATGTGATATGTGTTGTGACATGTTCAAAATGCAGTTTCAAGCTGTTATTAAGTTCTTCACAAAAGAAGCACTTACTCCAAATGAAATTAAACAGAGATTGGGCGGTGTATATGGGGAATAATCCTCTCATATGCTATCGTAAAATAATAGGGCCAAACTTTTTCGCTTGGGTCGAGAAAGCATTGAAGACGAAGAGCGTGCAGGTCTTCCATGGGGGTGCTCATTCCTGAAAACATCTCTCTTGTGGAAGCAGAAATTATGGAAGACCGGCGGCTCAAAGTTACAGAAATAGCACCAAGGTTGGGCCTTTCTAAAACAACAGTTCTTCAAATTATTCATGAATAAATAAGGTTAGTGCAAGATGGGTGCCTAAACTTCTTTCTCAGTTCAAAAGCAGCAACGAGTCATCTGTTGTCAGGTATTTTTGAAGCTCTGCCATGGCAACGAGAGGGAAGTTCTGCAAACCATTGTTACAGGAGATGAAACCTTGGCTCCCTACAATGATCCCTTGTACAAAAGAGAATCAATGGAGTGGCGTAAACCTGGCTAAGCACCGCCTCTAAAGGCCAAGGTCACTCAGTCAACCAAGAAGATCACGGCCACAATCTTTTGGGACTGTGAAGGAATACTCTTCCTTGACTTCTAGGAGAGGAACACCGCAGTAAATGGGGAGTAATATGCTGGCCAACTGCACAGACTAGTTGCTTCCTTCCATCAAAGAGAAAAGACGAGGAAAGATGAGTGGTTATGTGCACCTTCTTCACTACAATGCGCTTTTGCACACAGCTCTTGTTGCAAAGGAAGCCGTGAAGAAATGTGGCTTCAAGGAAATAGACCACCCACCCTATAGCCCAGATCTAGATCCCAGTGACTATTTCTTCTTCTCAAAATTTAAGAGGGACCTTCGAGGAAGGAAATGTAAATGTGACGAAGAAGTCATGGATGCTGTTTATGCCCATTTTGCAGACAAAACTTCTGCCTATTTTGGGGGGGGGGGAAATTGAAAATGTTAATTCAAAGATATTAGAAGTGTATTGCAATAAAGGGTAACTATGTTGAAAAGTGAAATATTGTTTGGTCTTTATTATATCTAGAAAATGTTTAGGCCGGAAACTTATGGACCTGCCCTTGTAAGCGAATTCCTGATTATTCACGGAGTGAATAACCTGGTTAAGGTATGGAGAATCTTAGTTTTGGTATTGCTAAATTCTTATATATTTTGTTTGTTTATGCAAATTTAATTGTAATGTCATTTGCCAAAATGAAACCAATAATTTATTTATTCATTCATTTAACTTTTCTTCCCAAAAACACGGCGTTTAGGATACATTTCTTGTCATTTAGAGGACCTGTCTATCGTAACCTTTTTACAAATTGGCGCGCAGTTTTTCACTTGAACCACACATCGCCAAATCACTTCTGTGCACGAACCCGTTTTGACATATGCATGTGTACATGAACACTGCATTTATATAGTAGCATAACTAAGGAACAATGAATAGCACAGTTTGTGCACAATAAAACCACCGAGTGACAGAACCTATCACTGACAAATCCTTCTTCAAAATAACTAAGGCTGCTACCGGCACATGCACTGAAAACATTCACGCACTGGCGGCTTGTTACTTAAATAACCTCACTGTAATTATTAAGCTGAATTAATTTCTATGGAGCTGATAATAATGAAAACATTGCTAAAGCTCTCTGAAAGTTTTTTTCCTCTGCGCCGGTAGTTATTGAAGAATCGGTGAAATGTTCGCTGTGCACTGCTTTTTGATGTGAAGAAAATGTGATGTTATCTATTGTTGGTATCCCAGTGCTTATTTGGAAGTATTGTAGGTATACAAGAGGAAAAAGATACTCTCTTGGGAACTGAGCTGGGATCATTTTAATTAGTAATCAAGTATTCTGAGCAAAAAATCACCAGACACAAGCGAAAACGTCATCTTATTTAAAATGAGGTATCGATTGATCTCCCGCTGGAGAAAAGTGAATATTCGTCAGGAATTTTTGGTGCATCTCTTCTAACGAATTTCTATATACAGTTGAGAGATATATTGATTAATAAAGCGCTTCGTTAGCTAGCGGGAGCCATCATTAAGTCAGGTTTTCACTAACCTCGCTTAATGGCTTAGACGTGGATGCCGCACATGTCTGAACCCAGTTCATCTTTCTCGTTGATCCACCAGAGATGAGAGAAAAACCCATACCTCAACAAAGTTTTAAAAAAATGGGGGGAAAGAGGAAGTTAGCACTTAAACGAAGGGGAAGGGAGAACATTACTGCCTGTTCCCTTACTCTGAAACGTGTTCTTTTGCATACGTTGCGCGTATTGTGCAAGAAGTGCACTATTAAAGAGAACAACTTCAATCTTGCAAAGTACTTTATTTTTCGACACAGTCCTCTTAGAAATTCAACACACTCGCTACAACTTTTCTCCAGCTTGATGATTTCCTTGTCAAGTGCGTTTCTTCGAGGCCATCAAAATACTCGTTTATCTTCTGTATGAGCTCTTCATTTCACTAAAATTTGTATTCAGACAGGAAAGTTTTAAGTTTCGGGAACAGATGGTAACCCGGGGTTACCATCTCAGGCGAGTAGGGTGGATGCACTAACATTTCAAATACGAAGCTTAGAAATTGAACCGTGTAGTTTGTTAAAGTAAGCTTTAAAACAAAGCAATTTTGCGAAAAAATGGAAATTTCACATGAAGGTTTTCGTTGAATGATTTTTTAAGATTTCAGTAAAGGTGTAATTCAACAGCAATGCATAGAATCGCTTTGTTCGACTTTTGGTAATAAAGCACCATCAGAAAATACGGTTTTCAATTTGTTTGCAGAATTTCGTCGGGGTCGTGCATTCTTCAGTGATGAATTTCGGGAAGGTCGACCAAAATCGATTGTTATACTGAAAAACGTCGATGTAGTACACAACCTGATTGAAGAAGATCGGCATGTGACTTACAGTGAAATAGAGGCATATTTAAGCATATCGAACACTGCAATGCATTCGATTTTACATGAACATTTAGCTGTGAAAAAAGATATTCCCGCTGGATTACGCGTAATTTGACCGAAGCTCAAAAAAACATTCGTGTTAATTGATGTAATGAAATGCTCAAAAAATTCCACTAAGGAACTAAAAAGTCTGTATACAACATCATAACATGTGACGAAACTTTGATATATTCGTATGAACCGGAAACTAAGTAACAACGCACTCTTTGGCTGTTCCAAGATGAACCGAATCCCACAAATGTTCGTTCACGAAGCACTTCCAAGAAAATGATGGTTTGTCTCTTCGGTTGTACTGGACATGTCGCAACCACTCCTTTAGAGGATCGAATAACAGTTAATGTTGAATGGTATACAACAATTTGTTTGTCAGAAGGCATCGAAGAAACAAAAAAAAAAAAAAAGAAAAAAAAAAGAAAGAAAGAAAGAAAGAAAAAAGGGGAAAAAATGGATACGTCAGATCATTCTTCATCATGACAATGACAGCTGTCAAACAATTGATTATTTGAAGGAGGAAAACATCGAATCAACGTCTCATTGCCCGTATTCAACTGATTTATTGCCAACGACTTCTTTTTGTTCTCGAATGTCAAGCAAAAAAATGTATGGACAGCGATTTTCATCACCTCAGAAAGCTGTTGAAGCCCATAAAAACCATCTTTTTGAGATACCAACTTCAATGGAAAAAAATGTTTTGAAAATTGGTTTGTACGTATGCAAAAGTATATAAATCTTAAAGGTGAATATTTTTAAAAGGAATAAAACAAAAAATTCCAAAAATATTTTACTCTCCTAGTTTTTGTAAAAAGGTAAACCCTCGTAGTAGTTGGGTCAATTTGCCTGCACCGATGCATTATATTGGTGAAACACTTTCTTTTTTACTATTTCCAGGCATTTTCCCCTGATCACTGTCTTTGGTGTCTCCAAAAGCCATGCGTAGTATTCTCTAGTAATAGTTTTGCGCTTCTCCAATCAAGTGCATTCGTTTTGCATCCCAAATAAACTGAAGCCGTCACCTTTAAAACGGAAGGAACGCATTCGTCTTGTTTAGCCTGTTGTTTCGTTTTCAATGGATGAAAATCCTCGTTTCGTCCGTAGTCACAAAACACCGTTGACATTTCCAAACAATCGGCCGATATTCGGAAATGATTTCGCTTCTACTTCGGATGTGAGCAGACGCGGCAACCATCTTATGCAAAGTTTTTTCACGTGAATTCCTTATACAAAATAAAATGAACCCGCTCGGTTGAAATGCACACTTTCACTGGTCTGTCAGCCAAAACTAAGCATGGAATTTATCCATGACTTCTGGTCTTACAATTGATTTTGGAGCTCTAGGACATGGTACATCTTCAATGTTTATTATGCCACACTTGAAGTCATTCAGGAGCGGTCCGTGTGCCAGATGGGCTCGGCCCCTCTCCACCGAAGAAAATGCCAAATTTATTTATCATTTTATCTTTTCCAGGTCAACTTTTAAAGCAATAAAAGCGTGAAAACAGCGATGTATTTCCGATTAGGTCTTAATTGTATCTTAAGATTTGTAATATTTGCTTCCTATTGTAGTAGCAATAGCATGCGGGTCCTCCGTTAGCGAGGGAAGCTCATGGACCAGCCCAGAAAATTTTCCGTTTTAAACTTATATCTTCATGGGCCAGCAAAAATTAACAAAAATTTACATTTATCTTCCTCCAAGGTATGTTAACCTTTCTTCAGCTTATTTCCCCTTTCTCTTGGGTCAGCAGGAAGACGGCTCTCTTTTCTTAGGAACCAAATGTTGAAGGGTTACTAACACCACGCGTAACTGACAAGGGGTTGTTTTCGCACTTTGAAATTGAGTGGTTTCCTCATTGTTTGTCAGTGGAAAGTTGACGGCTAGAGCGTTAAAGGATACACACACAAACTTTTTTCATTATAGATGCCTAGTAGATACGATCGATAGAGATTTGGAGAAATTATTTAAAAATCTTTCTGTGAGTACACCTGCAATTGCTTACATTCGTTCGGAATTTGCTAATAAATTAATTTTCCCTAATAGTTTGCCCTTTATTTTCTTAACGAAGACCTTTAGTAAACGTCCACATTACAGGCGGAGTTTGAACGTCAGACTGCATGACGCGAGCGGGGGAACCCGTCGGTTGCAGTATTTTAACAGTATGCCAACATAAAAACTTGAAAGTTTAGCTAATGGATATCAGCCTTCAGAGTGAGATGTAGGCGGGTGTGTGGAAGAAACAAAAGGCTGATATTTTGACGTTCATCCTCCCTTCCACTACCCACTTCTCTGCGGTTCTTCAGTTGCGGTCGGTATTTTGAAACACAGAGCGGCGCGTATCATAGCGTGCTATGAATATCCTCGTTTCGAAATTGATTTTGTGCTGCTGTTTTTATTTTGCTAAAAGCAATAACTAGTTTACGGTTTTTACATCTGTGAACAAACAGTTCACATTTGGCTGGAGTAATTTAATAAAAGTGCTTGCTTTTGGAATGGGTGAGCACTGCGTTATTTTTACATCCGCGGCAGGAGAATAAGGTTAGACATGCGTATCGATCCTGCTGCCTGCCGTTGTACGGTTAATCAACTCCATGGTGGAGCTTCTGTCAGGACAAGCAGGTGCTCTGCTGCCTACACTTTATAGCCTGCTTCATGAGATGTGTTGATACTTCTCTCACCAGTGCTGTGTCTGGCATGATATAGTGTTGCTAGTTGGACGAGTGGCTGTCAGGGATACACACATTCTGCGCCATGGTGTATGTAATGTTTTAACTAAAGAACTGGAGATGATACCGTCTGCCCCATAAACCCAGCCTCGTGAGAACAAGTGGAAAGCTGCCTGATAGAGAGGTAATGACATCTGATCAAATCAATGCGTGATAATGGCCGCCCGGAAACTTTATGCTGATCACATGTCCTCCTGCAATACTGCACTCTACCAGTGATGTGGCAAGACGGAGGTAGAGGGCGCAGCGGTTGCTGCGATAGTACAAAACCTATAATGGCTATAACAGGATAAATTAAAGATGAAAAAATGAAGACGTTGATGCGACGGTAACTACGAAAGTTTTGATATGAGGAAAAGTGAATGTTGGCCACTTATGAGGAATGTGGCGTGTGGTAGCCCTCCTTTATGAGTAAAACAGTACCAGGTAGTGACCCTCCCACTCCCGCATTCCAGAGTGTGAGGGTAAACAATCGCTCCCCTGCACAGACAACCAGTCATTATGGTGGAATTGCAGAGAGAGCATTGTCCCATTTTAATTCTTTAATTTCAATGGTGGTTTAAATGAGTCCCAAAGCCTCGAGGCCTTACAATAGACTTTTGGGAACTTTTTGCGGAATTAAAAAAAATCGAATTTGCACTGAAATGTGATAGAAGTGAGCGTCCTGCAGCGCCAGCGACTGAAAAAAAAATTGGTTCGCGAAAACAATCGCATTTACATTTAAAGACACCGAGGCAGCCTTCTACATTGGATCGCCAGTAGTATCAAACATCCTGCATGATCTCTTCGTGTCAGAAAGGTTTCTTCTCTTGGGTGTCCCACAATTTGACAAGGGAACAAAAGACGCACCTCCGTCGAATGGTGTGAAGAAATGCTCCGGAGATTCGACGGAGGGAGCTCAAGGCATGTTTCTAACGTCATCACGGATAATGAAACATGGATTTACCAATTTGGCCAGACACCAAGCGACAATCGGCAGTTTGGATCTTTCCACATGAAGTTGCACCAACGAAGGTGAAGAGGGACCGAAGTGTAGGCCACAATTCCTCTGGAGGAGCAAAAGGTAGTTACTGCTCAGTTTGCCTGCCGAAAGTTTCGTCATGCTCCGAGAGCGCCGTCCGCGGACAGGACTGAGGGGTTCCTGCTTCACTTCGTCAACTCCTGCACTCATACGGCTAACATCACCATCCTTTCCTGGAGTCCACAGAGGTCAGACTCGTGACTCATCCTCCCTATAGTCCTGATCTGGCGCTATGCTGTTATTTTCTTCTTCCAGAACGGGCTGTGGTTGGAAATGAAAATGAACGTTTCCTCCTTGAGGAAAATGAATGGCAGGGGTGCTTTGGTAAGTGGTTTTGGGGGACGAGAAAGTGTACAGAGTGTGGTGGAGAATACTTTGAAAAGAATCAAAAGTCAGAGGGAGTCTATCCACTCCCAATTTGACGTGTCTCAAAACATTCGTACTGACCCTCGTGTTTTCTAAAAAACGGTTGAGGGGCAACACTAGTAAAGACAAATAAAAACTGAAAATTTGACAGATTCTTTGCTATGAATGAGTCATGTGTTTATACTATGATCCTGAAACCAAAATGAAAAGTAGGAAATGGAAATATAAGATATTCACTCCCTAATGAATTTAGGAGGCAGCCATAAGAAGTTTTGATCACACTGGTCTACAAGAGAGGTGTTAATATGCTGCTTACAAATCTCCTTTTTTGATTTCTTATATCACCTATAAGTTTTATTTATTTTTAATTTACTTTAACTAACGCCCACATTGTTCGTTATGAATGGTATGGATTGTTGAAGTTTATTATTTCGCTGCCTATGCATTGCAAAAGTAAAGGGATTGATTTTGATTGTTAGGGTCGGAGGAGGGCATTGACGTACTGCAGCCTATACCTCCAGTGGGGACATCTCTGGAAGGAAGGGATGAAGTAAGAAAGACTCTTGGTAGAGTATTTCCTATCATTGTTTTCAGAACATTCCGATGCCGCCGGAGCTTCCCCCTTCAAGCTCACTCTAACAATGAACGCAGAGCAGGCCTGGCACTTCTCACTTCATCATGAACATATGCATGGCCTTCCTTAAATTTACGACACCATTGCTTAACTTTCCCTTCATTTGCGACAGTTGGTCCATAAACCCTCACACATTTCACGGCGAGTTTCAGCATGACTTTTACCTTCTGTTGAGAATGTGAATCGCTGAACGAGCTTCACAACTGGCGGGATTGCTTATTTTCGCAGCTATTTTAAACCAGTCTCGTAAAGGTAAACGGGGATTGTTTGATAGCTAACTTGGTTGGCACAAGGTAACAGCAACATCTGTAAATGTGATCACAAAGTTTGCTTTCTATGTATCAATGTTCTATGGTCATAAGTCAATGTGATATTTGTTTGGCAGTTTAAACATGAGCGTGACGGTGAAAATGGTTAAGATTGAAATTAGAAGTGGAATTCATTCTTTTTACTGTAAGCTGTAAGGGAAATTAACAAAGGAAACTCATGAGAGGACTTTGCCTACATTAGGTGACGAAACCGTTCGACTTGGTAAACGAAGCATGAAAGAAACGCCACGTCCTGGAGCTCCAAATTCAGCTGTGAAGCTAGAAATCATCAATAAAGTCTGATATTGTTTTGGCTGACAGGTGAGTGAAAGTGTACGAGCTAGCAGAGCGCACAGACATCCCAACTGAGCAGGTTCATTTTATTTTGCATAATGAATTACACATGTAAAAAATTGCGCAAGATGCGTGCCGCATGCAAACATCGGCCGATTGTTTGGAAACTAAACAAAAGTGTAAACATAGGGCCCTACGATTTTTTTTTTTTTTTTTTTTGGAAGGCAAAGGAAATTCTTTTGATTTGACTACTTGGAGAAATGAAAATACATGTTGGCCCAATGGAATATGATGATATTCAGAACCTTCTTGTGGGACACCCGTAAAATTTAAATAAGAGTACTTTTTTCAAGGAACGAGTAGCACAATGTCGTTTATTAATTTGAACTTATTTTTTTAAAATCACATTTTTCAGTGGGCTCCACAACAACATTCACATTGATGTAATTGACCACAACAAGCTGCAATAAAACATTATCACTATCCCTAATTTCACGAGTTATGATTTCAATTATCTACATGACGGCCCATGGCCTGTCACAATGCACTTTGCTTTTCAAGTATCCTCATAAAGAGTAATTTGTTGCCGTCAGATCTGGAGATCGCGCTGACCAGGCAAATAGAGAAATTATGTGTCCAGGAAACAGGATCTGCAGAGTGATCACTGTTTTATGAGCGGTGTGAACTGTGGCGCCATCCTGCTGGAACCAAAACTTGGTTTCCATCTGAAAATTCAGTGTTGCACATTAAATTCTACCCTAAATCTTCTCTGAACGTAGGCGATTGATTTAGATTTAATAAATCTTGTAACGCGAACACACGTTTCTGAACCTTACAAACTTCAATGCGAACAGAATAAATTGCATATTTAGAAGGTGACATAGCAACCAACACCATAATTGTAGCGCAAAATCGCTAGAAACGGCAGCATTCTGAAAACAGTCATGTTCTATTGGGTCAATTGTGATTTTTAAAAAACAATTGTACATTACTAAATTGCATCATGCTACTTGTTCCTTGAAAAAAGTATTTTTATTTCTGTACGAGTGTCTCACATGAAATTTTTGAAAACCGTTATATTCCATTGGGTCACACTGTACTAGGCATCATTTTTGGAGAGTCTAAAGACAGAGATTGCGCAAAAACGCGCGGAAATAACAAAAAAGGCATTGTTGTACAATGCCAATTGGCTGATGCAGGAAAAATTGACCGAAATACTATTTGAAATGTTACCGCATCCACTCTATTCACCTGATCTTGCTCCTCAGGGTTACCGTCTGTACCCCAAACTCAAACTTTTATGGATGGATAAACATTTAATTCAACTCGTGATGCATGAGGTAAACGAGTATCTTGATGGCCCCAAGAAACCCCTTCCACAAAGTCATCACGAATCTGGAATACGTTGCAGCAAGTGTGCTGAATTTTGAGGGGATGTCGAAAAATAAAGTACGTTGAAAGACTGAGCTTGTTCTCTTTAATATGAAACCGCCCTATTACAACAATATGTTCGATGTCAAGATAATGAATTACCTGCAGCTTCTACGCTGGTGCGATTCGCCCAAGTGTTGCCAACCTTGTTTTATGAGCGACTGACCTTTGCTTTTGAAATGTGTGTCGTGTTTTAGAATCACAGACAATTTTTCACGAGTTCTTCTTTAATGCACTGCTCATTCAAATGGTATGAAATCTGTCAAGTCATTTTTAATGCTCGTATATCTCAGGAGAGGTGGTGGAGTTTTGATGAGTTCAGATCATGAACAATTGTGGGTTTATCTTGATAAAACGCCGGAAGCAAAGTGATGGTCAAAATGAACCTCCGAGTTTTGGAAGAGCTCAGCATTGTAAAGCATTTTGCGAACCGGCTCGCAATCCACCCACAGTCGCGCACACATAAAAAAAAGATGTGAGCACGTTTTGTGTTGTCATTAGATTAACGGACAGGCTTGAGCACGCGAGACAGAAGGGGATAAACGCGAATGCTAATGGGGTATTAAGCCCCCGGGAGGGAAAAAATGGGCTTTGTGTGCTCTGCGCCTCGCCCACGAGTAGTCGGACATGCACGACAAAAGGTCATGATATCGACTTGTATCATCCGGACTGTGCACATAAAACAATTTACTGTCGGGCGCTAAAGGCGCTGACACTGCGGTTAACCTTCGTTCCCAAACCGTTTGAGGTGACACAAATAACATTCTATTTTTCAATATAATCCCCGTTCACTGAATATACTGTAACATAAATGCTTTTCTAAAAAAGGAGCTTTATCAACAAAATGTTCCATTGAGACATCAGTCAACTCACTAATGCCTTTTTTATGTTTCAGCGAATTCCAAAGGAATGTACCTATTGTGGTTGTGCCCATGAAATGATTTTTGAAAATTTGCATCAAATCTTCATCAGCCCTACTTACTAGGCACGAAAAATGAAAATTAAATATATAAAATACATGTGTGTATGTGTGTGTGCGCGCGCGCGCTATCGCTCTAGCAGGCTCAATTTGTGTTTTTCTCAACGAAACTCTGCATATAACGATCAATTAACAAACTATTCATCGAGTTAGTTAACCAGCAAAAATGAACCATTAGGTTCATGAGGGCAAATCCAAAACAAAAAAATAAAAATCACTCTAGCCGCCGCAAGTTTTTGAAACTAAACTCGGCATATGCCATTGAAATAATGTAAGAAATATAGTTTCTGAAAATCAGCGAAACCAGACTTTCCCCCGCGGCGCGGGGTTTTTCCTATGAGCTAGCCCACAATTGCGGTGCTGTGGAGAGGATAACAAGCGCTGCTTGCATACTTTTCGATCTTGCTGATTGTCGCAACCATAGCACAGCTGTTCCCGGGTGTGTGTTGGTTTCTTAATTCGACAGTATGCATAAAGTGTGTTATACCTCAGGTGTTTACAACGGCACAGCGTGTCTTCATATATACGATTCACATGTGTTAACTTAGTAGTGAAGGAACCATAGGATTTGATATAGTTGATTCTGTTACTTATGCGAAAACCACACTAAGCACTTTTTTCAGAGAATTAACCGACACAGAGTCTGATTATGCATTTTATCAACAGGACTCTGTCACTGCTCACACTGCGAATAATTCCATGAGAGCAATTTACAATATGTTTCCACAAGAGGCAACATATTGTAGAGGTTAATGGCAGCCTCGGTCCCCGGATTTAACAACCTGCGATTATTTATGAGTTAAATTGAAACATGCTATGTACAAGACGAACTCGCAGACCATACAAGAAATCAAAGCTAATGCTCGTCCGGAAATTGTTCGGATTTCGTGATGAATAATTTCCTAAAGAGATGCCAAAATGTGTGGAGAATGAAGGCGGGCAGTATCAGCACCTGATTTGATAATTAATGAACCTTTTAATATGGTTTGTGTATTGTTTTACCTTCCTGACGCCTGTGGTGCCTCTGTAGTTAAAACGGGCGTTAAACACTACTAAAAAAATCCTCCTGATAACCGCCATAATCAGGCTGGCTCGCGCTCTCCCATAGGCCGCGGGGGATAACAAAACTGATCGCACGGTATTTTAGGACCGGTGAAAATATGGCTAAGACCAATAGGACCGACGTGGTTTATGTATGGAATCAGTTTATCCAGAAGAATTAAAATCAAAACATGTTTCATTAGCCCACAGTATTTGGGATGACTTTCATTAATTTGATGCGGCTGGTAACCCGAGAGGTTGTTTATTGGAAGAATGATAGACGCTTATGGGAAGGAACCAAGATGAATGCAGTGTTTGTTTAAATAGTTCCGAAAGTTAAGTGGAGCAATCTTACGCTCTGTTAATAATCCTGTGGCAAAAATAAACAATACTCCATGCACACTGTGCCAATTGCTGGGGCTTTCTCGGTGTTCGAACATATGACTTAAATTGATATTTCCTGTTTAAAAACTCATATTTCAGTCCAGTGTCTTAGCAGATTATGTTAAGGTACACATATGTGCTTTCACAAAAAATCCACATTTTTCAACCAAAATTTTGTTTTAACTCAATTACCATTACACTAGGTAAATTATGTGAATAGAATCCTTAAATGAAGTTCGTGATTTTTTTAAAAAATAATATATAACAATAGGTCAATTTTAAAACACCCTAGTAACAATAAAAATGCATCATTTTAAATCATTTTGTCACTAAACTGATCAACTTTTAAGCTTGTAATAGTCTGAAGCAAATAAGTTTATTTAACATCATTTTTCTAGTAGCTGCAATTTTTTTTCTAAAATTTTGAAAATAAGTTCAAGAAAAAGATATTACATTTGCCTCCAACTTATAAATTTTAACTAAATGTTAATCCTTTTGCTTCAAAACACTCCTTATTTAATCCTCTTTAATTTGACATAAGAATGAAGTTGATGACACTATTTTACTAATATTTGTTGGGTTTAAGCGAAGAAAACAATGTCAATTTTTGGTGTTGAGAAAACGAGCAATGAAAGTACACAATGATGTTTATACTGCCATTTTTAAAACTCGCCTGTTCCATATGTTGGACCCTCTTTTTGAAGATTGTTAATCTCTTTTAGCTTATTCCTTCCTCCGAGGTACATTCTACGCTGATTTTGTTGAGGCGTCATGTCTACTCCAAACACTCCTGTTGTAGTGAATTTGCCAGGAACAATATCAGAAATTCTATTTGAACTCTGTTGCTACAATTGAAATGCAGGACAGCTTCCATAACGCCCAATTTCAATGTAGTAAGCCATTCTTAAGTTTTTTTTCTGCATCGCCTCCATATCATAATTAAATGACTCCTTGCAGTTGTTGTGTAGACACTTAGACAACATCCTTGGATCACAAAGACTCTCGTAAACCCGAATTATTTTCGAATGTATCTGGATAGAAAACAAGTGGCGCTTCTCGGCTTCAGCTGAAATCTCAGTATGGGTAAATGCGTATGCTGTTTATTGGTATACCGCCCTCAATCAAGCTTTTGGTTAGTTTACCAATACAACATCAAAAGTTGGAACGAGAGTGGTGAATGCGAAGGGAAAAAGAGAAGTAAAGCGGAAAAAATCGATGGGAACGTTAGAGTACCCGCAGGAACCGACGTTGAGTAAGGAAGAATGTGAATAAAGTGCCAGAAGGTGGAGAAATAACGCACAAGTTCGCCTCACAGCATTCCCACGCCATGTCCTCGAGGTGAGCAGCCCACGCCCCAGGTTGACAGAATCACTGTGCCTCTGTTGGACCAACTTTCTCATTGCTATGCAAATTCATGTAAACAAATGCACGTGGTTTGCCAGTTAGAGAGTGTAAGTCAACATACGACAGAAGGTGGACCGGTGCTTATTGTACGCTTCCGATATCTGCTACCAAACCTGCGCGGCTCCTGAAACAGTTGAGCGTTGCATTATTGCTGCATGAAGTGTACTTTTCAACAGAAATGAATGTAATCTAGTACAGGGAGAGCCAAACAAGTGTTGACAAATGTTACGGCCTTTTGGTATGTGGCGATCTGACGAATAAACAAGCAGGGTTTCTCCTGTATAATATTATTTGTGATAAATATTGAGACAGGGAACGTTGGCCACCTCTAAGGAAAGCATTGTTGCTGGGTCGAAATTGTTCAATCATTGGTGTTACAATGGACCAGGGCAAACCTCTGTTGTGTTATTCATGTTTTAAGTCTGGAAAGTGTGAACGTTCTCATAAGTGCAATGGAGATTCAGACAGAGCATTTTCGTGCGATGATCCAAATGTGGCTAAAATATAACGTTTGAGGGGGACTTTTTCCTTCACGTGCTACTGTGTTCCGCTGGTTTGGAGAATTAAAGAGGGGGCGGCAATCTCTTAAAGAAGAAGAGAAGAGTGGCAGACCATCAATAGCAGCGAATGAAGAACACCTCTGTGGAAACAATGATCAGGGAAGACCCAAGAATGACCTACAAGGACATTGACCTGGCATTAGCGATTAGTTCGCCAAGTGTTTCAACCATTCTTCATGAGATCTCCATGTAAAAAGTTTTCTCTGGATGGGTGCCCTGTAATTTATGTGAAGAGAGAAGCTGCGCAGCCGCTCACTGGTGAATTACAGCCACCGCAACCGGTAAAAGGCAGATGGAATCGCCGCGCCTGAAATTAGTATTTTTATTTTAATATTTATATTTTCCCTAAAGTATAAAACAATGCTGTACTTAAAACGAATGATGATAATAAGCACTAAGTCGTGTTATTACAAAAGTTCAAAATGATGCCTCTCAGCGGCAATACATTTCTGGCATCTAAGATCCTGTTTGTTGTTAATATTTTTACCTGGAAAGTGATTACCAGGATATTTTCTTGCGAGTCGCCTTATCACTTCTCTGCAAAAATTCTCTTAAAAAAAACACGCACGCACACACAAACAACCTCAAAATCCGTTCTTAAAGACTATTTGTAGTGCATGGCTAATGAAGTACAATTTGCATACAATTTAATACTATATACAAGTTACTATCTTCACATGCATTGTATGGCCTTGACAAATGGGTTCTACCGATATTCAGCCTCGCTTTGCCGGCCCATGTTATAGTCTTAGTGAATATACATTATGGTATGGGTTGTTTGTTTCCTTTATTGTATTCCTAACAGACATTCTTTTTTTAAAAATTATTCACTTTATGTTTTCTCCTGATGCGACAGTTTTTCTATTTTAGGAATCCTTATCAACTAAATAAGGGCCATGGCCTCTAGTTTACCAAGTAAATATTTATTTACCTATCATTATTAAAACTTTGTAATTTCCAAATTTTTGAGAACGATGCCTATAATGATTATAAGGAATTGATTTTTTAAAAGCGCCTAGAGATCATATTTTTATCAAATGCCGGGGGAAAAGCCCATATGAAACATTAGCTAGGCAAGGCATCTTGATCCAATGCTACGCGTGGCCGAGGTCGTTGATGCGCGGACTCGTGACCGGCAGGTCTACTCAGTCTTCTTAAAAATAAATAAACACAATAAGACACAAACAATGGTATAAGTAAATTTAAATTAAACAATTAATGTAAGTACTTTCCTCGATTTCCGTTAGGGTCGTTCCCTCTGAGGTTTTTTCCATGTTTTCCTCGGTCTTCATAAATGGCAAATACCGGAGAGGTATCTTAATCTTACGTCTGGAACGTTTCCTTCCTTAAAAAAATGGTAATTCTTTCCCAATTTATCATTTCATCTCATATATCATCAGTGTCCACCGTCTGTGATGCCTCAGTAGTTAAACGGGCGTTAAACATTACTCAAATAAATAAATAAAATAAAAAATAACTTGATCCGAAAGTTGGCTTCATCGGTTCATTTACGATCGTTGGGACTCGTATATACAAAGCTTAACTCCTGGACTCATCAGGGTTACCCGTTAATTAACACGAATAAATATGACGGTAACTGAATATTGTAACAAACATGACAGTGTCGAGCTGTATGCTTTTACTGCGGAAACCTAATTTCAAGATATGAGGAAAGCTTTAGCGCAATAGGAACAGATGTGCCATGTGGTAATTTGTCAGGCTGAACACGAAACAAAACAGGCTGTTCATGATGTAAGGCTATCAATATCACTGAATGAACACTCAGTAATGATATTTATAAAATGCTTTCTAGTGATTCTGTTCCTAGAGAAGCACAAACAATGATAAAGTTTGCATCAGGGCCGGTTTTTCAGGTGCAACAGGTACAGCTGTTCCGTTTTTTAGCCTAAGTTTAAACTATTTCTGAGTACTGACATACGAACATATCGATAACAGCACGCTGTTTTGGCATGTTTCTTACACCTGTATCTTTGGTCCCTCAGCAGCTGACACCTATTTCATACAAATGCTTGCTTTATGCTCCGAGATGGTAAGTGCAGCCAAAACTGAGAATTATATACTGGGCACCATCTAGGACGGGGAGAAATGTGTAATCATTGATTGGCTGTCCCGTTTCCATAGCAACTCAGAAGAATGCCCGAGCCGGCGAGGATTACCAACTCGTTAAATGTATTTTTTGGAGGATTTCGCTTAGCAATCACAATTTTTAATTCATACATTTATTGCTATGCCGATTTAGTTACCTTTTTTATATAAAATAAAACGTTTTGTATTGTTAACGTATTACTTTTAATTGCTATTGTATTTAGTTAGCTCTGACTATATAGAAGCGATTGGTGTGATAATGCTGTTTGTAGCTTCGGTTTTGTATGGTGCCATTCCGCCATATAAACTGTCAAGCATCTAATGTACAAGGGCGTATAAAATTAATTTTACAACTAGTACATAATGATTATTTCATTAAAATTTCTTTACATACTTTCAAAATATTCCTGAAACACAATTATTTTAACGGTTTTCCATTCAAAAAACCAACTTGTGCTTTAGAAATGTTTCTTCCAGGCATCTGGTATAGAAATATCGCGCCTGAAGGCCTCAAACTACTCGGAGGGTGGGGTTATCTTGTGTCGAGGTATTCTATCTAAGAACAACGTTAAGAGTTTCGTTCTACGAGATGTGTTCTAAAAGTTCTCGGCCTGACTCAGAGATGTCGTGTAGATGGTCAATTTATTATGATAGCTGTTAAGCATCATCCCTTGGATGGTACGCTGTAAAGTTTCAAACGCGTAAGTGCAATCACTTATTTGTGATAATCGTGCAAACAAATTAGTGGTAATATATGTTACAAAATGTGTTAAACTGAGATACGAGTTGTGACAAAGTACCTGCTTTATTATAAAGGGTGTAAACCCAACAGAAATACAAAAGGAATTAGATTCCACATTAAAGAATTCCTCCCCTCCGTTATCGGCGGTTAAAAAGTGGGCTGACGAATTTAAGCGTGGTCGCACATCCATTCAAGATGATGCGCGCTCAGGGCCTCCCAAAACTGCTACGACCGACGAGATTGTAACATAAATTCACAATACCGTACTCACTGATCGCCATTTGAAGGTACGCGAGTTGGCTGACATTGCAAAGACCTCGATAGGTCGTATCCATTACATTTTATACGAACTTTTGCCCATGAGAAAGATTCCCGCTCGATGGATGCCGCGTTTGTTATCATTGGACCAAAAACGCATTAACGCAATTGCAGTGAGTTTCTCCGACTTTCTCATAGACTAAACAGCAGTCCAAACAGTGGCTGTCAACGGGTGAAAGTGCATCAAAGAAAGAAAACTTTTCTTTCTGCAGGAAAAATCATTGCTATGGTTTTCTGGGATTCTCGTGCTGTTGTGCTCGAAGGCTACATCCATAAGAACAGAGCATCACCGGGGAGTATAACGCTTCACTACTGGACCAACTGAAGGATGCAATTCAGACTAAACGCCCACACCTTGCGAAAAAGAAAGTTCTCTTTCATCACGATAATGTGCCTTCACACACATCTGGGATTGTTGCTTCACAACTACATAACCTTCGTTTCCAAGTGCTTCCACATCCGCCATATTCGCCGGATTTGGCCTCCAGCGATTACTTTCTGTTCCCTAACCTGAATACATGACTGGGTGCACGAAGGTCCACTTCAAACTATGAGGTTGATGTTTAATTTTCACAACTAGACAAATATTATTTTATTAAGGATATTAAAAAGTTGGAAACTCGAACCAAATGTGGTGGTTTCTCTTAAATGTTTTGTTTTTGGTGAGGCCGAGGATTTTTAGAACGTCCTAGGCATGTCTGTATCGACAGCCCGTGGCTCTTTGTGTGTCTCTCACCTCATTCTGAGGTCATAGATTCAAACGGCCAGCAATCGAGCATTCCATCACGACCTCACGTATTAATGAATAGTTCCGCGTGAAGTGCACGAAGGACTCTTTCCGCCCGTAGGAGTCTTTGCGCTTCAGAGGGGTGTATTTAATTGCAATTAAATACACTTTTGTTATTTTATACAAAAAATTGTGCTTTCATAATAATTGTTTCAAAATGGTGTGTATTGTACAAGAATGTACATAATGAAGGCAATATTAATAATTCTTTTATTTACGAAACATTATTTTTTACTTATAAATTATTTATTTTAGTTTTGTTAAAATTCAAACAACAATAACAAAAGTCTAGTTTGCCATGCAACGATAAAAAATTATAACAGTTGCATTCTCTTTAAAATTTGAGCTTCAGAAAGTAGGGGTTACATTTGGCGTTTCAAAGTACGAATTGTTGTGGATGAGGGGGTGAAAGCTAAAATTGAAACAACATTAGTTTTAAACTTCCGGCCGGTAGTTGATTGTTGAGAAGCACCCTTCTTTGTCGTAAGCGTATTCTGCTCGCACTTTAACATTCATACTGTGGCAGTGAACTAATCCACGTTAAGGCCATTATATCGGTTTATAAAGCTGACATTCGACCCACGCGACACAGATTATCTCAGAGTTGCGTGTTTTCCCATGGGCTGGTTTTCCCATTACGCACAAATGGCGACTTGCCTACCGTGTAAACACCGCCAGTAAAATCTCTTCTACTAACATCAATAACAGCGAAAGTCCTTGCTTGCATTTGGGGGATTTTGAGCTCTGTCATCCCCACGGCGATTGCAGGCATTTCCCAGTAAGAGCGAAATGTATGATAGCCTGTAACAAAGCAGAACTAGGGGAGAGAGCGGCAGTTTTACACTTAGGTGATGCAAGGGGCATCCAACAGGTAGATTACCGAGAATTCATTGCTGGCCAAAAAATGTTTGTTTATAGACAGTTATTTCAAAGCAGCATTTCGTGAACAAAATAATCTTTTTAGTATTAAATATAGTCGCCATAGACGTCCTTAGGTCGGGCACCAAAAGTTCCAGCCATTACAGTTCCCAGCTCAATAAAATTCGAAGCGATTATCTATAGAAAGGAAATGATGATAATCAGAAGGGGCATTACCTGGTGGTTGCGCTAGAGTCTCCCAAACGAAACTCCTGTTCAAAATCCCCCCTACCTCCACCTCTCGCTTTATATATCTGTCCAGGAATGTGACTTTACTGTCTATCTCTCGTCACCGAACACATTTCTACTCAACCTCATTCAGCGTGTCAGTTCCCAGAATCTGGAACTCCCTTCCTCCTGAAGTCAGAGAGTGTTGTGCGATTTAGGCGAGAATTAAATTGTCGTTTCATCTCTACGAATCACAATAGCTAGTCCCTCACTTCTTCTTTTCCTCCTCTTCCTTTCTCCCTTGAAGAACGTGGAAAATTCCAACACTTTCTTTGTCAACTGTGTAACTTTATAATAAATATATTATATTTACATGTATGCAATGTATATTTTTTATTTGTCTCTGTGTGCCGCCACGGTTGGCCGAAGTCGTGAAGGCGCGGACTCGTGAGTAGGAGATCGGGTTCGAATCTCACCAGGACCGTCATCCCCGACTGAGGTTTTTTCCAGGTTTTCCTCGGTCCAAATACCGGGGAGATGTAAAATTAGGCCTGGAATGTTTCTATCCTAAAAGAAAAGCCTTTTCGTATATATAATTTCATTTTACGTATCATCAGTATCCACCGCCTGTAGTAAAAACAGGTGTTAAAAACCATTAAAAAAATTGTGTTCATTTCTATTTTACCTTATATAACTATGCTGGTAGAGTGCAAAAGAAGGTCTTGCCTTTAGTACTCTCAGGATAAATAAATACACACATGTCGTTTTGATTCGTCGCTCGTTCGTAATACTTTTACATTGAGCTCGGTATTCCCAAGCTGCTCCCTTTGATTCAAGCAATACAAACAACTTCTGCGAAAAAAAATTCATTTGTAAATTATGGTTTTTTATTATTTTTCATAAAAGCAGAGGGCGGTTCGTTTAAGGATGGAAATGATGCATGCATTACTGTAGTGAGAGCTGGTCCCTATCACATTTCGAAAAGTGCGTGCGGTAATACATGTGTGAACAACCACGCCCACTAGTATATGACGTAAGCATGACCTGCAACTGACATATCATCTGTTACCACTTCAGAGTAATGTCATTGTCATGTCTACCACTGGAGCGCATAACAAAGAGCAATGTAAAATAAATCAGACGAAGGACTTTTTTTACACGCTCCTGGTTTCGACTATGTGGGATATCATTTGAAGTTGAGGTTTGGATGTATGTATCAAGACCCCTAATGGGAAAGAAATGAACTTAAGGTAGACACCAGGCGCTGAGGTACCTAACGTTGTTTCTAGATGGAGGATCCTGATGCTGCAGTATCTTCTGCACCAGACGTCAAGGAGAAATACTGTGCGATCTGTTTTGTTTGCCCCGGAATATTTTGCCTATAGGCTAGCGAGCCGCTCGATAGCCGATTAGCTTGTCAGCCGGGTCTCTGTGATTAGGGGGAGGGTAAAACAATAAAACAAACCAACCATACAACAAAAGAAACGGATTTAAGAGACTCAATTACCAAATTATCAAATGAGGTGTTGAAACTGCCCGCCTTCATTCTCCACACATTTTGGGCATCTCTTTAGGAAATTATTCATCACTCGCTCTGTTCATTTTGAGAAATGCACACAATTCCTGACGAATGTTATCTTTCAGTTTTTCATTGGTGTGCGAGTTCGTCTTGTTTCAATTTAACCCATAAATAATAATCGCATGCTGTTAATCGGGGTACCACGGGGTCACAAATACCTACTAATAACTGTGTCTTGTGGAAACACATTGTGACTTGCCCTCATGGAATTATTGACAGTGTGGGCAGTGGCAGAGTCCTGTTGAAAAAATGAAAGTCACGCTACCAGTCGGTTATTTCTCTGAAAAAAAAAGTGATTAGTATGGTGTTCAAATAAGTAACAGAATCAACTGTATGTTAAAAAAAATACCCTATGCTTCTTTCACCACTGAATGAATGAATGTTGTTTAACGCCCGTTTTTGCTACAGAGGCACCACAGGCGATGGACAATGATGATACATGACATGAAATGATATATTGGGAAAGGATTTATTTTTAAGGAAGGAATCGTTTAGGGTACCTCCCCGGCGTTTGCTATTTATGAGGACTGAGGAAAAGCTGGAAAAAACCTCAGTCAGGAAGGACGGTCCTGGCGGTATTCGAACCCAGACCTCCCGCTCACGAGTCCGAGACTTAACGACCTCGGCCACCCGTGGCGGTTTTTCACCACTGAGTAAAGATATATGAATCGCACATGAAGACACGCCTTGCTTATAAACACACGAGAATGTAGAATTAAAAAAAAAAGTAACACATCACACATAGGGAAATAGCTGCACTACTACTGCGACAGTCAGCAAAGTCAACAAGTTGGCAAGCAGGCTATTTTCTCTTCAAGGCGCGGCAAACGAAAGGGGGGGGGGGCCTCGGTGATAGGAAATAACGCGCGCCGCGGGGTAAAGCATCACTGATTGCAGTATATTAATCACCGCCACATCGCAAACAGCATGAACGCACCTTATTTTCCCATTCGACCCATAGCAGCATTAACGGAATAAAATAAGATAAAATGGTGGAAAGGGAAGATTCCAGTATTATCTAAGTGACAAGGAAAAAAACACGAAAATACCAGAGTTTATGAAGGCGGCCCCACGTGATTTGAACCCGGGATCTCTAGAATGCTAGTCCAGTATTACCGCCTTAGCCTCTGTTCTAGTATTCGGTGTCCAAACAGCTTTGCTTTCCCCGGAGGCGTGAGATTATTTCTGAGCGAGCCCACACCTGTTTGCTGCGCCTGCTTGCTTACTTGTTGACCTTTCTGAATGACGCAGTCTAGCGCAGCTGTTCCGGGGTGTGTATTGTGTTTTTTATTTTTTAATTCGACAGTATACATAATGTGTATAATGATGCGCGTGTTTACCACGGCACAGCGTTCTTATGTGTTAACTAAGTGGTGAAAGAGTCAAAGGAACAATTTTTTTTTCAGCATACAGTGATTCTGTTATTTATGTGAATACCATGCTCACCACTTTATAATAGTTAACCGACAGGGAGCATAATGGTTTTTTTTTTCTTCAGGACTCTGTCACTGCTAACACTGCGAATAATTCCATGAGAGCAATTCAGAATGCATTTCCACAAGACAGAGTTATTAGTGGGGATTTGTGGCCCCCTCCGTTACCCGATTAACCAACCTGAGAGTGATATCTGTGGGGTAAGTTAAAAAATGCTGTGCACAAGACGAATCCGCAACCAAACATAATGTTCATCAGCAAATTGTTTACCCTTCAGCTAATTACCGAGCTTGCCTGCTAACCGGCTAACCAATGGCGCGCTCTGGAGGAAAAACAAATTTGATCACACTGTAGATTTAACTCTGCATTTAGAATGATTTGTAAGGAAAGTTTGTTTTTTAAAATTGTTTGGAAAAAGTGACTTTTATCTCAGCTTATTTCGCCTTCTTTTAAATCTAGCTATGCACATGCAGTAGGTTATTAAAATGTCTTATTTACAATTATAAACTGCTTAAAACTCATTAGCGGTATATTTCACTATTGGGGGAAAAAGTGGATGTTTGGATGTCTTTAAGCCAACTTGACTTTTAGTTGCCGTTGATTATACGACCTGTAAATTTTCCATGCGTGAGCTAGGCTTACACCCATTTAGATACTCTGAAGCAGCCAATATTTGCGATATTTAAGATAGTTTCGTAAGTTACAGACCTAGCATTGGACTTGATGCTTGAAGAAAGTGAAGGGTAACAATGAGACATTAACCGCTGACTAAGCGCTCTTTTTGAATACCGAGATGAGAGATATGGCAGGTCACTGGGCCTACTCCATATTCATGTTGAGAGAACTGCTGCCAAAGCACCGCCAGGATAAGGAGATGCTTCCAAGCGGATATTTAAAGTGTGTGTCGATCCAGGGACTCTGGTAACATTTAGCCGCCGTTTATCACAATGATTATGAGGGCAGTGTAGATGGCGGGTATTTTTGGCGAACTTGTTATAAACAGCTAGAGAGCTTCCGGTTCTTTGTTTGCAATGGTTTAAACACTTCTACTTCGTGTACGTTTTAGAAGGGATAAATTTAAACATCACTGAAGAATTTGTTGAAAGCTCACCTTCGTGGGCTGTCGAATTTAAACTGCAGACTTCCCAAAATTAGTAACCACTGAAAGTAGTCGAAACAGCAACAATTGTATGTCTTAATAGAAGATTTGGACATGAAAATATTTTCCCAAGACATGACGTAAAGCTGCAACTTGCCCAATTATTTTTGCTTTAGGTAACCAATTGGTTAACATTACACATTGCTGTTCTCTTTAGGCGCTGAAACACAATTGTCATTATCAATGCACAACCTTAATTCATTACGAAATTAATGATTTACCTCCTTATTTCATGATGTATATACGAGAGTTAGGCAAAAATTAAACTTAAATTATGTAGTAGAGTGTTGTACGACACATATAAATAACGGATATTTATATCCTTCTGCTGGAGGGGGAAATATGACGTCAGCGACCTTAACGAAATGACAGCCCTCTTGGAAACATGCATGATCGAGGAGCAGCGGGCAATTGTCAGTTGTTTTGGGTAGTGAGGGCAAGGGACCAACAGATAATAATTGAAGTAGAGGCAATAAGTGTCATAGAAAGTTTAAAACTGTGTGTGGTGTAGCTCGCCTGGTCGACCGCATGCAACCATCACTTGTTCATTTGTTTTACTTACATCTCGGGTCATCAGCGTCCCATCCAATTCAGGGAGTGAAACGGCCGACAAATTTTGCTCAGAGGGCTCTTCTTACAGGCTTGAGGTTCTTTATCTTGTCATAAATGTACGACACGGGACCCACGGCTTTACCTACCTTTCAAATGAAGCCATACTTAGGATATTTACGCCCGATTTTTTTTTTTCAATCAACTGAATTGAACCTGCGACACAGCCACAGATGGCCGAGGTCGTTAAGGCGCGGACTCGTGAGCAGGTCCCAATTTACCATTTCATCTGATATATCATTAATGCATTAGTTCCAGCGCCTGTGATTCTTCAGAAGTTAAACGGGCGTTAAACACTAAAAACCCGACCGCTTACTACGATTACGTCAGACACTATCACTGCAGTGGAACAAGCGATATGAGACAATCGGCGGGTAACAGTCGATGAAGCAAGCGGCTGTAGAATTGAAGATTATCCGAGGCATTCTGCAGTACCGCAAAGAAGTCTCCGATAGGTGAGTACCAAAATAGCTCACTCCTCAACTGAAATGTTATGTGAATGTTTGTGAAACACTGCTCTGACGTCATGAAGCCAAAGGAGATGGTTTCCTAAAGAGTACAGTCACTGGGTTCACTACTTCCAGCCAGAGACCAAGCGAGCCAGCAAAGAGTGGCGGCATTCATCATCGCCAAAACCAAAAAAAAGTTCCGTAAAGTGATGCTCACGCTCTTCTGGGACTCTAAAGGTTCAATCATGGAACATCGCATGCCTAGAGGACGCAATGGAAACAAGGATTAATATTGTGAGTTGCTTGGAAACCATTTGAAATCTGCGATCAGGTCTAAACGTCGAGGTTTGGTTACAACTGATGTACTCTGACAGCATGATAATGCAAGACCTCACACAGCTCATGCAATGACACAAAAAATGGAACTGTTGATTTTGAGTGTATACCACATCCTGCTTATTCACCGGACGTGACATCTTGCGACTATCATACCTTTGAACCACTCAAAGGGGCATAGGCGGCAAGATGTTCCGCACTGACGACGAGGTAAAGATGCGTTACGCATTCAGTTACAGGATTTCTTTTTTTCTCGTGGAGTCCAGGCATTAATGAAAAGCTGGAACAAACTGGTGGAGTCCATGTTGAAAATAAAGTTTTTTTTTCTACTTTCCTCTTCCTCAGTTTTACGATTTCATTGATAGAGGGCAGTATTTCAGGAAAACATCCCGGCACCCAGCCGGTCGTTTATCACACGGCTCCTTAGATCGAAGAACGCCAGCTCTCCATCAGACAGTTTCCCAATTGTCCTCACGAGGTTAGTGGATCCCGTTCCACACCTCCCTAACTTCGAAAATTCCTAAGAAGATATCGGGAATCGAACCCGGGCCTCCCGGCCGGCATTCAGCAACACTAACCATCAGGCCAAGGAAGTAGTCGATCTTATAACCTCCCTATTTGGAAATATTTATTAGTGTTAATTTTTTTTTTTTTTTAAGTCTTAACTTCGGTTCTTAGATTCACACCCGCCTTGTATTTCCAATTACTGATATATGATCGCTAAACACCTGATTATTGGAATATGTGCATATTTAAAGCTTTTTAGTATGTGCACACCAATAACGAACAATTAAGTGTACTTAATGGCATTTCATTTTGTCTTTTTATGTACATACTGTTTTATATTATCTTTCAGGGTAAGTTCATATTTAATCTCTATGTGAATGAATTCCTATCAGGATAAGCCCAATATATACTTTTTAGAGAACGTAGTAAATTGTGTTAATCAAGTATCAGTAATAATATTTATTAATTTATGAAAACATTGCCATTGAAGTAAATGTGTAAGTGTATAATTTTGGCCAATTATTTGCATCAGTTTGTCGTGTAATTTGCACTTAAATGTGCAACAGTTTTAATGTGCACAACACATACACAAGGCTTCGTTTCAAAATATTCCAGTCTGAATAACATTAATTTAATTTAAACAAAAAAAGCAATTTAGATATCGAGAGGAAAGTTTAAAACCATGTAGATTTATTTTATTATTTTTTTTTTTTTGATTATTCCCTCTCATCCCCATTTCAACTGACACCCCTTGTTTTAATGTTGAAATTGTAATAGGATGCAACTACTATCACATTTTGGTTTTTATCGAATCATATCGCAAACAATCCTGGTCTATTTAATATTAGGACAGAGTAGTACTATAAAGAAATTCAGCATTTAATATAACGCTTGTGTTGAGGAATAAATAGTTTCAAAATAATGCATAGCCCAGGATGTGACCGACGTTCACCCGTACAGCTGGAAAAAGAATTACTTGGGGAGCAACGTTTTTCTTCTATTCTGATAAGGAATAGGCTAAAATCACAAGGAAAGAGGCATTGCAGTTCACAGAAACTACTTCGAAAACGAGTGGTTTGGATACCCCATGTCATCAATTGCACAGGACTTGCTGAACCTTTCCAGAGAGAAGGGTCCTCATCATGGATGAAACCTGGGCTCGCTCCTACGCAGTCAAATGTGTGAAGGTGATAGCATTCATAGTGTTGTACTTCACCGCGCTGTACCTGAAAGACAAAGGGTAAATGCTGCGTACTACTGCAATTTGTGCAGCGCTAAGGAGAAATTGACGACACTTGCTGGCAGTGAAACCCATCCCTCTTCATGACAATGCGAGGTGTCACGCACCTCTACGTCGATGGAACTGGGAGACACTGGAATATCCACAATACCCATGTGATAGAAGCCCACGCGATTACGATCTCTTAGCAAAAAAAAAAAAAAAAAAAAAAAAAAAAGAAAAAAGAAAAAAAAAGAAAAAGAAAAGAAAGAACAAAGTAAAGTACGTCGCTTTTCTCTTATAATAATGCCCTTTAGACAGTGTTGTCATTATTTTTTATCCTACCTATGTAATTCACTTCTATCAATCCAAGCTTTAAAACATCTGTTAGTGCAACAATTTTAGCCTTTTTATACAAACTGGAGGTAAATATGAGATAACGAACTAGTGGCTCAGGTGGTAGCACTTTGTTCGCGTTCGGAAAGTCCCGTGTTTAAATCCCTTGGGTTCTACTTCTCCCTAGTCGCTTTATGAATTCCAATTCACAGATTTTCCCCTCTCCCATTTCATTTCATTCGGTTGGTTTTGTTGCGGGTGGTGCTCTGTGCGACGTTCCGGTACCTTGCGCTTTGGAAAGGTTTCTGTCCATGCGTCTGTTGTGTAGAAGTGGTTCTACTTGGGGGGGGGGGGCTCAAACTCCTCGAAGGCGAGACGGTGCTTTATCTCAGAGTTATCAAATGTATCATTAATCGCCAATCTTGCTCATCAGCGTTGGAGCTGCGGTGGAAAAAGGGGGTTGTGGTGTTACACCACTAATCGCTTACTGCTACATTTGATTTCCTTGCATTTGCATTGTGCAGTTCTATTCTGATTACATGGTCTACACAATTTTTTCTGAATGAAAACTGTACACATGAAATCTCTCAAACCGGCCTTAGTTGTGTTTCTTCGGGCTACATTTTTTCAGAAATCGGTATTATAGAAAATAATATTTTATTATTTGTCCATTGAGCAGATACATAAAATGAACATTCTGAAAGATTTAAACGAGATAATCGTTTTTTCGCTGTGTGAATGACAGTAGGGCTAAATCAGAGCATTGGACGGGAAAAAATGGCCACAAAGAAGTAATTTAGTTCCGGAAGAAAAAAATATGAAGTATTAACTATTGGTTTCTCCTTCTAATATCCTCCTTCCACCATTCCATGTTAAGTTAGGCCCGATGAAGCAATTTGTTAATGCTCTCAATAAAGATAGTGATTGTTTCAACTTTCTTGTTACAAAATTCTCACAGAAAACTGAAGCCAGCAGCAGGTATTTTCCATGGACCCAGATTCGTGAGCAAATGCAAGAGGAGACCTTTCTTCAGGCATTGTCCAGTTAGAGAAGTCAGTATGGTTGGCATATAAAAATAGTGACAGAAAACTTTCTTGGCAACAGGAAATCTAAGAACTATAAAGAAATTGTGGAGGAAATGTTACATTTTAGAAATTTAGGGTGTAGACTGGGTGTTAAAGTGCATTTTCTCTATAGCTACATTAATTGCTTCCCTGCGATTTTTCATACAATGAGTGAAGAACAAGGTGAGGCTTTCATAAAGACATCAGAAAAATGGAAACCACTATCAAGGTCATTGGGATGTATTAATTATGTCTGATTCCATACTGTTGGTGTTCCAAAAGCAACCCTCTGTGAAGGACATCACAGCTTCGAAAAAAAAAAAAAAAGAGTTCTCCCTAATAATGAAAAAAAATTAGGAAATTCATAATTATTGACACATAGCTCTTTTTACAATATATTCATTAACATTTTAGTTAAAATGAAACCTACAAAAACAGTTTTGTATTGGCATAATGTTTTAAAACTTAATAATATTTCAACAAAGGTACAATTACATTATTATATTTCATGTGATAGAGTAAAACTGAAAATATATTTGAATTCAGGACATTCATATTACATGCATCCAGGTGAAAAAATAAAAAAGGCGAGAGAGAAGTGCTTTTTATAGACCAGTGTTATTCAACTGCAACATAGCATTTTCTGACATTAGTAATAAGTCAGACCGAAGCATAGATCGACTGACCCTGCTTGACAACCAGCGCATCCGTTTCTTTCGCCTATCTTCATCGCAGAATCCCTCTTTTCCACCTTCTACGTCAATCTCTACTGCTCAGTTCTACTTTTGGCAGACCAGACCTGACCTTCAGATGCCTGCTCTATCTGGAAACAATTTTAGGGGGACCCGTATGTCTACCTATGTGCCTCATCGCCCTTGACCCTGGACGCCTAGTGTCTCTCTCACCTTATCCGTTCCTCATGAAGGTGCCCCCAATAGAGATATGGGTGCAAACGCCAGCCCTTGAGCATTGTTAAAATACCGAAAACATCTCTTTTGTCCTTTCCAGTCCAAATATGAACCCATTAAGGATTTTTCTCATCAGCTTGTTCCTATGGCAATTATAGAGCTGAAAGGGGATATTTCTGCAGGATACTGAACGAAATACACATAGAAAATATGAAAGTACATTTTCAGCTGAATAAACAGGTATACTGCAACATAATGATACATTTACATTTTCAGCCATGCAACTGCATAAAGCAAACCAAACGGTCAAGTATGTTTACTTTTAATTTTCTGTTGGTTTACTTTATGCTCCGGTAAAAACAGCCTGTGTTTGTCAGATTTATCGTCATTCGTGCCGAATAAGTCACACGATGTTTAAACCATTATCCGCTTTGGAGAAAACAAATATTTAGTATTTCGTTTAACCTGCAACGCCATGCTGTAGGAAATAAAACGAAACACAACAAGCTTGCTGGTAATTTGCAAACCGCTTTGTTTCACAAGATGAGATTAGTTATAAATTTTGTTATTGCAGTAAAACACTGTCTTATCTCTGACAGTGCATTGCTACTTGATGCCAAAAGCTTTACAAACGTTGGCCAAATGCATTTTTTTTCAATAGTACACATACAGGGTGAATCATCTAAAGCTTGCTCTACAAATATTTCTGAAATGGAAGGAGGAAGGAATGGTTTCTTTCAGAGAAGTGAAGTTTAGGGAGGGACTCATAATTGCAGCCCGTGCATAATTATTAGAATGTGTGCTTATTAAAAATGTAAATTTTTCAAATTGAACAATGCATAGTGACGTCAAGAAAATAAAACTAGAAGAAATTGGAATACTAATTGTGTTTTTTGCACAATTCTAATGCAAATAATTTACGAGCTACAGTAATATGAAATTTTTAACATTATCATTTTGTGTTTTCTTTTAAAAGCGTTGAACAATCTGTTTATTGTAGTGTAACATTTATTAAATGAAAGTTATTCTTCCTCC
Source organism: Metallyticus violacea (assembly GCA_030762175.1). Classification (NCBI taxonomy): domain Eukaryota; kingdom Metazoa; phylum Arthropoda; class Insecta; order Mantodea; family Metallyticidae; genus Metallyticus; species Metallyticus violacea. The sequence goes on from CM060830.1 coordinate 14,237,201, forward strand.
ACTTAATGCTTTATATATATATATATATATATATATATATATATATATATATATATATATATATATTAGAAATAAAATAACTGTGGAAACACTGTAGCTAAAATAACAAGAAATAGAAACATTGCTACATTTGTATTACTATTTAGATGTTTTATAAATGTCTGTGTCTCTAGTTTTTATAAGTATAACTTACTTTAAGATTTGGCTGAACAAAGTTTGAGTTGACCTTTTAATCTGTTTGCACTTAATTATATTCTGTACACATCTCTATATTGATTTTATACACAACTGTCATGTGTATGTAAATGCATTTGAAGGGTACAGGGGAAAACCAATTAAAGTCCACTTTTGGTGAAATTTGGTGTTTTGATGGCCAAAGGATTGTAGATATATGATACTACAGTCCAACACATTCATACAGGAGAAAAAACTACATGTAGTCCATAAAAATCAGCATAGAAAAAATAATGTACAGAAGAAAAACAATCAGAGCCCTCTGTAAAATACCTACAGTGAGACAATAGCAAGAAAAGGAGCTGATAAAGTTGCATCAATGTTGTTTCACTTTTGTTTCCATCATCTGGACCCATCAGTTCGAAATTTGCAAAGTTTTTGTGATTGGTGTCTGGGCCAAAATAAAAAGTATACCATTATTCGTCTCATTCATGCCATGGTTCATGAGTACAACATATTTGAATTAGTAAAAATGAATTTTCCGATCAGAGGCCATAGTTATATGGAATGTGACTTGGGTCTACGAGGCAAGTGTGACTACCACTAGACCACCATGGCCGACAGTTTAGTTATGGCGACAGGTTAAAGTAACTGTTATATGCTAAAGCATAAGAACCTGGGTAACAGAAATGCGGATTTTCAACTAAATTCTTTCCTATCTGATTCAAATCGTTATCAGCTGTAAAATTGAATATATCCATATGTCCGGATCTGAGTGAAATTGCCTCTTTTTCTCTATGTCCGGGCTTTAATACGTCCAATATCCGACGTTAGTTTTTCATACTCTCTCATCTTTCTAGAATTCCATGATCAAATTAAATAACCTTTCAGTAATTTCGGAATGCTATAGGGTGACTCCAAACGTTTCGTCTCAAGCTTAAAAGTGAAATCCCCTTGAAGTTTCGCACATTCAAACTTCCGCCGTAGTGTTGCTGAAACGGAAGGTGTTATTGATGTGCTGCTTTCACACTTAACAAAGATTCCAGTATTATTAAAAAGTGTATTTATAGCATAAAGTTTTATTTTATCAAATTAAATAACTGATATTTTACTTCAAAAATAAAACTATAAATAATGAAATTAGAATGCCAATTGGGTTTTTTGTACGATTCTAGGCAAAGTAATTTACATGTCGTCAGGCAAAAAATGTTACATACCCCAATTTAGGCGAAAACAATTTTGTGTACAATTTAAAGCATTCTCAACAATATGTAGCAGTTTATTCTGTCTGTATCTCAGAACGTACAAGTTACCGTATTATTAGGATTAATTTATTAAAATTTTATTTTTTTCACACAAACCATGAATTTGACTGTAAAGCGTGGGTGGCCATTAGCACAAAGCCTCGAGTGGCCTTTTAGGAATAAAATCTCTACAACGAGGTGCCCTACGGAGTATATAGACTCAGTTGGGGGAAATTCGCGACTATAGCCGGGCAGCACGGTAGCGCAAATGGTAAAAGTATCTGTACGGCAAGTCGAAGATCTGTAGTTCTTGTTCGTGCCGTGACCTAGATTTTTATTCTATTTGTCTTAATTGCAAACCTTAGCTTGGCACTTGGCTTATGTGATTGGGTTGTTAGGTTTTAAACTATTTTGTTTTTTGCTATCTGTTTCTTTATCATGGGAATCACATAATCGAACCTTCTGAAACCTATAAATGACTAAACGGACGTTGAAATCTAAAACATAACTAAAACTATCGTTTAAAGAAATTAAATTTATATGGCTTTTGAATGGAATTAATGTAAAATTATTGAAATTAACTTTTAAAATATTTACGATATAATTACTTTTAAAACATTAACCAAAAATGTGCATCTTGATGAACTTCAAAAACAAATCATTGATTGAATATTGTGATACCATCGTGCTGTTGTGTTAAAGAACTGTCGACATTAATTATTTTTTTGAAACATACTGAATTTAATTTCTTAATACCATTGTAGTCAGTCATGTTCAACGCTGATTTTCTCAAATGACTATCAAACGCACGTGTTCTCTTTCTTTCTTTTTTCTTTTTTTATTCGCGTTCTGTAACTCTTATTTAGAATCAAACTGAATGGATTGTTACGAAATTTTGAGTGTTATATAGTTTTGTGTTTCAGAACAAAGGAAAATACAAGTAAAATTTAATTAAAATAAATTCATATTATCATATATTTGTTTCCATGTGTTTATTCTACTTTAACTAAGAGAAAAAAAAAAAACTTAAAAGTGTTAAAAAAAATCAACGCAAAAAAAACAACAACAAATTCATGGTTTATAAAACCCTAAAAACCCGGTCCATATGATAATATAACATTTGATATGAATTTAAATGCATTTATCAACCTGAATTCGAATATACTTAGAAGTATTTTCCACCAGAGAGTTTTTTTTTTTTTTTTTTTTGTGACGAAGATTTGTAAAATTAATATTTACATCGCTCTTTTAGAATAATAAACTTACACTTCATTGTGGCTTACTTAAAAGGTTTTCTAGGTTGATGAAAATGTGTTTGGATGGTAGGTCGTAGAGAAAACGATATCTCGTCACCTGTAATAATTCTGTTAAACAAAATTTGAATCCTTAATCAGATCCCACTAACTAGTCCGGCATACACCTGGAAGCAATACAGAAAGTTGCCTATTTAGTACGGCAGAGCCAGCTATAGTTCCATTTCGTTTTTCTTTTTTATGACAAGTACTAATTTGTGTTGTGTTTGTGCTAATTTACACAAGGCTTATTTTTTATTTAATGTCGCTTTGGCTGCATTGGTCTTTTCGTGAAGCCTGTAAATTGTTGTCAAGGTATGCCGAAATGAACACTTAAATATAAATCAATATGTAAGATAATAATGAAAGAATGTTCCTAATTTAAAACATGACATTCATTTAGGGCATGCTGTGCTATAGCAGATCGTTGAGGCTGATTAAGGCAGGTATCGCTTATGTTCCTAATCGATCTTCCGGTCATGCCTGTGTACACTTGTCACGCACACGAACATGCTATTTTATAAATGCCTGTTGTGTCAAGAGGATGCCTAGGGTCATTTGCCCTAACGTAGCAGTTGGTATGCCTCTTTTTTCTTAACATACATGCGATACGCAGAGTAACTTCTTTGATTGTCAGAAAAGCCTTGGGTTTTAATTATAACACCGGGCCGTGAAAGCTTAAGATGCAGCCTAACGGTTGAAATTTGTTAACAACATAGAAAAATCCAGAAAAAAGAGAACTGCATTTAGTGTTGCTGCGACACGATAATGCACGTCCACAATCATGAAAGCAGCTATCCAGGAGATGATTTCATATCCCCCATATTCTCCCGATCTTGCTCCCCTAGACCTACACCTTTCCCATGCCCTATCCAACAAAACTCCTTCGGTAAGAAGATGCTTTACAAATTTGGTTTGACGAATTTTTCAGCTCCCAAGCAGCAGATTTCTGCAGAAATGAAATCAAAAGAAACCAAAGGGTGTCTCAAAAGTATCGTAGGATTTAAATTTGTTGTAAAATGAACTTTTATTTATATATGGATTGACAAAGTTATGACGTAACTTGAAAGTCCGATTAAATATGTCGTCCATATCTCATATGACACTCGCACACTCTTTTGACAAAATTTGCAATTATATTTTCGCAGACTTGTGCTTCAATTTACAAATCCCCAAAGATAAAAGTCTCATTGTGTAAGATCCCATGTCCTTGATGGCCAATTGCGATCACGATTTTGCTAAAGCAGCAGTCCATAAAATTTCTGTAGTAGCATATCAATGGTTTCGCGCGCTGCATGACAAGTAGCGCCATCCTGCTGGAACAACATCTCATCAACATCAAAGCTAAAATGCATGGCTTCAAACTGATGCCTCCAAAATGCTGCTATCATCGCGCGATAAAGTACACCGTTGACATTTGCTTCCGCGATCGTTTTCCAAGAAGTACGCTCCGGTAATTCCACCACACCAAATGCACATCACACAGTATTTCATTGAGAATAAATTGACTTTTCTTCAATAATACGAGGATTTTCCGTGTCCCAAATGCGAAGAAGATATCCGACATGCTATCGCAACAGTCTGCGAAAATGTGACTGCCAATTTTGTAGTGTCATATGAAACGTTTCGGGTATTTGCCTATTATTATTTTCCATATTTCTTCGGAGTATTTACTCTTTCAAATTATGTCACAACTTTGTCATTTCATGTATAAATAAAGGTTCATTTTGTAAATTTTATGCTGCTTTACTTTTGAGACATTCTTTACCTGAGCTTTGGGACAGAGTCATAAATAATGGGGGAGAATATTGTGTTACTAATTCAATTTTGTATGCTATACATCTCGAATACAATGTTTATCACATCTCCCCCCCCCAAAAAAGGCTGCGAACTTATGCATCAGGCTCATACGTATAGAATTTTTGCTCCATTTCGTAGAAATTTTATGTAATTTTATAATGACCGTCATAACGCGAGTTTAGAGGCTTGAAATGGAGTTATGTTTTTCTTGCTGCAGGAGTTCTCAGTCACTTTGTTATTTTTGCAACCTCTACCCATAAAATAAAAACTTTCTGTTTGTTTTGCACTGTACACGAAATTCGTTGAATTTTAGAACTGTTTGTAATAGCGCAGTGAAATTTGTTTTCGTTCTCGGCACTTTCAAACATCTTTTGAAAACTGGAGTTTCACAGCCTTCTGATTACAAGCCTTGCACGCTTCGTTATTTTTCCGCGCCAATTGAAATAACACGCGATGACAGAGGAATCAGATATGTTGCGTGTCTAACAGCTAATTTCCATTGTTTATCTTTTAAACAAAGGAACATCAGTCTTAAGATGGCAGAGTATCTTGAAATGGTTCTCGTTTGTAGTGAAATAACAGCCATGGAAGAGCGATTCCCAAACACAAAAGCGTCTTATTCCAAATTAAAACATTTATTCGTATTTCTGAAAGGATTTTAGTTGCAGCGAGCATAATACCGCGTTTCAAAAGAGCCGGCGGAGAAGAAATTTATACGCTAATTTTCAATTTTTGTTTTGCTTTCATTCATTACAAGTGCATTGTGTTACGCTTCCAATTAGTGCAAATACTATAAAACCTTTAGAGTTTGCAGATTTACAGTTGATCTTTTTTAAGTTGACGATTGAAAAGTTTTTAAATGATGTACGGTAAAGAATTAAGGTTAACATTTTTTTCCCTAGAGATGGAGCTAATGAGTAAAAATGAAGTGTAGCCCTCTTGAGGTATGCAAAGAAATTATGCGCATTAGTTCTATTGGAGATAAGTGTGTAACTTTTTTGTGGTGAAAAGTTGGCAATTTATTTTTGCACTGATCTTATTTTTAAACATAATTATAAAACCGAGGGATGTTCTAAAATTCTCGGCCGTACTCAGAGATATCGTGAACATGGCCAAATTACTATGTTAGGGCTTAAGTATCACCCTTTAGATAGCGCGATGTAAAGTTCCAGACGCACTTGTTTGTGACGATCGTGTGAGCAAACTAGTGTTAACATTTTCTACAAAAGGGATAAAACTGAAACACCAACTGAGATAAGGTGCTTCATTTTGAAGGGTTTAACCCCAATAGAAATACAAGAGGAGTTAGATTCCACATTAAAGGATTGTTCCCTTTTGTTTTCCACGTTTAAAAGTGGACTGCTGAATTTAAGAGTGGTCGGTCGTACATCCATTCAAAATGAGAACGCTCAGAGCGCCCCAAAGCTGCCACGACTGACGATATTAAAATTCACAATGTCATACTCAATGATCGTCATCGATTGAAGGAATGCGAGTTGACTGACATTGCAAAGACCTAAATAGGCCGTATCCACTACATTTTGCAACAAGTTTTGGGTATGAGAAAACATTCCGCTCCATGGGTGCCGCGCTTTTTAACAATGGACGTATTCCAATGAACGTTTCGCAAGAGTGTTTAGACTTTAAACGCGATTCCAGTGAGTTTCCCGTACGTTTCGTAACAAAAGATGAAACATGGATTCATTGCTACACGCCGGAGACGAAGGAGCCGTCCAAACAGTGGGTGACAACAGGTGAAAGCGCACCAAAGAAAGAAAAAAATAGTTCTACCTGCAGGAAAAGTTATGGCTATGGTTTTCTGGTATCCTCATGGTGTGATGCTCGTAGACTACCTTCAGAAGGGCAGAACAATCACCTGGGAGTATTGCGGTTCACTGCTGGACCAACTGAAGGATGCTATTTAGTTTAAACGTCCACAACTTGCGAAAAAGAAAGTTCTTTTTCATCACGATAATGCGCATTTACATACGTCCGGGATTGTTGCTGCAAAGCTGCAAGACCTTCGCTTACAGGTGCTTCCACATCCACCATATTCGCCGGTTTTGGTTCCCACCGATTGCATTATTTTCCAAACCTGAAGAAATGTCTGGATTGATGAAGAATCATATCAAATAATGAGTTTAAGATGAGACAGAAGCTTATTTTTCACAGTTGGCATTTAGTCCATTTTCCCATTTGACCACAACTATGATGGTGATAGATGAGGTAACATTACACTTTAAATTCATCTCACTCGAACAATAAACAGTAAATTAAATAGATCATTTTTTCTATAAATACTTTCTTTAGCTAATGTCCTAAGAATTTACTCACAATTAGGAAACATCTGTATACCTTATGCGTATGGCTAACATTAGTAGCGAGAGTATTGAAGGATAAATTTTAAGGCAATATTGCAGATCGTTTTTGAGAAAATTCTATCAATAGTAACAACATTTAAAAGCAGGTAGTGACCCAGTCAAAGGCTGCTTAACCGTACGTGGTCCTAATTGCTGGCGGCTACATAAATATTATATGGTACGTGGTACGGTGTTGCGGCGCTAACACCATCGATCACTTGCGAGGAGCAATTTTCGGCTTGCCGCATCCCACAAACGTTCTTTTCCTATATAAGAACCCCCTGGGGCAAAACGCCTTTAGTGACGCAAAAATCCCTTTATGTTGCTGCAGTTTTGCTGACACAGCAAGTTGAAGGTAAACCAAGAGTACGTAATACCTCTATGGAAGTTATTATCCCCAAATTTGTAAAAGTATTCATTCTTCATTTTCCTATTTTTTGAAATGCAACTAATAGTTTACGCACGTACGTTCTAGAAACACACAATTGTAAACAGGTAATACCGGAATGGAGACTAGTTTTACTATATCAGGAGCTTTGTGAAACAAGGCACAAGAGTGATTTCCATTCATGGGCTCTGTTTTGGTTTCAGAGCCACGGCAGTAAACCCACGCTTACTAATGGTGAGGGCCTTCTCTTTGCAGAGTTGTACAATCAAGATAGACCACAGTCGGAGATTATCGGAAACTCCAATAATGTGCCTGCATTTTATGCTATTTTTGCACTTGCTCATGTATGTGACTGTACCAACAACGACTTCATATTCACACTTAACGCAGTCACGAGAATGTAGGTGCACACCAAAACAACCGCGGCAGACGAATCATCCGCGCTTAACTGGAGCAAGAATCCATACATGCAGTGCCATTGTTTATATAAAAGTTGCTCATTTGATTTCAGTTTGGAAATAATATAGAGTTTATAATTGACTTATGTACCTTTCTAAGCTTTCTGTATCTAAAAAATAAAAAATGACCCAATTATTTTGTTTGCGTTTTTGGCATATCGCGCTGCTTTTTTTTTAAGTAACTGAATGAAACTTGGAATATTTGCTGCTGATTTTCAACACTTCAACATTGAACTATTCACGGAGAAGAAACCAAACCTCGTTGCTGTAGGAAATAAACAAGCGATCGATTATTCCATCATCAACGAATTGTTAAAATTAACTGCAACATTTAACTTTTATTTGCATATCTGGTGGCGACAAGACGACTTTTATATGCCATAAATTTAGAAGTTTTGTGGAGTTACGAGCGGAAGATATTGACTCTCCCACCTGTTGTTTTAAGTACTCTAATAACTTTCTAAAATTAAACCACCTAAACAATTTGTTTCGCTTAATTTTTGCTGCACTTTCTTTTTAACAATTTAATGTAAAACAGAGCCGGTTGCTTTAATTCTCCAATTCTGTTATAAGGGACAAAAAATTCCTAATTTCTTCTATTTAGTAATGAATAATAACTTAGTTTACTCACACGGATGAAAATGTTCAATGAGAATGCCCAATGAACGTGATCAATGTTTATTTTAACAAAACTTTTCTACAGCATGAAAAAAGTTGTAACTCAATTGATATGTTGTATGCCCTCGATCTTGGAAAACGTTGAAACATAAAAGTACATTTCGGGTTACAGAGCTTGTATTAAGATTATGAGAAGACGATACATTTTGAAAACGAGATGATAAATAAGAGAGCTAAGATGTATATGGATAATTTTGAAACGTAGTGTGAGACAATGAGTATTTATTCGGTCTTTCAAGCAGAACAAAGACGGCATATCGAGGGAGGGAGTTATTTGATCGAACAACGCACATCGCAGATGTCAATAAATTTTCTGTCCTCTCCGATAAGGATTATCGCCTTCACAAAATGCTTATCTGGTGTCATACCTTATCTGTTAGGTAAGTAATTGCAGCTGTAACTTCCGCTCCGCTCTGTTCAATTGTTGAGATACAGTTACATAAAGAAGACTATGTGTAGAAGATTGTAGAAGATGTTCAAAATGCGGTATGGAGCTGTTATTAAGTTCTTAAAAGAAGGACTTACTCCAAATGAAATTAAACAGCGATTGGACGGCGTATATGGGGAAGCATTCCCCTCATATTCTACCGTAAAAGAATGGGTCAAGAAAGCATTGAAGACGAAGAGCGTGAAGGTCAGCCTTTGGAGGTGCTCACTGCTGAAAACGTCGCTCTTGTGGAAGGAGAAATTATGCAAGACTTGCGGCTCAAAGTTACAGAAATAGCAGCAAGGTTGGCCCTTTCTAAAACAGTCCTTCAAATTATTCGTGAACATTTGAACATGAATAAGGTTAGTGCCTAGACTTGTTTCTCAGTCCAAAAGCAGCAACAAGTCATCTGTTGTCAGGCATTTTTGGAGCTCTGGCGTGGCAAAGATAGAAGTTCTGCAAACCATTGTTACAGGAGATGAAACTATTGTCCTCCACTATGATTCCTTGTCCAAAAGAGAATCGTTGAAGTGGCATAAGCCTTGCGAAGCACCGCCTCTAAAGGCCAAGGTCACTCAGCCAACCAAGAAGATCTTGGCCACAATCTTTTAGCACTGTGAAGGAATACTCTTCATTGACTTCAAGGAGAGGAACACCATAGTAAATGGGGAATATTATGCTGGCCTACTACACAGACTACGTGCTTCTATCAAAGAGAAAAGGCAAGGAAAGCTGAGTGGTGGGGTGCGACAACGCGCCTGTACACACAGCTCTTGTTGCAAAGGTAGCTGTGTAGAAATGTGGCTTCAGGGAGATCGACCATTCGCCCTAAAGCCCAGATCTAGCTCCCAGTGTCTATTTCCTTTTCTCAAAACTCAAGAAGGACCTACGAGTAAGGAAATTTAAGCGTGACGAAATGATGGATGCTGTTTATGTTCATTTTGCAGACAAGACTTCTGACTGTTTTGAGGGGGGATTGAAATGTTAATTCAAAGATGTGAGAAGTGTTTTGCAATAAAGGGTAACTATATTGAAAAGTGAAATGTAGTTTTTGTCTTCACCATGCCTAGAAAATGGTTAGGTCGGAAACTTATGGATCTACCCTTGTAACGTATTGCAAATAGTTTAAGTCTCTGAGCAGAAAATCGCAGTAGTCGAAGTGACGCATCACCAGGGACTGCACCAAGATCTTTTTAAGGCTCTGGGCAGGAGCACATTTAATATTTTAAAGGTATGGATTAGGGAACTTGCTTTCCTGTAGGTTTCAGCATCATAATTTTCCCCAAGGAGATTAATATCTACAATACTCCAAGATTTTTCATAGAACGAGTTAAGGGAATTACTTTTTGATTGATATAATTGGGAGGAATTTTGCTTATGCCAAAAGTACTTATTAATGGCTGATGTACCACGACCATAGTCTGCGATTTTAAGAGGTTAAGGTCAAGTCCCAGCAATGTGGAGCAAAAGAAAGAAAGAAATAGAAGTAGATGAGTTTAAGAAAATCAAATAATACCATTCATTTTAATTTTATTTTAAATGAATAATTTGGCATTCTTTTTATTTTAATTTTATACCATGAGGAAACCCATACCTACTATCAGCAAGTTCAGCATACACTTAAATAAAGCATTGGTGTAGAATCTGGAAGAGAATAGCAAACTCCAAATAAGAACATTAGAATTGAAATGCAAGGAATATTACTTATGTGATTAATTACTCAAATTATTCCTAACTTAGAGTCGAACCCGGACTCACCAACGAACAACTGCAAAGATTCTCTCCCAATAAGCTGTGAGCAAATTGCATGAGATATATTATTTCTCAGAACTTCGCGTAACTTTTCTCTTCCAAACTACTGTACAATGCAATTATGAAGCTAGAGGTCAAACAGCTCAAGGTGTATGCTGTTTCACGCTTGTGCCCTGCCTTCCATATCGTGTTTCATGACAACCGCACACCGCAAAGCGTGACGCATATGTGATCAGGCACATACACCATCCTGCCAGGACCACAACAGCAGGCTCATCTTTGTGAGTTTTCCTTACCTGCAGCACAAATGCTTGAACGGTAGAGTTGCAGTCCCGAGCGATAGCGCAGAAAATCGAAGGTAGTGTAACTTTCAAGATATAGCTAGATAATTAAGTGCTCAAGCACAAAGGCATAATGGCTCGGACGGATAGAGCGGCATGCTACAGTTGTGAAGGCAGTGAGTTTGAATCCGCACATTCTGATGCTTTTTTTTTTTTTTTTTTTTCCTGCTGGAGTTAAAGGAAATTTGCAAGGTTTACTCCCTAACATTGTACCACGCACATAATGCGCTATAAAGGGACATTAACGATTTTTTTCAGCTGCAATCAAAGGTGATTGCCACTATTAAGGTTGTTTACCCACCCCTTTCAACTTGTATTTACGAAAGGGTGCGAGCGTAGGCTGTCAGGCGTAGTGAGCCCTCCATGGATTTCTAAATTTTACCGAGGTTACCTTTAGGGTTAGTGTGTGTGTAGATAAATTAATGCGAATTTTAATAAGACAACGTGTGGTAAAAATTACACAGTGATTTACCCGCCCCTATCAAGATGTGTTTACGAAAAGGAGGCGAACGTAGGTCGTCAGGCCGTAGCGAGCCGCAGCAAATCACTGGGACCATCGGTTTCTAGGATTTACCCGAGATTAGTGTTAAGGTTGCATATATATTAATTGTGAATTCCAATAAGATAACACACACACACTCACACACACACACACGCACATATTACGGATTCAAATAAGATAACGTATGATAAAAAGCGAAAACTTACTTTTGTAATAAAGAACAACATATTGAAGTCAGAAAGTTACGGAAGTCAACACATAGGTTACATTATTAACCAAAAATTAATACATGCAATATTTACACTTTTACATGCGGTCATGCAAACCGATCTTCCATGTTCCCCCTTCCCAAAATAGTCCGAAGTCTTGTCTGCAAAATGGGCATAAACAGCATCCATTACTTCTTTGTCACACTTAAATTTCCTTCCTCGAAGGTCCTTCTTGAGTTTTGAGAGGAGGAAAAAATCACTGGGAGCTAAATCTGGGCTCTAGGGTGGTCGATCTCCTTGAAGGCACATTTCTTCACAGCTTCCTTTGCAACAAGAGCTGTGTGCAAAGGCGCATTGTAGTGAAGAAGGCGCACACCACCACTCAGCTTTCCTCGCCTTTTCTCTTTGATGGAAGCATGTAGTCTGTGCAGTAGGCCACCATAGTACTTCCTATTTACTGTGGTGTTCCTGTCCTGGAAATCAATGAAGAGTATTCCTTTACAGTCCCAAAAGATTGTGGCTATGATCTTCTTGGTTGACTGAGTGACCTTGGCCTTTAGAGGCGGTACTTCACCAGGCTTACGCCACTCCATTGATTCTCTTTTGTACAAGGGATCATAGTAGAGGACCATAGTTTCATCTCGTGTAACAATGGTTTGCACAACTTCTCTCTCTTCGCCACGGCAGAGCTCCAAAAATGATGACTACAGATGACTCGTTGCTGCTTTTGAACTAAGGAAAGAATTATAGACACCCATCTTGCACTAACCTTATTCATGTTTAAATGTTCATGAACTATTGTTGTAAAAAGGCCCAACGTTGCTGCTATTTCTGTAAATTTGAGCCACCGGTCTTCCATAATTTCTTCTTCCACAATAGCGATGTTTTCAGGAGTGAGCACCTCCAAGTGCCGACCTGCACGCTCTTCGTCTTCAATGCGTTCTCGACCCATTCGAAAAACTTTGACCCATTCTTTTACGGTAGAATATGAGGGGGAGTTTCCCCATATACACCGTCCAATTGCTGTTTAATTTCATTTGGTGTAAGTTAATCTTTTGTGAATAACTTAATAACAGCTCAATACTCCATTTTGAACATTGTGCAATCTTCTACAATACCTTCTTTATGCAACTGAACAACTAAACACAGCGGAGCGGAAGTTACAGATGCAATTATTTACTTAACAGATAAGGTATGACACCAGATAAGGGCTTTGTGTAGGGGATAATCCTTATCGGCGAGACCGGAAACTTCTGGGCCTACCATACGTATCTGCATATTATAATGCATTTTTAAATTTATTTGTTTGTATGCAACTTCTTCGTCAGACACCAGTTGCACTTTTGGTATTATTGCTGCTTCACTCTCTACAATAATAACGATTTGTCTTTTTACCCCCCGTACATGGTGACCAATCCTGGAAAAATTCTATTAAGGAAAGGGTGCCTATATAAACAATTTGCTTTCAGTTTCTTCATTACAAAGTTTGTCAAGACATTTTATCCCTATAGAATTAACTATGAAAAAGAGAGGCCTAAAGGCAACGCTAATTTGTTTTGGAGCTCAAATATTGGCACAACTGACGGTAACTTGATAACTAAATACCAGTGAAATGGAAATGGGCCGCTGGCGGGAACAGGACAAGTTTGCAAACTTTCTCTCACAGGTTTTAAACGCGCATTTGATTCACATTAACTTTCCTGCAAATCTCTGCATAAATGAATTACATTGAGTAACAAATGGCTGCCAATTTAGCGACGAGGTTTATGTATTTATGACAGAAGGGAGGGAAACAAAAGGAAAGCATTTCATTAAGGGATAAAGCGCGGAAAACACGGTGTTTTCATCAGGATATGCACTCTACTTCAAATTAGATTGTTGCAGGTAACTGTCACTTAAAGCAAACGCTAATCCGCGCGGACTATTATCACTACAAGGATTTCTACTGACCAGAAAGCCAAAACTCACCAACTCTTGTCTTCTTCTTTTCTAAGTAGTCTCCCCACTTTGGATACAAAGCACATTCTCCGGGAAACAACCACGCCATCTTCTTTAGACACCAACCTCCTCTTAGCAACGCACAACAGCTTTTGCCGATAGAATAGAAAAAAATAACTTCATTTAATCAGTTAATGGACTGTGATTTCATGTTTACTAATTTCTTTACGGTTGTAATTTCATTAATGTATTTTTTTTAATAACACTTCATATACTTGTACACTAATTGGTAATCTTTGAGAACAGGATACTCCCATGATGCATTACAGTTTGTTTAGGTTTGTGGGAGGGAAATTGCTGAAGTCAAACGAGAGATGTTCGTGTAACAGGAAATTGAAAACAGACGGGAAATGTTCGGAATAGACGCGAAATGAACTGTTTTGATGTAGACCCGGACAATGTGGAAATTCACAACAAAACGTAGAAAATACGTGAATGAGGGCTAAGTGTAAGATTAGGAGGCAGTAAGTAACTTCGGAGGCACTTTTTACGTCCTGTCTTCGAAGAAATTCATTCAAACATAAAATGTATTTGCGTCATTTATAACGTGTATTTCTGGTATCTACAATCGACTAAATTCTTGTCATATAAAACATATTCTAAATTTCCTTTTGGTTAGAAAATTTTTCAAAATTACTGCCCCATACCACCACTTCAAACTACTACCCCTGCACTAACAACCTGCAACTGCATCTTTTACTTTAACCGCAACGGCCTCTTTAGGAAGCACCAAATACTTCCCAAAAGAGCATTACTGGCCTGATTCTGGCAATTTACTGTACGCACCTCCAGTGCTTGTGTGCTTTTATAACTGTTTGCGTGTGCTAGAGATTACCATGGTTGCACTCAATATATCTGCTACGTCACTTCCGCTATATAACGAAAAAAATTGTATTTTGACTTCCACGGTTTTCTATGTGCGATCTGGGCACCCAGATTCTGGCAAACATAAAACAAATGTGGTGGAGTTTCCTATTCTCAAATATTACCCATTGACTTACGTATTTCCTGGGATTTTTGTGGCATCATGTCTGAAAGAGCGTATTCCGCAGCCTATGTATATGCATTTCATTTTCTATCTCGTATTCCTAGCATTCGAACATTAAACATAATATTTATAATGTGTTCGAAATTAACGCCACCAGATATAGCATTCAACTTTTCCTAACTCCTTTGTTGATTATAATTGGTTTAAACGGCCATGAAATCGTAATTTTATAATCTCTGCATCGTAGAAAATATTTATGTAAACACTGTATAATCTTAGTAATTGTGACACGAGTGTTCAGAATAAAGAGTATACAACGTTTTGTGCAATTTTAGCATTGAAATATTTTTAAAAAGTATTAAAAATTGGCATATTGTGATGTTATGACGTAGTAGAAATGACGTACAATATTGCATGGTTTATTAGTGCTCGCTTCCATCCATGACGATGTTATTTTGTTTCTCAAATGGAAATGGATGCTAATTTTACAATGTTTGATACTGAAAATGTGGATATCATTCAAGAAGAAATTATAAAGGAAGATGAGGTAGCTGAGGGTTTGTTAATTCCTTACAAATCCAATGATAATTTTTGACACTCATTTATGTTTAGTTAACTTTAGGGAGTGCGAAGATCATACACGGAAAACATGGATCGGAGTCAAAACAAACTTTCATTATACAATAGTGGCGTAATGGAAATGTTACCGGGCACAAACGCGCGCACACACTAGCACGATAATCACATACACATGCAAACAGTTATAAAAGCACATAAACACTCAAGGTGCTTACAAATGTTGTGATGTATTTCGCGTTGGTTGTTGCCTTGTTGAAGATGGTTTGTTTCTGGCTGAAAGCTACTCCAACACCCAAATGAGATCACGTTCCACAATCTGCAGGGCCAACTGGAACAAGTTCATTAATTTGGAGTACGATTTTTTTCTGCCTTAATTTCCTATCTCCTGGGTCTTCCATGGCTGAAAAGAACATTATTTCTCGTAATTGACGAAAATATAAATTTACATACATTGAAAAACATAAAGGACAAATTGCAAAATGTCCACATATGTAGCTACATATAGTTAATTACCTTACACACAAAGAAAATGCCTGATAAAAAACCTACAGAAAATCTCTCTCTCACACACACGCATGCACACAAATTTCCCGCCTGTTTCCAATTTCTGTTACACGAACATACACTCCCGTTTGACTCCAGCAGTTTCACTTCCGCAAGCCCATATGCAACCCTCGTGCATCATGGGGAACATGAAACAAATGAGTGGTTGCTCTATTCTCAAAGATTACCGGTAAATATACAATATGACATTTATTCATTATTAATGTGTAAACGATTTAAATTTTAGATTCTTAGATTTGTTTATTTTTTCCAGTCAAAGATTTGTATACCTTCGACGCTCTGGTGTGTGTATTCGAAATTAAAATCTACGTATTAAGGTAAAGGGAGTTTACTGTTAGAACATATAAGAGAGATTATTAATGGTTCAAGGTTAACTTTTGAAATAAACTGTAATGTGATTAATTAATTAATTGCATTTTCAATGTTTCCAAGATAATGAAACTTAATCTATGATTACTAACTTTCATTATTGTTGTATTTTCAAAACATTAGTTTAATAAAATGAATTCTCGTGTTTCTATGTTGGTAAGTTTGTTAGGACAACGTTACAGGTACGTTGTTTGAAATTGTGTTGTGAAGGCGGCGATGACTCCATGGAATGCTAGTTGCTAGGTAACCTTTTCTGTGCACGATTGATAGCGTCATAACAAGCATATTTTAATAGTAGGATTGCATAAAACATTGCTTGATACACGTTTCTAAAGTTAGTTTTTACCAAATTATGTGTTTAAGAAGCGAGACGAAGTTTTGTTTAACAAATTAAAGCACATTATTTTTGTGTATTTCTAAACGTTTTATGGTTCTGTGTTATTTTTTTTAATATGTCAAGAGACAACAAAAACAATACACAAAAATTAAAAACGTTTTCTATATGTTTTTACCGTAATGTCTGGGATGAAACTGATTCAACGTTATGAACTTATATGCTCGATCATGACATGAGCCGCAGTTTTTGTTTATTTCTTTAATAAAATGTATCCCATTATGGAAGCTGCAGGTTAAAGCAACAACTCAGGTAAACAGGGGAAACCCACATCCACACTTACTCTTCGCATTTTGTTCGTAGAAGCGTGCGCTACGTTAATGTTGGCAGCATTGGCACTACCAATTGTTTTTGTATTTGTTACAACGAAGCTTCTCTATTTATAATGTTATGTAAACGATATCACAAAAATATAGGGAGGAGATTTGTCTAACATACCTTTCCAGTAATGAACTTCCTTTAAAATTTATGTTGCGTTTAATGGAAGTTATTTTTTACATGAAATCTCGGTATTTACAAATCACACGAAACTTCACTAGTCTGCCATTCAGTAACTGCTGACTACAAACGAAACAAAAGTTGCTTATCGCTGCTGGAATGTGTATATGCGAGTATTAATGTTATATCGTTTGATATTAATTAACTGTAATATTATAATATTTAATATACTTGACTGCGTTGCCATTAATGTACTGTTTCACTATAGTCCTTTAAAGCATTTGAATCAAATGTGTAACGCAACATTTAGTCTGTATATTACTGTAGGCAAACTTCTGAGAACGCACAGGAGAAGTGACGTTTCAGATGCTGCAAACACATATGGCTTATGGCTTCCTTTCACCTCCCCCTACGAAAATACGCATAAAATACCGAGTAAAAATGAATTAAGCAATATTCATAAGGAATTAAACATTCAGGAGGGGGGGGGTTAATGCAACACTACTGCAATAAAAACTCTTTGTAAACCTTTGAGCATCTTTGTCGATCATTTTTAATAACGCTTAACAGTTTTTACTACTCAGAGACGTCACAGGTGATGTGGAAAAAAAAGCATGTCAGTCAGGAAGGACGTTCCTGGCTGGAATCGAACCCAGGCCTCCCGCCTTAACGACCTCGGCCTCTCGTGTCAGTTTTTGTCGATCATCCATTGTTATATTACTCTTGCATTAGGAGTTAGGTAGGTCATTAGTATCAGGTAAGGTTGCCAAATTGCCGGTAATTCACCGGCCTGTACGGTAATTAAACAATTTTTATTCCCCGGCGGTGTTCGGTCTTTAAGTTAAAATTTACAGCAGAAAACCGGTATTTTAGATAAAGGTAATTTTTACGTCGAAAGGGAATTTTTGGGGCGTAAGCCGTGGAAAAATGGTCATAAAAGGAACTTTTTGTTGGTTGTGGGAAATTGTTCTTTAGAAGGTGGACATGATGATGACATAAAAGTGATGCGAAAGTGGCATGTTGTATATTTCTAGCTATTAAGAACAACCTAACCTTCAAATTTTGTTACAAAGAATACAATAGCCGCTTCTTGTGTTCAGTAAACACCTTCCTGATGCCACGCCTTGTTAAAAACAGTTTCTCACTCATTGTCTATCTGCTTCTGAAGACTAAAACGAACTATCTAGTAAAACTGCAAGGTCTTTACATGCAATCAATCATGTCTTCGCTCCTAAGAAACTTCCTGAGGAAGAGAAAAGAACTGATATTGAAATATTCAATGCTATAAATCACATACAACTCATGCAATTGTTGAAGCAAACTTGAGCCTTCTTTTTGCACACACTTCAGTGACTTCAGGTCACAAAAAATGAAAACAATAGTTGAAAATGTTCTTGTTCCGCTCTCAGTTTAAAGTATGGTAAATAAATTATGTACAAATTCCCCGTTCCGCTTTTCAACCAATGTAAACGCATACAAGGGAATAGAAAAATGTTCCCTTTAGCAGTGAATTTTTGATCAAAAAACTGGATTGAATAATTACTATGTGGAATCAAGTGAATTATCAGAATTTTTAACTGTTTGCATAATTGAAGCTCTCGGGAAATTGGGATTGGATATTAAACAATTTGTGGCAAGTGGAGTCTACAATACATGTTGACTTTGGGGATCGTTGTTCTGTTTACCAGAAGAAATTACTTAAATGATAGCCAGAAATGGTTAAATTTGTCATTGTCACATTGTGGCTAGAAATATTCTGAAACTTATTTGATAAAAGAAATTGTCGTTTTGAAAGTGTTCCAAAAATTTACACAGTGTTCAAAAAGTTACTGACTTTGCTCAGGTGTTGTTTTGATGCTGTACAGCAAAGTTTCTGAAGTTCTTCTTTAGAGTTTAACCTATAGCAGCTTAATATGTTATTGTTAATTAAACCTATTATTGTTGTTATATGAAAGCTGCTATTGTCTACAGTATTTGCCTCTATAATATAAAATAGTTAAATACATGGCCATTATTTTTTCATTTCGAATTTGGCAACCTTATCATCAGGTCACTGTAATGAATAAATGAATGAACTAATTAATTATTGACAGGATTGAAGAGAGAACTGGAAATAGTTATTTTATTACGCTTATTTCTCTTATTTATTGACAGTTGGTGTGTCATATAATGTGAATTTATGGTAATCTTTGAGAATAGGGAACTCCCATGATGCACAAGGATTTGTTTACGTTTCTGGGAGTGAAACAAAAGTCAATGTTCGGATGAACTATTTGTTATGTGATTATTCTGTCTCATGGTGTATGTTGTAGACGCATTTTGTTAAAGCTCTAAGTCGTAGAAGTTGAAAATCTAAAATTTTCCACATGAAGTGGTTTGTGGAAGGAGGTCACTGGGTTTTTTCTTGTTGAAGCACCAGACCGAAAGGCTGTTACTTTGACGAATTTAATTGGACAATTCGTGCTGCCTGGGACGTGGGCGGCGTGCGCTAACATTTCGGACATCGATGGAGGGATTTATGAAGATGATGTAATTGTTACAAGCAAATTTTATAGACCGCGACAATGAAGAAATTCATACACAAAAGGTAGAAAACGTGTGGATGAGGGCTAAGTGCAAGAGTAGGGTCAGTTGCACTCCTGTGGAGAAGTTCATTCAAACATACGAATGTATTTGCGTCATTTATAACTTGCATTTCTAGTATGTACAATGTCGACTAAACTCTGGTCTCGATAAAACATATTCTAAATACCCTTTTGGTTAGAAAGAAATTTAAAATTACTGCTCCATTCTATCGCTTCAAGCTACCACTCCTGCACCAACAACCTTTAACTGCATCTTTTACTTGAACATTTTCACCTTAATCGCGGCAACAACCATCACTAAATATATCACAAAAGACATCACTTGTCTAACACTGCAGTTTGGTTTACGCGCCTTGAGTGCTTGTATGCTTTTATAACTGTTTGTATGTGTTAAATATTATCGTGGTTTGCGTTAATAATGATCATGTACGATTGCACACGATATGTCTGCTACGTCACTTCCGCTGTATAATGAAAAAAAGTTGCGTTTTGACTCCGGCAGTCTTCCATCTGCGCACCCCCTAGGTTAATTCTGGTAAACGTAAAACAAATGAGCTGAGGCCCCTATTCTCATGGAATACCAATTTATTAATTTTAACTTTCCTTTTTATTTTGGGCAGTATTTGTTCAATTAGCAGTAGAAATTAAAGCGTAAAACTTTATTTTGCCATTTCACAAGAGAAATACGCGTTACAGCACAGACCTGGTGCAGCAAAAACTATATCATAATTTCTAGAGTTTAATAAATGTAATAATGTTTTTTGTGGTATATTCAACATTAAAGTGCGCAGGGTAACTAACTGACAGTGACAGGGAACTTAACAAACATTAACGATTTGTCATTAATGTTTGGCATTAGGTTTGCAACACTGCATTTACCGCCGACAGCGAGAACGTATCGGGAAGGAAACTCTCTCTCGATCATTCCGTTAATTGGTGATGTTGCGGGCGTGATAATAGATCCCTAGCATTGTTGGCTCATTAGAAACAGCCAATCAATTAACGTCATAATGGTTTCGTCGTATAATTAGTTGGACACTTTTTACACTGGACAAATAAAAGTTAGAGAATGGTTGCTTTAGTTTTGCGGAATATGAGGGGAACTCTGTGCATGATGGAACCAGAAAATCGAAGTGCTAACATTTTAACAATCGGTGGAGAATTATTGCAGTCAATTGAAAACTGTCTTTCCGCGTTAGTTCGTAATACTCCATGCAAATTGAATAGTGTGCTGCACTGCTCTTAAGCGTTTATTCTGGTTCCATTCACAGAGGTATCAATGATTTATATACTTTTTTGTAGCTCTTGTTTCGTTTTTGTTTTAATGCTGAAGCATTTGTAAGGAATTGACCGCCGCTTCCGAATTCATTCATTTCGCGTTTTGTTTCCTTCTGTTGATAAAAAACGAGTTGGTAATGTACGTTTGACCTATTGGAATTGAGCTTTGTTTGTGGTAGAATATATTGCCTGCCTTATCTACACGCATTTTCTTTCGAAAGAATCACAAATTTATGGCTGAAGCTTTCTATGTAAGTGGAGCTCTAAATTAACAGTAAACATTCGTCTGGTAGGTAACGCAAATATCTATGTTTTAATTCAGCTACACTTTGCTAATTGAAACCTCAAAGGTAAAGCATTGCTCCGCTTTTTCAGTTTTGTCCTTATTAGCTCTGAAATTTATAGCCGAGATAATACCTGCAAAACGTTGTTTCAACAATTACGTCTGTGAGCATGGTTTCTTTTTAATTCGTCTTAATCTCTACACACGACTATTTAGGTAACAAATGCACGCGTGACAAAAGTGCTCAAAATTACGGACATAACAGGGAACTGCCTTCATAAAATATTTGAGATTTAATACACATACATGTACAATAAACAGAAGTAAATTCCCTTGTCAGTTGACCGATTACATAATAATGTAATACAGTGTACGTAATTGAAACTTATTTTACTTAAATAATATATCATTATTGGAATTTGTAATGAATGGTAAATTGGTCAAAGTTTTCGGGTAACTCAGTCAAGACATACCCCAATGCAGGAGAGGGGGAAAAAAAGTCGGTTGTCTTCGCCCAACTACTGCAAACACAAAATTTTTACGTAAAATTATATTTACAAGATGACATTATTTATAATTAGAAAATATTTCCATGGTTTTTATTATATAAATTGTTTGCCAACAACATTTCTCGTGTGTAAACGAAATATAAAACAGTATGAATTCGGCTGACATAAAATCATCTATGTACAAAAGATGGTTAATGAAATAATAAAACAAATATAACATCAATACCACGCTTAAATTAGTGTAACATGCAGCAGTGAGCAGCCTCGGACCGCACATGAAGCTCTTCCTGCCTTGACGTTTTATTGGCTCATCGCTAGATCCAAGGTCAAGGCACATTTGTCACCAAATGGCTCACCCTTCTGTTCTGACCAGAATGCATGTATACATACAACATGGAGCAGTGAGGTTCGACAAGAGAGGAACATCTGCAGCGTGCTCGTGGCTCGAAGGAAACAACGGTCGCCGCAGCGGGTGCCTCAACAAGGAGCAACAGGAAGAGCCACCTCAACATCAATCTTTCCCGCTACTCCACCGCTCACGTGCCATCTTGCCGGACGAACCTGACGACCACAGTCACCACAGCTTATCTCCAACACCCTCGCCGATCAGCCCACTTCAGAAACCTTGTGCTCTAGTCATACTTGCCTCATAAGTCGAAGATCGCCGGTTAAATCCCGGCCAGGACCGAGGGATTTTTTCGAGCGTAAAAATCCTAAGTATAGCTTCCTTCGGAAGTGAAGTAAAGCCGTGGGTCCCGTGTCGTACATTTACGGCACAATAAAGAACCTCAAGCCTGAAAGAAGAGACCCCTGAGTAAAATTTATCGGCCATTTCAGGCCTGAATTGAATGGGACGCTGATGACCTGAGATGTTAAAGAGCTTCCATAAATAAACCAAATAAACAAGAAACTCAGCTAATACCAAACAGCAGCGCAATTATCGCTGCATGCCACATCAGTTCAACGAGCAGTACAAAACGCAATTTATGGGCCTCCGCAGTTTGCGCAGCAAGAACGAGGTGAGCTGCAGTTCCTTCTCCACTAGCCCGCCTCATCCACAAAAGGAAATACTACGGATCGTGAGTCAACACCTTGATATAGAGCCATCCCACCAGCGACCTGCGCTACCTCCTCGCTGCCACTGAGCCGATCCACCTCCCTTACCGCCGTCTGTAAGTAGCGCAACTCACCTCTCCGACCGATATTGTGTAACATGTGGGAGAAAAGACAAGTTCATGGGGCAAGCAATCTCACAGCACATCATCCTTACACCGCAACACTCCAAGCTGTTTCTGATTTGACAAAACAACTCGCCTCGATACGTCGAGAACCAAGATCGTGCGAAATCTTGAAAAAACAAGCCACAAGAGCAAATAAGATCTACTGAGCACTTTGTGAAACAGCTAGTTGAGCATGAAAAACTGATAAAAGCTGCATTACAAGATCAGCAACGTCTGACTCCAGCTCCACAAACCACTTACTTACTCATATGCTCAGAATGAAACGCACAACTACACACTGCGGTGAACATCACACTTCGAGCTTCCTATCTCCATAGTACCCCTGGATGCTACGGCGGTATCAGGCACCATTTTTACCACTAATATAATTACCAGGGAAGTATTTAAGTTTTAAGACGAAAAAAAAGTTAATTCAGTACTCTAAGATAGTGGTTCTCAACTTTTTTTAGCTGACGACACACTTTACTGAACGCCCAGGGTATCTCGACACATTTAATTGTTTAATAACAACTTCAATGTAATGTCGGACATCCAGTTTTATAGAAAGGCGATGTTAACACGCAATCAAAAAATAATAATAAAAAAGACAACTTGAGTGGCATTACCAAAAAACAAAGATTTGTCAAAAAGAATGCCATCCTATGTATGCTGGACGTCCTATAAACGATTTTATTGTCTTTTTGAAAACTCGCCTATTAATTAATGTAAAGTCTGCGCTTGGTGGATTACACACAGTTTCTCTATACATGGCCAACATGTGAATCATCATTAAGATGCAGCACTCCGTTCGTTTGTTTAGATTTCACTGTTGTGATGGTAGAAAATACTGATTCGCACAAGTGTAATGTTGAAAATGGCAGCAAAATGTTTATGACTCTCTTCAGTTGTGGGCTAATGATATCGTGCACAAAGCCAAAAAGACTTCACTGAATTCGGTAGAACTTTCGTTTTCATAGTAGAATAGCACGACAAATCTAGCAAATCAGTGTTTTCGTTGATTCAGATTGATGTCATTTGGAATTAGCACTACTGTCATCTAACCCAGAACTTGATTCACATTTTCTTTTTCGAATTCCATGATATTATCTAAATAAAACAATTTTGATAAAATAATCGCACTATCACCCACTCATACGTAAATACTGAAACTAAGCAATACGTTCTAAACTGTTTATTACTACGTGAGAAGAGCCGACGCATTGTTGCAAGTATTCACTTTCATCCGAATTATCGCCAGGCAGAAAAATTAAACTGTGCATTGTTGCACATGTTACCTTTTCATTGCTAAACTAACTCCAAAAAAAGTGCTATATAAAAGACTTCGTTGTAAATAAAATATTGAGTTAAAGAGATTTTCTGGATGACATAACATTTATTTTTCAATTCCAAAACTTGTGACGCAGATACCGGTTAGGAACCACTGTTGTAAGGAGTCGGGATGGCGAACAACTCCCGGCTGATATCCCGTGAAACCAATTGTTCATTTGGGAGAGCTTCAATTTCTAAGTAGAGAAAGTAGTTTTTCTACGATAATATCTGATTTTTCAATGTAGAGCAGAGTATACCTCATGCTCCTGGACCATTACTAATTAGACGTTTGTACAAGTAATCTGTGGTTGTGTCTCCTGTTGGCATTCCCACACGACCGCGCTAGCGTCATGTTCTGCGAGAATTGGGGAGGCACCAATAAATAGGAGCAGACATAACATTTCGCAACCCTCCCGCCAAAATATGCGAATGTAAAATGAACAAGTAATACGCACTGTACTTTCGTTGAAGTGCCCTTTACATGTATCGAGAGGGTCAACATCCAGCAATTTTTTTTTGTCTAAGACATCTTGACAAAAAAAAAAAATCTAAAGGGAAGGAACGTTCACATCCGTTTAAAAACTTAACTTACTTTAAGCGACACTGGGAATGAATTTTCAAAGTTCCACGTTTATGTAAGGATTTTTCTGAAATGTTTACTGTGATTGCATCACTGTTAAGTTGACACGTATACCAAATTGAGTAAACACTTTGCGATCTATAAATTAGTTTCATAAATTTTATTACCTAAATATGCCGCATAATCAAAATTGTGCACGCTGTTCATGAATTGAGAAAATTGGTTGGCATTGGTGCAATTGGAACCAAGAACCAATTGCACAGAAAGGCATTTTAAATAATCCTGATGAGTGATTTGTGATACCTTTTTAAAATATTTTTTAATCTTAAAAATTAATCTTTTTTCATAGACCATTTCTTTAAAATGATTGTTGGTGTTAGCGTGTATTTTATCCATTAGAATAATACAATGATATTTCTGCACATTCTGGGGAAATTTAATTGAATTTAAAGCAAAAATTATTACGCGTGGGACATTTTGAAGGGTTAAAATAAAGTTTTGAGGAAAACACTGTTTTATGTAAAAGTTTGCTGGGAAAGTGCCATTTAAAGCTCAAGCGGAGCTCTTTAAATGACTGTTGAGCCCCAAGGGTGAGGTGGGGAATGCATACTTTGGCGCTCTGTGAACGCACTTAGGTTCAAGAAGCATTTGCACCAAAAATACTTTTTCGATTTTTTGACCGATTTTGGCCATTCCCGGTGTCTCTTAAATAACACTGTCATAGTTTCCGCATATTTTACATGCGAACTGCTCCAATATACACAAAGTTGCTACTTTAAAAAATCTTAAAGGGAAAAGCAAATATTGGCGGTGAATTACAAACTGTGACCTAGGATATGTGTCACAGGCAACAGAAAATAATGGGATTTTTAATAGGTTTATATTAACACGTGCTTCAATGTACATTCCGGTAAATTACTTTCATTAAACATTTGCTACATCATGTACGTATCGGATAATTAAAAAAAAAAGCTGTTAATTTGATTGTTTCTGAATTATGGATGCAGAAATTCTTGAATGAATAATGAATCTGCATGATTCGTATAATAGGATAAATCAGTACCGGCGAATAGACAATAGGATAGATAACAAAATAATTGAATTACTAATAACAAGTTAATTACAGCAACCCTTTGATTCCTTTATTGTTTTTATTTATTAACTCTTAACGGACGAGTGAACATTGGACAATTCCTTTTCCAAGAGCTGGTTTGTTGAATGGGGACCAGGACTTTCTATTGGTAGCAGTGGTAGTACAGTTACGGCAAAGCGCGGCTATGTGCTGGGTGAGCC
This sequence comes from Metallyticus violacea, assembly GCA_030762175.1. Lineage (NCBI taxonomy): Eukaryota > Metazoa > Arthropoda > Insecta > Mantodea > Metallyticidae > Metallyticus > Metallyticus violacea. The sequence goes on from CM060830.1 coordinate 14,263,233, forward strand.
AGTCGTCAAGCCTGTATAATGCACGTGCAGGTAGCAGTTTTGAGGAAGACATCAACAAGTGGTTGTGTGTCCATGTTTTCCTCAGTGCTTTCATTATATGTAAATTGTGTGCTGGTTGTTCTTCGTCAATTGTATCAGTACACATATTCTTGGAGAACATTGAATGAAAGTTGTGTTGGAAGTAGAGAAACTTTGCCATATGAGTAACAGGATCTACCCGCCTTGTTCTTACTTAACAAAAGTTAGACAGGAATTTCCTATACGCAGATGTCGGCAATAAGTTCTTTCTTTTGAAGGGTTTAACCCCAACAGAAATACAAAAGTTAGAATTCCATATTAAAGGAATCTTCCCCTTCCTTTTGGACGTTTAAAAAGTACTGCTGAATTTATGTGTGGTCATTCATTCATTCAAGATGGTGAGCGCTCAGAGTGTCCCAAAATTGCTATGAGTTTGTCACAAAAATTCACATTGCGTACTCAATGATCGCCGATGTTGAAGGTGCATGGGTTGGTTGACATTGTAAAGACCTGAATAGGCCGTGACCGCTACATTTTGCACCAAGTTTTCGGTTTGAGAAAGCTTTCCGCTGAATTGGTGCCGCGTTTGTTAATAATGTACCAAAAACGCATTCGAATGAACATTTCGCAAGAGTGTTTAGACTTGTTTAAATGCAATTCCAGTAAATTACTCGGACGTTTCATAACAGTAGATGAAACAAGCATTCATCAGTACACCCCAGGTGAAAGTGCCCAAAGAAAGGTAAAACAGTTCCATCTGTGGGAAAAGTCGTGGCTACGGTTTTCGGGAATTTTCATGATTTTGTGCTCGTAGACTACATACAGAAGGGCAGAACCGTCACCGGGGAGTATTACGCTTCACTACTGGATCAACTGAAGGATACTAATATTCAGGCTAAACATCCACACCTTGCGATAAAGAAAGTTCTCTTTCATCACCTAAATGCGCCTTCACACACGTGTGGGATTGTTGCTGCAAAACTGCATGATATTCGCTTCCAAGTGCTTCCACATCCGCGATTACTTTTTTTTTTCTAAAGAAATGACTGGCTGGTTGGATGAACATTCACATCAAATCTGAGGTAGAATCTGAGACATACGCTTAATTTTCACAGTTAAATAAATCTTGCTGAGGATATTAAAAAGTCTGAATGTCCTTGAACTAAATGCATTGATTTAGGTGACTATGTATAAAAAAAAACACTTCTCTTAAATCTTGTGTTATCTTGCTCATGCTGAGAACTTTTAGAACGCATTTCGTATTCATTCTTCTAGGTCGATTCTTTCAAATCCCTGAATTGTCGCCTGTTTGGCACTTGCAGGGTTTGCATGCAAGGCCAAATCTAAATCATTTGTAAAAAACTCTCGTATGTCCGCCGAGGTAAAAACGTAACGGTTCTCCATAATGTTTCTGCTAACTGTTAACGTGGTTTGAGGTAGGGGGTCTTTAGTCACCTGGATAGCATCAAGATAACAATTGTAAGTGACGATTTGGATACTCCATGAAGTGTATTGCACTCAAAGAAAAGCAGAGGGTAATGAAAGATATGACATGATGTCCCAAACTGTAGACTGCATTTACATGGGATTGTTAAAGGAAGAAAAGGGTGGAGGTATCGACTATTTTTAGGAAGTATGGGAGGGTATAAGGTCAGATGTCTCCTAGATCTTGTAAAACTAATGCCTAGAGTTTGCTACGTACCGATCGATCTTTTGTTTTATCTATGGGCGAGCCGGCAAGTGGAGTCTCGGTGATTAGCGGGAGGGTAAAACAATAAAACAATTTTAGACACCATTGTTTACCAAAATATCAAATGAGGGGTTGAAATTGCCCGCCTTCATGTTCCACATATTTTGGACATCTCTTTAGGAAATTATTCATCACTCGCTGTAGTTCAATTAAGAAATCCGCACAATTTCCTGGCAAATATTAACTTTTAGTTCTTGTATGCTGTGCGGGTTCGCCTTGCGCAGCACATTTTTTAATTTAGATAATATTCGGAGGTTATTAAATTTAATAGACTTTTGTACAGATCCATATGGAATTCTCACTTGTGTGCAACACTACGAAAAGAGTCGGTCCTGGTGGTGTAGTGGTTACCATGCTTGCCTCCTAAACCCAACTTCGCGAGTTCGAACCTGGCTATGACCGATGGATTTTTCGGGCGTAAAAATCCTAAGTATGGCTTCCTTCGGAAGGGAAGTAAAGCCATTGGTCCCGTGTCGTACATTTACGGAACGAAAAAGAGGCCTCTGGGCAAAATTTGTCGGCCGTTTCACCCCCTGAGTTGAATGGGACGCTGATGACGCGAGATATTGAAGAGCGTCCGTAAATAAATCAATCCCAAAAAATAAATAAATAAATAAAACTGCGAAAAGATTTTCTAGGTAAATTTTCTAAACGATTGCCATGTAATCTTTCTTCGGTGAGAACCTTACGCTGCTTTTTTGGGATTCTTAGGCTGGACAGTTCTAGTTTCCTGAAATTAATTGCACGGATTATGGACTGTTTTACGATCTGGAGTGTCTACGCCCAAGTAGCCTTGTTTAAAACAGTCTTCGAACTTAACGAACTGACAGAGTAAAACTGTTAATTTATTAAACGAACATCACAACGCACACCCGAAACAGCTGCACTACGTCTGTGGCTGTCAGCAAGGTCAACAAGTAAGTAAGCATTTCCACGGCGCAGCAAACAAGGGGGCTTGCACCCTGGTGTGGGGGAAAGCATCGTTGATCGCACTGTAGTTATTAAAGACAAGGAAATTAACTTTAATTTTCCTCTTTGTGATTGATATATTTTTTTAATTATTATTTCTGTGCTTTTATTTATTTTTACAACCCTTTTGGAAGTCTTGGCATAATGTATTGACATTAATGAACGGTAGCGTACGCGTGTAAACGTTTTCAGAGGCTGTTTTTTTTATAGTAATTTTGAAACATTTTTGAATTAAATATATACAATGGATAAGGCTTTTGGATGTGAATATTTAGGTAGAAGAACAGTGTTCCGCTTATGAAAGAATTGATATGACAGTAGATTGTCCGTAAGAAGAGCTCAGTAGGTCCAGGTAGAGGGGTATTACTGCCCTTTGAGATGGAGAAGTTTGAAGAGGAAAGAATGAAAACCAATATCTTCCCTTGCAAGAGGCCGTAATCTCTCGGTCCAGAAAAGATTGGGAGGATCAGTTGGAACAGCTAAGCTTCTTTCCCTTCTACAATACTCTCATTTGTTGCAACAAGAGAAGCAACTTTACAGTTTCTGCAACTTGTAAAAGATTATCGCTCGGCTTTTGTTCAGTACTTGAACAAGAATTCACTTTTTAAACTATTTTTGAGTTATTAATTCCTTAGTCATTGTTTTTTGTATGCTTTGATTATTTTTGCTTCTTACTTTTACGGGTAAGAGAAATCAAGTATGCTGTTTTAGTCTTAGTTTATTTTAACACACATTTCACATTTTTAAATTAACATTTATATTCTTGAAAAGTAGTCTGTCAAAAATTGTTGGTTACCATGTAAGTTATTTGAGATGAATAGCATTCAGAAATTAACCAGTAATATATTGTCCTTCATTATCTCTGATTCTTCCCCAAAGATTGGATAGTTTCTTGATTGCACTTCTGCTGGTTTGGAGCTAAGGAAATTCTCAAAACAAGTTTTTAAAGCATCTTCTTTATTTAAGCTCCTGGATAGCCGCTTTACTCCTGTTAGCTGAATGTGGACGTGCATTATCGTGGTGCAGCAGCATTTGATGCAGTCTTCTCGAACTTTTTTCTTCAACTGCGGCCACAAGGTGTCTTCAGTTTTTTTATGGTTACATATCTGGGAAGCAATTCGTAGTTCATGACTCCTTCTTTATTGCACTTCATCTTCTGTGGATAAACAGAAACTTTTGTTTGGGATTTTTTGTTAGGATTAGCCATTCCTTTGTAATTTTTTTAAATAATCTTGGATAGGAACTGTCGATGTTGTTTACAAGGAAACCGTTAGCGAACAAGCAGAGATGCACAAATGGCCACACTCTGATTTTTTGTTGTTTTCACTTAAAGTGTGTGATGCCCATACACCGGGTTTTTAATCATGTCCTTGGATTCCACGAGAAAAAAGTTCTTGTAACTGACAGCGTAACCACTGCGTCTTTCACCTCGTCAGTGCAGAACTTCTCGTGTCTCTTTGAGTGGTGCAGACATGATAAATGGAAGGTACCAGGTCAGGTGAATAAGCAGTGTGGAGCTGAGGTGTGAGATCTTGCATTATCATGCTGTAACAGTACACTAGTTGTGAGCAAACCTCGACGTTTCAACCTGATTGCAGGTTGCAAATGGTTCTCAAGCAGATCACAAATGACTCGTTATTAACATTGGGTTCTCTGGGCAGGTAATGTTACATGATTGGACCTTTAGAGTCCCAGAAGAGCGAGAGTATCTCTTTACCGGCTGACACAGGTTTATTTTAAGTTATGGTTCATTATCTATTTATTTTATTGAAATAATTTGAGCTATATCTGCAATGGGACTTTGGTGATGATGAATGCCGCCACTCTCTGCTGGCTCGCCTGGTCTCTGACTGGAATTAGTGAACCCAGTGACTGTACTCTTTAGGATACCGTCTCCTTCGGCTTCATGACGTCATAGCAGTGTTTCACGAACATCCACACACGTTCTTTCATTTCAGGGGTGAGTTGTTTTGGTGCTCACCTAACGGGAGATCTTGCGGTAGTGGAGAATGTGTTGCGCAGAGCCAAGACCGATCTTCAATTTAATTAATAAGATCAATAAGGCATTTTAGCCCTTTTATTATGATTGCAAGACAATCTTACTATAAAGTTTTTCAAGTGCTCGGTAACAACAGCTGTAATACTTCTTATATTTAAACCATACAAAATTTCGATATTGCAAAAATTAAAACAGCGGTATCACGCCAACAGACTTAATTTTGTAATTCCATTTTCAACAGTATAATTAATGAATAAATTGATCTCAAACTTTTTTTTTATTCATTTGAAAAGCATGGGCAAGTAAAATTCCAAAACAATATATCGGTTTTTATAAGAACTTATCACCTTAAGACTAATGCGCGCGCATCTTCAAAGATGTTGCTATTTGCGTATTTTCTGAGCAATGCACAAAAACCACATAATTGTTGAACGATGGTTTCTTAATAAGTTTTAATTTTTTGGTTGTAAAACTGGTTCAGTTATTAAATATATTTTATTCACGAAATAGTAACTTGAGTATTGCTTAAAATTATATTTTTCTCTGGAACATTTTGTATTACCGGTGAATAGTAAAGAGACCGGAATGTTTGATAAGAATGCTAGAAGCTCTGGGATTGACCCTCAAGCTGCAACACCACAAACGAGATGCAGTACTGGATTGACTCGGACGCTGCGGGGTGGTGCGCGATTTATAGCGGTCGGAATGACCTCTGTTTCTTACTTTCACGCCCATCTGCGGGTAGCGTTTGTTTACTCTCCGTGTTTTATTCAGTGTTCAAACAGAATTACATTACGTTTAAAGGTTTTCTTCCTTCTTGGCTGACTTTATAGCGTAAGAGAGGGAATTGTGCGCTGTATATTTAGTTCTCGAGTTACGGATGAACGGTCTCGTAAAACAGCTGCTCGCCGCTTGCGTTATTGAGTACTTGGCGTAGTGGAATCGCCTTACTCACTTATGCTTCTGAGCTACAAATATTCAGGAGAAAATGTCTGAACATGAAGTTGTGTGTGCTTCTATCTAGTTTTTTTCTAAATTTACCCAATAACCTTCAGAGTATTGACAACTCGCTTTAAACGGTAGCTATTGCTGTTGAACGCATTTGCAGTTTTTACTTTCAAATCTTCATCGACCCTACTTACTAGACACCAAAAATGACGATGAAAAAATGTATGTGTGGTATCTATTAATGCTCTAGCAGCCACAATTTTCGTTTTTTCCCAACGAACTTCGGCATATATGATTATTAACAAATGATGCATCGAGTTCCAAAAACTACAAAAATTGAATTATGCAGAGTGGGGTTAACCTTGGGCTAAATTTTAAGCATCGCACTAGCGGTTGTAATTTTTGTTTTTTCTCAACAAACCTCAGTATATGCCATTGAAATGAATTAATAAAAATTGTTTCCGAAAATCAATGAAACAGATCTTTAGGAGAGGGGTTTTTCCTGAAACCCATAATTTGAAAATAGCTCTAGCCACAACGATATTTGTGGTTTTTTGTTTGTTTGTTTGTTTGTTTTTTGCAACGAAACTCTGTATATCGTTTAAGTAGAGTAAGAAAAACATTGTCTGAAAAATCAGGAGTGGGAGTATATCTGAAAACCGAAATTTAAAGAGTTGGGGTTAACCTAAAGCGAAAATTTAAAAATCACTCTAGCTGCCGCAATTTTTTTTTCTCAACGAAATTCGGTGTATGCCATTTAAATAAATCAATAAAAATAGTTTCCCAAAATCAGCGAAATTAGATTATGAGTTTACCTGAAATGCAAATTTTAAATTTCGCTCTAGCAGCAATGTTTTTTTTTTCCCCTCAAAGAAGCTCTGTATATGCTGTTAAAGTAAAATTAGAAGAAAGTTTCTGAAAATCAGTGAAATCCGCCTATTACGAGTGTGGTTACGTTTGAAATCCGAAATTTAAAAAGTTGGGGGTTAACCTAAAGGGAAAATTTAAAGCATTGCTGTTGAGATGTCAGCATGCGGAGATGGCCAGAGCACCGAATAGAAAATTATGTAAGATATTTTCAAATAAGTTAATATATATTTTTGTAGGGTATTTTACCAAAAAGTAGTATTTTAAACCATTTTTGGAAATTATTGATATGTTCTTTAATTTTTTGTCATTTTCCAAACATTTTTGGGCATCAAGATGCACCTGTAAGGGGGGAGGACTCCTTTTTTGAATCGCTGTCAACAATTTTAGTATGCATATTTATGGGCATTTTTAAAGTAAAAAATTACAAAACTGGAGTTCATCTTTTTTCTTCTTCTTAATGTTGGTGGTGCAATTAATTCATTGCATTTAAACTATCTTATCTAAGTGCTTCGTCTAAGGCAAATATATAATTATATAGCATTTGAAATGATAATATATGTCAAAAAATCAAAATGGAACGTATTGCTATAATTGTAAACAAATAACAGTAGATAACTTGTCCTCCTGGAACGCTGTCATCGACATCTCGATGCCGTATGTTATCAAACGCGATAACAAATTCTGTAACAAGAAAAATGGAATCAGTCATCGCCAGCAGCATCGAAATGGCAATTATCATATGAAGCACATAAAACAATATTAGTAAATTGAACGGAACTGCTTTCGCAGACCGCCGCAGAGCACGTACAATAAACCCAAACATCAACCAGTGTGGTAAACTTCATGAGGTTTTCAGGAAATCGTGGAAACGCTGGTCGTGGTTGCCCTTGTGAATCGTGCCGAAAAACTGATCTTCATGGGCTTTGCGTGCGGTTTTGGGGTTGGAAACTGGGATTAGAGCTGTTTCCCGTACATGCAGGTCGGGTTTTGAACCAGACCACATAATGTAATGCTACCACCGCCAGGTTGACTGATCATGGAGGGGGAAATCATACAAGCCACTTCTGACAGACTAGTTGTGAGCTGCAGTATAAAGAGAACTTGATTGCTGAAAGCCTCCTTATTTACAGAACAGTACTTCTCTCCCTAGAGACCCCAAACTCACATTTGTATACAGAACTAAAATGACAGCTGCCGTTTTAGTAGGCATCATTTATGCTAATATTTGGCACTGGAAGGTTCTTCATGAACTCTCTGTATTGCTTCATATTCAGGAGTTCGCCTAGCATGCGGTCATACTTTATCTACTTCTTGCAGATATTACATTCCAACACATTTTATAGGGAAAAAATTACATGCAGTCCATAAAAATCGTCGGTCCTGCTGGTCTAGTGGTAACCATATTTGCTTCTAAACGCAAGATCGCGGGTTTAATACCGGTCGGGGGCCGATGAAATTTTTCGGGCATAAAAATCCTAAGTATGGCTTCCTTCGGAAGGGAAGTAAAGCCGTGGGTCCCGTATAGTAGATTTATGGCACATAAAAGAACCTCAAGCCTGAAAGAAGACGCCGCTGAGCAAAATTTATCGGTCGTTTCATGCCCTGAATTGAACGAGATGCTGATGAGCTGAGATGTTGAAGAGCGCCTGTAAATAAACTAAATCAAACAACAAATCCATAAAAAATCAGCATAAAAACAGTGTCCAGGGTAATACACTCAGATTCCTCTGTAAAATGGGAAAACAGAGTCCACTTACATTAAAGGTTGTAATTTTGTATTACTTCAGAAGAGTCTGATTTAAAGAATTAAACATTACATTGTTGTATTAGATGTGCATTTTCAGTGTGTTCCACTTCATATAACTTTTTTAGACATATTCAAATTTGCTTTTGAGACTCTCGGTCTGACACTTGCTCTGCCTGTGACGAGTTCGAAGCAACAAAATAATCTCCATGCAGAAGAAGTAGATAAAAAAGTGAAATATTCTATGATCGCAAGTGTGGAACCAAAACTAAAGCTAGGCAAACCTCCGACCATGAAGAAAGATCCGTAGATGTTCATTTTTTTTAATAATGTTTAACGCCCGTTTTTACTACTGAGGCACCACAGGCGGTGGCCATTGATGATACATGAAATTAAGTGATATATTATAAAAGGATATTTTTTTTAAAGGAAGAAAGCATTCCAGCCGGCATTTGCCATCTATGAGGACTGAGGAACACCTGGAAAAAACCTCAGTCAGGGAGGACGGTCCTGGCGGGATTCGAACCCCAGGCCTCCCGCTCACGAGTCCGCGCCTTAACGACCTCGGCCACCCGTGGCGTTTTGTAGATGTTCACGGAATACCTTCCAGTGCTAGAAGTTAGCACAAATGATGTCTACTGCAAACGACAGCTATCATTTTACATGTTTAATGTGTATGTTCTCGCTTCTGAAAAAGGATACTAAGACCATAGCAAGAAAGGGAACTGATGAAGTTGCATCAATGTTGTCTGACGTTTGTTTCATCACCTGACCCATAATTCGAAAGTTGCAAAGTTTTTTGTAATTCGTGTCCCGGCCAAAATAAAAATGATACCATTATTCACCTCATTCATGCTATGATTCTTAAGTACAAAATTAACAAATCTAATGAAATAGACATCAACCTAATGAAATACAATTCAACATAATGATATATCTGTCAGCCTCTTTCAATACATTTCAGTTTGATTGAATACTTTTTAACCTAATTAAATATATACCAAGCTAATAAAATGCACGTCAATCTAATTAATAATTAATTACGTGTAAGCAATATATTAATACATTTAACCTAATTAAATACATGAAATCTAATTAATACACGTCAACTTAATAAAATGTATGACCTAAAAATCAAATACACCCGAACCTAATAAAATATGTTAACCTAATTAAATACCTTTCAATCAAATTAAGTTATATCAGCCTCCTTGCTCTTAGTTGTTATTTTGCTAGAACAAATTAAGTTTTTATAGATATCTTTCTAGTCGTAATTTTGCAGTTGCTATGGAATTAACGCAGGAAAACGTAAAGACGCCGGAAAGGCAGCTCTCCAAGTATAAAGAACGTTATTCAGTTAGCATCGCGTTAAATTAAAGGACAGCGGAATGCCTTAGGGAAAATGTCGCAAGCTTTATGCCCAGTTTGCCTGAGGGAGTTCACGTACGTGGTCAGTGAGCCTTGCGTGTGCTGGTCGATAGGCGTATAAATTTGCACGTAGTTGTCTTTCGATCGCATTCCATATCTAACTGGAATTCAAGCCTGCCTCGGGGTTTAATTACTTCATGAATCTGTACCGGCATTCTCAGATATCAGCCATTTAAGATAAAGTGTGGGTGAAGGCTGGTCAGCACAGAAATTGCCTTTCCCCAGTAGTATCGTGGCCTGGAATGCGATGCTTTAAATAGTCTGCGTTCATTCTAAATAAGCTTGAAATTACGATACAAACAAACAATGGCGTTGTTTATACGGATATAAAAAAAATTAGACGTTTATAATAGTTGCGCCTGCCAACATGTTGAGTAGGCCAACAGAAAGGCATATCGCGCTCGCTATTAAATGTCTCATTTCTCAACCGTGTGTTTACATGTCATAAGAGAAAAGCTCATCACGCAGCAGCTGCATAAACTAAGCGAATTCCTCAGCGAGTTGAATAACTTTATAAATGAATATAAGATCCAAATTATGGCCTTATTAATTAATGGGTTTAAATAAGTTACGGTATTACTGTTTGGTATTAGGGAAACAAATTAGAATTCTTGTAATCTATAAGTAACACAAAAGGGAAACCACATTTTGAGTATTATTATTATTATCATTATTATTATTATCATTATCATTATTATTATTATTATTATTATTGTTGTTGTTGTTGTTGTTGAAGTAAAACCATAAAATTAAAGGTAATTAAATAAAGAACTGAGTCCTTGATATCATCTTTACATTCACTAAAATAGAAATGACAGAAAATTTCGGGCTACATTGTTTATTTAAGAAGAGGAGGTTCAAATGTTTCATTAAAACAAAAACATGTTACTCTTTAAAAGCAATTGCAATATACGAAGCAAATGTACTCAATCAACAATAAACAATTCCAAGTTCCATCGATTTTCATTCGCTTTGAAATGTCATTGTAGTAAAAACATATAATGGAAATGCTTCCTGAAGTTTATTACAGAGCGCTCTTACATATAAATATAATTCTCAGACTCATATTAGATTAATATTTATAGCTGCTCTCTTCACGGCGATACTTATATTAAATATAAAATATATGCTACTTTATAAATACAGTTTGTATGTTGAATTAATTTCTCCTTTTATTTTAAAACAATTAGAAAATTAAACGCAAGAACGCTTTTTAAATTTCAGTTTTCAAGTATATCCCCTAGTCCTAAAGATCCGATTTCCATAACTTTCAAAAACTTTGTTTAAATAGTAAGTTGTTTTATTTTTGTTAAATAAATTTTAAATTAAATTGTTTTATTTTTGTTTAAATTGTATATACAGAGTTCCGTTGCGAAAAAAACAAATATGAGTTCAGCTAGAGCGATTTTAAATATTGGTTTCAGATAAACCCCCATTCCTAATAATCTGATTTTACTGATCTTCAGAAAATATATTTTCTTTTTTATTTCAAAGGCTATAACGCGCTTCCTTTAAAAAAAGTTTCAACCGCTAGAGTAATTTTTAAATTTTGCTTTAACCCCGCTGTTTTAAGTTTTGAATTTTAGCTATACCTATCTGTATATAATTAGCTATACCTAGCTATATAGTATTGGTGCTGCTAGAGCGATTTTATTTTATTTTATTTTTTATTTTTATTTTTATCATTATTTTTTTTTTTTTTTTTTTGTAAATTTTGCAGGTTCGCCTCGCGCCTGAAGCACTTTTTTTAAATAAACTTTTGTAACATATTATAACAAATTGATTTCATAATATTGTTTTCCATACACAGCAAGCTTTTTGGCGTTAACATATTATATACATTATAATGAATATTATAATATTTCCTCAAGTATTTGCTCTATCTAAATGCAATATGCTGCATCGCATTCCCTGCACATACACGAAAGACATTAAAGACACATTCAAGAAGACTGGTGCGTTTCACCCTCTCGTCCACACTACTGTAGAAATCTGGTATCATTCATGCCCCGAAGATTGAAGGCTGGGGATTAATACACCCGATATCAATTTGTGTTTATTTCTATGTGTTTTCACTTTAGAAGATGAATATTTCTGTTCATGTATTTATTTATTTGTAAAGATTACGTCATGGTCACCATTACTCTACCCTAATGTTCTCTTTCCAGATTTTTGCGGGGTCAAAGTGTCTATTGCTAGTTCATTTCCTAGATTGATAACTGTAACTGATACTATGAAACCAAATATAATCACAATATGCGTAAAATGTTGCAGAGATGGGCGACTTCGTGAGAGTGATCAAATCCTAGCTATCGATGGCCAACCCCTCGACTCGAACATCTCCCACCAGCAGGCCATCAGCATATTGCAGAAGGCCCGTGGGCTGGTGGAGCTGGTTGTAGCCCGCACTGGCACCGAAGAGGACATCGTAGAAACCCCAATCACTCCACCATCCCCCTCACCCATCGACCGTTCCCCTTCGGCTGTGAGTGACACGTCTAAGGCTGGATCCGACATGGTGGTAAGTAATGAAGTCACTAGATTGATGTATGTAAGCAGAGCTGCATGTATCAGCACGCCTCGAAGTTCAGTTGGCGAGCGGGTCACGGAGAATGAACAACTGGCATATGTGAAAGTAGAATTTCTCCGCGGCAGAAATGCACGAGAATGCCTACACAGGGCTACGGGAAGCACTAGGTGAGCGTGGCGGCCCCATCGAACAATGGCAAGGTGGAAAGAGACTTTCAAACCGGACAGAATGTCGACTGCCGATCTGCTGCTCAGTGGGTCTCCTGTGTCCGCAAACAACAATATACCGGTGATGGTGCTGGCACAGTCTTAAACGACGATAGGCGCTGGACACTTGTGAAATTGGAGGAGCAAACAGCAATTCCGACCAAAATAGTGTAGCATATTTTATGGGAGTACCTAATCATACGGAAACTAGTGCACATCAATTAAGTGAGGTACAGAAGTGAACTCGCTACGAAACATGTCACATCAATCTGGCGAGATTTCTGGCGGATTATTATTATTATTATTATTATTATTATTATTATTATTATTATTATTATTTGAGTAGTTTTTAACTACATTTTAACCAAGGCGGTGATCACTGATGATACTCGAACATGAGATGAAATGATAAACTCGTAAAGGATTTTTTAAGGAAGAAAATGTTCCAGCTCTAAGTTTAGGATGCCTCCCTGGTATTTACCATTTATGAGAACTGAGGAAAACCTGGAGCAAAAACTCAAGTCAGGGAGGACGGTTCTAGCGAGAATCGAACCTCACACCTCCCGCTCTCAATCCCTTACCTTAACGACCTCGCCACTCGAAATGGTGAATAGCATCATCATGTTTGATGAAACGTGGGCCATGGCATGTGAACCAGAACTCAATGACAGTTCAGTGAATGGCGTCATTCTAGGTCACCACGCAAAAGTTTCGCCAAACTCCTTCACCAACAAAAGTCATGGACATTCTGGCGTATGACAGTCAAGATGAGCTTGTGTATCATTCATTCTTGTCGCGGAGAAATGCTATTCCCACATTGTTCACTCTTCATTATCTCCATTCCTGACTACTGTAGTTCACCAACAGAACTTCAGCATGTGCTGAGACACGCAGCTCTGCTCACATACACCATCATTCTAAAGTATATTCCACACACTTTCAATCATATATCTTAGATTTTTCGTGTTGTACCTTGTTCGCGAGAAAAAAATAGTTGCATGACATGTGACTTATCCCTCTTATAAAAGCCTAGTTCTTGGATCCACCAGGCTCTCGGCAAGTGCGGTGTCAGTTGCTGCTGGGGACCCATGCATATCGTTTGCGGAATGTCAGCAGATATAAATACCTACCGTAGCTAAGTAGTTAATTAAGTTTCTCAAAAACAGAAGTACATTGAGCTTAAAAACTTCATGAGTTGCTTTTAACTAAGCACAGTGTTTGCTGGAACCGAATCTGGTGGAAAAAGCGAGATTAACTGCACAACACAAAATCACTGTCAGATGGCCGTCGGCATTAACCATTAAAAACAAACATATTGTCGCGTCACCGATGTCATACCACACACCAGCTGTCTCATCGCGGAGAAATTGCCTTTTACTGAACTCCAGTTGATTTATAAATGTAACTATAAAATCCAAATTAACAATAAATGCATTAGATATTTACAATCCACTCAAAAATTACTTTTTATTCAGAATCGCCACCGTCTAAAATACACTGACTGGCGCAAAACATGGGTTAAGGTAGAAAAATAAATCACCTACTTTTGTAAAATTAATATTGTACTTTTTGAACATTTTCTTAATTTACTAAACAGCACACCAAAAGTTTTTACATTTTTTCGCTGTGTTCAAATTTCAAGCATGGCTACAATTAAAGTTAAAGCATGAACGACTTGTGCTGAGAGTTTGACAGTTGAGCTGGTATGTTCAAGTTTTCCTAGTGTTAACGCGAAACGCCGTCACACATCGGCACTCCGCAAGAGGTTGTACGAGCTTGTGTACTTAACACATTAAAAATGAGGAACAGTGCAACTATTGCGCCACCCTTCGGCGCTGATGGAGAGAATGAACGGGCGGTGCAGTGATGGTTCGCTAAGTTCAAGAAAGGCAACGGAACCCTCGAGGATGGACCATGGACAGAAAACCCTCTTAGCGACTGTTGAAGCGAGCAGCATGCACACTTGAGAGGAGGTTGTACAGTGCAAAAAACATTTCCACCAGCTTCCTCTATGACCGAAATCGAACCATGGCCTGTCGCAGCGATCTCTGCTTGCTGTACCTCATCTTATGCCTTCGCATGTGATCAGCATGCTGGCAGCTGCGTCGGTAGCCTATCACGCGGCTTTCTAAATCGAAGAAACACACCTCTCTATCAGGAAGCTCCCCAGATATCCTCACGAGTCTGGGTGGACCCCGTTCCAGACCTCCCTAACTTAGAAAAATTCCGGAAATCGAAACGGGGTCCTCCTGGTCAGCAGTCAGCAACGCTAACTAGACCAAGGACGCGATCATCTCGGATGATAGAGGTCGATAAGGCTCGGTTCATGAGCTGAAGGACCGTCCTCCCTGTCGGTTTTTTCCCACGTTTTCCTCAGTCGAAATAAATCCAAATCCCGGGGAGGTAACCTAAACTTAGGCCTGAAACGCATCCTCCTTTTAAAAAAAATCCTTTCCCAATTTATCATTTCACCTCATGTATCATCAATGTCCACTCTGTGATGCCTCACCAGTAAAAACGGGCGTTAAACACCAATTAAAAAAAATAGCTGGGAAAAAGTTATAAACTCATTTCTACCCCCATGAGCCCCATTTTGTTTATATTTGCTTCAATTTTATTGCATTAAAGGGAAGGCTTTTTTTAATATTCACTGCCTCTCTTTGTTAACGTGTCTGTCACATAGTATTTACTACAAAAGAATGAATAAATAATAATAATAATAATAATAATAATAATAATAATAATAATAATAATAATAATACTTTTGTTGTGGAACTTGGAAATGCAGCTGAAATGGGTAAAACTTGAATTTTTAGATTAAATAAAAACAAGACCTTTTGCATTTTTTTTTTTTTTTTGTGCAGAATTTAAACATTAACTATATGATGTTAGTTGGGAAAGTTTGGCCAATTTCCATAAAATGGTTTGAAAAAATTGAGTTTTGTGCAGTGATTCAAACATTTTAATATGAAGAAGTGGACTCCAGCGCTACAGACTTTCTGAAGAAATGAGTTCAAACGTGACCGTACATGCACCGAATATGAAGCACCCTCCAGAAGTTTTGTTGAATTATCCACGAAGAATATCATTTGAAACAATTCACTGTATAATAAAAGAAGACGAGTGAAAGTGAGCGAGATAACTGATAGTGTATGCATCTCAACTATTGCTCTATTGCTAACACACGAAAGGGCATTTCAATGTAGAGTTAGACGACGTGTAATCGCAGGATATTTTGCGTCTATTCCTGACCGTGGACGAAACTTGGTTACAGCTTAGGAACAAGGTGAAATTGAAAAGGTGGTGGCAATTGCTTTGCAGGATTCAATAGGAATAACCGTAGTAGCCTACTTAGGATAAAATAACTGCAGTTTGTTATGTAAAATTGTTGTACTGTTTGAACGCTGAAAGAAGGGAAAACGGTAATACAAACATTATTTTTCACCAGTACAATACTCCGATTTACAAATCGATAGTGCAAGACTTGAATTTGAATTGAATGACTATCCACAGTGTTCTCTCGATTTAGACTTAAATATGAAATAGGAGAGTGAATCAAAAAATAAGTTGCACTTGTGACGTTTTTTAGTCTTTCACAGCCGGCGTTGTTGTTATTGAAATTGATCATTAGCGGGCTATTTTTCGTTGTCGTTGGTTTAAATTCTTGGGAAAAGGCACATAAGTCAAAAAAAAAAAAAATTGTCAGGAGAAGAATATTTTATTTACTCTTTTATGGATAATAGTACAAGAATAAAATATTAAATGATGCTCTCTTTCAATATTAATTACAATATATTTTCGTGTTTTAAAAACCAAATTAAATATCAGTGCTTCAATCTAATATAAAAAAAAAAAGTAAATGTTTTTACTTATGTGCCTTTTCCCGGCGTCCAAAGAAATTATTTGAAAGCCTTTCCGTCCACTGATGATGCCGATCGTAACGTCAGCGAAAGCTCTGGTTTTTAAATTCATTTAAACCAACGACCACAGCAAAAAGCCTGATAATGATCAATTTCAGTAAGTTATTTGAATTATTCCGGGACAAGAAATGTTTATTACAATACAACATGACACAGATATACCATAATATTTTTAAGCATAGTCACTCTTTGGAAACACTTGTGTGGACATTTCACTAATTTCTGACGATAGAAATACGAAAAGTAAGAATCAGACTCGAAAAATTCAAGTCACGGCCGGTATTCGAAGTATTGATTTTCAGTCTTCCGTGCTGACGCTCTAACCAACCGAACTATCTTTCCTCCTCCTAGCACGGAACCAGTTTCTGTTTACAAAGTTGCTCGTCTCTTTTGACTGATGCTATGGTATCAAATGAACACATTTTATCCAGAAATAATTAGTTCCCGGACAGGCGACTGACCCGGGCAATGATTTATAAGCCCTAACACGGGAGAGAGGTAAACAAAGAAAGAGGATTTTATCACGCCGTCATGATTATTTTGCAAACTTGAACAAAACTTACTTTTGCAACAGGATAAAATCATTAAAACTCGTAGTATCAGGTTCATAGAAACGATTTTCATTAATTAAATTGATATCTATAAAAATATGCATAAGTTCTTTTTAGTCATACTTTTCAAGTGACACTCCTGTAAAAATATGCACTCATAGTCACAAAACGAGAATACTGACAATTATTTTCACGAAGTTGCAACGTTTTATCAAACGTGATGTTCTTCCTTGAGTCAGAAAATTCTTAGCATTTTAATAAATCTATTTATTTATACATAGTACAAAGATGGAATCCCGCAGCATATCACTAAAAATAAACAAATATACATAAATTGGTTCCATTTCATTTGTAGGGTTCCCTGTTCGGGCTACCATGCTTGCTCCACTTGCAAATACCCCAAAAATGTTGCTTTAGAACCACAATGTGTTAGCACCAGTAACTCAACATCTTCGTTTTAGATTGACCGCTTTACGGTCTTATGACACAATTTTTTTGTCTCACTTGCGAATCTGCGCGCGGTGTGGTTAAAAATTGTGCTTGTATGATTTTAACTACAGGTTCTAAAAAAACCGATAAAAGCTATTAATAACCTTATGTTCTTTGTTTTTGCTGTTTTTCGTCTTTTGTGGGCCTGTAGATGTATGCCATACATTTTCAAAAAAGTCTCCGTTTGAACATTTTGTACAACTGAGATTATTTTGAAAATGCAGTAAAATAAAGCATTGAATTTACTGTGAAATGCTTCACATGTCTTTATAGTGTGAATGACTTCAGGCTGCTGCTAGGCCCATATTGTGGAATTGAATATGGCCTCGTCAGATATATAGTAATCAACAAAGTAGTCGCTGAACTGTTCAATTTTTGGGCATAATGGCTTACTCTCAGCCATTAAAAAGCAAAACAATCACCTACTTCCTCTTCCTGGCCAGGATAGTTTAAATTACTATCAAAAGTGGGTCGTAATTATTATTTATGGCCAAGTGTGTGACAAAGTGCACATGTAGCTTTGGATACATCAACATTTTGTCTTCTTGCTTTTCAGCTGAACACAGAGTGGGCTCAAGTTGAAGTAATAGACCTAATAAACGATGGTTCTGGCTTGGGTTTTGGAATTATTGGTGGGCGGAGCACTGGTGTGGTTGTCAAAACCATCCTTCCTGGAGGAGTTGCTGATAGAGTAAGTAAACCAGCAGTTCAATGATATAGGGTGCTATATTTATACGTCTAAAGTGTCTTACATTTACGAATTAAAATTCAGGAAAGTTACTGTGTACCAAAATAAGAAATTGGTTTGGGAATTTGAATATTGCTCGTCATTAGAAATGTCTTTGAAAAGTATACATATATAACTAAATTAACAATAGCTAGCAAAGCAGAAAAGGATAAAACACTTAGAATAAGTCACTGATTTGTTATTTTATTTATATTGTTAATAGTGTTACATTATGTTTCATATATATATATATATATATATATATATATATATATATTCAAAAGGAAGACGCTCTTAATGTTAACCACTGATGTATTTAAGTGTGATTCCATGGCTAACTTATACAAAAGAAATCATTTATGCAGGTAAGCTTCCTGAACATGCTTAAACGTGGATATGCTGCGATATTGTTAGTTTTTTCATAAATAAAGAGTAATATAAAACGTTCTCGGAATGAAACACAAAATGATGGCATAACTTTTTGAAAGTATTCTTATTTTTCAACATAGTTTCCCTTGACACTATTGCATTATGTCTAGCGATGCTCCAAAGTCCTTATCCCCACATGAAAGTCAGACTTTTCCAGGCCAGCAAAATTTGCCTTAACTGATGATTTAAACTGTTTATCGGGCAAAAAGTTCTTTCCACCAATGCATTCTTCAGTTTAGGGAACAGATGAAGCCTAGTCAGGGGATTAAGGCGGATGTGGCGGCAAATCGTCCCCCAATTCACTGATTTTCGCCTTTGTAACGACACATTCGGAGGAGGAACACTGTCTGGACGAAGATGACCTTATTTTTTTCATAAATTTGTGTTTTTTTGGGGGCATATTTTTGTCTTGAATAGACACAAAAGGTTAGCAAAATACGTTCCTGTGATAAATGTTCCAGTAGGAAGGTTATGAGCTAGCAATGCACCCTTGACATTCCAGAAAACCGACGCTATGAACTTCGCAGCCAATTTCACACATTTAGCTTTCTTTGGCGGTGGAGAATCTGATGCTCCCATTGTTTAGACTGCTGTTTTGTTTCAGGTGTGTAGTTGTGCACCCAGTTTCATCATTGGACGCATTAAGTCGACGGGATTTCTCTGAAAACGGACCAAACTTTGCTGAATGATTTGCACCAGGATTTGCTTTTGGTGTACAACCACGCTTAAATTCAGCAGCCCACTTTTTAACCGTCGAAAACGAAGGGAAGAAACCTTTAATGAGCAATCTAACTCCTTTTGTATTTCTGTTGCGGCTAAACCTTTCAAAACGAAATACTTTATCTCAGCTCGTATTTCAGTTTTAGCTATTTTGTAAAACGTTAACACTAGTTGCTTTACACGATCGTCAACGCGTCTGAAACTTTACAGGGCGCCATCTAAATTAGTAATTATCTCCATAAGTTCGTCTCAGGAGTCCCGATAAAGTATTTAAGAAGTTTCATGCCCTGAATTGATTAGGACTCTGATGACCTGAGATGTTAAAGAGCGTCCGTAAATAAAACACTTAAAAATTGAAGCTCCTGATAGTCAAATATCTCAATAATCGCAGAACACTCGCAACACTGTTGCATAGAAAGTAGCATGGAACTCGACTGAAATAATATAAAACAGTGCAACAAACTGGAGGCATTTCGGCAAGGTCAAAGCTAATCAGTGATACCAACAGCTTTTGCTATGATAGTTCTTTGGTTCAAAAATTTGAAAGTTCGGTTATTTTTGAACCGGTGTCATATTTTGTGAAAATGTACAATCTAATGCTTTCTCCAGAAATGTCTATTGTTTTCACCAGCAACTGGCACATGACTGACCTCAACTCTCCTACTAATCGAGTATGCTTTTGTTTCCAGCTATGTGAATTACATTTTATTCTTATACTCATCATTCGGCACTTATAGATTTTGATAGGCATTTCTGTGCCTGCTTTAACAGTTGATAACCTAGGGTTTAATTTCAACTTAGGTAACGTCTGCAACCTAATTAGCAGCTTCATTAATTCATTCCGTTTGTCATCTCAAACATACACCCATGAAAGGGGGATGTTCGAACACTTCAGTTGCTATACAGTGATCTCCATAGACCCTGAATCACTTGTGATGCCTGTGACATATTACAGGTACAACAGCCTTCCCCTGCAGGGAATCATCCACCAGAGTTGGTATTAGTGTGGCACATGGGAATTGAGCGCGCTTAACTTGCTTGTAAGATGCTCAGATTCCCAGCTCTCATAGCTGCGAAACTTTAGTGCTAGACCGGCCCAATGTGAGAAGTCAATCTTTCAATATATCTCTGTTTCATTGTCTGGTAGGTAACTGATATTTAGCAATTCAGCTTTGTATTATTTTCAGATCATTTATATAGTTTCCAGTTATATATTTTTTTTGATTATTTTCTAATTTTTTATATAAATACACGAAGGTCGTTACGAAAGTTTTGAGACAATTTATGAGTGGGTAGACTCTTTTCAAAGTACTCTCCACCACACTCTATACACTTTACCGTCCTCAAAAATCACTTATCAAGCTTCCCTGCCGCACGTTTTTCTCAAAGGTGAAAAGTTCATTTTCATATATAGTCGCAGTCTCTTCAGGGCGGGAAAATCGCATTCCTTGCATACGAATTTTTACCACGGGGAAAAGAAAATAATCGCATAGAGTCGGGTCAGGATTGTGTAAAGGATGAGTCATGAGTCTGACCTCTTTGTACTCCAGGAACTGGATGGTGATGTTAGCCGTATGAGCAGAGGCGTTGTTGTTGTTGTGAAGCAGGATTCCCCTCAGTCCAGTCCTTGAACGGCGTTCTCGGAGCTTGTCGAAAACTTTTGGCAGGCAAATTGTGATGTACAGTAACCGTTCTTTCCTCCTCCAGATGAATTGTGGCTACATGGCCACTTTTTGAAAAAAATATGACTACCATTTTCTTCACAACACTTCAGCCTCTCTTCACTTTCGTTGGTGGATCGTCATCTGGAAAGATCCAAACTGCCGACTGTCGTTTGGTCTCCGGGTCAAATTGGTAAAACCATGTTCCATCACGTGACATCAGAAACGTGCCTTGAGCTCTCTCTGTCGACTCTCTGCAGCGTTTCTTCACATCATTCATGGGGGTGCGTCTTATGTGCCTCTGTCAAATTGTGGGACTTCCAACGGGAGGAAATCTTTCTGACATGAAGTTGATCGTGCAAGATTTTTGATACTGCTGGCGATCCAATTTGGAAAGCTGCT
Organism: Metallyticus violacea; assembly: GCA_030762175.1. Lineage (NCBI taxonomy): Eukaryota > Metazoa > Arthropoda > Insecta > Mantodea > Metallyticidae > Metallyticus > Metallyticus violacea. Next base: position 14,284,594 of record CM060830.1, read on the forward strand.
TTGATATCCTTAAATGTTACATGATTTAAGTACGTCAACATTCGCTTTTCCTCACCTCAAAACTATTGTAAAGGCTGGTAAACACGTTGGGAGCTGCCATTCTCAAAAAGATGTACTATTTCCTGGCATCATTTCATTCTTGCTGTCAGAATGTCTCTTGATGTATTCGTGCAACCAAAGTCTTCATTTTTACAAGAGCCACTTGTGCAACTTTTGCAACATGAGATGAAGGCTCTGCTAGTTATAGGCTATGGACAGTATTCAGTGTTTATTGTGCATCAAAAATTTAATTTTTTCAACAGTTTTTTTTAAGAAAACTCGCCTATTTAAGGAAGCGGAACTATATTATTTTCATAGAAAAGTGAGGTAATTCTCTGACGGGTATCACTTTTTTATTTTGTATAAAATATTTAAGTTTACAGCTGAGGTAAAAATCAAGAGGGTTAGATCAGCGATCTTTGTTCAAATCGTGCTAGTACTTGACGATTCGTTTCTGTCACTGTATATAAATACTCGCCATGCAACTGAAAACATAGTTCAATTCCAAACAGCAATTGTGATTTTCTCAAATGCTGTGCAAGTGGCCAATGCTTGTATAGCTCAACATAGTATCAAGAACAGGCAAAACAAAATCCATGTATTTATTTCTTATAGAGTGTTATGTTTTAACAGGACAGCCGCCTGCAGAGTGGAGATCACATCCTGCAGATTGGTGACGTCAATCTGCGTGGAATGGGATCAGAACAGGTGGCAGCTGTCCTTAGACAGTCTGGTAGTCATGTGCGCCTGGTGGTGGCACGACCAGTGGAGCCAACCTCTCCAGACTATCAGGTAATTTTTCTTTTTACCTTCTATTCATAACAGTTCTGCAATTCTGCAGTGTTTCAGTAGTGCCTAACAAGACCCAAATAATTTTAGTTGTTACGTATGTCTGGGGAATTAAGAAAATGAAATGCACGTGAGGTAAATAAAACTACTTGGGCACATGTGGGAATTTTAGCATCAAGAGGTGTGGTGTTAACGGTGTTCAAAAACTTACGGAGGACGCGGACCATTTTGGTTCCTTTCAGTTGGCAGCACTTTTCGAAGTTCTATTTTATAGTAGTAGTGTGTTCATTTACAAAATATATTTGTTAAAAATCTAACTCGTCCATGTCGCACGGAACTATATGTGCATTCAATACGCTATGAAATACATGAAATTGCTCAAACCATTATTTAACTTTTAAGAGATAAACAATATATAATGAAAGAAATAAATAAATTAAAAGAAACAATGTATAATAGATTATAGTAATAAAATATATTAGTAGGCGTAATATAAACAAATCGAGCTGACAAAGAAGGCAGAAATAAGCAGCAACGCACAAAAAGAGCAAAAATACAACCTTCCCATAAAGTTCCATAGTTAACGAATGTGCTTAGAACCTTTCTTACAGTCACTATAAAAAGAAAAAGAAACAAGAAATTTTGCGGTAAGTGCAAGCTCTAGATAAACATTTTTGTACCGTAATATGGTTCCAGAAGGATGGCGCCACTTGCCATACGACACGCGAAAGGAGTTGCTTGACAGAAAGTTCATGGTGACCCATCTCGCATAGCGGCGATCCAATAGCCGGGAAGATCATGTGACTTGTTTCTCGTAAAGTCGAAAGTTTACGCTCCAAAAATAAGGAAGATTCCTGAATCAAAAGCATACATTTTGAGAGTAGTCTACAAAATTGAGTCGCAGTTATTAGAAAATGTTTAAAAGTTTTGTCTAAAGAGTATGAGAGTGTTACATAATCGTGAGGAATATTTTCAGATGTTTTATTAAATTATTTATCGGTTAAATTATGTAACAATTCAGTTATTAATAGACAAACTTTCTATTAAATCTTTGTGTTATTTTGAAACACCCTATATTTTTCTATATATTTTCTAAATATTGTATAAAACTTCCTTTTCCTGTTTCTGCTTTTTTCCCCAAAAAGTAATTGTGTAGTATTATCAGGGTCAGCATATGAACATAACAGTAAAAGTAAAACTACAATGTAGAACATGTAAAAATGTGTTTTCACCTCCTTTTTATTGCCCATATTGTCACGGCCTACTTTAGAGCTACTCGCCTATACATTTTTTCTCGTTTCATCATCATTAGCTCGAACATGGAATAAACGCATAACTTATTTGCAAAAATCGTTACCAACGCTAACCAGAATCAAATGAAAACAAAGTAATAATCGATCGAGGTAACCTCTAAAATATAAACACTTCCAAATTCTACTAGGTTATTCTATTAACATAATTATTTATCTAACCTCTAGTTGTCAATCGTAAATGTGATCCATCCCGAAGCAGATGGAGCAACATTTCAAACTTTAACGCGCGTCTGCCCAGAAAGCGTTGAAAACACTATGCATTATCAATCTGCGAATGCGCAGACCTAGTTTTTCCCCACGTCCAAACCTTCAACCGTCACTTACACCAACCGCCTATATGCTACAATATACAAGTTCCCTTTACATTGTCAACCCCGCCGCAATATGTTTGGTAACATTTTTTCCAATGTTTGTACAAATACAACAGTGTGTTTCAGTTAATACTTCTTTTCTCTGTAGGCACTGGGTAGCCATGCCCCAATTGTTCCAACCAAGATCCTTGGCGATCCCGAAGAACTGGATCGACATCTTCTCCAAAACGGCTATCCGGAGACTTTCAACCCACACACTCCAGTGGTGGACACTTATGACAACCAGTTCATTTTCCAACAAGACTCTGAAATCGAGTTGCACGTGAGTAAAATGTTTCTAATTGTTTGGGTAAGGGAAAAGCACTGTAAGCACCCGCAAGATAACACTTCTCTCACGAGAAGATAAGTGTCAGCTTTTATTTTGCTCAAAGTACTAGATGAGCAGATTATCTGTGAACTGTAAGCACGACAAGAAATGCATGAATTGCAGAGCGTATATCTCTTTCGAATGCCAAGTGTGACCAGTAAATAATAAGACTTTTTAACTTTGTCCTTTGAAACTGTTGCTTTTCACAAATATGCGATACCACATAAAACAAGAGAAGTAATAGACTTAAAGACAAGCAGGCTTCACACAATAATAAAATTTAATCATAATTTTGTACTGACATTATTTCTTTCGCTAAAATTTAACTTTGCATATTTTTTGTTAGCTTAACGCGTAATATACATGTGGTACTAGTTTCATTGTGAGAGACAATGTGCTTTTCTGAAAGACTCCATTAGTCTCAACAAATCTTCAGCTGAGGTCTATTGAGAGTTTGTTCTTCCCTACAGCACAGCTCGGAAATGTTTAAAAGGGAATCAATTTCAAAGGAAGTTAGACCCGGCGCTCCAGTTTGTGCTTTGACGAGGAAAAAATCGACACTGTTGCTGTCATTGAAACAGAGGATCGTAAAAACATTTTCAGAAATTCTGAAATTTTCATTCATACGTTGGTTATTGAAAAATTTCACCCGATACGCGTGGGTTCCAAGACTGCTGATTGACGTTCGCTTGCATGCAGTTGAAGATGATGTTACAGGAAGATGTGAAGTTTCTTACTAAGGTGATGAAACTTGGCTACATCATTTCCATCCTAAGAGGAAAATCCACCAACACACAGAAAAAGCGAAAATGCTTCTGATGGAAAAGTTATGATCATCTCATTTTTTCCGTATTGACGTAAAAGTTCCCGGTGTCTACCTGCACACACCACGGTAATTGTGCAATACTACAGAGATGTCCTGGAAACTCTGCGAGGCCATGTCACATGCAGAAAACCACACGCTGGATGTTTCACGAAAATCAATGTCAAGTGCGTCCCCCATCCTCCCTGTAGTCAGAATTTAGCTCCGTGTTGCTTTTTCCTTTTCCCCAAATTCAAGATATAACTTCTTGGGAAGCATTTTTCACCATCAGAAGCAGTCGTCAATACTGCAGAAGCGATTCTGAACGGCCTATCAAAAATGTTTTCAGCATGTCTTTGAAGACTGCCAGAAATTTGTGCGACAGATGCATTGCATCCATTGGTGATCATCAAAATTATGAAAATGAGTAAAGGTATGTTGTCAGAAATAACTATGATTATTCTTTTTTGCACAGCCCTCGCATATCTCTTAACATACTTTATATTTACAAGGTAATTTCATAAATAATGCACACTTTGTTTTACTTACACGTTTATTATTATTTTTGACACTCTCTCTCTCTTTACAGTCCTTCAATACAGTCTCCATGCTTCTAAATAACCCGAGTTATTAAAACGCTTGGGAAACTGTGCTGTTTCATTCACAGCACAACTTTCGTTAATCTGTAGAGTGACTCGGGTAATGGCGGCAGAAAGCTCCTCCAGAGAAGGAAATTGACGTCCACGCACGAGTTTCTCAACTTTGGTAATAAATTGAAGTTTTAGTCATCTTGTAGACAATGGACTCGTGTAAGCTTGAACATTTTGAGTTTTAACAATTTTGTTGCTGTAAGTGCAGAAGACACTGTAAACCCAACTTCGGTGCTAATTCGGTTGTGATTTTGTTGACTAACGTTCAAGATTTGCGCCAATTTCGTTTAATTTGTCTTCAAAACTTACGTCTTCGCGTGTGTTTCTTGTCTTGTATCAAATTTATTCACAAGATGGTGAATTGCAGTTCTGGAAGAAGGCAATTGTTCGGAGAACTTCCTAATAAATTCCTCACGAACGCGACGAGTTGATTGTTATTTTAACATTTACAGACCAAAATATGTTGTTCTAAAGTCTGTGCGAACGAATTTTAACATTTACAGACCAAAATATGTTGTTCTAAAGTCTGTGCGAACGAATTTAAACATTTACAGACCAAAATATGTTGTTCTAAAGTCTGTGCGAACGAATGTCGACTGGTGACTGCAAGGGAATTTCAAGGACAGGCATATAAGCGGCCATGAATGGGGTAGAGGAATCGGCATTGTGCGAGACGCATTACCCTTGCCTATAATGAGAACATATTCTGGAAGCCGGGTGTATTATTATATGTATTTTTTTAAATGCATACGTTTTTTTGTTCTAGTATGATACATTTATCGCATACTTGTGAAAATCAACAATTTCTAAAATCATGAAAGTTAAAAAAGCCAATGTTAGACATTTCAAATTATTCATATTATATGCAATATTCTATAAATGTGCTTGTGCCATATTTAAATAAAATTTCAATAGGAACATAAATAAATTAATTTATATTTAACTAACACTCTACAGAAAATAAAAACAGAAATATTTGCTCCCTCTCTCTTTTACAAAACAGAAAAAAGTTGTATTCATAATTATCTGGAACTGAAATAAGTCATAATCAATATTTCATTTAACCATCTTTATCTACTCTCCCATTTTATTAATTTTATTATCTGTGCTTTAACTGTTATATGCTATCTATACATTTGTAAATTTTATTGACTACCTCGTTTATGAACTCTAAGATTCTGATGAGCCTTAAAATTATTAAGATATACATTCCTAGGTGTGAATGTCGTGGAGGAACAGACATCAAAGAAAGCTAGGGGCAAAGTTTACAGAAAATAAAAAAGTGCAACAAAGAAAGAAGAAATTTATAAAAAGTGTAATTTCCCAACACCTAAAGCATTATTTAAAAACTTTGCCCAAGATTCATATGGTTGTAAGTGTGGGATTTGAAAGTTTGTAAATAAAAGGCGTTAGATAGCAGCATGGTGTATTGGCAGCCCTGACCCTGTTGGGGAATTTTGAAGAGTACTTGTTGCATAGTAACCCCCCTGGGCATAAGGGTGAAAGAGTCAGATGTCTGAGCTAACAAGCAGGTAGTCAGTGCTTTCTGAATGGTTGAACACGCAGCTTAAAACACAAGGCAGCAACATGTATTATTTATATCCATTTGAAAACACAACAAAGTATAAAAGAAAGGTAATGTGAACAGGCTTTTTTTAATAAATAATATATATTAAACAGTAGCTTGTTTGGAACATGAGTGAATGTTAAAAGTGATTTAAAATAAAAGCTGTATACTATATATATTTATGATTCAGGTTTTATGTAAATAATCTAGATTTGGAATTATAAAATTAAGAAGTGTTTGTATTAATGACAAATGTGCTTTATTTTTAGATTTGTCTTATGTACCCCTTATATACTACCTGACATAGAATTTGTGTATAAAACTGGGCCTAAAAAAAATCTTGTGATATTAAGAAATTAATTGCCTTAGGAGTTTGAAACTTGAATAGATTCAAAGTCTATTATCCAAGCTTTAAGAAAATGAATTTCTTTCGAATAGCTTTAAAACCCACGAATGTGTAATATTACAAATATTAGCTTGTTATATCAGTAAAATCCATTCAGCATTTTGATTATAAAAAGTTAGTTTACATGTAAGTGGAAGTTTTGAAAATTTTTAAAATCCTATTTAGGAGATGTATTGAAGTATTTTAACCTCAAAATGCTCCTGATATAGTTGTAACCATTAAATTATAGCTTGGCCAAAATCTGCACTTGTGTAAATGACAGATTTAACTCAAGGGAATAGCCAGAATTTGTATGGTGCAATATCAGGGCCATAGGGTGAAAGTTTGAGCAATGCAACCATCTGTGAAGAAGATAGGTTCAAGGGGACTGGTACATGAAAATATATTTGTCAAAAAGTCAGTTTTTAGTTTTTGCCTTTAAAAAGCACTCATTTTTTTCTGAATGAAAAGATATATGCTTTATCCACCTTCAGAGTGCCTAAAATTTAAAAATTCAAGCACTTAAAAATGGCAGCACACTGTTGCAAATATTAAACTATAACTTTAATTTCAATTTCTCCAAAGTTTACTTTTTTGACATTCATGTGCATATAACTCAAAATGTATTTGAGCTAGAAGGCTGAGATTTCATGCACTGCTTTTAAAATAAAAATACCTAAAAAGAAGACTATTATTATAGAATAGATTAAGTTTTGTCTTTTATTTTTGGAAAAGTTATGAATTTTAATTACAATGGTTTTAATGACAAATAAATATAAATGTAAAATAAAAGATAATCATAGGAATACTATATAATATTTTGTAAATTTTTCCATTATGAGTTGCCAGTAAAATTTCAAACTTCTAACTGAATTTCTTTTCGAGTTCCTTAACATGTGTAAATTTAATTTCTTTTTATTTAATATACACCAAAGAACACAGAAAAAATATGAGCCCCAAAAAATCTCAAAACATCCCCAAATGATTCAATTACTGGATAAATTACATAAAATTATACTTGAAATTTTCTGAGCCACACTGTTTAAAATATAACAAATGTTCCTTGCATTCAAATGCTAGCTCACTTAAAATTTCCTTAAATCACATTTATAATTTAAGTATGATTAATCTTAAAATAATAATGCTGAAAAAATAAATAAATTCCTGCATCACATGAGGGATTTACAATGTATAGGACTCCATTAGATTACTTTTTAACAATTTCACATCTAAAAAGTGTTCCCCCTTTTATCAGAGGCATTTTAGCTTGCATTTACATATTGTAAATTCTGACCAATTGTTGTTATAGCCGGAGCCCAATTTGGTGGTGGATGTTGTGAGAAACCCCCAACCCATTGGTGCTGCCCCCATTCCTCCTCTGCTCACTACAACACCTTCCCTTCCTGTACTTACCATGGATATGATGCCCCTGGAAACACCACTTCCTGAGATGGAGAAGTTTACCGTCGAGCTCAAGAAGGACTATCATGGTTTAGGCATTACTATTGCAGGATATGTTTGTGAAAAAGGTGAGAGGTTGTTTCTTTGTCCATGGCTCTATTTATATGCATGCTTTTTAACTACTTATGTAATAGTCACTAGAGAAATCACTTCCACCTTTGAATGAAGTGAACTTTTAAGAAATTTAGAATATATTTCTTTATCTTACTCTTGATTTATAGCTAGGTAGTTTTCCATATAATGGAATCAGTATTAGGTGAGCATTTTAAATCATTCTATTAACATTGTGTAGATATATCTAGACTAAAATTTTTTTTAATAATGTTAATACCTGTTTTTACTGCTGAGCTAACAGCAGCAATGGAAACATGTAATGAAATGATAAATTGGAAAATAACATTTTTAAGGAAGGAAGCATCCCAGCTCTTAGGTGATTTAGGATAACTCTCTGGCATTTGCCATTATGAGGACTGAGAAAAACGTAGAATAAACCTCATAGAGGAAGGACAGTCCTAACAGGTATTGAACACATGCATGTCTTAACAACCTTGGCATCTAGAGTGGTTTCTTTCTCATTGCCATTGCTAACAAGACATCAGGATAATCAAAATTAATTATGTTATTCAGGCATTTAATTAGTAAACAGAACAGAACACCTAACTCAGTTTAATGTTGTTCAGATAATTTTTATATTGTACCCACATGCTGCAGAACAGCAGTTCTCACAACTTTGCTCTGCTCTGTGGAACATCTCCTAGGCTCCTTGAAGAAATCGGAAGATTCAAGAAATGACCAGGTCTTAAAATTGTGAATTTTGTGTGATCTTGAATTGCATGTCGGTTAAATTCGAGTAAAAATAATTGAGGTGCATACTTGACCCTTTGCAGGTAACAATGGAAGTTGTCCCATTGGATAATTATGTTAATGTGTACACAAATGGCGCAAAGGCCATCACTGGAATGACATTTGGTGTTATCTCAAAAATTATACAAAAAGTGAAGGAGTGCAGCAAAAGCCAGTGCTTCCTCCACTGCCAAGTCCTTGCTGTGAAGAAGATGCCAGGTTCCCTAAAAGGAGTCCTGGACAAAACCTTGAAATTAAGTAATTTTATTAAATCACTACCTAAGAACACCGGGCTATTCAGAGTGTTGTGTGATGACATGGGTAGTTTGCATACATCTTTACTTCTTCACATAGAAATCAAGTGACTCTTCAACAGCTTTTTGAAATGAGGGCTGAAGTCAAAATCTATCTGACTGACAATGACTTTGCTTTGGTAGACACATTATGTGATGAACGCTGGCTAATAAAATCAGTATATTTAGATAATATTTTTCAGAAAGTTAATAATTCAAGCCTCTCACTTCAAGGAAAAGCAACAACTTTGATATCAGTGACAAAGTGCAAGGGTCAAAAAAGAGAATCAAATTTTGGGCAGAATCAGTGAGCAGTGGCAATCTTGACAGCGTACCAATGGTTAAAGAATTTCTAGAAGAATTAGATTCAGACATACCTTGGGATATTTTAAATGAATTTCAAGTTCACCTACTAAGTTTCCTTGATAGTTTCAGCAGTTACACTTTTGTGTTGTAAACCCATTCTCTGTCATATCAGAAAAGTCACCTCTCTGACAATGCAGCAATGTGAATGCTTGATTGCTTTGACATCCTTTTGCCCTTTGCAACTATTTATTTATGTGAATCAGGATTCTCTGCTTATGCAGGTACTAAAACAAAACACATATCTTATCTCGATGCAGAGTCAAATATTTGACTCCATCGGTCTCAAATTCAACCAGATATAGCTAAATTATGTAAATCGATTCAATCTGATCCCTCTCATTTTATTTCATGGTCCCAAATAGCAGTTTTGGTTTCGCAATATTAAAAATGGTTTTATGTACCAGATCTATGAGTATATATTATGGATTTACAATACTTGCTTTTAGTTCATTTTAAAATGTTTTGCCTTAATTGTTTCTTATGTAGTAAATTTAGAGTTGAAAATATTATTTTTGTATTGAAATAAACTTATAAGAATGTTTCGCAAGTCTAAAGTTCCAAATTCTAAATGTTTACCTTCTGTCTTGAAATGGTATAAATCATAAGTGATAGGTGAAAATTAATGCTCCATTATGAACTTTTCTACTGAAAAATACTTCGTGACCTAAAAAGTTTCGAAACAACTGTTTTAAAATGCTAAAGAATGTAAACTCTTTTCATGTAACATTTAAATATATTACTGGTTTATTTTGTGTTTTTGTTCCTACTATGAATACAAGGTGCAGTCTAAGTTCCCTGCCTGATTAAGTTAAGTAGGTTATACAATTATCGTTTTCAGTTCACTTCTCTTTACTTTAATGTATTTCTTCACCATCTTAATCCCCCTTCCCCCAAATGAAATATAGTCTGAAGCTTTGCCTGCTGTAAAACAACTTCCTTCATCTCTTTATCATTCAAGAATCTGTACCCTCAAAAGTCAGATTTAGTTTTAAAAAATTGGAAAAGCTCTGAGCTATGCAGTGGATAATCGAGTTCCTGAACCATGGGCCTTATATGTCAGTCTGGAAACTCATGAACTGCACTTTGTACTTAGATTATTTATACATAATACTTGTATTAATATTTGCTTTTCTTCATAGTATTAAATACCATCTAATATTTCTTACATGTGGACTTATTTCTGTTTTCAATTTATGTATGGTTTGCCCAAATAAAAGTGAGACTTTTTTTCTGTAATGTTTTAATGTTTTTGGATGAATCACTGATGTGATCATCTTCAGTTCAATGTGCTTCTGTGCACGTAAACAACACACTGCCTCGTCAGACCATACCAGCCTGCTTTCTTATATACAATGTCACCTACCAGCACAAACATATGTGTAATTAAGCTACAACACTATGTCAAAACCTTATTTTCATTTGGGTAACCCTTATATTTGTATGTACTATCATCTTTACTTTTACCATTAATTTACTTTGTTTGCATTATTTTAATGTAGTAGAGTGTAAGGGAAGGCCTTATCTGTCTGTGTGTCTTATCTATGCTAGGCAAAAACAAAAACTATCATCATCATAATCTTTTAAGTGAACAAAGAGCAGAAATTAAGTATGTTATTTTACATGGTTATTTAGAGGAACTCTCGGGAATTTTTGTGAAGAGCATCAGCGAAGGCAGTGCTGCAGATCTGTGTAAGAAAATACAAGTGAATGATCGCATTGTTGAGGTAAGTGCAATTTATAATATCCATGCATTCTTATTCTTTTACTATTGCATGTTGGTTAAAATTTATTAAAAAAAGGAATGAGAAGAACTGTTCAAATTACTGAAAAAGCCAAACTGTTTTTATTAAAGCAATCTTTGAAGACTTTTCAATAAAGAATGGTCATACTTTTTACAGGCATAATTTCTCACTCTAAAATTTAACTTTACAATATTTTTTTAGCTTAATGCATAATGTGTACATGGAAATTCACACATGTTCAGTTCCACCTATGGTGATATGAAACAGATAATATGCTACTCTGAGATTGTACTTTTGTCTCAACAAATCTTCAGCTGGGGAATATGCAATGTTACAGGAGGTCTATGGAGTATTTGTTTTTCCCTGTAACACAGCTCCAAACATGGTTTAAAATCTTTAAAGAAGAAAGACAATCAATTTCAAAGTAAAATGGACCCAGCACTCCAGTTTGTGCTCAAACAGAAGAAAATGTTAACACTACTTCTGTCATTATGAGAGAGAAAATAACATTAAGCACCCTTTCAGAAATTCTGAAAATTTCACAGGGTTTCCCTCATATGCTGGTAAGTAAGCTGTGCATGAAATTTGTGGGCACCAAGACTGATGATTCCTGACACAGAGAACTTTTGCATGCTTATGTGCATGCAGTTGAAGATAATGTTACAGGAAGATGCAGAGTCGCTTTCAAAGGTGCAGATGAAACTTGGCTACATCATTTTGATTCTGAGAGCAAATAGAAAAACTCTGTTTGGAAATCTGGAGTACTTTGCTTCTGCTGGTAAATATGATCATCTCATTTTTTCAAGGAATGGTTTACTACCAAATCATACTTGCATACACAACCTTAACTAGGCAATATTTCAGAGATATCCTGAAAACTCTACAAGGCCATATCACACAAAAGACCAAATTTGGCATACAACAAGCTTGATGCTGCACATGATAATGAACAGCCACCCAACAATGTTGTTGCTGAATATCTCATAAAAATTAATGTAAAGTGTGTCCTTCATGCTCCTAATAGTCCAAATTTAGCCCCATGTGACTTTCTCCTTTTTTCCAAATTGAAGGAACACCTTTGTTGGAGACATTTTCCATCATCAGAAGCAGTGGTAAAGGCTGCAGAGGTGATTCTGAAGGACCTGGCAGAAACTCTGAGACAATCCATTGCATTCAGTGAAGACAATGTTGAGAAAGAGCATTAAAATTATCAGGATGAGTAAATACTATTGCAGAATTATTCAGGGTTTGTTTATATTGTTCTCATTATGTATGTAATATTTATGTTTGATCTGTTTTCTCTGAATCTGATAATCTTAATCCTGAAATTTTTCTGATCATAACACAAATACTTGATTTATTAACCTTTTTGACAGAATATTGGTCATTTAACTTTCATTAATGTTGTTATATTGAAACATATTATATGCTATACACATATATTTCTGCACTCTTGAATTTTGATATATTTTGAAGTTGATATTTCCTTGCTGCTTACATAGCAACATATAATTGATGAAATCACTTGCTGAAATACCGAGGTTGCCAAAAAAATGTATACGTACTTTCACAGTAGATATCTATTTAATATATTTCAAAGTTGGACTGAAAAACAACAGTAATGTGTAGTATGATGTTCTGTAAACAGATGTGATTCACATACATTATGATAGCATTGCTATGTGACAGGTAAATCAACAATGAACAAATGAAGCCAAGATTATTGTATGATGTTCTGTAAAGAGATGTGACTCACATTACTTTATGCTAGCATTGCTACAACAAAATAGAGCCAAGATTATTGTTTGAACAGGGGAAGGATATTTTGAAGTGGTAGTGGAAAACCGAGAATGTTATTGAAGTTCAAAGGCAATGGAGACGTGTGTACAGAACAAAATCACCAATTAATAATTGCGCACATTCAAGACAATGATGGTACCGTATGCAATGTTTACAAGGACAGATCTGAAAGACCTCTCACAGCAACAAGCCCCACATCCTCAGCTGTGGTTTTAGAATGTTTTGAGCACTGACTGCAGATCTAGCAATGTGTGGTTTTGGAACATGGTGCAAGAGGATGAGGCCTTTGTAGAGAAAGTTTTGGTCAGATGAGGCACAATTTTAAGTTGAAACGGAACTGTTAACCACCATAACTGTGTCCACGGTGTGCAAACAATCCACATATTATTTTGAAAAAGGCTGTTAATTTACCTGGAATTAATGTTTGAAGTGGGTTGTCATATAGTGGTCTAATTGGACCATTCTTTTTTGAAGGAGCAGTAACCCAGTGTACCTGAACATGATATTCGCATTCGTCTTACCCAGCATTCATACACTGTGTGGAAATAGGGAATTTTTCTTCTAACAGGATGGTGACCACCACATTACTACTGAGATGTATGTGCATACCTTGATGACTAGCTTCCAAGACACTGGATAGGACAAAGAGTTCAGATTGAGTTTCCACCACATTCTCTGGATCTAACTTCATTGGACTTCTACCTATGGGGAACTCTGATGTTGTATACCATAGAAAACCAGCTACATTGGCAGCACTTTGGTAAGAAATTGAAATGGCATGTGCTGCAGTCGCTGAGAACACTTATGCAAATGTTGCTCAATCAACAGATCAACACACTCAGAAGTGTATCGATGCCGATGGTTAGCAATTTGAGCAACTGTTATAATTGTTGTAACTGTAAAAGTCTAATATGATTAGTGCTCATCATTTTCTATTTGTGTAAATTCAGTTTTGTTATGTTAACACAGTTTTTTCTTTGCTGGAAGTGTGTATACATTTTTTGGCACCTTCTGAATATGTATGATTTCTGAATATTGGTTGCTAATGCCAGGCTTGGAGTTGTTCCTTCCCCATCTTGCTTTCCATTAGCATTAGATAGTTTGAAATTGTTTAGAGCTCTGTCTTTGCTGTCCATAACACATTTTGTGTAGGCCTGCAGCTAAGCTGTCATGACCTGTATGCGATAACATTTGATCTAGAACTTTTGGGACAATATTAATACAGAACAGAAGGTTCCAATTTTTGTTTTAATTTTTATTATGGTTTTCTCTGATTATATTTGTTTTATGGTTTTCAGAAGTAAAATAAGATTTCATTGTTGCTAATTTGTTGCATTTTTTTTTTTTTTTTTTTTTTTTTTGCTAAGTATTTTTCTTATACATTAGTCCTGTAAGACACAGGAAGAGAGAATGCATCTGTAAATGGCATATTAGGATAGAGTAGCAGTGGCCAGAGGTTTAGAACGCATTGCTGTTCTATGTTAGGTCCTGGGTTCAAATCCCACACAACATTTTTATGTTATTTTTTATTATTGGTTTTATAAGTGTGTAAGTAGAACATGTATTGCCTTAATATAATATTATATTTTAACTATTATTTGAGTTTTATGGCATTCATTACCTATGCACACACAAAATGTAATCACAAACTAACGTATTCTAAATAGATACATGAATAGAAGCCTTATCTTCTAAAGTGAAAACATATAGAAATAAACACAAATTAATATTGGGAGTATGAACCCCCAGCTTGTATAACTGTTCTCAATCTTCGGAGTATAGATGATGTCATGTTTCCACGATAGTGTGCACAAGAGGCTACAGCATCCCAGATTTTTTTAATTTGTGTCCAAAAACCATCATTTGCCCTTCTTGCATGTTCAGGGAGTGCATATGCAGCAAATTGCATTTAATGGGAACGAATACTAAAGGAAGTATTAAAATATTCATTATAATATAATATTTAATGTTAAAAGGTTGCTGTGTATGTGAAACTATTTTACAAAACTCATAATATGTTACTAAGATTTATTAAAAATTAACGGTTTCATGCTGGGGGACAAACCTGCACTGTTATTAATGGCATCACTACATACTCTGCCACAGAGCTAATGAAACACACACACACACACACACTAGTCAGCCTCTTTAGTGAATGCCATATAACAAAACTCTGCAGTGGCTATACAGCTTTGCTGGACACTTTGTTAACAGTGTACTGTCTTCTCGAGTAGGACTTAGAAGAATTTTGTGATCAAGAGATGACTTATTTTGTTGTCATAAGGTATATACTTATTTTCATTGTAATTGCAGGAGTTTGAATTAGTTGTGCTGTTTTACATCCACTTTTCAAGGAATTAACACTCTGACTACTAACCCACTACTACCATGAAAGAGGTGACAACCATGAAAGATCCAGTATTTTGAAAGTGCAATGAGCATTTGCTTGTTAATTTGATGTTTTAGCACAAATTTAAGGGGGTTAATTGCCCATGGAGCTATCTGTTATCATTGCAACACTTTCTGTAAATAAAGGCTAGCTCTTGCACCTGCAGAGTAAGAGGGACTGTGTAAAAAATAAAATGTTCTTGTTCTGATACATATTAACTAAGTTTCACGTTAACTGTAGCAGCTATAATCTGATTTTTGACAGTGAAATAATAACCCATTTATTTTTTTTTTTAGGTGGATGGACGTTCTCTACAGGGCTACACAAACCATCAAGCTGTGGAAGTTTTGAGAAGCACTGGGCAGACGGTTAGACTTTGTCTAGAGCGATACTTAAGAGGGCCTAAATTTGAACAGCTACAACAGGCTATTGCCAACAGCGAACTTAAACCTCCAACACCATCTTCTCCATCAGCTACATCTCTGCCTCGCTTTCCTGTCAGCACTGTAAGTATTGTATTAATCAAAATAAACTTTTAATATTCAGAATCAGATATGGAAAATTTGAGGTCACCTGGGATTTGAACCATGGATCGTTGACTTACCATGTTAGTGCTCTGTCATCTGAGTTACAGTATCTATCCAAATACTGTCAGGAATATTTTTCATCTTAGATCTCTTAAGGTTATCTCATTATGAGATTTTATCCCGAAGAGGTAACTTAAAACCATCGAGTACTTTTGACTCATGCTTCATAGTTAACTGCACTGTTAGCTATGAAGCTTGGGTGAAGGCATTTTTCCACACAAGCATGACTCAAATTTCTATATCAGATAGGTGCCAACCAATTATGAATTTATCAATTTTTATTTCTGCAAACATCATTACAATTAAATTTACATAAATAAACAAAATATCTAAGAATTTAACAATAACTAAACTAATCTTCTCCCATACCTTAACCATGTGGTTATATGTATGGTAAAGAGCCCTAAAATAAATTAGCACTTTCATAATTGTGTGCCCTGAAGCTTCTTCCTTATACTTCTCCTCCACTTATCCCTTACTTTTCTTAAAATTTCTCCATTCTTGTTTATTTTCTATATCCTCATATCTGACAATATTTTAATTGCCACTCTATCTTGTTGTAGTTTGTCCCATTTTTCATCCCAGATACCATTCTTCCACTTTTTTACCATTTCACACTCTGTTGGACAATGCAACACAATATCCACTTTCTCACACATAATGCATCCTTCTTTAAAATTTTTTATTAATCCTTTTAAAAATAATACTCCTGTAATCTATGTATACTTATTCTTCCAAATTGATCTAATTAACTATATGTTTCTCCCATCCCCAATTTCTTTTAACTATTTATATAAGTCTAAAGAACTTTTATCCCCTAAACTATCCGAAATCTCTTGTTTCTCTATATCTTCTAACCCTGCCTCACTTCTTTCCAAAATCCACTGATATTGCTTTCACCCAGTAGCCACACATCCCTCATTTCAATTTCTTCTAACAGTTTCCCCACCTCCCCAAACCAACTTTCTCTTCCCAGTATATAACTTTAGTACTTAAGACATTTTTTCAGTACATTGTTATTATCTAATTTTAAACATCTGTGTGAATATTTCAAGATTCTTTCCACTATTATACCTTTCCTTTCTTTTTTTTTGGTTTTGCCAAACCAAGCAAACTTCAGCCCTTCAGCAAACTTTTTGGTAATCCCAGAACTTTTATATAAAAAACTCATGGATCACTATAAATCTCGATAGGAATCAACACAGCAAAACGTATGTAATTTCTTTGTATAAACCTATTTCAAACCAGTTAAAACTTCTTTCCCAAGGGAAAATTTAAATACTTTTTTAAACTTTTTCTTGAGAAAGAAGTTTTAACTGATTTGAAATAAGTTTATGCAAAGAAATTCATGTACCATATCAACCTTTGTCCTCCCCTTTGACACTCCCCAAATTTCTACTCCATACATCGTCTTTGACTCAACCATAGCCTCATATAATCTTTCTAGCCATTTCATTGTCAATGTGGGAACTTTATACTAAATTAATTTGACAGCTTTCATAGCTAATTTACCTTTGACATGTACGCATTTAGACTGCATATCTTATTTTCCGTTACTCATAAATTTCACCCCAAAATAATAAATTTCTTTCACCCTCTATTGGGTCTCTATTTATTAACTATCTTTCATTTTTCTTTAATTTTGATCCCTTATTAAATACTATTATCTTTGATTTCTTACTGTTTTTCCTTAGCACCTATTCTGCACAAAATCTAGTAATTTAATCATTGGCATGTTGTAGTCCTATCACAGTTACTGCTTCTGTTGTGAGATCATCAATGAAAAACATTTCTGGTACTTCCTTCTTTCCAATAATGGAACAGTGCCTATTATTTTTGATAATCCTATCTAAGATATAATCTATATTGGGCTCAATTTACATCAGGGTTTCTTACTCTTTTCTAATGGTGTACTATTACATTTGGCACAGGATATTAGATGCACCAGTAAGCAAACTTTACAAGGGAAATGCATGATTTTGTGACTTCTGGCAGAGTGGAATCACTTACCCAGCTTACATTCAGTTCTCCCTTTAAGCTTAAATGTGGCAATTTAACAACTGTAAAATTTTGCATTCAACTACAATAATATAACTTCAATGCTTTCTTAATGGTAATTGCATTTCCAAGGTAAGACACAACAAAATGTAGCCCATTGTTGTCTGATCAAATATATTCCAGTTGTGCTCTGTCTTTGTTATAGGAATAAAACTGAACTTCTGCTTATTTTTGTACAGTATCACACAAAATTTTTTACGGTAATGTAAAATATATTGTTCCCCATTTAGTTATAGTAGAACTGTCAAATATTTGTTTAAAAAACAATTGTTAATTTAGCTCATTTGCTAAAAATGTTATATACCACCTGGCAGTAGTTCACGTACCATAAAACCGCCACGGGTGGCCGAGGTCGTTAAGTCTCGGACTCGTGAGCGGGAGGTCTGGGTTCGAATACCGCCAGGACCGTCCTTCCTGATTGAGGTTTTTTCCAGGTTTTCCTCAGTCCTCATAAATGGCAAATGCCGGGGAGGTACCCTAAACTTAGGCCTGGAACGATTCCTTCCATAAAATCCTTTCCCAATATATCATTTCATCTCATTCATCATCAGTGTCCACCGCCTGTGGTACCTCTGTAGTAAAAACGGGCGTTAAACACTACTCATACATACGTACCATAAATGGTAGCATACCATATGCTGAGAACCCCAGATTTACATCCTTGTCTCAAACCCAAATTTTGTCTCATCCAAGCAATTATTCATCAGTAGAAAATTCTGATTCCCTTCTTTGTCCATCATAATTGCAGCTATTGCCATTTGGATCAAATCCAAATCTATAGTCATGGTCATCCAGTGCTATGATATTTGAATGGTAGATTGATATTTTAAATCATTGCCATTTTCAAAGTGAATTTAAATCATCTTTAAAGAGTGAAATGTAATCGTGATTGCAAGTTAAGCTATACTATTGATATTATTTCAATAAAAATACACTAAAATCTGTCGTATCCAGAAACTATGGGACGAAGTCATTGTCATATAACCAACTTGAAAATACTTTTATAAGTTATGTATAATTATGCTGCACAGATATTTTTCCATTCCAAAATTGAGCGTTTTTCTTGTGAATTTTTAAAAATGAAATTTTGAATACAAAATTTATTTTCAGAACTTAACACTATACATAAATCTGTTAATTTTGTGCTAACTCAAACTCTAATAATTTATTTTGAATAAATACTCTAAGATTGTTATAAACAATTTAAAGAATAAGGTTATCTCAAACTTTGGCATCACAAATTTTATATTTGGAATGAATTAGTACAAGTTGAATCTTGTTCTGATTTATTTTTATTTTATAGTACTGTAATTTTGTAATTTATTATATTTCTTTATAATATAGGATGGAGAAGAAACTGAAATAGAAGTAGAGGGCGAATCCCATACAACTATTGACTCCATGGTTCTTGAACCCCTGGAAGCATTGAACGCGGATGTGGTGTTAGAAGATGTAGATGCTTTGATTGACACCATCTACACTGGCAAGCTGAAACCCTCTGTTGAAGCAGCTATCAAGGCCAAATGGGGGAAGATAATGGGACCAGATGTTGAAATAGTAGTAAGTATGTAAAATAATTTGTAGTGAAAGGCAGTGTGTATCTATAGAGCAGAATTTGGAATAACTTCACCCATTGTATCCAAGAAGTTTTATTCCTTTCGGGTCCATCTTTTTGTTTTTTATAGCGACAAATTCCTTTCATGAATAAGACATTCATAATATTAGTAAAATACAACACACAATGTAAGTTTCTTAAGAAACAACCTTTTACTTTTGTCAGTTCTTCTCCACTAATGGAGATAGTTAGATCCATTCTTCTTCCAGCATCTTATGTTAGAAGGGTGAGTACAGAATTAATTTATTTTATTAGTATTACCTTAGTTTTAAAAGTTGAATTGTTGTGGCACCAGATGCTGGCAATTGGATGGGCAGCATTGTGCCCAGTAAGTGAATTGATTGTTTTAAATGTGCCTCACTGTCAGCTCATTATGCACATTAAATAGGCAACCCTGCATTAACCGCTGATTAGAAAATTGTTAAAAATTTTTATAAAGTGGTTTATGCTAATGTTATCAGATTTACTAAGTTTAAAAGTGGGATGGCAACCTAAAATTGTTGATGAGGTTGCCAAGAGGTGCCAGCACTGTATGACTTGGTATTTTTGAAACAGCATGGAATGTGATCAATCTGAGTCAAATGTCTGCTGATTAGAGTTGAAGCAACAGATGAATGTAATGGATGCGTCCAACCAAGTACAAGGGGGTGTGATCAAATTCTTGTGCAAAAAAGGTGCTTCATCAAGCGAAATCTTTGGTCAATTGTTAGTCTTGTATGGAGAGGCATGTCTCAAATGAAGCATGGTGTTCAAAAGATGGCTGAGTTTCTAAGTGGGGGTGTACATGGCATAGCTCCCACAACTTGGACAGGAACTTGTACTTACACAGGAAAAGATTGCGGCTGTGGACATGATGGTGAAGCATAATTGTGGTATAACCATGAGTGAGCTGTCAACAGCTTCCAAACTACGCATCTAGCACAGACAACTGAGGTACTAGAAAGAATGTTTTCAATCAGCACCTTGCTACTGAACACCGTATGGATTGGACAGCCTGGAACATCCCAGCTGATATCAAATGAATGGGCATGGTTTTTGCAGCAATTTATAATGGATGATGAAATTTGGCACCACCATTTCAAGCCAGGAACAAAAGGATGAGTCAGGAAGGGAAACATTCTTAGTCGTCCAGACCAAAGAAGGCAAAATTATCTCCTGCAGCTGGCAAGGTCATGTTGACATTGTTCTTGCATATCAAGGGACTTAAACTGTTTGAGTGGCCACCAATTGGTGCCAGAATCAATGCTAAACATTACTGCAACACCCACTTTACAGAACCTCCAGTGGGCCATCCAAAAGAGATGGTGAGGGAAAATGTCAGGAGGTATACTTATGTTCTACAATAATGCATGCCTACATCTACCAATGCAACACTATAAATACTGTATTGTTTTCCTGGGGTCTTATGGATCACCCACCTTACAGCCAGCTCCCTCCCCTTCTGACTATCACATGTTTGATCTATTGAAGAAGGTCCAGAAGGGTCTTTAAACAAACCATCTTTGAGTTGTCTTATACAGAAGAAACAGGTGTGCTGTAACATTGCATAGGCCTCAGGTGAAGATTTGTTGAGACTAAAGCAGAATTTCAGAGTAGCATATTGTCAAATGTGTGTCAGCTCCATTTTGCTATATGCAGAACTGAACATGTCTCAACTTGCATTCCTCACACAGGCAGCAACTGGAAGCAACAGAAATTAAACTGTGCAGCATGTTTAGAATAACTGAGTCGAATTTGTAACACTTACATCACTAATAGTTTTAAAAGAGGAAAACTAAGTTTCTGGAGCTAATTGCTCCCATCTTCAGTTCCAGTTCGACTGCCGGCCTTGTTCTTCGTGGTGGTTTGGTTTGTCTCTGGTGGCGGTGGGATGAACTTCTGTATTAAGACGTCACTTGGTGGGATTTAAGCTAACAAAGTATTATAAAGTTAAATTTTACCATGAGAAATTATGCCTCTAAAAATTATAATCAATTTTTAAAGAACACCTCATGTAGATTTGAGTAAAGGAGAGAGATGTGTGCAGCACACCATGTGAATAGTGAGGGTATAATTATAAGCTGCTGAGTACCTGAACAAATTTACCATGTTATTATCAAGTAATACCATAGTTTGCATAGATGGTGATGGAGGCCGACCACTTGTTACTCTGACCTCTGTAGGAAAATAAACACAACTAAATGTTTTGAGGCCAAGATGTAATACTCTAGTAGAAGAATTATAAGCTTCAAGATATTTCACATGTAGACGCTTAATTTATTATGCATGCAAATGCAAATAATGCTGTTTAATTTTATGATTATTATTTTTAATTATATTTAGTATTAGAACTCAAGTTGAGCACCATAAGAAATGTTCGTATTATTATTTTTCACCTTGGTGTGTTTAAGGACAGCCCGATTGAACTGCAAACACTGGTTAGAGAGAAAATGTGACAATGCTGCACAATGCAATACTGATACTGAGGATGTTCTAAAAGTTCTCAGACTGACCAAGTATACACAAAAGTGAAATGTTTTTTTATTTTTCAACATAATCATTTGTTAATCAGTATATTTAGTCCAATGATTTTCCAACTTTTAATACACTCAGAAAAATAAGATTTGTCCAAATATAAAAGATAAGTGTCTATCTCAGCTTTAACCTCATCATTTGATGTGAATCATCATCCACCTGGCCATTTCTTCAGGTTAGGAAACAAAAAGTAATAGCTGGAGCCAAATCCAGCAAATATGAAGAATGTGGATTCAAGGTCATGCAATTTTGCTTTAATAATCCCAGACGTGAGTGAAGGAACATTATAGTGGTGAAAGATTTTTTTTTTTTTAAACAAGGTGTGGATGTTTAGCCTGAATAGCATCCTTCAATTGGTCCAGTAGAGAAGTGTAATACTCCCCAGTGATAGTTCTACCCTTTGGAGGTAGTCTACGAGCATCACACTATGAGAATCTCAGAAAACTGTAGCCGTGACTTTTTCTTTAGAACCATATTTACTTTCTTTGGTGCACTTTTACCTTTTTGTAACCCACTGTTTAGACTCCTCTTTTGTATCTGGCATGTAGTGATGAATCCATGGTACTGTTGTGAAATGTCAGAAAAACTCAATGGAATTGAGTTAAACAAGTCTAAACACTTCTGCAAAATGTTCATTTGAGTGCATTTTGGTACATTGTTAATAAACACAGACTCCACTGAGCAGAAAACGTTTTCATTCCAAAACTTTGTGTAAAATTTAATGGATATGACCTATCAAGATCTTTACAATGTCAGCCAACTGGCTTATCTTGAATTGGCGATCATTTAGTATGACATTGTGTATTTTTGTCACAATCTCATCGTTTGTAGCAGTTTTCAGATACCCTGAGTACTCATCATCTTGAATGAACATACAGTCACACAATTCAGCTGCCCACTTTATAATTGTCAAAAATGAAGAGCATAATTTTTTTTTTGTGAAATCTAACTTCTTTGTATTTCTGTTGCAGTTGATCCCTTTAAAACAAGTACTTTATTATAGCTCATGTTTCAATTTTAATTAAATTGAATTTTTAAATAAATATAAATTGTTTACACGATCATCACAAACAAGTGACTACTTACACATCAGAAACTTTACAGCACCCCATCTAAAAGATGATATTTAACAACTATCATAGTAATTTGGTCATCTTCATGACATCTTGGAGTCAGGCTGAGAACATTTAGCACATTCCTCTTACCTATATTTTTTGTCAGTCTTTGATGCTTTAAGAGTTGTATGATAAAATATGTTGGTGGCACAAATTTTAAGGTGACTTTTTAATTTTTATGCTTTCAGGTTGCTCAGCTGTGCAAATTTGGAGAAGGTGGAGGTTTAGGAATAAGTTTGGAAGGCACTGTTGATGTGGAAGATGGTCAGGAAGTTCGGCCACATCACTACATAAGATCAATCCTTCCAGAAGGTCCTGTGGGAACCAATGGAAAACTGTGTTCTGGGGATGAACTGCTGGAAGTAAGCATCGTCTGTAAATAAACCTTGCCTTCAATCATTAATTTTGAAGAAAATATTTGTTAGTATCAAATAAAAATTTACATTTATAGCCTCCATAATATGGAAGTTTTAGGCAAATTTGAGAATAAGGGGTATATTTAGTTTTAAATTACAGTGGAACCTTGATTATCCACTTCTCCATTAATCAGATAGTCAGATTATCTGACAATTTTCCTGCACATCAATATTTTTCATAATTAATTATGAAAATCCCACAAAAGTTTATCTGTATGCTTTAATATTATGAGTTTAACAAGGGACCTTATTTGAGGCTGTTGTATAATAGTATACTTGGAAAGCATATACAGTTATCCCTTCTTTTAACATTTTGGCCATTAACACAAAGCTTGTAAGCCAGTTTTTCACCTTTGTGGAATTTCACATCAGAATACCTTTATCAGTTAAGAGACAACAAAGTTTTAGGTATAGAAATGAAAGCAAAAACATTAGAAAGGCATTTGATAATGTTAAACTGGTGTTTAACTTAGCTAATTAATTTATTGCTGCTGTCCTGTACTGCAGAGCATTTAATCAGCAGAGTTCCTCATGAAAATTTTGCAGCAAGAGCATGATGCTTAATTCTTGGATATTTTTTTCAGTAAAAATAAATTTCTGGTAGTAAATTTCATAGAAGATAACTGATTTCTTCAAAGAGATAAAAAATAAGGTAAGAAAACTAACTATACAGGTTATCCATTTTTTTTATTAACTTCTCCTTCCATCCGTTGCATTAGTATGGATAATCAAGGTTATACTGTATAATAAAGGTAATGTACACAATGACACATGCCTGGATGCAACATCAACATGTGATGGCTTGGAATGTTATTGGAGACATTTGACAGATTCTTTGAATCAAATAGAACAGTTTCCCAGATGTTGGGACTTGGTCATTGACATGCAGGGGGACTATAAGGGGATTTATGAATCAGCAATTCCTGCATTACTCAGGGCATTTGCTTTCTCCATTATAACAAACAATAAGAGGATGTGGTTTATTTCCATTTTTATTAGCAGTTGATTTGAAAATCACTTCATGTACACTCTTTACAAGAAAATGGAGTCATCCCCAGATTACGTATCAATTGGAGAACTTCTGGGATGCTCATAAATGCTGTATTAACAATGTGCATGTAGGACTGGCACACTACAGTGGGTGCTTTGCCTATAAATATAATTGTTACAATCATAAGCATCTGGAAAGAGAATATTAGAGTAGAGTAACAGTGGCTGAATGGTTTAGAAGGCCATTACTCTTCTGTGTAATGTTACTTTCATACCATATTATATTTTAATATATTGTTCATAATTTTATGGCATTACCTATGCACATATACAAACTTAATCACAAGCTACTTATACTTTACAAACAACTAAATAAATACGTGAACAGAAACCTATATCTCCTAAAGTGAAACAGAAACGTTTTATTATTAAAATAAACATAAATTAATTTCAGGTGCATGAATACTCAGCATGTATAACTGCCCGCAATCTTCAAGGTATAAATGATATCAGATTTCTACATTAGTATGGATGAAAGGCTACAACATCACAGGCTTCTTGAATTTGTGTCCATAAGTCACCTTTTGTCCTTTGTGCATGTGCAGGGAATGCATGTGCTGCTTATTGTATTTAGATAGAACAAATACTGAAGAAAATATAACATTCATTATAATATATAATATAATTAATGTTAAAGCTTGCTTTGTATGGGAATGAATGTTACAAACTAATTTGTCATAACATGTTACAAAGGTTTATTAAAAAAGTGCTTCATGCTGGGAGGCGAACCTGCACTCTTAACCACAGCATCACTGCACACTATTACAGAGCTAATGGAATGCACATGCTAGTCAGCATCTTTAGTATATGTCGGCCACACAGCTTTGCTGGATACCTTGTGAACTGCATGCTGTAATGAGTAGGACTTAGAAGAATTTTGCGTTCAAAAGATGACTCATTTTTTTGTCAGAGGGTGTACCTTATATGTAAAAATATGTAATTCGAGGTATGTTTTCTGAAAGTATTTGTACTGCCTCTGCTACAGATGCCATTATATGTATGTAAAAAGAGCATTTATTGATTTAAATATGTTGTTAATGATTTAACTTAAAATCAAACAAAATATTGCAAATTAACAGTAAACAGACCTATATGTACCCAAAAAGCTTTAATATCTTTTTTTTTACCATATAGAGGTTTAAAACTGAAGTTATGAAATTAAATTAATATTTCGAAGAGACTTTTTTTTTTATAAAATAAAGAAACAATTTTAGTTAACAGTTGACCTAAATGTTTTGCAATGCTATCCTAGGTAAATGGACATCGTCTGCTTGGTATGAATCACATAGAGGTGGTCACCATCCTGAAAGACCTGCCAGTAAATGTGAGAATGGTTTGTGCTAGAAGAACAGGAGAGACTGCACCATATCGTCTTATCGACACATCTCAAGACAGGGCAGCGTTTGCAGCAAGGGTAAGGCTTAAATACCTTATTTACCAGAATATGAGATGATCTGAATATAAAATTAAGGATTTTATGTAAGTATGTACCCTGCAGTTGCAAGATGAGAGGAAGTTCCGAGCGATTGTTGCTATCACTGTTCGTGTGTTTGAATAAGTGAGTGCTGCTGTGAATTATGCATCTGTAATCAGAGCTGTAAGTTTAGAGTTATTGCAGTAAGTTGCAATTGTTGTATGTCAAGTGAACTGTGAGCAAGTAAACTCTGTGGAAGTATGATATTGTTATCCATAGTTTGAAAGGTGATAAATTATGTGTAAGTGGTACAACTGAACAGCACAGTGGGAACGTCTAGTAAATGCCACAAATAAACCGATCATAAAACTACAATTAGTTATAATACTCTACTTAAATGTGGATATGGAATTGATTTTGATTAATAATCACTAAAAATAGCAATCGCATTGTTGCTAATAGTAAAAATAATATTGGCTGTTGTAATATATTATAATTCAAATAAGTAGAGCAATTTTATTCCCTTGTTGGTCAACCTATATTCATTATTTTCTTGCTTTTTCTTCTAAGGGACATACCATGATTGACAAATTGTGAAAGTATAACAGAAAAGAATTGACCCATCTGTATTTTATTTTTTTAATTTGTAAATTTAAAACAATACTCAGTTTTCAAAATGTAAAAAAGTGAAAAAAACTTTGTTTTTACTATTCTATGCAGCATGGAATACAAAGTATCTCATTAATATTAAAATGGAATTTATATACTACTATAACATTTTAATGTAACATAACTATCTTTCAAGTTGACTGGTACATGCACTTTAGCACTATTGCTGTACTCTGGTATTCAAACAGACACTTAGAATAGATTGAAATATTTATTTCAATCTTTTATTACAAAAAGTATATAACAATTGATTAATACATTTCTTACAATTGAGACTGACCCAATTTTTCTTGGGGTCCTAAAATGTCATGACTCCCTAGTCATCAAACATGATTAAGAGTCCTGTTGTGCCTATTTTTCCTCTTTCTCTCTCTTGACTTTCCTAATCCATTTGCTCCTTATTCTTACTAGATATTCACTCATACTCCTACTTCTTTTCCACCTCTAACTGTAAACATTTTTATTGCTACAGTATTATTTTCCTTATACCCTTTTTTCCTTGCACGGCATTAAAAAATAAAACATACTCTCTGTTTCCTTATACATAACACATATTTTCATGGTGCTGTTTCAAATCCTTTAAGATGCAATGCCCCAGTTCACATCCTTGCATATCCCTCCCTTGCTTATCACAGCTGTCAACTTACTTTTTCCTTATTTAAGAACTTTCGAAAAATAGGACATTTTTAAAAAATTCTGTTCGAACTCACACAATGAAGCTTGTTAAATGTAAATTATAATTAATCTGCCGTCTAACACACTCTTATGCTTCACCTACTTTTAAATATGTGGGACCGGTTTCGAAGAGACATCCTCTCCATCTTCAACCAACTTGATGACTGGTATGAGAAACTAACATCTATGAGGACCTGTGGCTCCGTCCTGGTGATATTTTTTCTTTATAAACTGGAAATTGGTATTACATTCTCCTTTAATGTCGAAATTCATAAGACATTCATAAACATAGGGATCACCTCAAGTTTTACTCTTCTAAATCTGATACAAATTCTTAATTGAGGGAACATAGGCTTTCTCAACTTGAGTAGCAGATATTACTAGAGGTATATTCCAGTCTGTTATGCCATGTCTGCTGGAACTAGGAGTTCCAGATATTTCATCCACAACTGTGGCAGACATCTTCAATGGCATGAATGAAGTCTCCTTGGAGAAGATATCACTGTGTCTGATGCATTGGCTGTCAGTATTGCTCTGTTTGTATTGTGAGCACCCTCCTCTGATTGGTCTGGGGTGGGCCGAGGTAGGGTAACTGGTGGAAGGGACCTGGCCTCCCCTATGTTGTTCTCTTTTGATTGATTTTCTTCTGTTATATGCACATATTTGCTTCGGATTACCAGATGCCAATTGGTATTTAGTTTCAGAGCCTCTTCCTTTTTATTGAAATTATTGGAATGTTTGTAAATTTTAATAGCTTCCCATTGTACAAGAGGCTCTGAAACTAAATAACAACCGGCATCCAGTAATCCAAAGCAAAGATAGGCATATAACAACAGAAAACATAGCAACCCAATCAGGAGAGAACAGACCCCTCCCACCAGCTGCCCTACATCTGCCCACCCCAGACCAATCACTGAAGGACAGTCACAGTACAAATACAGCAATGTTGATGGCGAACACATCAGACGCAGTGATACCTTCTCCAAGGAGACTTCGTCCATGTCAATGAAGATGTCCACAGCAGTTGTGGATGAAATGTCTGGAACTGCTAGCTTCAGCAGACATGGCATAACAACCTGGAAGATACCTGTAGTAAAATTCTTAATTCTTTTCCTTTCATTAAAAAAATATTTATTTCTCATTTCGTATCTATGACAATATTGTGTATAAGGTTCCCACTCTACGGTCTGAGTTTGATCCCAAAGGCCATATGTGGTTTTATGGAAGATGAAGTGACATTTGGGGAGGTTTTTCCACATTCTCCAATTTATCCTGTCATTCATTCTTCCATTGCTTTATTGTCATCCTCATTCTGATCTTCATCTTCTTCATCTCAGTTGTAGTTTATTGGAGTGCAGAACTCCAATGCTTGCTGGTACTAATATCACTAACTCATTTACTATTTTCTATTATATGAGATTCTCTTTAGCACCAAGTATTATATGTTTGTTTGAAATGAAGTTATGTTTCCAATCTTTCAGAGCATTCTTGGAGGAAGTCTTCAGAATCTAATTCCAGCAACAGATCGTCTAGTAAAGGCAAAGTCCGATGGGTCGCTGGCCTCCACTACCACCACAGCAACAGCTACAGATGCTAGTTTTTCCAAGATGAAGTCTCGCTCATTAGAGCCACTAACAGGGCTGGCAATGTGGAGCTCGGAGCCGCAGATCATTGAGCTGACAAAGGGGGAGCGAGGACTGGGCTTTTCAATTTTGGACTACCAGGTGAGGAGGAAGGGTACACATCTCCCTATTGTTGAGCCCCCTGATGTGAAAACCTTTTCATATCACATTTACATTTGAGTAGCTATGTCACAAGGGACACAGTTAAACTTTGTTAAAATGTTTCAAATACTTGCTGTATTATGCTCACTTTTCATTTAACTGTTCTCTTTTCTCTCAGTGTTAAAATGTAGTCATATTCTAACGGCACTGTTTGTTTTGGTGTGGTATATTTTGGTAATTTCATGTGCAACAGAAAATAAATTATTTTCTTGCCATTCAGTATATAAATGCAAAGGTGTTACAGAACTTAAAGATAATAGTGGAAATTGTTTAGTGGAGCTGGTTATCCTAGTGCATGAAGGGAAAGAAAACATTGCAAAGGTTTTTAATTTCAAAACTTTGCACTTTTTAATGATCCAATAGCTTGCATTGTAAGTGTAGAATATATTGCTAGAATTTATTTTCTATAGATTTTCTTGTTGTATTGTGTACAATATTTAAAGATTATATAGGAGCAGATTTAATTAGTATAAAGTTTAAAGTTGACTGCTCAAATATATGCCTAGTATGTGATTATTGGCAAGTGCATTCCACTGTAGTTGTATAATTGCTAAAATAGGTGTTGCAGTATTAATGTCTAAACATGCAAATGCATGTAATTTTAAGTGTGCAAGTTTAGATGTCACATCAGTCAGAGAATTCTCATCATGTATCTGTGTTAGTATGCAGATATCTGAACTGCAACATTTTCATATCATTTTGGGAACATAGGCCACGAACATAATTTAATTAAATGCATCTGTGGCAAAAATTATCAAAAAAGTTAGCTACTAGGAATGTGCAGTTTTCAAAAGGCTTGGTAGATAAAATGGGTAATATTTTTAAATTAATAATTCCTATAAACATAACTTGTTCCTTTTAGTATGATGAATTGCTTTATATAAAGTATTCAGGGAATCAGTAATCAAAATACAAAATAAAAATTAACGTAGCATTGATGAAAGATAAAATTGTCCATATACATGTTTGGTTGGTTACAAAATAGTTTATATTAATATCTATCTTGTTATGATGTATATTTGTAATATTAGGCACAAAACATTTGTTGTCTTCAGCACTGTAGATTCTTTTAATGAAGTTTAACTGTGTACCAGATAAATTAGTAATTATAATACCAAATAGTACTATTTAATTTGATTTTGGTACAAAATTTTAAATCCTTGAGATTTAAATGACTATTCATACAAGCTTGTGAGATATTTGAAATAATTAAATAGGAATTTAAATATTTTTATTTCAAACATTATTTCTTAAATCTTATTTTTTTTTTTATTTTCTTGAAGGATTTTGGCTAAAAGAATGGCACTCTGTTCAATATGTTGTACAACATTTTAGGTATTTTCTAGTTTCCTATTATATCATTAATTCTGTTTAGATTTAAAAAAAAAGAAATCAATCATTATGACAAAATACCAAAACTGAAGAGAGGAAAAATGCAAAATTTAATCTTTTATACTGTTAATCACAGAGGAATTGGAAAAGTAATGGTTTAGCCACAGTATAACAAGGTAGTAGGGAAATTTTAAATCCTTTCCTTGTCATAAATCTATTCCAAGTTGGGTTTAGTTCTCAATGGATTCATATGATGTTGCTTCTATACCACAGCTAACATATGTTTTAACAAACTCCTCTTAAATATGGAAATTTCAGATTATTTAAAACATGAACTGTAATGAAAATTCACTTTTTTTTTTCAAAATAAATATTAAAGTCCATATTAACTAATTCCAATAAGGAATCACTCAAATTTCACTCTTATAAGTTAGGCAGTACAAAATAGTGAAATATGAATGATTCTTCATCAAAACTAGTAGTTTTTACATTTCACAAGTTAGTCCTGGTTGTCTAGTGCTGACCATACTTGCCATGAAGACCCAAGATCGAAGGTTCAATTCCAGCAGGGTCGAAGGATTTTCTTGGGCGTAAAAATCTTAAGAATGACTTTCTTTGGAAGGGAAGTAAAGTAGTGGGTCCCATGTTGCAGGTTTATGGCATGTAAAAGAATCTCAAGCCTGAAAGAAAAGGTCTTTGAGCCAAATTTAATTGCCATTTTATGTCCTGAATTAAATGGGATGTTGATGATCTGAGATATTAAACACATCCATAAATAAACCAAATAATATTGATAATGTTACATTTCACTGTGAAAATTCTCACCATTCAAATCTTAAATGAAATTTCAATGTTTGTCACTGAAATAGAAGGAAATTATGTAGATTAAATAACATGGATAAATGTTGCATTTTATTCTATTTTCCAATTTTGCTTCTTCATTAGTTTCCAAATGACATTCACACATTTTTTATGCATTTTCCTCCTCCTCCTCCTCCTCCTCCTCCTCCTCCTCCTCCTCCTTTTCCTTTCTCCTTCTCCGTTTTCTCCTTTGTCAGATTCAGGAGCTGGCAAACAGCTTAGTTTTATACTTACCATGCATTACTGGGCTCATAATACAATATACTGTGTTTTACACGCTTTACAGTGGTTTTCCCATGTAATACCTATTACCCAGTATTTAGAGGTTAGGGAGAGGAGAAAAAATATACCATAAAGAGATGTGAGTGGTGTTCTGCAAATTACTAAATAAGACAACCATTAATCAAGAGAAAATTCTACTAGACAAATACCATTTTGTGTTTTTAATTTTGCTATATTCACTTTCTTGGTGGTATTTTACCACAGAAGAATAGTGTAACATAACCATAAAATAATAATAATAATAATAATAATAATAATAATAATATTATTATTATTATGATGATGATGATGATGATGATGATGATGATTACATGATTGATTAGAGTTTTAATGTTAGTTAATTATGTTTTTGTGGAAGATTTATCAGTATTTTTAAGATTTCCAAGCGGTGAAAATGTATAAAATTGGAACTTCTAGAACCATTTGGCAGAATCATTCATAGGACTTAAATGCAGCACTAGATTGCATATTATATGCCATAACCTGTGCAATTCGAAAATAATGTTTAGGCTTTAATCCACATGAGCAAATGATGCCAACATGCCAACGACCATCAACTGGTGACTTAAACTTTAGCATCAATAGTAAATATTTCACAATGCTTACATTTGCCAATAATTATTATTATGGTTCTAAAGGCTGATAGGTGATAAAGTTAGTAATATTTTCAGTTTGTAATTCAGTTCTGCTATTTCTTTATTTATGGATGGGCATCTGATGGAGAAGTAGTAAAGCCAGGTCCACAATGTGCACTCAAAATTCAATCCTACAAAATACCCTAGCTGTCCCTGTTTTATCTCCATATGCTGTGATGATGCAAAAGTCTGTAGACTGAATGGTCAGGAGTTTAATCTCTGATCACAGGAAGGAATTTCTCTGTTCTTTTGTGTCCAGCCCAAATCAATTTTCCAAATTGTGACCATTCTTTTGTACCATAATCCCATTGAGGAATAAAGGTATCCATAACGCATATTTTGACCACACTACCAAGTAATGGCTGGTGGAAAAAGTAATAAATATGCTATAATAAATAAAATCTTAACTAATTAAAAAATATGTGGTGCTTCTTCCCACTACAAAATATATCAATAACTCTTACTTTCGCTGACTAGATTGTATTTAAAGGAGGTGTTTGTCTCCCTTGTTGTTTTGCTTTTACCTTTTCTTCCAGAGTCCATCTGAAGAAAAGATAATTTGACAAACTGCCTACCAAGTTCATACTCGTATTCAGAATGCAAATTTTATTGCCTGCCATGGGTAGAATATTGATTATAATCAAAGATGAGATAAGTAGTCCCAACATTTGGAAGCATTTATTATCTGATAACACAAAGCTTGTGTTCGAACTAAAACTAATAAATGCAAATTTTGGTAGAAGTATTTTTTGTTATTTCAAATGTGTGTTATGCAAGAGTGTTGTATGCTGTCAAGCTTGCTTTGTAGGCATAACCATAGAGATAAAGCAACCGTGCTTTACTCCATGACCACTAACATTATCAATGATCTAATGTGATCCATTTTGCAGCAACATGTTTTCTCCTGAAATAAACCAATTCAAAGACATAATTTAAAGTTGTGCATGCATGCATTTATCCTTAACTGTAAGAAATATTCATGGAGCAAATGGATATAACCCAAGGCTACAGTAAAGGAACTGAACAGTAATACCAACTTTTGAATATGCAGTTAGTAAATATTAAACCACAAAACTTTATAAAAATATTATTTGAACAAAATAAGCATTGTGCTATAGTATTGTAGCACATGATACACTATTCTGTGTATGCATTCATCTTGTGCCTGGTCAAAATAATGAAATTCCTTATCATCTTGTACTCATGGCCATTTGGCTTAAACTTAATGACAAGTTAATTTTTTCATAATTAATTATTAAACTATTGTGCTAAAATTTAATAAGTCAAAACAAAAAAATAATGAACATAAGGGCCTTTGAATCTGTGAATTTGAAATTGATCTTACATGCTTGTAGAATTAGAAGAATTACTTTAATTATCTCCCTATATTAGTATTTATGTGCATTACTATGATAGAAGTATTAAGCATATTTCACATAACTTAAAGCACATTTGGAACCCCTCAGTTAGTTTATCCTAAAGCACAAAATTATTTAGAACTAAGTACAGTATGTGCTGCTTTTTCAGAGATAAAGATAATTATTTTAGAAGTTCATGACACAGTGTTTGGTGAAAAAGAGAGGTAATTTGCTCAGAGATTGTTCTTTCAGCGCCTGGGTATTCTGGGTATGCTTTCTTTTAACATTCATAACAATGCATCTATTTGTTTGATAGAGGTGATGGCTGCACAAGATGGAGGAAAAAAACCTCTTGCTGTTTCTATTTGTATTTTTAGTCCCATACTTAGTTCCAATAAAAATGCCTGTTTCTTTATTTTAATTGATTTATTTTTGCACCAAAATTTGCCTTTGTATGACCTTCATTGACCCAGGACTGATCTAAGTAATATAATTTATGCCATATTTGCCTTAATTTTCCTATTTTTTGCAAATGATGTTAATGTCATAACACAATCAGAATTTTATGATATGTTCATAAAAATTCTAAATCTATTTTTTTAAGAATATTATTTAAAGAACTGTTTAAAGTCAGACTAATCAATATCACTGTATATGGCTGTTAAATTTTTTCAATGTTTACAGTTTATTAATTGCAAAAAACTTGTGCTCTTCATGGTGCACCATACGAAAGTCCCATGCAAAACCCTTCTCACACATTACCTTTACTTGTATGGAGTGGAAACCTTAGGCCGGCTGTACACCGGAATGTGTCAAGTCATGCAACAGTTATTGATTGTGCAACATAAGCAAAGAAATGGAGCCCAATGGAAAGCAATGCAAATAAAATATTTGCCACACACTGGTTTGCTTCATGTCAATGACATCATGACACATTGCAGACATGTTTCAAGAGATTGAGCATGCTGCATTCTGAGCATCAAGCCTCAAGGCATTTTGCAGACAATATCCAATTCCTGCAAGCATTACACCATTATATTGCTAATTTAGTTATTTTCCAACTAAATTTGGTCTTTTTGAAAGACTGTCTAATTGAAAAATTGTTTTAGTTGCTAGTGGGAAATCTATGGTTTTTAAGATCTTTTTTTGTTGAAATCTGTTTTCTTTTTAATATTTGGTGTAAAGTGATTACTTTTATGAGTCATTTAGAGAATTCTGGTGAATGTGGCTTGATACTATTGCTTACTCGTTTCATCAAATACACACACACCCATCCACACAAAAATAATACTATTTGGATTGCATCATTGTAACATGAATTTGCTAACAAGGTGCATTTATTTACTTTGGTTATTCCTCATGAAATAGTGGAGACAACCCTTTGCAAAAGTTTATTATACATTTCTGGGTACATTGAATAATAGGACTGAAACTTTGCACTATCTTTTAATAAATTACATGCTAAAACTTGGCCCTGCTGAGCACAAGACAAACTGAAATTATGAACCGATTTTATTTTTCTCCTGTTATGCAATTTCAGTCACCTGTACATTAAAACATCACCTTCACTCAAAGAGGCCATGTCTTCCATTGGATTAAAATATTGATACAGACACGTGTTG
Source organism: Metallyticus violacea (assembly GCA_030762175.1). Taxonomy (NCBI): domain Eukaryota; kingdom Metazoa; phylum Arthropoda; class Insecta; order Mantodea; family Metallyticidae; genus Metallyticus; species Metallyticus violacea. The sequence continues at coordinate 14,319,698 of CM060830.1, forward strand.
CTCTGGTGTGCAGCTGCATATCTTGAATCACTAAAGAGACAAGAAGGGATCAAACATTTTTTGCATGCCCAAATGTTGATTCCCCCTCTTCCCAACAAAAGTCTCTGAAAGAAACACTGGACACTTCCATCTTGCGATCATGTACACTTTGAGCAGGCTTCAGATCATTTTTATTTGTATGACCCTTTATATTGAAAAAATAAATTTTATTTCAGTAAACACATTACATTTAAATTTACATCAACTTTTACAAATTGTGCAACTGATCTTGGAGTTGTTATTTTTACTTCTTATTCTTCTTTTCCTTTAAGAGCTTATACAATTAAACCTGTGGTGGTATATGTAATAGATCCTACTTTCACACTGACTGCTCCCACCTGTGGTGCCTCAGTAGTAAAAACTGACCTTAAACATAATTAAAGAAAAAACAAAAAACACTGACTACCCCTTTCAAAATTATCTCATAAATATCCTCTTCCTTAATTAATCACTTTCTTCCACCACTTCTCTCTTATCTTCCCTACCCATTTACTCAATTTTCTCAAATACTCCTTGCCGCCATTTCCAAAAATTAGTAATATGTGAAAATTGCTATCATTAAATTATCCCATTTTATCATCCTACTTCTTCTGTACATGTTTTTGTTTCTTGGCATTCAATAATGCACTGTAAACCCTTATTTATTTTCAACATAGTGGGCACTTCATTTTTCACTTTTAATCCAGTTAACCCTATTTTCCTGCTCTACCCTGAGCAAATCCATCTCTGCTCCTTCTGTTAACCCTCATAGTGAACTATCACCCAGGCAAGGTTACAAAAATATTAGCAAGTTTACAAAAATAGCTTCCTTAAAACAATGAGACATTTGCAAGCTGTTACTTATAGAATTGTGTAAAGGAGCATCAAATATAAAACATTTCTCATATTTTGCTTTCAAAGGACCTCCATGGGTTATTGACATGACATCCAAAATTTTCCTCTCTTTTTTACAGTGCAGTATAAAAGTACTAACCTATCTTAGAGATGCATTGAAAACATTTTATGTGGGAAAGGAAACTCTTCTCAGCTTTATACGTTAATAACTTTTGCATTTAAGTTCCTGCTTTAAGCATGAATAAGGAAACATGTACATTGTATTTGTTTTATTTTACAAAATTACAGTATGCAGATTATTTTGTCTTTATAATACAATGTACATCACAGCATTAAGAAAATATAAGAAGATATTTGAGGCATTTCATATTTAAATCATCAACCTATTATTGTTATCCATTTAGTTCTGTTACAATTTCAGCTTTAGTAGTAGCTAAATCTGCATAACTACACCTTGGTGCTTGGTATTTTCAAGCTTTTTCTCTGAAATTAATACTTAGAAACTGTTCCTTATTTAATATGTATATATGTAAACTCTAGTTTACTCACATATTATGGCAAAGTACTTGAAACCTAAGCATTTGATTTAAAGTTTTTGTACATTATTTGGCTTGATAATTATGGAAGCACATGAAGTGTTATTTAAAATTTGTATCCCTATTTAAATGGTATTGTAGATTTATGGCACATTAAAGAACTCGGTACCTAGCTAAAGGAAGTCCGGGGAAAATTACCAGTCCCTTAAAGTCCAAATAATATTTAATATAATATAACAAATTATTATTGAGGTAATCACCCAAATTTCACTAATTTTGTTCCACTTACTTTGACATGTTTCAAAGGCTGTTTGCTTCATCTTCAGCATGATTCCACTGTTGGAATACTTGAGCTGCCTGCCAGATGGCAATGTGCTTATCACCTCTCACTCTGTTCTATGTAGGAAAACTAGCATAACTAAATTCTCCTTAATAATCTAAACCTCCAACATGTGAAACACCCATATTCCAGTGTAGGACAAGTACCAAGTCAAGCATTTGGTAGAACATTTAGAGAGCAAACCATAGACTCCAAAAACAACCTCATACTTCCTAATCATATTGAATAGCTATTTGTTAAAGGGCAGATAGCCATTCTTTTCAGTTTTAACAAAATAGTATATTATAAGCATTCAAAGGCACACATTGCACACCCAACTATGATTAGTTGCTATCTGAGGATTACCAGAGAGATTTTGATACTACTAATATCATTTGTAACTTATTTTTTAATTTATTTTAATCTGGAAAGTTAAAAGTAACCAGAACTAGAAATATCGAATCATTAGTATTTGTTATGTATGTTGTTAAACTCAAGTGAGTGTGTTGTTAGTCATTGTTGATTTTATTGAAACATTTAGTAGCTTGATGATATGAAGGTTAATTGAAAATTATAATGGAAGTTGATGAAAGTGATAAAGATTTTGAAGGAACTAAACCTGAGGGGGTTGAAGTGGCAACTTATACAAGGAATGATTTACTGTCTGAAAAATCTTAAAAAAAAAATGAATTAATTTTACCCAGTGTACCCCGTATAGTATAACTATGCATATTAATAGCAAGTAATTTGAATTGCTTGAATAATTTTATAAAGTATTCTATTAAATTGTATGATATAGCAATATTGCTACTTTCAGCTATAATTTTGCAGCACTATCTTTAATTGTTTAATTCCAGTGCCACTAAACTGCTACTTTCAGTTCTAATATTAGGTAGGCATTAGTTGTATTATGATATGGTAGTGTAAAAAATTTAATTTCTATCCATATTTTGAAAGTTTCTTCCTTAATGTCCAATTCAGAAAATACTACTTCCCTTTCTGGTAATGAATATTGACTTGAAATCTGTATATTATATAATTGATACTTTCTATTAAACTTGGAATCCTTCGGACTTGCATCCTTTTAACAAATGTTGAAAATAATGCAACTGACATTAATTTAAAAACTTATTTATTTATTTTCTAATTATTTCTTCAACTCTTTGTTAAAAGTTAAAAGATGAAATTTAAAGCTGAAATCATGCATAGCAAAGATTCACATGTCTCCAGTCTTCAGCAAGAATCTGTAGCAATTGTTTATTCACTAAATAGCTATAGCACTCTGTAGAATATTTATGTAAAATTCTTGGTGTCACATCTGCCCTTTTAATAAATGCTCATTCATTTGCTTTTTAGTCTTCACTGATATGAGAAATACAGGAAAGATATAACTTTTGCTTTTCTTCATCCACCATCTTTGCTTATTGGGAACCCTGTTTGAATTAGACTGTTGGGTTATTGCAGCTTTCTTCTCTTTATTATTTATTACCATGATGTCCACACAACTAATGCTATAATCTTTTGAAATGCAATATATCTTGTCATGCATCTCAAGTTGTAATTTCTTCAGAGAAGAAATATGTTCAAACTCTTATCATGACATGGGCAAACAGCGATTTAATGGATAAAAGTAAAAATAAAATCTGTATATTAATGAAGTGGGGTAAATACTTTTTACAACTTCTGCCGTAAATGTAATTAACCTAGAGTTTTCATAGTAAGTTGTTTATGCTTCTGTTCTTAAACATAACATACACATAATTTAAGCAGTTCATGTAATGAAGCTAAGTTTGCTGTTGCATGTAGCAGTAAACTACACTAGGCCTAACACTGGGACCACAAGCTGTATCAGGCAAAATGCTGGGTCATAAATTATTTAATCGCTCATGTAGTTAAGTGTAGTTTAAATTTTGCTATGGGTGTAATATAAAACCATAAATTTCTGTTCCTTTTTACTAAAACTGCAGTATCCTGTGAAAAGTATACTTGAATTTATTGCTAATATTTACAATGTTAAGGAAACATGTTAAATGTAATACTTTACAGAGGATATGCATGTTGGTTTACACTTTTCTAAATGTTCGTTTATATCTGCTCTGTATTTTGTTGCTTTGAGTATAGCAATTTAATAGGGTTTTTTTTTATTAGTATAACCTTCAGGGGAATTTCATCATATAACTGTCCATCACACTTTTAACTATTCCTCCACTTTCAGGTGAGTGAAAACTCAAGTTTGTATTCACCATTATTTTATTTTGTCAGTGTTTAATTTTTACATTATAAATGTTGGTGTTCAAAAACAATGAATATGTGTGAAAATTGTTTGTATTTATGTAGATTTTATATGTGAAAATAATTAATGTTGTTAGCTGGTAGGTACATTTGCAATATATGCATTTAAATAGGGCAATGAAACTTGTATGAAATAGCATAATACTAGGCTGTAGGTGCACTGTGTTAGTTACTGGAGATACTGTAATTGTTGATTATATATTTGTTAAAAAGACTACAAAATGGATAACCTTTTTGAAGTGCACACAATATTTTGAAACTCCCTTGTGAAATGTTGGAGGTTAGAAAACTTATTTCTAAGATGCTATGACAGAGTTTTTTTTTTCCTTTTATTTTTCCCCATAAGCTTTAATGTTTTTAGCAGTTATCCCCCCAAAATTTTTTTCTCTAGCTCCTCTCTTCAGAAATGTTGAAACTTTTTATATATGGGTTAATGAACTGAACCAAAATTATTTCAGAGTGTGTAGGGATATAAGCAATTTGAGATAGGCAATATATAGTTCACAACTAAACATAACTCAGTTTTATGGTTTTAAATATTTTGGCTTCAAAAGTTGATAAGTCGGTGTTAAAGCCAAGTCGGGTAAAAAATTGATTTAGAATATCTTTAAAACTGCCTTGCAGCATAGAAATATCAATTTTCCACATCTCATTATCAACATTTTCAAAATTTAGCGCCATAAAAATCCCTGAAATCTCGAACTAATCATTTGACAGTGCAACACTGAACATCTATTAACTGCCTTCTTGCATTATGTAGCCATAACCGACTGCATGTAGCTTACTCTAGAAGGAGCTCTTTAACTGCTTGTGTGGCATAATGCATAATACAAAAGCTGATGTTTTGCAGGCCGCAGGATCAATTCTTGTCATACCATTAATTTTATTTATTTGTTTATTTTATATGAACTACTGCGATGAGCATACTAAAGAATTATGAATGAAATTGACTTAATGCTGTCAAGTTTTATTCTCTTTCTCAACAATGAATGTATTACCAACATACAATGACTAATAAGCTTACTACTAACATGTTGCCTGAAACTTAATTTACGTAACACATACCCAGGACATGATTCTGATTGATAAGTACAATAACAACTACAAAGGTTGTAATTATATGAATTGATATGTTAAGATTTAAGTGTATAAATTGAAACATCAACTTAAATGTAGGCTAAAAGCTGTATTATGGCTCTAGTCATAGAAAAAAAATTAGTGATGAATGAGACTGGAACTTGAAAACAAATAATTATCTCTTACTCTAAAGCATCATAACCATTTTGCCAGAGTGATACATTCTGAAACCTCCCTTCATTATTGTGTGTTTGCTTCTTCTTGGGGACATCTGCATTAGCCAGTCACATATTGCCACTGTAGAAACTTAGAGCCATAACTTTGAAATATGAACATACATGATATACATTTTCTATCTTAAATTACCTGTCTAAGACACGTCCACACTCTCTGAAATTATTTCACTGTAGTTCATCAACACTCTGTGAAGGTAGAATATGGTCTCCTAACATTTTTATTTTCTTCTGTATAGGAGATGAAATTGTTCTCTGAAAGACTGAGACAAGAATTGTATTTTTATTGTTTTCAAAAAAATATAAATTTATTGACTCATTATTCTTAAATTATTTAGAATGTTTTTCTTACTCTATTTCAATTTATTCCATCTAAATTATCACAAATGAAACAGTATCTTAGAAATAATAGTCTATTAGACCTAGAAGAAACAATGTATTTCTGCCATCATCAGATCATTATGTTTAAAAACTGTAAAACTCTTTATATAAACTGCTGAAAATTAGTGTAGTTTGTTACACTTAGTAAAGGCTTTAATTTGTGAACATGTAATAAAACACTGAAAAATTAATTTCACAGTAGCTAAGATGTGCTCTGATATTTGGCACTGAAGAACAACCATATTTTGTTCATACTGTTAGAATCACTATCATCTTGTATGAATATGCGACAAGGTGGGGTTGGCAGATCTTGAAATTTCATAGAAAACATTGCATTATGATGTTGATCCTTAAAAATATTCAGTTCATCTTTCCTTTTTATTTTATAGTCAAGCAGAAAAAAGTTTATATAAAAGTTATTAATTCAGTCTACAGCATACCAACAATATTTTTTGTATTTTCACCCAATAGCTGAAAATTACCTAGATTAATTTTTTTTTTAATAGTGCTTAGTGCCCGTTTTTACTACTGAAGCACCACAGGCGATGAACACTTATGATACATGATGTGAAATGATATATTAGGAAAGGATATTTTTTAAGGTGGGAAATGTTCCAGGCCTAAGTTTAGGGTACCTCCATTTGCCATTTATGAGGACTGAGGAAAACCTGGAAAAAACCTCCGTCAGGGAGGACGGTCCTGGCAGGATTCGAAACCCAGACCTCCCACTTATGAGTCCATGTCTTAACGATCTTGGCCACCCGTGGCGGTACCTAGATTAAGACTTAGTTTGATGTATATTCCATAGAATGCTTGTACATTATATGTACCGCAGAAAGTGGAACAAGCCAAAAACGTACAAATTTACATTAGTGATATCTATATGTTAATGAAAGATATTTTAAGTATTTAAATACAAATGCTGAATCTCATATATATAACAAAAAATATTCCATACAAGAAAAAAGAGAGCAAAACATTTTATACACTATCATATGCTATACAGTGATATTATGCACATTTTATGTTATCTTTTGACTATTTGAACATCATATGTTATTCATCTGTGAATTTGTCAACTGAATAATACATCTTATGGTGCAAATATTATGTAAGAGTGGATTTAAATCTTTTCCTATTTTCAGATGATGATGATTATTCAGAGTAATTGGGAGAGCATTGTATATTTTATTCTGATGTATTTATAATAAATTATTTTTTGATAACAAGATAAATTTGCAATGGGCTTATTCAGATTACTCTCTTGTCTAGTTTTTTCCCCCTCCATATTTGACATTTTTATTTATTTAAGTACTACTACCAAAAAATTACATTACGTGAGTTACGTCTCTAAAAGGCCAAAAACTTGTGTTTGAGTGCAAATTTAATTCTTTATATACATTCAAATTTTGTACATGTAAAATATTAATACAGCTATAGAAATTGCACGAATATAAAACATAAGATGTTATACATAAAGTGGAATTCTAATTCCAGAGATTAGTGTAATATAAAAAGTTATATCATATGGTTTGATATGTTGATCCTGGTGGTCTGTTGATAACCATACTTGCTTTGTAGACCAATAGGTTCGATTCTGGCCAAGGTCAATGAATTTTTTCAAGCGTAAAAATCCTAAGTATGGCTTTCTTCAGAAGGGAAGTAAAGCCTTGAGTCTGATGTCATAGATTTACAGCACATATCTTATGAAAATTGAGAATTCAAACGTTTTAAAAAGAATAAAAAAGTGGAACATGCACAAACAGTTTGGAGAACAAAAGGATATATTTAAAAGTTAAGTTGGTGCTAAAAGGGTGGTACTTTCTTAAACTAAATTTAAATAAACACCTAATCTAACCTAACCCAACATTTCTTATCACAAAGGTCTTTGTCTAACTTCAGCCTAACCCATGGATTAAATTTTAATATTTTTGATATTATATGTTTGCAAGCATGTGTAGCAATCCACAGCAATCTTAAAATGTAGCTTCTAGGTTAGGTTTAAGTTAATAATTTGCATCAGCAGATTTATGGTACTTTTATATCTTCCTGTAATATTACTGGGTGCTCTTATGGGCAAATCAGTTTACATGCACAAAAACAGTTGGGCACATAGGCTCATATTAAGTTCTATATAATGTTAATTGATACTCATTAATTATTAATGCTGAGTTAGAGTTGGAATGAAGGCCACACTGTACCTTCAAATACTTGTCACTCAGGCTTCATACTTAACGGCACTATTAGCATTAATTTCATATAAACTGTGGTGTGGTTTTGAGTAGCCTCTTAGAGGTAAAATCTCTGTAATGAAATAATTTAACAGGGCTCCAAGACATAGGTTCATGGTTCAAGGTTTTTATTACCTCATTATGTACAGTTTATACATTTGCCTATATTAATGCATAACTACAAAGTTATTATATACCTATCTAATTTAAACTTAGGTATTCATTTTTTACACTAAATTATTTTTGTATTTTATTATACAGGATTGTACCTCTATGTGATGCATAATTGATGCTTTTTGTAAATCTGCGATATAGTAAGTGCATTAGCCCAGCTGATCTTGTTTGATGCACATGACATCTTCGTTAATCCTAAAAAGTGTTTATTATTGTGCACAAAAGGTACAGTTTCTAATATATATATACATATGGTAATGATAGAACATATAATCCTTAAGTTTACTGGAAGCATAAGATGGTCATTGCTGCATTATTCTTAATATTTTCTCATGTCATTTAAAAATCATAAATCATAAACCCACTGCTCCCTGAAAGGGCATTCATAAGCTAATATACAATATATTTAATATAACTCCTACTTAATATGTGCATTATACAAGATATTTGGTTTAATTTATTACGTAAGTTGAAAATGTGTTCATTCTAAGATAAGCCTGAGTCAATTACAACACCTAAAAATGTTGTACTATTAAGGTTTTTATTGGTTTATTTTCAATATCTATGCTATATGAATTATTAAGAAGAGTATATTTATTGAAATTGATGTTGTTAGTCTAGTCAAAATTTAATATTAACTTGTTAAATTATAACCAATTATTGAAATTTTGCATTGCATCATCACTAATATATAATTGCAAAGTCTTTTATTTGCATTTTAAATATAAGATTGCCATCGACAGCAAAAAAACAGGTGAAGTTAATGCTGGGAGATCATTAATATAGATTATAAATAAAAGTGGTCCCAATATTGAGCCTTCTGGTACACCGAACTTGGTTGAAGCAGATTGCATTCCATCTAATTCTAAAATTGGATGCTAAATGTAAGATACATAGCAAACCGCTTATTTACAATACATCTTACACTACAAGCTTCCAGTTTTTTTAACAAGATGTCACGGTCCACTTCATCGAAGGATTTAGTAAGATCTACAAATACACCTAGATATTTTCTTTATTGTCTTTCATAGTTAAGATAGTCCCCCCCAAAAAATATATTGCATTATTTATTATCTTGCCTTTCTGAAAACCAAATTGTGAGTGTGAAATTATATAATATTTTTCCAGAAAAGGTACCAGATGCTTATACATAAGTTTTTTGATTATTTTTTAAAAAACAGATGGTATAGATATTAGCCTATAGTTTTCAACTTTTGTTTTATCTTATAGGGGGAGATTTGCAGTAGGGTTCAATAGAGAATGGGTGCAGATTGAAGAGTATTGGCATATAAGCTAAAGATCCATGATTGAGTTCAGAACCTAAAATTTTTCCTATCTTATACTTTGTTAAACCCTATCTCAATTGTTTGTTAAATTTTAATTTTTTGTACTATTGGGAGCATTTAAGACATTACAGCAATCTGTTGAATATGAAACCATCAAATGCATTTTCTAGAAATTAAAAATCTGCCAGCCTTACTGTAAGTTGAAATTTAGACAGTTCCAATTAAAATGTTATGTGTAGTTCTCTTTAGGTTTTTGGAATGTTGGATTTTTACATTTTAATTTTCAAGTCATGTATCAGAGGTGTTATAGTTTTAGCTTGAACTGTGAGTGTGAGGTCAAGAAAGATGTGTTGTAAATGGCAGAATTAGGATTAGTGTTTCAGGAGAGTTTCTTTTACCACTGAGAAAACCTTGGAGAAAGTAATCCATTTTCTACAGCAGTCAAAGGTTAAGATAACTTTGTGTCTCTGTGTATGTGTATGTGTGGAGTAAAAGCATTGAGGCTCATTTAAATATTAGCATTTTTAAAAATTAAGATTATTAAGATAGTTTCTTTATTATTGCACAAATATCTCTTAATATAATTGTTACCTGAATATGGAATTTGAATTCGCTAAAAATTAAATTTGTTGTATTGAGTTACACAACATTTCAGAAACAACTTTAAAATAAATGTCCACATGTATTGCATTTGATGGAGAATGCACTGATGGATGTAAAAGCATTCTTGAAAATCTCACCTTGTTCAAATTTTTAAAATACCTTATGTTAGAAAATATTAGTCATTGTGCATGCAGAAGCATTTTAAATACCATAATGTTAATTCATATACTTGTGTAACTTGTCTGAGATTGGTTAAACAGCACAAAATCCAGAAATAAACTTTTGTTGGAAAATGCACATATCTTTAATATTTTGTAAAATTTGTATTGCTGAGTGTAGAAAGCTATAGAGTGAAATGTTCTTGGCATGGCATTTTTGTCTGCTCTGGGTGGTGGCATTGAGCAGTTTGCTTTCTAACATTTTACTACTTTATACATTTCTACACTCTCCTTAATTCTGTCTTGTATTCCCTTGCAATTTTCCTACACATGTAAACTTTAACAATAGCTTGCCATGGTTTTCTTTCAAGTTAATTTTTTGTCTTTAATGAATAACATTATGAAATGTAATTGAAAAGTGCTTTAGAAATTCTTTGAGTTTGTGACATGAAAATGGGAATATTACTTCTCACAAGTGCATGGACTGTTTTGCAGGATCCCATGAACCCAAATGAAACGGTGATTGTGATAAGAAGTTTGGTTCCTGGTGGAGTAGCCCAAGTGGATGGACGCCTCATACCAGGCGATCGCTTGCTATTTGTTAATGACACCAACTTGGAGAATGCTTCTTTGGATCAGGCAGTGCAGGCTTTAAAGGGAGCACCAAAGGGAGTGGTGAGGATTGGCGTGGCGAAGCCGCTGCCCATACCTGACAGCGTATCTCACAGCCAGGTAAGCGAGGAACATTGTTCACCCACCACCACTACCACCAGTACTGTTGCTACCACAACTGCCGCTGGGCAGCATGTTGAATATTACTCAGATGTTCATCAGCAGTCAGAAACCAATGGTGAAAATGGCTCTCCTTCTCAGGGAGGTTTGGTCAAATCGGAAAGCTTTTAGACACTTTTACCCTTGAGAATATAATCAAAAGTAGATTAAAAAAGGCTTTTTAAATTTTAAAATTAATTCCCCCCCCTCTACAGTTCCATGTAACATATTTAAAAACATTTAATGGATGTTGTGGTAGCACTGAATTGGGTAGAAAACCCAGAGGGGTGGGAAAATCCAAGTACTCGCAATGCCAGTAACATCAGAAATGAAAAACAAAAGAGAGAATATGATAGTCATATCTACATGTTAATCACATGAAGGAAAGTGGCAGCTATCCGAAATCCGTAGAAATCTTTGTTTATGTATTCAATTAAAATAGTGTACTTGAATGAAATTACTGTTTATTGTAGTTTTTGCTTATTGTTATGTGGACCAGGTGAAACAGGTATAAGGGTGATGAAAGAAAGAATGGAGACACAGTTTGGAAATTTAATGTTCACTTTTTTATTATATTCATCAAATTAATGCTCACTTTTTAAACTGTTTGAACTTTCTTTACGTACATATATATATATATATATATATATTTGTATATTTCTATCCTCTACTTTGAATTACTTAAGCACTTATATTCTTTTACATCTGGTCAATTTTTACTAGGGAACATTATAAACAGTATTTAAGCTTTTAATAAACTTACGGTATGGTACAGAATTATGTCTGTACCACCACATTGTTTTAAGAAAATGGACCAATTTTTACTGCATTTTATTACTACTATTAATGTAATAGATATACAAACAGCATTAATCTTTCTGTGATGGGATATAATACTGGTATAGGAATAGGTTCGTTATAATGCAAAATCAAATGATAATATAACAATTCAATCACTGTCAATCAAAAATCAAAAGTTACTATGTGCTCATATTAGCATTAAACTGAAATTAAATGTATTTTGGATGCATATAGGAAAATAAACTGTAAAATCAAAAAAAAAAAAGTAAATAAATTACTTAATTTTAATACAATTTTAAGTACAATAATTTAGCTTTGCAGAGTGTTGTCTTTTATTAAAAACAAGATACTTGTGCATGATATTAGGTAACAGGAGTATTACTGAGTGCAATGTGTATGTTTTATATAATGTTTAATACTGGCTACAGTATACAGGGCCTAATTTGTAGTTGGATTACACAGAAAAGGGTAGTCTTGCCTGTGAATCTCTCAAGAAATATGGTCACAAACAGTTAAGTGATGAAAACTCATTCATGCGCAAGGAAGCACTTGCAGACGAGAAATGCAACGTTTTGATGTTTCTCTAATTCTGTGATAATACTGTGATGACATGGCCATGTGAATTGACGTGATTTAACAGGCAATATTACCTTTTTTGTCAAATGGTAGAACTTCGTCAGCTTGATATGGGACATACTTATGGTTTCCTTCCTATTAGATCATTAAAGATGGCCCTTCTAAATCAGTAATCTCTCTTCTACCTTATTTTTCATCACAATGTAATACTTATCACTCTCATGGAAGCATGCAGATGTAGACATTTTATTGAGGCATTTACTTGTTAAGTTAGCTTGCATTGCTCACTCGTGCAGTTGATAGCATACTAATATTACATATTATTTTTAGACTTTAATGACTTAATAGTAAGATATTAAAAAATTGTCTACTTCAATCACAGAAAGAAACTGTTGCAATCTTGTCGTCAATTAATGGAAAATGTTTCAAATTTCAATTCAGTGTTTTAAAAGCAACTCAAATTGATGAATGGTTAACGGTGCTTATAAGGTAAAATAATTATTGTGTTTAGGGGAGCTTACCCTCCCATGCAAATATTTGGTTGCTGTTTTTATTTTTTTTTTCCCTTCAATTCTTAAACACTTAAAAGGAGTAATTTCATGAAAATACTTCTCTTATTGTACGTGTATAATTTGTAAATTTGATTTGAAACATAATAAAATTTTCCACTCGTAAAACTTGGGCATTTTTTCAAACATAACCTCCCCTCTGTCAACTCACATAAAACAAAATCCACATATCTAATTCCAAGTAATCCACATCCAAATAATATAAACCCTAACACTAAACTGATGTCACAGAATTTTAAGATTTAAAATAATGCTAATATTCAAAATTGCTTACTTGCACAGAACTCTCCAGAGAACTTTAAAGTCAGCTGTATTAATGTTTCTGTGATCAAAGTTTCCTAAGCAGCTTTTTTTATCTTTCTTTTCAACTGCATGACAGTATTGTTGTGTGACTATTTCCTTGCTGCATTAGAGCATAACCATTCTTTTGTTTGCTTACAGTTTATGTAGAGTTGTGGTGTGTTCAACTTGCTAATAGCTGTTTTGTGTGTGTGTTTATTATGTGTATTAAGTTTTTATAATCAATTTTTGTTGTAGATTTTTGTCACCTTTTAAGTAAATTTTGTTCCTTAAAGTGTTTCAAATAAATAGAGTTTGTTTGTGTATGTGCAATACAGTGTAGGCTTTCTTTAGCTAGGGCAGTTGAGGAGAAAAAAAAAAGTTTAACAAAGTCAGAAAGCTGTAGTGTATTTTACTAGAACGCATGAAGAGATTTAGAAGCTTTATGATGAACTGTTTTGTGCATGACAAAAGATGTGATTAAAACCAGAGATGTAAGACTATCAATCTGGCAGCTCATTGCACCAATTTTTAAGCTAATTAAAAAGTTACTGGTAAACTTATAAATTTTAATTACTATTCATCGAAAAAATAAATTTTTTTTAAGAGAAGTTGTTACTTTAGTAAATACAGGTAAAAGAATGACATTTCTAGAAACAGTGCTCGAGTACTTGCTTTTCCCATGATGGGTTTAGTTGCAGTAGTGGACGTAGGTGGTGGGTGTATGTGTGTGTGTGTTTTTGTTAAATACATTTGTACTGCTGCTTTACAGTTCATTTTAGAATTTACTTCCAACAAATATCTGTGGCATTTTGACCAGAAGTAATATTAACTATTGTTGTTTTGTCCCATTCTATCCTATTTGTAGTTTTTCAGGGTGCAAAATTTATTTGAGCAGTATGAATGGAGAAATAGTGAAACAAAAATGCTTTTTATGCTAAAGTAAATAATAAAAAAGAAGTTTGATGTGCTAAAATCAAAGGTAGTGTTTTAACTTTGGCAGAATTGCTTTAATTTTTATTCTTCTTAGCCTAAAGCAGCGGTAGATCTGTCATCATTATTTCCAAATTTGGTTCATTTGGTCAGCTTCTTGTAAAGAAAGAATTTTAATTTGTGTTTAGAGCATGTAATCACATTATCAACACTAGTTACTATGCAACAAATGGATTCATTGTGCAGAGGTTGTAAATTCTTCAGAGGCCTCTATTTACACAAAACATACCAAGATAAAGGAGCACTTTGCATCTGACTTAGATAAAACAGAAATTTTCCATATCCCATTTCCATTTTACAAGAGTGGTGTTAAAACAGCATGGGTTGGAGTACATACACAGTGAATGTACAGCATATTTTATTGAACCACTCTTTATTTAGTGTTTGGGATTGGAATAGCATGAACGAAGGCCTTTCACATATGTTTGTACATGGAAGGTTGAGATCCTTGCTTATGCATGGATGTTTTGGTGTCTCTCTTTTCTTGGTGCACTGTCTCTTGTACACACAACTGATCTGTCAGTCTGTGCAATAAAAAAAATCCTTTTTCCTGTTAATATGGATTTTGCAACCTACCATGTTTGTGGTAACAATTGAAAAGCAACAACATTCATCTTTTGGAGCAGGTAAGTGGGATTTTTTATCTGCTTTTGAAAGAATGATTTAGAACATTGTCATTTACTGCAGTTTTTGGGGGGGAAATTGCATTTTAAATCACCTCTTTGAATTATACATAAACAAGTGAGAAACTGTTTTCTTTTGGGTGGAAATGCTCGATTTAGTTGAGAGTCAGTCAAAATTAGTAGCAATGAAAGGGATATACTATCCAGGGCTTCCAGAATATGTCCTCACTGCTTGTGTAGGGTTTTGAGACTTGGCAGCTGAAAATGTCACAGCCAGCTACGCATTATGCATTTTGCACTAATCACATACCAAACTTTAATTTTTATATGTAAAGAAAGATTTCTTGTACACAACTTTTATTTCAGAATACCAATAGTGAGTTTGGTAAGTGTTCACATGATCATTTTGGTGGACCCATACCTTGTATGAAAAGAACACAAGCTGTGGATCAATTAACCCTTCAATTGATTAATGAAAGAAACCACTCACAATAATGCACACATGCTGTGGGATCACCTTGTCATAATCAATGGACTAGTACACATTTTAGCCATTTTTTTGTTGTATGTACAGAAGATGCTGAAACTCCAGCTTGTACTAATTTCAATTGTGATTTCAAGATTCATCCTAATTTGACTTCTGTTAAAACTGTATGTTGCTTTACACTGAACCACCAGTATCAGATTTATTCACACTATTGCGAATTACAATTCTGGAAGGAGACAATTGCCTAGGGGACTTTCGAATAAATTCCTCAGTAATGCAAGAAGCTAATTTGTATTTATAACAACATTTACATACACAATTAACAGCTCTAAAGTCTTTGCAAATGAAGGTAGACTGGTTACTGCTCCGAAAGGAGGGCAGACAAGTGGGTGGCTTTGAGTGGGGAGGATAGCTGTCCTTGACCCTTGTTAGCAAAACCCCTTGCGAATGGTCAGAACATATTCTTGAAGTCTAATATATATATACAAAGTGCTTTTCATAAGTTTCCATCCTGACTATATTAGGTAGGTGGTAAAATAAAAATATAAATATTTTTTAACATAATCTCTCTGCAGTTTATTTCTCACATCTCTGAATTAACATTTCACTCTAAAACAATATGCTGAATCTTTGTCTGCAACATGCTGGAAAACAGCGTATTTCAACTCATTTTCATTCATGAATCTCCATTCTCAGGAGTAAGATTTTGATTTGGAAACAGGTAATAGTCACTGAGGTTAAGGTCTAGGCAGTATGAAACATAATCCTACTCCTAGAAGTCATGTGTGGACAGGTGCATTCCTCAACCCAGCACTCTTCACTTTTCCTTGATGGTATTGTACAATTGAAGCAGTAGCTCTGCATAGTACTTCCGAAACACAGTTGTGTTCCTTTCTTTGAAGTCTATCATCAGAATCCTCTGCAGTTCTAAACAATTTTTGTAACCCTTATCTGCGTGGACTGTCTGATTTTGGCCTTTCTAGGGGTTGCCTCACCCTTTTTCTGCCACTCCTTTGCTATTTTCTTTGAAAGAAGGTCATGGTAGAGGACTGTAGTTTCCTCCACTGTAACAATGGATTTCAATACTGCCCTCAGTTTCGAATACTCCTGACAACTACTACATATGTGCTCTTGCATTTGAACTGCTGAAAGAATTCCAGATCTCTCATCTTGCAATGACCTCATGCACTTGCAAATGTTGATGAAGGAAGCGAAGCAAATTGTTTTTGAAAGTTCCAACCTTGCAGCAGTTTCTTTTATCTTCAAATGTCTGTCATTCAGAACTTCTTAAACAAGGGAAGTTGGTATTAGGTGACACTATAATTCACTAACTAATAATTTATCAGAACATTTTTCAAGAATTTCTCATCTTCAGCTGGAGACTGACTAATGCTGGCTGTCTGGGGTTCCAATATACAGTGAAACAGAAAGTGCATTAGTGTGATGTCATAATTCATAGCACAGTTTTTATTCTTTAAAATGAAAATCTTTTCCCATGTTGCTAATTCCTATGTGCTGTTGGTAGCTTTCAACAGTTTAGTTTCTTTTGCAATGTCATGATTAAAGGTCCAACAATAATCTGCAACTGCCAAATTATCAACCTGTTAATATCTTACATTTCTAAAGTGTTCTTTTGTCTTTGTCTTCCCATATTCTTATTGTTCTGTCCATATATAATCTGATCATAATCCAACAATCTATTTGATACACTCTTGCCTTTTCATTGGGTAGAATAACATCCTTTACAGTTCTGTTCAAAAGAAGCTGATGTTATCTATTTTGTACAAGTACAAGGGAGATGGTTTTGTGTCACCTCATCCTCATACGGGTCACTTTTAAGGCTTGATATGCCCATTCTAAATAATTGTGACCACAGTGGAATATGAAGAGAAGCTTCCCCATAAACACTTTCAAGGCATTGCTTAATATCATTGGGTGAAAATTTTGTTAAATTTTTATCACTGCTCTGTATTCAGTTTTGAACATCTTGCTCTATTATGTAACATGTCTGACTTAAAAGAGCTTCTTCAAGAAAATAAATGGCGTGACCGGAAAGGAAGTGCAGTGATATCTTCATGAAGCATGTAAGTATAGGTAGCACAAACATTGAAACAATGCAAGAAACTTATGGACTGCACCCTGTACTTATTCCAAAAAGAAGCAATATTACAATTTTGTAAATGTTTTTGGCAAAGTTAACTGTCAGTTGTAAACTTCTTTGAAGGTATATGCTATCTTGCAATGCAGGACAAACTTGATTTTGTTTGGGGATAGTCCTAATGTGTAGGATGATACTTGAATGTATTGCATTTGAATATTAATGTTATCTCCTAAACAATACTGTTCGCTTTTGTGTGGGAATTTTATAGTTTATACTCGCAACCCCTAGTTATTTCCGAGGGCCAAAGCTGTGCCAGTTGTGTGCTCCATCAGTGGAAAGATACCCCTTTTATTTCTATGTACACAGTTTTAATAATAATAATAATAATAATAATAATAAGGGGGAGATGGAAAAGTAATGCTACCATGGTCATAACCCTCCAATTTGTTAACTAATTTTAAAAATTGTTGTTGTATCTGAAAGCTGCATGATTCCTCTATGTAATACACTATTCACTTTTCGACATAGTCCCCATCCAGTTCCACGCACTTGCGCCAACGCGTGACTAGTCGGGCAAACCCGTCCGAGAATTCCGGTGGTTGTTTTCGATACCAAGTTCTAGTTCTAATGGCAACTTTCTCCGCGTCGTCATAACGAAAGTGAAGTCCCTTAAGGTGCCCCTTTATCTTCGGAAAGTGGTGAAAGTCACAAGGTACAAGGTAGAGGCTGTAAGGCGGATGTGGTAGAACTTCCGTGAAATGCAGACTTCGCAAACCCTCTTGTATTTCGCTACTCGTGTGCGGATGGGCTTTGTCGTGTTGTAGAATAGGATCCGAATCCTTCCGGACGTGGAGCATTCCTGCACCGAGCTTCTTCAATGTTGCCACAGCGCTCTGAGTTAATTGTGGTTCCCTGTTCCAAAAAGTCAAAGAGCACGACCCAATTGAAAAAAAAAAAAAAAAAAAGGTCACTGTTGCCTTCCTTGCAAATGGAACCCGTTGAAATTGTTGGGACGTGGCGATGTGCTATGGCAGTCGTTTGCTCTCCAGGTCAAAATGATGCGCCCATGCGCTGAAGAAAAGCATCACCCTCATCTCGTACCGGACTAACAGATCTTGGCGAACTTGCTTCCTCTTGCGTCAGCCTCCGCGATACCGCAGCACTCTTTCTTAGGAAGTGTTCGGTTTTGTGGCCATCTCTCGCTGTTTCATTCGACGGTAACCGCGAATCACTTCGTCGACATGATTTCGATGCTCGTCATCTGATGCGGCAAGGGGTCGTTCACAACGGGCTTGTTAAACACACTAAGATGTTGCCGGATTTGCTTCTTTCAACTTCTGGCGCGCCGTCTCACTATATTGGCGTCGCCGTAAACAGCTTTATGAATTTGGATGGACTCGCACCTTGTAAGCTTGTACCTTAAGGCGACACTTGCAAAACTTTTTGAATGCCCTTCGTAAAGCATTCGTTTCTTTTGTACCCACACCTAACAGAGAGCGAAGCAGAATAATGCAAACTGCCGTAAGACGCCACAAACAGTCAATTTCCCGGAATCGTGGGCAACATCGCCTTACTAATTTAGCGCTTGTTTACACTGCGTGAAAGTTTATCAGTTTTATTATTGTTCGGGTTCTCCATCCAGGAATGGTCATTTCGCGCTTCTTTTAAAGAACATAAAATCTGATTTGACTTCTGCAGTTTTGCTCCTCAAATCCTCACGCAACCCTATGTCTTCTGAGTAATAAAGACAAACGATTAAGAACGTATTACTCAATGCATTTTGCTACCTCGCCTTTTTGCAGAGTTATAAAAGTACAAAACGTGACGAAAGTTTCACTGTAAGGAGTAAATTTAACATTTCAGGACAGAGTTAATTTCTGTCTGTGGTAAATACTGAAACATAAATGGAAAGTTCTTCTGAATGCATTGCTCATCTTTAGCAGTTTTCAAGAAGTAAATTAAATAGCACTCGCTGCAACAAGTACATGTAGAGCTGCCGTCCTCTCCATATAATTAAGTTAACAGTGGAGCGTGTTAGCGATAATGTAAATCAATACAACGCTTCACCAGGAATCACAAAACATTTTACCCACTCGTCTGCAGCAAGAATAACTCTCCAAGAACCTCCTACCTATCTTAATTAGCTACAGAGATTAGAACCAATCAGAAAACAGCTACACCCCTCTCGTTTTTGTTGTTGTTGTTGGTTTTTTTCCTGGAGTAGTGCTGATTTTAAGGCTAAGCAGAAGTAAGCTTGTCAGACGTTTTGTATAATACACGAGATATGCCGTATTTGAGGATGAAAAACTGTGTCCCTTGAAAGTAACACATTACCTGAAAAATGTCATATTTCATCTGTGCATTTATTTTTGTATTTCGAAATAATGCAGAACTAGAGAAACGTTTCTCTAAATTTCTCATACTTACAGAAATAGGAACCTAGTGGTAACGTCAGTAGCTCTGGTCTGCCATTGTCTTGTATTACGATGTTATTTGCCTTTTTGATGAGTTTATGAAGGATTTTGTATATTTCGTGACATTTTAAGGTCATTGAAGAGATAAAAGCACTTGTCTAATGTTATGTTCTGAACTGAATACCCAAATAGGAATCCCCAACAATTAACCCAACGTTACAAGCAAGTTTTGATATGCTCTGTGGCCGTCTCTATTTCAATGTTATGTGCATACCTGGTTCTTCACAGCTAACAAAGCCGTTGAGGAAATGCGACTATTGCTTTGTGACAAAGATAGCATACCTTTATTAATTAATAGGTACATATTTGAATATGACTGAGTTCCCATGAAAAACAAAAATATCGGCTTATTGTTCTCTGCCTGAAAAAAAAATGTGTATCAATATAACGAGTGTCGCATTTTGATGTTCCGTCAAGAAGTGTTCCCCAAAAAATAATTTCATTAAAATATACGAGAGATATTCAATAAATACTGAGCATTTTTTTTATTTACTAAATACACTAAGCACGGCAAAGGTTGGCATGGTATTTATCGAAGCAGTTCCCATTGAGTTGTATGCACTTGCCCCAATGGAAGATGTGCTGGAAACCTGTTTTTGACATTGTCTTCAGAATCTTCTCCAATTTCTTCATGAAAGTCGTTGATAAACCAAAACGCTGTCCCCACAGCTCGTTTTCGAGACGAGGGAACAGAAAAGCCACACGAAGATAGGTCTAAGCTGTATAGAGGCTGGGCCACATTCGATGTTTTTTTCTGATCAAATATTGAGCAATGTTGTCGTGGTTGAGGCGCCAAGCAGAAGAATGTAGATCAGTGCATTTTCACAGAATGTGCTCGATCAGAATACTCAAATCAATCTTGTAATAGCCCCTATAAACATTTGCTTGCGGAGGGACTTGATGTTGATAACAGTTGAAAAACGAAATCACGACAACCTTTCCTGCCGACGGAAAAACCTTGGTCTTCTTTGGTTTGGAAAACCAAGTGAGAGCTCGTATATTTGCTGAAAGGCAAGTCTGCTCAGGTATGTCGCACCAAGCTCCCGACACATCGTCTTCTGTTCAAGCGTCAGCAATCTGGCAGAGACGCGCCTCATGTGTAAGCGATCGCACAGAGTGGTACTATCGGAAATCTGTAGCATGTTGGCCAGTCTACCCACTGTTATTCTTCGATCTTCCCGAACAACGATGGCAACTGTGTTAACCATGGTCTCGTTCACTGCAGTAGGGGGAGCACCTAGACTGCCCTGCTTTATTGTTGAATCACGACCTCCATGAACTCTTTGGACCACCGAATTGCGGTTGATTGTAGCTGAATATCATCAGATGAAAGCAAAATTTCAGAACAGCGTACTGCTAGTTAGGAAGGGACTGCATTTTTGTCAGTCAGCTGGCGTCCTGTGCTAGACGAATGCGCTTCCAATTTTTCCCACCAATCAGGTGAGATCTGTTTTTCTCATGAAAATTTGTTTCGCCGTCGTGTGACTAGTTCTCGTATTTGGAACACGCGGGCCTTGCTAGGCCGAGCGAGAAATCAGTTACACCTACTACTTTGATTTGAGAGTGCTGCTTGTGTAAAAACTCTCTCGGCATACAAGACAGATATAAGGTTGTACTTCTAGATATGAACTTATGTGTTAAACTTAATTACCTCAAATCACAAATCTCAAAACTATATTTGTATTCTTGATAATTAATAACTTGGCCATATTTCTATTTTTCGCTCAGTCGTTCAGGTATACCTTAAGTTTTCTTCAAACCCTGTATAATAACCACTCTGTTTTATAAATAATTGTGCTCATAAAATATGAATTATAAATGAGTTATTGTTCATATCTCCATTAAAAAGGACGATTTTAGTCAAAATACTGTACGGAGTGTTTGCCTATGGGCAGCAATCCTATCGTTAGCCGTAAGACGAGTTTCGGTAATTAGCGGCAGGGTAAACATTAAAACAAACAAAAATATACAAACCAATTTAAAGGCTCATTACTTACCAAATTATCAAATGAGGTGCTGGAACTGCCCGCCTTCATTCTCCACACATTTTTGGCATCTCTTTAGGAAATTATTCATCCCTCGCTGTAGTTCATTTTGAGACATCCGGACAATTTGCTGACAAATATTATCTTTAGAGATCTTGTATGATGTGCGCGTTCATCTTGTACACGGCATTTTTTAATTTACCCCAGAGATGATAATTGCAGACTGTTAAATCGGGGGACCAAGGGGTTCACATAACCCTACTACTAACTCTCTCTGATAGAAACACATTTTGAATTGCTCTCATGGAATTATTTACAATGTGAGCAGTGGCAGAGTTCTGTTGAAAAATTCATTATCACGTTCTCTGTCAGTTAATTCTATGAAAAAAGGGTTAGTGTTATATTCACATAACTAACAGAATTAACTTTAAATTGGTCTTGTGTTTCTTTCACCACTGAGTTAAGACATATGAATCGTACATAAAGACATTCTGTGCCGTTGTAAACATACGAGGCATAATACACTTTATGTATACTGTTGAATTAAGAAACGAACAGCACAACATCCACCCGGGAACAGCAGTGCTATAACTGCGACAGTGGGCAAGGTCAACAAATTAGCAGGCAAGTTTGCTACCCCCTCCACGGCGCAGCAAACGCTGCAGGGGAAAGCATCGTTGATCGCACGGTATGCTATAATTGATAATTTTTTGTATGAAAACTGTTACACCTTGGAATGGCGTCTTTCCTTAAAACAGTTATCTTTATATGTTGCAATAGTATATATATTAATTTTAAAAAAATAAATATTTAACTGTTCAAATTTTCCGCAGAAATTACCCGGAGCAGCCATAAAATGCAAGACCCATTTTGACTCTGAAATCCAATCCTAAAGCTGGATGACTGGATACAATTCCTGCGGCTAGTGAAAAATACTTAAAAACTCAAGTGATGCTTCAAAAAATAGTATCACTTAAAATGCTGAGCAAAGAGAGATGGATATTAAAATATAAAAATAAAATTTATCGAATGTGTAATAGCGATAATTTCTTTTGTCACGTTATTTAATACATGAAAATACAGGATTTATAATCGTTTTATCTACGTAACGTAAATTACCTTGCCAATCCTAAACTCAACTGTTTGGAAGAAAGCGTTTAAAGTTCGAAACGAAATGAGAAAATGTGTGCAGTGTAATAACAATTCCGTTTTTGTAAAATAGCTTGACGTGTGTTAAGGTCATCCAGCTGGAAACATTCGCCTGCAGCTGTTATTGTGTTTTGGTGGAGAACATATTCTCTTTTCACTGGCAGATTCTCGCACAACCAATCTCAATTCCATTTCCTCTCGGAACAAGGGAATTCTTCAAATACTTGCCAAGCATCGAATCAAGGAACTTGGGCAATAACTTACCCTATCGGCTTCCTTTCCTTTCACGAAAAAATAAAAGTATAGCTTCCTCCATTGGGCTTTCAAAATCTTGTTTGCTTATTTTGTATACGTATATATGTTTATACTATGTTTTTCTTAAAACGTAAGAAACGAAGGCAGCTACTGTTTGGAAGTCTACGAAGCGTTAATCATTTTAACAAAAATTTAATTTATTATTTAATTTATCTTAATTTAGTGGGGATTGGTAACGAACTGGCGCTATTCATGCTTCTGGCTTAGGTTTTAGACAAATGTTGTGGTGCAGTTAGAATACTTGTGTTTTGCTTATTCCCACATCATACAGTTTTTCCCTTAACTTCTTTCGAAAATGGTATCGAAAAACGCAAATTAAATGTACTGGTTAACACTACACTATGGTTCAAATTGTGGCTAAAGGAAATACGAGAAAAATGATTCCAGCTCAACAGCTGTGGAATGTGGAATTCTGCTCGAGTATCGGAAGAGTTTCGTAAGCGTAAGATGCAGAATGGCACGGCCAGGTAATCCATACATACAATAAAATCTTTTCTTTGATTCCACATTAAAATATGAAGCAAAAGATCTACATCTCAATCACAAATAGAATCTCATTCAAGTGTTTGTCATGCCTCACTTTGCTTTTTTGATGTCTGTACTCTAATCCGATCGACAGATTACAACGTGTTCATAATGCAAATGTCATTGTTTTCAAAGTGATTTTTTTAATGGTGGACTGACAAAAAAATGGCAACCGTTTTTAAGGCCTACACCACTGCGCCTCTGGAGATCGTCATTTGGGAACACCCAGATCTACACATAGTTTCTTCTTTGCTTATTTTTGTTCTTTCATGATGTTGTCGGTTTCTTCACAAGAGTGCAGGCTTTCTGACACCTGCGACGAATGAATGTCTTGATGCTCCCTGTAAGTCGTTCGCGCATCGTTCTTCACTAAAGCTTCTACATGAGCGATTTGTTCATCTGAGAGTATTATTCCTGAACGCCCTGTATATTCGTCTTTCAAGGCAACTAGTATACAATTTTGTAGCTGAAGGAAAAGAGTCTGGAAACGGACTCTGTGTAGACTCAGGCCTCACTTCCTCAAGCCTTCTCCATCTTAGAGCACCTGACGGAAATTGCACGACCACAATCAGAAGTTTGTTGCACCTGCAACAATGGTTGCTGCGCGCTTATTTCCATTATGATTGATAATCAAGACACATTCTTTCCAGTTCTGTCTACATAAAACATATTTTTCAAATCCTGAAAATTTAAATGCCATACTCTTAACGGCCCAGTTTAGATGGGCTCTGATTAGGTGAGCATTCATTAAATAAGTCGTTATTACGTTTCTTGGCATAACATGGAATAGAATCCCGGCGAATGCCGGTAGAATTCCCACATAAGAATTATTGCCCTCTTAGCCTTATTAGGTGTTGCCACAGTGACACTTCGCTACATTATTTAACATTCACGCCCACGTTAAAATATAACATGTTGAAATAAAACTGCTTGTAAATTGGACATTATTAAATAAAAAGATAATATGTGTTTTTGGTTTCGTTCCTCTCAGGGAGAATAACATACACTTTTCTCTAATTTTTAATAGTATTTAAATATCACTGAATGTAAATTGTCCACTTTCCTCAGAATGTTAAAAAATGGTTACTTAAACATTTTTCCAAGTCTGAGAAGAACTTTAAAATAGCATTAAAATAATGGCGCGCGAAAACCTTTCAGCCAATGTACGGTTTCATTGATAGCTTATCCACCAATCAGAATAAAATTAAAGCATGGTGCTCAAAAATTAATAACTGGCAGTTTTTTCTCTCCTACAATATCTGCTTGAATTCGACTAGGGACCTAGGAAACATATTCTCATGCATTTTTCTGTGAACTGTTGGCGGTTCGTACAAACTATAAGAATGATGAGATTTGGTAATCTGCAAATTCAAAATATAAAAGAAGCGGCACAATATCTAACGCCGCATTATTCATAAAGAAATGCATTCTATCACTCTTGCTTCAATTCGATTATCTCACCGCCTCCGGAACATAATAACACAAAATATGGCATAATTGATATAAAAATAGCAGCAAATGGTGACTGTTATAATAGTGTTCAGTTGTATTTAATTTAATTTAGATATCCATACGGCTCTGCTTGGAATAAAAACTAATAAAATTAGTGTATGTTTTCAGAAAGATTGAGGTAAGCCAAATCACTTCATTGATTATGCTAAAAGTGCAATAATGGATGTTGTTAGCGCATTGCAATTATTTGACCGAATCCCCTTTTTGCTTATAATTATTCTTAGGTAATTTAATCGAGTTTTCAAACTCATGTTTACTGTCATTCAATCTCGAAGTGTTTATCATGACAAAAACATTCATTTACTTCAGTTAAATTGTCGAAAAATCTATCGGCACTCATGGTATTACTGAAGAAAAGCACGAAAATTGTATGGAAATTTCTTTTCTTAATGCTGCTGTTCATATTCACAAGCATGGCCACCTGAGAGTTTTATTTATTTCTCTAGAAAGACATTGTTTTCTGAACACAGTAGGTTATAGCTTTATTTGCATATGCTGTTTGGGAGCTTTAAGTTAGTTATGCATTGCCCGGAAATACATAATGGGTGGAAAAACAAACTTGGTACAGAATGTATCCTTTGGGATTCCACGTTGTGACTGCGTCGTCCCAGCAGCGCAGGGGCGGACCGAGTCATTTAAGTTAACATGAAACATTTTTTGTAGAACCGTCGAAAAGTTTGAGTAAACATTAGTTCATATCCTACGCTAACTAACTCGCCTCCTTCGCAATTGAAAACACATGACATCGTCAATTAATTAACTAAATGAATTACAGTTTCTGCGGTTCCTTCCGCAGGGGACAGAGACAGAAAATGCGCATTCGCAAGTACAACAAAAAGTTTTGAGTTTGAAAAGTCTTACTCTCCATATTTATAAAATAGATTGATTGCAAGTCTGAGATTTTTCTTTCCTGTCTTGTAAATGTATGCAGGATATATTTTTCTACTTCCAAATAAAAGTACTAGGACTTGTGTCGTTACAGAAATATTTCATTTTAGCGAATTCCGCTATTGCGGTTGTACACATGGAAAAAATTTTGAAATTTTTCTTCAAATTACACCGCCCCTACTTACTGGACACCAATGATGACAATATATTGTGTGCGTGTGCGTGGGTGGTTAACGCTCTGTCTAAATTTTGTTTTTGCTCAACGAAACTCGGCATATAAGGATCAATTAACAAACGATGAATCTAGTTCATTAACCAGCAAAATTGCACAACTAGGAGGGGTTAATCTAAAGAGATACATAAACACACACATATATATATATTATATAGATCTTGTCTGTATTGTTATAACATTTTATATACACATTACAGATATATTTTATGCATGCTTAAGTATGGTACACAATTAGATAGAACAAATAAAATAATAATAATAATAATAATAATAATAATAATAATAAAATGGAAAGAACGTTATTTACAGATATATGAATGGAAATATTACATTTCTTATAATTATATTTATTGTTGCGTTCAAACCGGAAATGTAATGGCTTCTAGCTTCGCGCACTTTGGCTAAGGAAAGGCCTATATTCGTCCAATTGGTGTGTTTTGCAACCAGGTCCCAGCATGCCAATCGCCTCTAATTGTCGTAAATTTTTTTCAGGAAACAACGTTTTCTCAAGTGTTCCCAGTGGGTACATTTGCCCAGAATGTGTACCCTTTCCTAATCTCCTTCACAAAATTCTCGGACCAGAAATATCCGTTATTATTTGAGCCTTCCAACTTTCCAGTCTAAACATACTGCCGGTTTAACGGGAATTTGTTTGGCAACGGGATTACCATGCTGTTTGCCCTTAAATTCTAGTGCACTGGTTTCTACAGCATACCTAACACAATTTTTTGGTCATACAATTTAATTTCGTGTACAAGATCGGGTTTTTCTGCATCTCAGCATCTATTGTTTTGTGTTCGCTACATGACAGGTAAATAAAACCATACTTGCCAGTTAAAAGGAGGGGGGGGGGGTCAATAGAGTGAGCATTAACATCTAACACCCAGTTGCAGAAATTAACTCTAGTCACATTATCGCGTGGTTGCAATTTCTAAAATACAGTTGTTTTATAGGATTTTAACAGTTGAGTGGCATTCCGAGCCGAGGTTTGCGAAATTCCTGATTCCTGTGCATGCTTTCTCAGAGATTTCTTTGGACTTCGTTCTAACTTTTCTCCGTTGTCATCGAGTTTTTCACGTGTAATAACACGGCATTATTACTTTCGCTTTCTTATCAAGAACAGATTCCGTTTCCCTAAATCTATTCGCAAGACCACAAACCGTTTCTCTGTAAGACACACGAAGAGCAGGGAATCTGTCTATAAATCGCCCCTCACTTCTCTATATGAGTTTGTTGTCAAATAGGAATCTTACATGAAGACTCTTTGAAATAAAGTATACGAACTTTTTGGCATTATAACAGCACTAACACACTGTAACATTGAAACGCGTGGTCACAACGCTCAACTTTTGTATAGCACAAGGAGAGGCTGGAAAGTGGAAGGGACAACAGAACTGGCAAGCAAATCCCCGTTTAGCCGGCCACGCGTCCAAATAAAGGCTCTGCCTTTGTTTGGTGTGTGTGAGATGATGATGAATGAATAGTGTTTAACGCCCGTTTTTACTACTGAGGCACCACAGGCGATGGACACCGATGATACATGAGATGAAATGATATATTGGGAAAGGATTTATTTTTTTTTAAGGAAGGAATCGTTCCAGGCCTAAGTTTAGGATGCCTCCCCGGCATTTGCCATTTATGAGGACTGAGGAAAACCTTGACTTAAGTTATGTTCTTTCGTGGCGTGGTTCCACCAAAAGATCCTGTGAACACTCAAAGCATTCTATTCTGATATTCCACATTTTGATGATAGGAAAATGGGAGTTTGATATGCGATTAGCGCAAGATGCTGTGCCATGTCCAGCTACCGAAACGCGAAACCCCATGCGGGCGGTTAGGACATTCTGGAAGCTCTGTATAAACAGTAGGCTGTGTACTGCACTTGCTTCCGCTCGTGAGGCATTAATATCAGCCAAAAACGTTCAGCATGCCCCTCGTAAGCTGCAATTTAATGCAGAACTTCAAATCGTACAGGGTTTTAAAGGCATAAGAAGCTAATACAGAGAGAAACAAATGGAGGGTAAACAAAACTTATCTAAAATTGCTTCCCTCTTCCAGAAGCCCCGGAAGGTGTGTCTTACGCAGCTACAAAAAGTTAAAGGAAGGGCTGATGTTTTCCTTTCTCCCATCTCAAGCGGAAGGTTCAGTCCGTCCCCTCCCTCGTTCATCCGTCTGACTCGCTAATGACTACACCGCTCTTATCTCATCGGAATAAAATAACTCAATTTAATTTGCTCCTTTTGTCTCTATCAAGCGACTGATTGCTCTCATTCCCGCAGACCGTAATTTACTTCACAGGGTGCCCTCCGTCATGCTGAATTGGCAGAGACGACTTTAATAGTAATTATTTGAAATCTGATTCACGAAAGATGTAAGAGGATTGTTTGTGGCGATTTCTTCTACACAAGTTTTACTTATTCACACAATTTACCATTGCAGATCTTCAACTTGTGTTCAATATCACTGGTATGTGCTATTTTTTAAATCAACGTTTTACTAGTTGTTCTTTTTTATATTTACCTCAGTATTTAACTCGTTTTGCTGAACCAGGTCCGGTTTTCTGGTTATCACGTTTTGTAATTGAGTGGTAGTTAAGAAATAAATTATTAGATTGTCCCTAAAAATGTCGGTCTTTAATTTTCGTATTTTGTAATTTATTGTTATTATTATTATTATTATTATTTTGTTTGGCAATGTTATTTGCAGGATGCCATGGTTATTATTGTGTATATTACGAGCATGTATCAATTTTCATTTTTTAAGGCGCACTCATGAAATGAAGGTTTCAAAGTTTGAGATTAGAGTTCTTCTAAAGCACCACTGGAAACAAGGTTATAAGGCCGTTGCCGCGTGTCAAAGAATATGTGAAGTGGAGGGAGAAGATGATAAATATATAGTTTTTTTCATTGACGATGCAGATATATACAGAGAGTGCCAAAAATTGTATACCCACTTTTGCAGTAGATATCTATTTAACACCGAAAAACAATAGTAATGTGCAGGATGATATTCTGTAAACATATATAACATATTATGTGATGTAATGGTCTGATTTAACCATTCTTTATGGAAGGAACAGTAACTAGCCCAGTGTACTTGAACATGATACGCATATCCGACGTACCCGCCATTCATACGCTCTATGGAATTAGGAATTTCGGCATGGTGCACGACCACATAACCCCGAGATGTACGTGCGTACCTTGATGACAATCTTCCAACGTACTGGATCGGACGAAGAGGTCCGATTGAGTTTCCACCGCGTTCTTCGGATCTAATTCCATTGCACTTCTATGTATGGGGAATCTCTGAAGGATGTTGTATACCTTAGAAGTACTGGCAGCACTTCGGGAAGAAATTGAAACGGCATTTGCTGCAATCGCTGAGGACACTTTCGCAAACGTTGCTCAATCAGTAGTTCAACGTACTCGGAAGTGTATCGATGCCGATGGTGGACATTTTGAGCAACCGTTGTAACTGTAAAAGTCTAAAATGATTAGTGCTCATCGTTTTCTGTTTGTTTGAATTCAGTTTTATTATGTTAACACAGTGGTTTTGTGTGTGTGTGTGTGTGTGTGTGTGTGAAGTGTGTATACATTCTTGACTCTATCTGTGTGTGTTTATTAATGCTTTAGCCGTAATTTTTGTTTTTTATCAACTGAATATTTAACCATCAATTAACAAACGATTCGTCGAGTTCGTTAACCAGTATAATTGGACCATGGGGGTGGGGGTTAAACTAAAATGTAATTTAAAAAAATTAAAAAAAAGCTCTATCGGCGCAACATTTATGTTTTTCTCAACGAGACTCCGTATATGCCACTGAATGGAAAAAAAAAAGGAAAAAATAAAATTCTGAAAATCGGTGACGTCAGATTATTAGAAATGGGGGTGTACCTGAACCCCAATATTTACAAATCGTTCTAGCGGCACTAATGTTTGCTTTTTTCACAACAAAATACAGCATATACAATTTAAATAAAATAAGAAACATGGTGTCTAATAATCATGGAAATCGGACCTTAGTAGTGGAGGTGTACCTAAAACCTAAAAATTAAATCGTTCTAGAAGCTCTTTTTTTCTTTTTTCTAATGAAACCAGTATATACCATTTAAATAAAATAATGAAAATAGTTTCGGAAAACCAGGGAAGTCGGACCATTAAGAGTGAGGGTATACCTGAAAACCGAAATTGAAACAGTGGGGATTAGAGCAAAATTCAAAGATCGCTCTAGCGGCCGCATTTTTTTTAAAGGAAACTGCATATATGCCATTGATATAAAATAAGAAAAATGGTTGCTTAAAATCGGTGAAATTAGACTATTAAGAAGGAGGGTTAATCTGAAACCCAAAAATTAAAAATAGCTCTGGCGGCAATATTTGTTTTACGTAAAGAAACTCCTTATATGACATTTAATTAAAATAAGAAAACAAGTTTTTGAAAAGCATGTAAACCGGGTCTACCTAAAAACCGAAACTTAAAAAGTGCACTAGCGTTTAACTTTCTCACTATTGTTTCAAAATAAAATGACATATTAACCCGGCATATGAACTGTATGTATAATGATGCAAATGTTTTGTATTTAATTAAAGAATTGTCATGAAGATAGAAGATAGAAAATGTGAAATATTAATCTAATATATGTTTGAGAATTATATTTGAATTTAAGAGAATTCTGTGATAATGTTCAGAAAACATTTGCGTTACATCTACAATAACATTTAAGTTTAATTTCAAAACCAATAAAAATAGACAAAACTTTCGATTGTATATTGTTGGTTGTGTATATTTGTTTAGTACATTGTAATTGTCTCTAAATAGTAACATGTTTTTGTTTTATTGGAACATATGAACATCATCTTAAATATACAATGTAACTCGAAACTTTCTGTTATTTTTCTATATTTTAGTGAATGTAAAGATGATATCAAGGGCTCAGTTCATAAACATGGTAGCATTTAAAAATGTTTAAATTCAGTATAGCTCTGTGTATCAGTGATCACATGTTTATTTAATTAATAGTAAACCATTAATTTTTATAGTTTAATCTCAATGATAATAATTCTAAAAACGTGGTTTCTCTTTTGTGACACTTATAGATTGGAAGAATCCTAATTTTGTTGCCCTAATACCACACGTTAATGCCATAACTTGTTTCTGTTAATTAATAAGGCCTAATTTGGAATTTGTATCCATTTTTAAACGTTATTCAACTTTGTGAGGCAGCTATTGCGCCACGAACTTTTCTATCGTAATTTCTTATTCAAAGAGCAAGTTAAATGAGTCATTTATATGCTTGTTCCTCGCGTGCCGTCAGGTTGACTCGTTTGGAATTTAATGCTACTAATGGATGCCATGAAGTTATAAAGCTCATTATCGTTGCTTACCCCATTTCTGATTCATTGAAATTTTTGCTCTTTAGTGCTCGGTTTTTTCGATACTCGTAAAGCTGAACAAATGTGATTTGCCTTTGAAACAAAAGTTGTTTACGATGTTCACATGTGTAGATCGGCTGTCGACCCCAGAGACTGCCAGTTCGTATTGATCGAGCGCCGGCTTCACATTCTCTTCTGTTATATGCTTGCCTCACCTTTTGTTTCCTTCTCTTTTGCTTCTTCGCATCACTTGCTACTAGGAATGCCTTCGTGCGCTTGCCTAATACAATTTCAGAGGAAAATAATGATCTACGTCTGCATCTACAGGTTGCAAACGGGCGATTATCGACCAGGGGTGAAGTAAGATCGAGATAGATCTTTGGGTTGATGACTGCTCTCCCCGCTGTCGAGGCGAATCCTAGAGGACTAGTCAATAAAGATTATTTACTTACTAAATATACTAGGTACTGTCAACGTTGTTATAGTCTTTTTCGAAAAATTCCCCATTAAGTTGGACTAGTGTGTCTGCCAGTACTGCAAGATGTGCTGTAAAAGGTTTTTTTTTTTTTTTTTTTTTTTTTTTTTGTTTTGACATTGTCTTAAGTAAGGCTGTCTCCCCTTCTTTACGAAATTCGTTAATGAACCAAAAACGCTGAGCCCGCAGCGACTCTGAGACAATGGAACAGAAAAAATCACTCGGATCTAGAAATTTCTTCTGGCCAAATGTTGAGCAACAACTTTGTATTGCCATGGTAAAGGCGTTAATTAAACAGATGCAGCTCAGTGCGTTTTCGTGAGATATGTTTGGCCAGTGCGCTCAAAACAGTCACATAATGCCCCCCCATTGCCGTTGTTTGAACTTCATGTTGATAAATCATTCCACAACAGTCCAAGTATGAAATCACCATAATCTTTCCTGCCGACCGAACATGTTGGAAAACCAGATGCTCGCCTGTTTGCTTTCGGGATCATAATGGTGAAGCTGTCTCATCACCTGTAATGACGAAAGTCATGGCCTATTCCACATAACATACAAGTGTATTGGTACAAGTCCTCGTAAAGTATAACTTGTATCGTCTGTTCCATGAAAAAGGTGCAACACTTGTAAAGTATTAGTAAAATGTTACAAGTCACGTCATATAAGAGCAAAACGAGGAAAAACTGTTTGCCATGCGTCCCCATATCTTGAATTAGGTTATATCCACTCCTTAGGGATTTTTAATGCACAGAGCAGATCATTGTCATTCCTGCTAAATTAGTCTTGTATTTTTTCTCAGATATAATGATAATTGAAATACTTTATTATGTATTTATCGATACTCAAGCATAATAATCCACTTTGAGACGACGATCTCATTGACTACAATTTCAGCCGTCGAGAGATTGCAGAGAAATCGAGCTTTCTGATTGCTCTGGATAATTTATTTTATTAGTCCGTTTATATATATATACTATTAATGGAATAATAACAACTTCTAAAAAGCATAAAAATTCATTAAAAACACTCAGAGTGCAATATAAAAAAGTTCACATAAAATTTCACACTAAAAACCGTAAAATTGAACACTAAAACCACACGGATATTTCGAGCTTGGCTCTTGGTCACGTGGTGAGAATGAATGAGTTATATATAAGTAGTGTTTAACGCTCTTTTTTTTTATTATTGATGCACCACAGGCAATGGACACTGATGATACATGAAATGAAATGATAAATTAGGAAAGAATATTTTTTAAGGAAGGAAGCGTTCCAGGCCTAAGTTTAGGGTTCTTCTCCGGCATTTGCCAGTTATGAGAACTGAGAAAATCGTGAAAAAAAAAAAAAAAAAAAACAGTCAGGGAGGATGGTCCTGGTGGAATTCAAAACCCAGACCTCTCGCTCATAAGCCCGCGCCTTAACGACCTCGGCCACCCGTGGCAGTATTCATATTGTTTGATAAACATATTCTCATAATAAACAAAAAAAATAGTAAAATTGTTTCAAAACGAAATTTTTAAAAGGGATTGAAGAATGAAAAACTATTTTTGTGGCATGTAGCAAGAATCTTAAAAATGCATAAACTAAGATGATGGTCTGAAATATTCATTTGAAACAGGAAACGCCAATATTAGTCAAAGAAACATTTTTAATTACACTTAACCTACTTTATCTTTGTACACAAATATTTATCCATTCTTTCTTTATACATATTTCTACTAATCATTATCATCACTTTCGCTAATGTTTAGCGTGTTTGGGTCAACTGATTTCCAAAATTATTAAAAAAGATATAAATGTTGTGATAGTATTTGAAGGTACCAATATTCCTACACTTGTAGAGAAATGTGTACAAATTACCAGTGCTGGACTAACACTAATAATTTCAGGGAACAAGACAAGGAAAAATCGCCTGTTTCCCATCAGAGCATGTTCTTAAAACCATTTTTTAAATTTTTGTAAGTATGAAGTTGTAAAGTACAAATGTAGCAGAAAACCTTTGTGGAACAGAACTTTACTAATAACTACAAGTTACAGGTCCATACTTACGTGAACAGGGTCCAGGTATGCTTCGCCATGCTTCGCTACCAGTCGCTGAAACTCCCAATACACATTCATTCGCACCATCTCTGCTCATGATGATACCCTGTGAATTCCCCCAAAAGGTTGCCATCACTTTTATCACCAACAAAACGATTTTAATTTCTATGAGTTCATTTTCATCTTCGCAAACTGATTATTTTGACTGCCGTTTTGTCTATGTTAAAGTGGTGGATCCAAGTTTCGTCTATAGTCACAAAACGACGCTAGAGGTCATTCGGACTATGCTGCAACTTCTCCAAACACGGTTTTCAAATGTCCCTCCTCAAGCGCTTTGGTTGTGGAGTCAACAAACGCGGCACCCATCACGCACTCAGCTGCTTCATATGCAGAACTTCATGCAGGATATTATGTATCTGTTCATATTAGATGTCCACCATCTCAGCATTCTCACGAATCTTATTGTAACAATCTTCTACCACGATACCTTGAATTTTATGGATAATTTCTTCAGAAGAAACCTCCATTGGGTGTCCGGAACATGCAGCACCTGCAGTGTTTGTATGGCCACGTTTAATTGAATGTATCCAATAATAAGATGGTCTTGAGTACTGTTAGAGAATCCTCACGAACTGCTTCAGCTCTGGGCCGCAGTTCACTTTATTAAATAGAAATGTTTTGTCACTGCACGATACTTGTCTATATCAGTTTCTGCGAAGTTAAGCCGGCCGCTCCGATAGCTGCCAACAAAGAACTATGCGTTGCATTTGTTAAAAATGTGAACAAAACCGCTACAAGAATCACGCCTACCAACAGTCATGCCGCTTAATAAATTTTCCGCCATTTTGTTGAAATTTATCAGCTTATCAGTTCGCCCTTTTATAAGGTTTTGTCGCCTTACATTTCCAATAACAAACTTTTCTAGTAGCCCAATTCGCTTCTTTTCGCCTAACTTGGCATTTATATTGGTGCGTATCGTGTACTGCGTAGCTGTTGTGTAAACACACTGTACAGAACGCAGCAGATTTATAATGTCCCTGCCGGAATTTACGATGGATTGCGAGTGAAAGCCGTAATCCTAGCTTGTGGGAGGCATTAGCTGAAACATTTGTTTTTCGGGAAGCGTTACTTCCTGGGACAGACCTCCACACACATGCTGGGAAATTTATTACTCGGATTCCCTTGGTTATAAAGTGCGGGCAACTTAATGGAGTAATGTTTCCTATAACAGGAAACTTATGACCGCCTGAGGGATTTCTTCACTGTGCTGCATTGGCATGAAAAAAAAAAAAAACTTTTATGTTAACCTATATGACCAGGGATCCAAACCTATGTTGATATTTCGGTTGCGGTTAGCGTCTTGTCGGTTTCGAAGACAATTCGAAAGTGTGCGTGTTTAGAGATTTTTTTAATAGTATTTAACGCCCGTTTTTTGCTACTGAAGCACCACAGGACACTGATGATACAAGAGATGAAACGATATATGGAGAAAGGTTTTTTTTACGCAGGGAAACGTTCCAGGCCTAAATTTAGGACACCTCTCCGGCATTTGCCATTTATGAGAACTGAGGAAATAAACATCAGTCAGGGAGGACGGTCCTGGTGGGATTCGAACGTCAGACTTCCTGCTCACGAGTCCGCACCCTCGGCCACTCGTAGCGAAATGAAACTCGAGGCATCGTAGAGAATCTAGAGAGAGGGAGTAAAAAAGTTCATATTAAACTAAATTTCCCAGCAGAGCATGTTTAAAAAATTAACATAAAATCAGAAGTATGTGTTCCCCACCATTTTGTAGCACTTAAAATGCTCAATCAGAAGGTAAATAGTTCTTTGCATATATTTTATACATTATATTTAATAAGCTTATACCTCTACATTTTTTTTTTTTTGTTCATTTCTAAGTCCTTTTTAAAATATTGAGATAGTTTTAGCTGTATCATTCTTTTGTAATGTTCTTCTTTCTCCAACACATATTTAATAAATGGAATATACGTAATTGGGATATCAACCCTCCGTACTTTATTAATTCCACTGTGCTGTTGTCTGTTCCTGGAGCTTTCCTATTTCCATTCTTTGGATAGCATTTAGCATATCATCTGCATTGTCATTGTGTGATACTTTTTGTAATATTCTTATCTATTTTATAATATAATATAATCTATAATGTTGATAATGTATTCCACTTTTACTGCAAGCAACGAACTAAGTTGCATTTTCTGAAAAACGAAAATATCAGACACGAAAAGTCACTTTTACCATACACTAGAACTAAACGCTGTTTAAAATTCCTGAACCATGCCTCTGATATATATGTTTTGGGAGAGAGAGGTTCTGCTGCGACGTCTTTGGAGTTGCATGCAAAGTGTTGGCGTTGTGATATCGGTACATAATGTTGAGATGCTGTGGTTGTAAAATTCAAAAGTTTCCAAGAATATTTGGGCGAGGGAGGAAGAGATAAAAGCTAAAAGGTGAATCGAGAAAACAGCAACTGCTGAAATTTTATGGAGCATCGGAAGGCGTAAAAAACTAAAACCACAAATTGCACTTTCGCAGTCGTTGCAAGAGAATATTGCTTGAGAAACGGAGCAATAAAAAAGTATGTGAGCAGAATCGATAAAAGGGAAAGTGTGAGAATATGATGCTGTAAAACGAGCGAATTCAAAGTTACCAGTCAGAGAAATGAAGTTTAACAACCGATATTGTTTCATATATTTGATGTTCCAGTTGAAGGTTTTAAAAATGTAGTTCTTCTCTAAAGTTTACGTGTAGATGCTATAATAATAATAATTGATTGTGCATTTTGATTTAATGTCGCGACCCCCTGCATGCATTTTCCTAAAATATTCTGTAATTTATTTAACAAACTAGGGATCACAACGTTAATCTAACAAAATCTTAATTATCATGACCAACCGGGATCAAGTTGAGGAAATATCGTACACTGAAAACATAAACATTATTTAAGGTAGATGTAAGATATATTTATAATCCATAACTACCATTTACATACATAATGGACGCTAACGAAGATGTCTACCCCGGGAACGGAAACGGCACATCCTCTCTCCTTAAGCTTCCATACTCTACACTCTTTTAATACCGTTAAAAAGAACGCTTTTACTTCCTGTTGCGCATGCGCAGACCCTCATTTTGCTTACATAATCTTTCCCAATCGTTCCTTTCAATTCTTAACTGACTCAATGCTACAATACATTTTCCCACATGCTACAATATCTACTCGGTCTTTCATGGTTTTGTCGCCGGTTTCACGGCAGCTGGCAGATAGGCGGTCAGACCGATAACTCCTGGCTAAGCGAATGTAACATCCTCGCAACTCACTTGAGTTCTGGCACTACAACTATAATAGTAGACCCAAGATCGTAGATTCACTCCCGGCCGGTGTCAATGAATTTTTTTTCGAGCGTAAAAATCCTAATAATGGAAGGGAAGTTAAGCCATGAATCCTGTGTCGTATATTTACGGCAAGTAAAAGGACCTCAAGTCTGAAAGAAGAGATCTATGAGCAAATTTTATGAGTCGTTTCACACCCTGAATTGAATGAAACGCTAATGACCTGATATATTAAAGAGCGTCTTAAAAATAAACAATTACAATGAAAATAGATCCTTTCTTTATGACAGACAGTAGATGTTAGAAATGCTGTCCTGTTACATCCACACATTTCCAACATCTTTTTAGAAACCTGTCATTAATGCTCACCTTCCGAAATAGAGCACATTTAAACTTGGAAATATATAGGTCACAATGCCCATGCATTGCAGTCAGCTGTTACTCATTTCCCGGTAATTTTCTATACTTCAGTGTTTCAGGACGAGTAATTTATCCACATACTGATGAAGTATGGTTCCATTTACCCGGTCATATTTCGAGGCTAAATAACGAAAATTGGAATGCAGAAAAATCTGATTCATACACGAAACCCTCTTGCGGTGTATGGTGTATAGCAAATGCATACATAGTAATACAGCATATGCTTCTTGAATAACACGCAAAAAGATAGTTTATTTTATTTATGTGAATAGTTAAAAAATAAAGTGTATGGAAGGAACAAACTCCTACCCTTATAGATGAGCTGATAAAAATATAGGCCGAGAAATTAAGTCAATTTAGTGGTAATAAATGGTTACTGAGGAATAAAGGAATGCCTTTGAGAAAGATCGTGAGCAGATATCTAAATTAGGAAGGTAATAATGAAATGGAAATGGTTAGTTGAAAGACACATAATTTAGAAACAATTTAAGTGATAAAGGGCTTTTGTATGGTTATGAAAAATGTAATGGCCTAGGAGTGGCTGGGATGGAATTATTGAGCTTGTCATTTTGGAAATTGTTCTAGAAGGTGAATAAATGTAGCATCATAGTAGATAGTTGAGAAATAAATGAATTAGTAGATTGTAGAGACTGTATTTAGTTGATAAAACAATGGTATAGGTAGAGTAACTGAAATATTTTATTTTAACACCTTGGGTCGAATATGTTGAGGTCCTGTTGTAGTTGGTATTTATACTTTTTTTAGCACTTAAGTTAATTTCAATTTCAACTCAATTTAGGAAATTGATTTGGTTTACTTACGAACGCTCTTTAACATCTCAGGTCGTCAGGTTCCCATTCAGTTCAGCGCATGAAGCGACCGATAAATTTTGCTCAGAGGGCTTTCCTATCAGACTTCAGGTTCTTTTATATGCCCCAAATCTACGGCAAGAGAATACAGCACTCTCCATTGCCTTACGCTTATGTTCAAAATTCTCCCTACCTCCACCCCTGAATGTATCGCCTTTGTATACCTCTCCCTACTTCGAACCCGGAACATGACTTTACTATCTCTTCCTCGTCACGGAACACATTTCTACTCAACCTCATTCAGCGTGTCAGTTACCCAGTATCTGGAACTCCCTTCCTCCTGAAGTCAGGAACTGTCGGACAATAAAGCAATTTAAACGCAGATTGGCTTGAAGAAAAGTGGAATTCAAAATATATAACATTTACATGCATTATATATTTTAATGTGGCTTTTATGTACTCTATGTAACTATATTTATTGTATTCTATATTTTTGCCAGGTAGAGGGGAAGAGAAGGCCCCCATTATCTTGTCGGCACTGGTGGTGTAGTGGTTACCATACTTGCCTCCTAAACCCAAGATCGCGGGTTCAAACCCGGCCAGGACCAATGGCGTAAAAATCCTAAGTATGCTTCCCTTCGGAAGGGAAGTAAAGCCGTGGGTCCCGTGTCGTACATTTGCGGCACGAAAAAGAACCTCAAGCCTGAAAGAGAGGCCTCTAAGCAAAATTTATCGTCCGTTTCACGCCCTGGTTTGAATGGGACGCTGATGACCTGAGATGTTAAAGAGCGTCCATAAATAAATTAATAAAAAAACCATTATCTTAACTCTTTCTTGGGTGAATAAATAAATAAATAAATAAGGGTCTCATTTATTACACAAAAGTGTAGTGTAATACATTACAAGTGCATTATTGCAACCTTCAGTTTCACAAAAAAAAAAAAAAAAAAAAAAAAAAAAAAAAAAAAGTAGATGATAAAATGTTAAAAGTGACGTCATATAAGAGCAATGTGGAGGAACCGCCACGGTGGCCGAGGTAATTAAAGCGGGGATCGTGAGCGGGAGATCTGGGGTTCGATTCTCACCAGAACCGTCCTCCCTGACTAAGATTTTCCTCAGTTCTCATGTATGGCAAATGCCGGCGACGTACCCTAAAACTTAGGTATGGAACGCTTCCTTCCTTTAAAAATTAATTTTTACCAATTCATCTCATGTATCATCAATTGCACTAAATAACTCAATAGCAAAATGAACGCTAAATATGATCAGAAAGTTGATGAATTTAAAAAGATTCTGTTAATTCGTGAGTATATGTTGAAAATAAAATGAGTGATGACACTAACATATCATTTCTAAACTGAAGTTTCAAAACTAGAATTTTGATTTTATTCCGACTTTTCTGTCAGATGCATGGATATAACACGTATCGAAGTTATGAAATATTAAATGGAAACCGGACCTAAGACCATTTTACAATATATGAAAGTATTTCGGTGTTATTCATTAATACCCTCTTTGATCTGACAAGCTTTTTTAAATTATACTAAGAGTAACTGTCATAAAACACATTCGCTTTGGAGAAACGTTTTAATAAACTTACTTTTAATATTTCTTTAATATTTGCCATATATTTCAACATGTCTGTTGTAATCGCATTGTGAACAAATTCTATACATTTTCTATTTTAGTGTTACAAATGTAAATTAAACTTCATATATCCTGGTTGTAAATGTCGCTCAAATGAGGAATTAATTTACAATTTAAGTGCATTATTCCCTTTCGTTTTAAATTACTGAGGGCTGAAGACAAAAGAATCCATTAGTTCTTTCCTGTTTCATCGCATTTGATTAACTGAGCGATTATGTGATGGAATGTAAACCGGAGCACAGGTGGTTTTGTTGTTTTCATTGTGGATAACGTTTGTCATTTGTTTCACTGCCACCCCAGTATGCATTGTGGCTTGGGAGGGTTGTGGAGCCATTTGCCAGTGTGTGGAATGGAAATGTGTTTTGTGAAGAGCTTAGCACGGGGCACAAATAAAGATGTGACGTTTTTAAACGGTTATAAACTGACGAAATAAGGGGTTGCTTTTTAACCTGACCTGAGTAACCTGGGAGGGAGGAAACTTTACTAAAAACTTGTTTTAAATTAATACATTATATGTTCAAATTTAATCATAGGCAAGCGATATTGATTAAAGTAACGATGTACTATTTAATGTTTAAAGGGTGATCCAAAAGTAATGCTGGATTTAAAGTTACAAAATGAATTGGCAAAGGTGTGATATACTTTGAAAGAGCAAATACATTAAATATGAAAAATATTATCCGGCTAATGTACTCCACGTCTAATTTGACACTTGTGCTCTCTTTCCACAAAATTTGCAATCACATTTCGCAGAGTCTGGGGCTAACTGTTGGAATAACACTTCAAGTTTCTTCTTAAGTTCAGAAATGGTTGATATGCCTTTGCTGTACAGCTTGATTTTACAAATTTCCAAAGATAAACGTCATTTACTGTAAGATCCCATGACCAATTGTGATGACTGTTGCGCGAAATCAGCCGCCCATGAAATTTCTGCTGTAACAGCTGAATGGCTTCGCGCTCCGCATGACACGTGGCTCCCTCCGGCTGGAACAACATCTCATCAACATCAAAGCCAAATTTCATGGCTTCCAATTGATGTCATAAAAACCAGAGAAGTTTTGGGATGCCCTGAGGGCTCATCATCTTAAATCCACACTTAAATTCAGCAGCCGAATTTTTAATCGTCGAAAACGAAGGGGAAGAATGCTTTAATGTGGAATCTAACTCCTTTTTGGGGTTAAACCGTTCAAAACAAAGTACTTTGTCACAGCTCGTATATTAGTTTTGTTCATTTTGTAGGAAATGTTAACACTAGTTTCTTTATACGATAGGTACAAACAAGTGACTGCACTTACGCGTATGAAACTTTACAGCGCACCATCTAAAGGATGATACTTTTGTTCACGACATCTCTGGTTCAGATCACACCTGGCACAGTGCTCGAGGGCATGCTTTGCAAGAAAAAGCACTTTAGTACTGAGTCTCGCACGGTGCTTGAAGTCAGCAGTGGAGGTAGTGCGTGTTGCCATAATAGTATATGAATTGCCAGAGAGACGCCAGTCAGGTGTCAGGGCAAAAACAGAGCCATTTAAACACTGATTGGCGCTAATTTTTGGAATGAATGGGATAATAGTCTATAAAAAGCAGAAGAAAAATACTAAAATATGTTGTAGCTACTTAAATAAATCCTTGTAATAGTATTTATGAACATTAATGCTGCATGACCAGAACAGATATTTGGAGTGCCCCAGTTATATAATAAGAGCTTAAAGTTACAGTTCTCTTTTTCATATCGTCTTTTACTTTGCATTTTTAAGAAAGAGCGGCAGAGAAAGAAAACAAACAAACAAGCAAGCAAAAGGGCTGACAAATCGTGCACTCCCCTTGTCGGCTTGTATAATGGAGTTAATAAAACAAAAATGAAAAAATACTACCCAGGCGGACAGGTGTGAATATTATGCCGGCCCATGTGTCATAATTAGAGTGTTTTTGCTGCTCCGCACTGCGTAATATATGTCATAAAATGCACGTACATTGCCTCTCCAGTTTTTGTTTTTAACGTGCATAGCTACAGAATTGCGAGTGTAGTTCATCACTTTTTTTTTAAAAAATATTTTTCCTTTGTGTTGCATTTGTTCTGAAATCTTTCGCTCCCTACCTGTGTTCTCAAAGAGTTGGCGTTTCCACATTTGGCTGCAAAATACGTGAATGTAATAAAAGCAAAAAATATTGGTGTTTCATCGAATTTTACAAATGAAAAGGGGTGGATACATGTAAAAATTTATTTAATTGTTATTTATATATACCTTTTCGACAAATATTTGAAATATATAAAATGAACTGTAGTGTTTTTAAATATATTTTTACATTTATGTAATTTTACGCGTTTTAATTTTAAAAAATAAGAAAAGTTAATCTATAAAAACATTTTTGATTATAATAACAGTTCAACAGTTCAAAAAGTAAGAACGAATTGTGAAAAGAAAACTCACGGAAAACTCCAAGGTACAGAAGATACAAAATTAATGATAATTACATTTTCCAATATGGCGCACATGATTAGAAGTGCAGCATATGTGAAACTGGACACAAAGAAACAAATTAGTATTGCATTAAAATAAATTTATGTATATTTATGAAAATTAGTAATTTCGAAGGAAATTAATACGGAAATATTAATGGTACACATTTAAAAATGTTCGTATTATATAACTGATTGCACGCTTTCTCTATTAGCTATACTTGTCTCCTAAACCCAAGATCGCGGGTTCAAACCCGGCCAGGATCGGTGGATTTTTTCGGGCGTAAAAATTCGAAGTATGGCTTCCTTCGGAAGGGAAGTAAAGCCGTGGGTCCCGTATCGTACATTTACGGCACGAAAAAGAATCATGATTAAAATATAAAAGTGACATAAAATTTATTAATATCTTAATTCTAATTTTGGGTAGGGGTGCAAGCTAATAAATTCCATCTCAACTTACAATATTTGGCCCCTTGGTATCCCGATTTAACGCCGTGGGATTTTTATCTAGGGAGGGGGGACACTAAAGTAAAAGTGTTAAAAACAAACCCACACACATTAGATGAAGCGAAAAATTACATTCGTAAAGAAATGCCTTCCATTTTTCGTAGGGAACTGCAGAGGTAATTATTAATTTCATAAGCCGGTGTCAGAAATATATGGA
Source organism: Metallyticus violacea (assembly GCA_030762175.1). Taxonomy (NCBI): domain Eukaryota; kingdom Metazoa; phylum Arthropoda; class Insecta; order Mantodea; family Metallyticidae; genus Metallyticus; species Metallyticus violacea. The sequence goes on from CM060830.1 coordinate 14,363,388, forward strand.
AAGTGAAGGGAGGCAGTTCCAGCAGCTTCTTGATAATGATGAGTAAGTGTACATTTTAAGTGTTAGTAACAACTTACCGACAATCATAGCTGCGCACCTCTTACCAGCTTGAACCGACTGACGCTTGTTATGCCGGAGCGGTCCCGCTTAAGAAAAATCATCCATTATTTCATTAATTTACCAAAAAAAAAAAAAATCCTTTTTATATTTTCAGGTATAACAGTCTATTACAAAATAAAAACATGAAAAATTGTTTTGTAATTGTCCGTCCAATTACGCATGTAATTACCCAAATATACAATGAGGAAACTATTGGCGTATGTAAATCCATGAACAGGAATATTTTGCTTATTCCACAACTATTGTTATTTTATTTACAATCTCTGGCCTGCTCAGATACTCGTTCAAGACTTGCAGGCATGGCAATATTGCTACTGTTGTGTACGGAACAACTTATTTCACGCTTTGATGACGTCCAGTGCCCTGCTGATTCCACCTGTCATCTACAGGTCTTTCTTTGTGGTTCTCTCACAGAAGGAATGAAGTCGCAGGTTGGCATCCGTGCTAAAATGCAGGTCTTATATTCCTGTCCAGGTCGGCCACAGCATTGTGAAATGAAAGAAGCAGGCATTTACCGGATATAAGTTTCAAGAAATATAGATCAATAAGTGTGTTGTGTACACATTCTTTGTCACAATAAAGGGAGTATGAGGGCGATTTGATATTACAGAGAACAAGTTCTGGCCTGCAACGTTTTCGAGTTTTCGACATGCAACGCACTCGCTACAATGTTTCTCTAGGTTCGTGATTCCCCCGCGGAAGTGGATTACTTCCGGCCTCGTTTTCCTCATGTATGACCTCTTTCTTCATTTGACTTAAACTTATGTGCAGCTAGTAAAGTTTTGGTAACAGATGATAATCCAAAGGAGCGAAAAAGGTGAATAGGGTGGATGCGGAAGCATTTCAAATCATAGTTCAGACAGTTGGTTCTGAGCGACGCGGCTTCAATGCACCGGCGCGTTGTCACAGTGAAAGAACACCCTTTTGTCCTTCCCTGAACGTTTTCACCGATCGCTATCTTTGGTCTGTGCAAGAAGTCAAGAGAATTCTTTTTGGAAACCTTTTAACTATGCAAAGTCTTGCCATGTTTCAGATGTTGTTCCGGGTGAGGAAACAAGGATATATCAGTTTGATCCAGAAACAAAACGTCAGTCCTCTTGGGTTTTCTCTGATAACTAATCACCCGTCAAAGTCAAGAGGCCGAGGAGTCTCGGAAAGAAAATGGTTGCCTCTTTCTTCTCCACAAGTGATCACATAGCAACCAATGTGCTCGAAAATCAGAGAACTGTTACTGCAAAATGGTACACAAACGTTTGCCTTCCGAAAGTGTTTCAGAAAATCCAAGAACGGCATCCAAACGCCGGACTAAGGGGCATTTTGTTGTACCGTGACAATGCATCAGCTCACACAGCTAATGTAACAATGGAGTTTTTGTAAAGAACTGAGGCAAAACTAATGACTCATTCATCCTATAGTCCCGGCCTGGTACCATGTGATTTCTTCTTGTACCTTACTGTGAAGAACCGACCTCGAGGTCACCGATTTTCTATCCCCAAATAAGCGGCTGCAGCATACAACCAGAAATTGTCTGCAGTGTCGGAAACTGGGTGACTGGATACTTCCAGAAGTGGCTCCAGAGGATGGAACGTTGCATACAGGGACAGGGGGATACTTTGAGAAACTGGGATAAACAAAACGTTTCTATAATATTCATTATTCCTTGTGTCAATACATACCTAGTGATTTTCGTATACAGAATGTTGCTGTTGTCCTCCGTTAGTATAAGTCGGTTATGATGGTCCAGTGATAACCATTCTTGCCTTGCAGGATCAATTCCAGCTAGGGTCAATGAATTCTTTCGAGCGTAAAAATCCTAAGATTGGCTTCCTTCGGAAGGGAAGTAAAGCTGTGGCTTACGTGTCGTAGATTTACGACATGTAAAAGAACCTCAAGCCTGAAAGAACAGTTCTCTGAGCAAAATTTATCGGCTGTTTCACGCCCTAATTGAATGGGAGGTTCAGGGCCTGAGATGTTAAAGAGCGTCCTTAAATAAACCAATAAATATTACTCTTTCAGTTTCAACGTGCCCTAAGATCACAGGCGACGGTAAAGAAATAATAAAGAGGTGAGTTATTTTGTTTACCCTTTCTAATAAATGTATCAATATGTGCAAATCCATGACAGAAATGCCGCGCAACTGGTCAATGCTTGTACTGCTCACCAAGTTTTATTCATTTTAGCATCATACAATTCTAGTAAACGGACATCTGTAATAAAAAAGTTATTTGTCTGGAAACTACCTTAGGCTGAAACTCCGATTTATTCTAAAAACCAAAAATAATTGTTCTGGACAACCTTGCTATGAAATATTAAAGTAGAAGAACAGTTTACATAAGTATTGACCTAAAGTTTATTGGTTGAAGGTCAGAAAGGTTAATTGATGTAAACGAATCATCCAGTTGATAGCAACCAGAACAGGCTATTAGCCTCTGACGAAGAAATGAATGCATGGAAACTCCTTTGCTAAAAGCACTGAGAATATATCGGAAAAACAGCGGTCGATGCAGAAAACATTTTCTCAGAGCAGTCTTGCCTTTTTGAAGGAGATGTTCACCGGCTGCAGGACTCAACAATAGACCAAAGAGAAATGGGAAAATGTACAGAAAACCTCCCCGCGATATGACATCGTCACGTGACTTGCTCGTTTTGTTATAATTAGAAATACATTCTCTTGTACCTTTGGCCTTTTCTACACCGTGTGCACTCAGAAATGAGTGTCTGCCCTTTTATCATCTTCGGAACGCTAAGGGTTGTGTTGGCACTTAACTTAGCACTAGTAGCATGAATTTAAGCTACGGATCTGATTTTAGGCGAAAAAACTAATCCAGTCCTTTAGAATATATAGTAGTGGCATTAATTCTGGACACTTTTTACAGAATTTTATTAAATATTGCTTTAAATTTTTGACTTCAATTGAAATTTATGCTTTTATCAAAATTAAATTTTCAAGAAAACTAGAAAAACATGTCCTAATGTACAATGTTCAATATCTGAATGTTCGTTGTTTCAAAAAAGAGCAAACTAAATTGCAATTACTACTTATTTTGTTGAATATTATTTTGGTTTGATTATTGCCGCGGTTCTTCATGTCACCAAACATTGGGACCTCTGGTTTATCAATCTAAACCATGATCGGCTGATGGCTTCTAGCAGCTCTCTCTTGTTAATGGAATTCACCCAAACTTTCAGCCTTGACCTCAAGTTTTCAGTTTGGTGTAGGTCAGGACCATTCCCTGGCCAAGGGAGGACAGCGCATGATGGTCCCTGAACCATTTCTGATTGATTCGAGCGATATGAGACTTTGATCATCCTGCTGGAAGATGCACCGCTGACTGACACACCCAAAGAAATCACCAATAGTAGGCAGCAGTTTTAAATATAAACAAACGTGATGCCTTCACTTCCAAAGATGTTGCATCTTCGTTTCACCGCTACAAATGATTTTACTCCAGTCTTCTTGCGTACAATCCCTGTGTGCTAAAGCCCATTTCACACGCTTTTGCTTGTAGAGATAAAGTTTCCTCGCCCATAACCCTTTCCGCAAAGTTTTTGACTTGTTTTTAGATCAGAGACTTGAGCACTGCCAATGTTGGTGACGTTCTTGTGCTCTCAGTTACTTCGTACTGCTTGCAAACTTTCGTAATGCCTGATTTTGTAGCCCCACCACGCAACCTTTTCGCTATTTCCTTAAAGAAGTAGCCTCCTTCACTAAGTGTTAATGCCTTACTCCTTTTGCTTGGTGACCAATCAGTGTGTTTTGTCTTAGGAGTTATTATTTCTAATTACAGGTTCACTTTCCAACTCACTCTGAAAGATGTTTACTTCACAAAAGTTAGTTGTTAAATAACAAGGACGATCACACTTGACTCAGGTACTTAGAGAATACAACAATCGAACACAAGTGCATTGATAGAAAATACAATAACTAACACAACATTTGGATAGAATTATTGAAGTTACTGAATGATGTTAATTATACTTGTTTCTAATATCTATACAGAATGTAGTACCTACCTTGCTTAAAGATAATAAATATGGTATAGACAAAATAAAAACGCCATGTATATCTTGTAAGATTTAAAAGGATAAAAACTGAACGAAAAGTGTCCAGGAAACTGTAACTGTATTATAAAACAACTGGCATTGAGTTGTAAGTTACAGGTTACATTGGTGTGAAACGCCAGCATGTAAGACTTGTCACTTTGTTTACACGACATCTGTTCAGTATATAAGCGAACTATTTTATTTATATCTTACTGAGCTTTGGTACACTTTTCTTAACGATCTTTGAACTTCTGAAAGCATTTTGCAGAATGTCTACGAAATTTGTTTTGTTTTCTCAGCAGAGTCGAATCTTCGTTCTTGTATCATATATTTCAGCTTAGGAAATACAAAATATTCGAAGGTATTAATTCAGAAGAGTGAGGACGAACGGTCAATGTTGGTTTTTTTTTTTTTTTTTTTTTTTTTTTTTTTTTTTTTTTGTGCATAAGTCGTGAACAGCTGGTGCAGAATCCAAATTCCATGGCACTATATGCAGCGTTCCATCCTCTGGAAGTATCCAGCCACGCAGTTACTGGCACTGCAGATTCTTGTATGCTGCAACCGCTTCTTCGGGCCTAGGAAATCGGTGACCTAGAAGTCTGTTCTTCACAGTAGAGAACAGGAGCAAATTGATGGTGCCAGGTCCGTAGTATAGGAGGATGAGTTTTGCCTCAGTTCCTTGCCGACTCTCCATTGTTACATTAGCGACGTGAACTGATGCATTGTCATGGAGCAACAAAATGTCGCTTAGTCTTTGGACGCCGTTGTTGGATTTTCTGAAATACTTTTCGGAAGGCAAACTTTTGTGTACCATTTTCCAGTAACAGTTCTCTGATTTTCGAGCACAGATGCCTCGTGACCACATGTGGAGAAGAAAAAGGCAACTATTTTCTTTCCCTCACTCCTTCAGCACTTGACTTTGTCAGGTGGTTGGTCAAATGGAGGACTGGCGTTTTGTTTCTGGATCAAACTGATATATCCATGTTTCCTCATCCGTAACAACATCTGAAACACGGCAAGACTTTCCACAGTTAAATCTTTGCAGCATTTCTTGACACCATTCCACCCTGTGGAGCTTCTCTGCTTCAGGCAAATTATCGGGCGCTCATTTGGGGGGGGGGGGAATGTATAAGAAGATGCTCAGGAAGGATGGGGGAAACTCTCAGGGAACTAATATCTAATGTCAGCTCATTGTACTTGTAAGTTAGTCTTGGATCTTCCCAGATCGTTGTTACCACTGAGATGATGTTCTGTTCAGTCACTACTGTTTTTGCTCTGTTCATCAATAAGAGGTTGCCGCCCCCTCTTTAATTCTCTAAACCAGAGGAACACAGCAGCACATGAAGGAGAAAGATCCCCGAAAGCCCCCCTGAAACGCTCAAGTGACTACGTTTCATTTAAGTTACATTTGAAATCGTACAAGATCATCGCACGAAAATGTTCTCTCTGAATCTCCGTTTTACTTACAAGAACGTGCACAGACTTAAAACATAAAATGCAGAAAAATGAACAACAGAGCTCTGGCAACACCCTGACTCAACAATATGAACTCAGCAACAATGCTTTACCTAGGGGTAGGCAATGTTCCGTGTCTCAGTACTTATCTTGTATATGTACTTCCAAGAAAGAGAATTAAGTTTTTTTGATTACGTTTTCGTTTCGCTGTCAATAATTTACTTAATCGCTTTTGTTATTTCGTCTCGTATGTAGGTGGTGTTATTTGAGCACTAACAGGTAAAATCGAAGAGGGAATTGTAGTGTTCGCGGAATGAAATCAATAAAGTTAAGATTTCTTAAAATAATCTCCAAAGATTGCAACTCCGAAACACTGAGATTCGAACTCGGCTTAGCAGCCAGCAAAACTATTGAGAATCATGAACGATTCCAGGCTTTGTGCCTCTAAACTACATTGTTTCCCAAGAATAAACGAGGAAAACAATGTGCTGTATGTAATAAATTAATTAAAAAATTGGGATGCATTCAGCTTTTTCATTCCTTACTTATTCAAGCATTAGTAATTTGGCCATTATTGTTATCGTACGCTCTGCTGAGCTGTTAAAACGCCCCGAATGGGGGAGCTATTCATGCGAAAAGTCGCGTTGGTTTGCAATATTGTGGCTTTGGTAACAAGGGTTTAATGTTAATAATTTTCTGCACTGTCTGAGAAATGTGTTCGCCCGTAGCAAATACGTTGCAAAAGTTTTTCCGTGCCGAATTATTTGAAGTGCCAAGTAAATGAATTTTCACACTTTAATATAGCCTTAACAGTGTGGGTAGCAGTTGGCGGAATTACGTGTATTTCCAAAAAATATATTTATCACCTGGCATGTACAAGTAGAGTCAAAAAGAAACAGAACATGCGGAGAAACTTTACTTCAGAAAAAAATGGACATTTTTACGAGGATAGGTCAAACAGTAACCTTAATTTAGCAATTAAAATTCAGAATAATAATAGGGTGTTGTACTACACATATAAATAGCTGATATCTATATCCTTCTGCTGGAGGAACAAGCATGCACGGCATCTTGAGAAATGTGACGTCAGCGACCATAACAAAATGGTAGCCCAGCAAAAGCGAAGAGTATCGAGCAATTATCTGTTTTCTTTTGAGGGGGGGGGGGGTATGAGGGCGAAAAACCAACAGATATTCATCAAAGAATGAAGGGGCAATATGAAGATATCCGCGTATCAGTTCAACAGGTATATGAGTGGTACAGAACTTTTAAAAGTGAAGGGTCACGTGTGAATGATGCGGCTCGCTCTGGTCGACGGCATTCTGGGTATACGTCACACACTATCGCTGCTCTAGAACAAGTAGACAATCGGCGGGTAACATTCGATTAGATGGTTGTAAAATTCAAGGTCAATCATAGCTCTGCGCAGTATATTATCAATTGTTTTATGCAAAACCAAAAAGTTTCCGCTTAGTGGCTACCAAAACAACTCACCCTTGAACTGAAAGAACGACGTGTGAATGTTTGTGAAACACTGCTATGACTCCATGAAGCTGAAGGAAATGATTTACTAAACCGTATAATCACTGGGTTCACTACTTCCAGCTAGAGACCAAGCGAGCCAGCAAAGAATTGCGGGATTCATAGTCCCCCCCCCCCCCCAAAGTTCCCTACAACTGTGTCAGTCGGAAAGTTGCTCACGCTCTTCTGGGACTCTAAAGAAGGCTGGCTATGTGTAGAAGATTGTGACATGTTCAAAATGGAGTATCGAACTGTTATTTAGTTCTTCACAAAACAAGGACTTACTCCAAATGAAATTAAAACATCATTTGGACGGTGTAAATGGGGAAGCATCCTCCTCATATTCTACCGTAAAAGAATGGGCCAAACTTTTTCGAATGAGTCGAGAAAGCATTGAAGACGAAGAGCGTGCAGGTCGACCCTTGGAGGTGCTCAGTTCTGAAAAAGTTGCTCTTGTGGAAAGAGCAATTATGAGGCTCACAGTTACAGAAATAGCAGCAAGGTCGGGCCTTTCTGAAACAACAGTCCTTCGAATTATTCAATAAATTTAAACATGAATAAGGTTAGAGCAAGATGGGTGCCTAGACCTCTCTCCTCAGTCCAAAAGCAGCAACGAGTCATCTGTTGTCAGGCATTTTTGGAGCTCTGCCGTGGCAACAAGAGAGAAGTTCTGCAAACCATTGTTACAGGAGATGAAACTATGGTTCTCTACTTGATCCCTTGTCCAAAAGAGAACCACTGGAGTGGCGTAAACCTGGCGAAGCACCGCCTCTAAAGGCTAAGGTCACTCAATCAGTCCCAAACGATGTTTTGGGACTGCAAAGGAATGCTCTTCATTGACTTCAAGAAGAGCAACACCACATTAAATGGGGAGTACTCTACTAACCTACCTCACAGACTACGTGCTTCCTTCCATCAAAGAGAAAAGGTAAGAAAAGCTGAGTGGTGGTGAGCGTCTTCTTCTTGATAACGCGCCTGTGCACACAGCTCTTGTTGCAAAGGAAGCAGCGAATAAATGTGACTTCAAGGAGATCTACCATCCACCCTACAGCCCAGATCTAGCTCCCAGTGACCATTGCTCTTCTCAAAACTCAACAAGGACCTTCAAGGAAGAAAATTTAAGTTTGATGAAGAAACGGTGGACGCTGTTTATGCCCATTTTTCAGACAAGACTTCTGAACTATTAGGGGGGGGGGATTTAAATGTTAATTCAAAGAAGTGAGAAGTGTATTGTAATAAAGGATAATTATATTGAAAAGTGAAATATAGTGTTTGTCTTTATCATACCTAGAAAATGGTTATGCCAGAAACTTATGGACGTACACTCCTGTACTGTTACTCACAATCGATCAGCTACTACTACTGCGCTGCCGCAGTCTATCATGTACGCCTGGGAATATATACTGTACTCCACGAAGGAAAGTCAGAAAAGTTGCCTGTAAAGCACGGCGGTGTCAGGCGGTCCGAGACTTTTTAAATTTGATTAAATCAGGCTGGAAACCTTTGCGACTTACCTCGTAGACACGCATTGTACTGTATTTGTAGAAGCAATAGCGAAATAGGACGTTTTTCATACCTTTACACGGTTTAAACTTTAAAGATGAATGCTAATGAAGATCTTCCCTCGCTTGACGTGAGAGTAAGGTCGTTTAAACACTGCACGAGGCCCTTTGATGTCATAACCACAGAAAAGAGAGCCAAAGGACATTAGCGGCTGCCTGTAATCCTCTTCTACCATTAGTTGGGTTCCTTCATAAAATATCGCCTTCCCCTTGCCTCTGCTTCGTAAAATAGTCGCCGTTTAAGTTGCTTACTGATGCAAAAGTTTCTTTAAAGTGGATCGGTTCTCTGACAAGCAGCCAACATGGTGTTCCTTTTCTCGGGATAAAATTCTGAGGTGCAGTTTTCATGCCAGTTGAGTTTAAAACTTTTATCTGCATATGGGAAAATAGCGGTATTCTTACTACGGGTGC